>OX031062.1:14654281-15269261 GCA_943736015.1 Tridacna crocea
ATATATAATTATGCTTTTAATATGTACAAGTCTACAGTTTTTGTTATCTGATAGAAATTTAATTCTGTTTCATTATTACATCATTTTGTAGGTACATGCATCCCCACAGAGATATCATGCAGCCTATATTGGTGCCTGTGCCGTGGCTCTGATGGACGTTTTTGAAATGAGTTGTGTCATGGCTGATGAATGGAACAAACTGGGAGTACAAGCTTGTAGAAAATGGGGAACCAATTAAAGCATACATTTTTTTGATGGAACATGTACTTTGTAGTCTGAACTTGATCTACACTATCAGCAAAAGAAACTAAGTCTGTGATCAGAACAGCAAGGAATTAACACTCCATTTTTTCCTGATGAAGGCTTGTTGGAAATAAGCTGAGAAATTGTGTATGGATACTTGTCATTGAAATGTCATTATCCTTTGAAAATATTTGACCCTTTACCAAAACAATCCCATGTTTTCATAGACCTGAAGAAGAGGCCTTCTTAAAACATTTTAGGAAAAGGAGAAAACCAGCATTTTCTCCTTTTCCAACAATGTTTTCAAATGGCTTCTATCTCAGCTTATGAAAACAAGTGATTGTTTGGTAGAGGGTTAAGTAAATCATGCTTTATTATGTGATAATGATGTTAACATTAAATTTGTTGTTATGTCAAGTTAGCTCTACTGTTTTTGAAATAAAAAATTTAGATAATGCTTTGTGGAAAGGGGACCTAATGTACCTGCAAACAGTGTCAACCGATGTCCACCTGCAGGGACTGTGCAGGCTGATATAGGTCAATACTTTCTGCTATTTGTAAATTTTCTGCATGTCAAGGTCTATTCTGCTTTCAGATCCAGCTGATTATAAGACAAAATGGATTTTTTGGATACATAATATTGTGCAGTGTCTTGCTTGGTATTTATGTCCCCTTTTATCATAGCTTCTGCTGTTGTCTGCTTCATTGTGTTTAAAAAATACCTGCCACTTTCTGATGTCCTTCATCTTTTCCTAACTCTTTTCCAAACAACAAAATTTTAGACTGGTCCAAATTCAAAGCTCATGCAGACAACAAAATTAAAGTTACTCAGAAATTGAAATTTATTCTGGGAGGGTAGAAAACATTGTGGGAAAAGGAGAAAATGCTGGTTACCAGCTGGTTACCAGCATTTTCTCCTTTTTCCACAAAGTTTTCAAAGGGCTTCTTTTTCAGGGTCGTGAAAACCAGGAATTGTTTGGGAAGGGTTAAAAAAAACCCGCTACTTCTGTTGTCCTTTATCTTTACTTAACTCTTACCAAACATCAAAATATTAGGCTGGTCCAAGTTGAAAGCACTTGCAGATGACAAAAGAAACATATGTCAAAATTTGAAAGTTGTTTCCAACGGGGTAGAAAACATTGCAAGAATAGGAAAAAATGCTGGTTACCAACATTTTCTCCTTCTCCCCGAAAGTTGTCAAAAAGCTTCTATCTCAGGGTCGTAAAAACCAGGGATTTTTTGGTGAAGGGTTAACTCTTTGGCTGCTAGGCTTGAATCACTGAACTTTTGCAGACAGTGTAGATCAAGATCAGAATGCACAAACTGTGCAGTCTGATCTTAGATCTATACTGTCCAATAAGAGAAATCATTCCCCAAAACATAACTTTGAAATAATAATGTCTGGGTTTTTTCTATTGAATTTAGCAGGATGAAGTTTAAACCTTTCCCAAACAATCCCTGGTTTTTATGATTCTGAGTTAGAAGCCTTGTGGAAACATTGTGGGAAAAGGAGAAAATGCTTGTAACCAGCATTTTCTTCTTTTCCCACAATGTTTCCTACCCTTCCGGAAACAAAGTTCAATTTTTGAGTTACATTAATTTTGTCGTGTGCATGTGCTTTTAATTTGGACCAGTGTAAAATCTTGTCATTTGGTAAAGGGTTAACCCATTACCACACAATCCCTACTTTTGACGCCCCTGAGAAAGAAGTCTTTAGAAAACATTGTGGGAAAAGGAGAAAATACTGGTAACCAGCATTCTCTCCTTATCCCACAAAGTTTTCTTCCCTTCACAAAACAAATTTCAAATTTTCAGTCAGTTTTTTTTTGTTGTCTGCAAATGCTGACAATTTGGACAAACCTAAAATTTTGTCGTTTGGTAATGAGTTAAGACATTTGCATCAAACACTTGCCTATTGTTAACTACAATAACAGATTGGCAGGTAATCCCCACAACATTTTTGATGCTGATATCCTCCTTTTCAGACCTAGAATTTTCCATAAAAAGCAACTGTAGCCAGGCATCGGCACCTTCATGTGGTGCTATTCTATCAAGTTTAAATATAGTCAAATATATAATATTTTGATATCATTGTTATGCAAATAATGTTCCTTTGATCTCTTATCGGCTTTTGACTAACAAAATTATCAAGCTGCTGTCTGGCAAAAGGGGGTTTATTGCATCTCAGTGATACATTATAGCAAGCAAGTCATCCTGTAACAATATTGTTTCCAAGGTAATACAAACATCACAAATTTTCTTGTCTCACACACATGTGAAATAAGAAAATAGTGCTGTTTTTTGGTCAACAATCTTTAATTATACGCTTCATTTCTAAAGCATTGCTGACCTAGGTTCCTGATGGAAGTAAGTGGTCAAAATTCTTAATTATGATAAAGTTTTTGATTTGATCACTTTTAGACTCAAAACAAAATCAATGTATGCAAGTTTCTTTGGAACTATTTTTTGTTTTTATGTACATGTACCTGTCAAAGTAAGCACACAGGCTTCATGTACATTTCACTACACATGATACATGTATGCCTCTGGTTTAACTCTTTTCCAAACAACAAAATTTTTGGTTTGTCAAAATTGAAAGCATTTGCAGATGACAAAAGAAAAGTAACTGAAAATTTGAAATTCATTTGTGAACGGTAGAAAACATTGTGGAAAAAGGAGAAAATGCTGGTCACCAGAATTTTCTCCTTTTCCCACAATTTTTTCTACAGGCTTCTTTCTCAGGGACGTCAAAAGTAGGGATTGTGTGGTAATGGGTTAATACATTTTGGACTATAATTCTTGTTATACTATTATGTGATAAAAAGAATCTGGCTCTCGTTGGCTTTTGAGGTAAGATTTTATTAAACTCATCCACAAAAAAAGTTATTAAGCTCGCCAAAGGGTCGCTTAGTAACATTTTTTGTAGACTAGTTTCATAACTTTTTATCTCAAAAACCAACTCATGTCAGATCCTTTAGGAGAAGAAAATATGTAACTCTTTACTACACAATCCCAAGTTTTATTGACACTGGCAGAGAAGGCTCTTAAAAATATTGTGGGAAAAAGAGAAAATGCTAGTAACCAGCATTTTTTCCCTTCTCATAATGTTTCAAACAGCTCTTTTATAGAAAAATCCTTTAAATTTGGCATCACTTTATTTGTCATATGCAAGTGCTTTCAATGTTATGAGGCTAAATTATTGTCATATAGTAAAAGTTTTAGAAAATTCCATTACTTTTTGCTCATTACTTTCAGAAAAAAAAACTTGTGGGGGACTTTTTACACAATATCTTTGTAAAGTACAACCATGTAGTGATAACACTTTTAAAGTTGAAAGAAAATACATAAATCCAATACCAAACAATCTGTGTTTTAACAAATATGAAGAGTACAGCTTTCAAAAACATTGCTAGAAAAACAGAAAATGTTGGCATTCAGCATTTTCTCCTTTATTCACAATGCTTTTACTCTTTTACAAATTCCACAATATGAGCCACATATAATTTGTTGTCTGCAATTGCTTTAAATTTTAATAGGTCTAAAATTTGGTTATTGGTTAACTCTTTACCAAACGACAAATTTTTAGACTGCTACACATATTGAAAGCATTTGTAGACAACAAAATTACTGTGGCTGAAAAATTGAAATTTGTTTTGGGAAGGTAGAAAGTATTGTGGGAAAAGAAGAAAATGCTGGTTACCAGCATTTTGTCCTTCTCTACAATGTTTTCAAAAGGCTTCTTTTTGAAGGTTGTTAAAAGTCGGGATTGTGAGGTATAGAATTAAGAGATGTTATTCTTTATTTTACTGTTTGGGACCACTGCATATTTACAAGAGCATTCCATTTAAGCCATGCTCTGACAAAAGGGGGTTTAAGGTATCTTAATATCAAGCTATGCATTACATGATTATTGATCCATAAAATCCACTCTATCATTATAACAGACTGAATCCTAAGGTAGAATGGCCCTTGGGCATGAAGGAATTTATTGAAAAGTTTCAACAAAGGTCAGCCTGCACAGATTTTGGAGGATGAATTTGTTAACAGATGCATTAACCCATTACCTAACAATCACTACTTTGATGCCCCTGAGAAAGAAGCCTTTAGAAAACATTGTGGAAAAAGGAGAAAATGCTGGTAACCAGCATTTTCTGCTTTCCCACAATGTTTTCTACCCTTCACAAAACAAATTTTGAATTTTGTTGTCTGCAAATGCTTACAATTTGGATCAACCTAAAATTTAGTCGTTTGGTAATGAGTTAAACCCCCTTTTCACAGAGCATGGGTCATGTATATTGCTATACATATAGTTTGTACATAGACTGGGTGATAATATTTATTTTACATATCAGTTTTGTCAATGTGTATTTTTATGGCTATGCATAGATCTTTATGAAATTATGCAGATATTAGATATTAGTTTAACCTTTATTATCACTCACAAAATTTCAGACTTGGGCCGGTATTCACCAACCATTCTTGAGAATATTCCTAGTCCTATTTACCAGGGTTTTCTAAATTTTCTAAACCGAATGGTTTAGCCAATCAGAAGTAGTGTTACTTACAAATGTAGAAAATTCTGGAGAATAAGACAAAGGACGTTCTTAAGAATGGTTGGTGAATACAGACCCTGAAAGCATTTGGCAGACAGATTAAGCTGGGGTCAGATGATGAGATTCATGTTAGTAAGGGTCAAAAACATTGTGAGAAAATGCTGGTAACCAGCATTTTCTCCTTTTCCCACAATGTTTTCAAAAGTCTTTTTCACCAGTGTTGATGAAAATTTGGGAGGGTGTGGCAAAGGGCTAAGAATAAAGATTAACAAAAAAAGTCTGAAAACACCAGATCAGGCTGCAAGTTTTGTGTATTTATGTGATAATTATGTTTATATGAAGAAATATCTAAATAAAATTTTGATGATGGTAAAATTGTGATAAATACGGTGTAAATTGATGTTTGATATATTTTTCTTTTACTCTTTGAGTATATTCTACTTTAACTCTTTACCACACAATTCCAACTTTTAACAACCCTGAGAAAGAAAGCCTTTGAAAAAATTGTGGGAAAAGGAGAAAATGCTGGTTACCAGCATTTTCTTCTTTACCCACAATGTTTTCTACCCAGCTGGAAACAAATTTCAATTTTTGAGTTAGGTTTATTTTGTCGTCTGCAAATGCTTTCAATTTGATCCAGTCTAAAAATTTCTCGTTTGGTAAAGAGTTAAGACTCTTTACCAAACCACATAATGTTAGACATAATGTTGAAATTGAAACCATTTGCAGACAACAAAATAACTCAGAATTTGAAACTTGGCTTCAGATGAGTAGAAAACATTGTTGGAAGAGGAGAAAATGCAGGTTACCAGTATTTTTCTCCATTTCCCACAGTGTTTTAAGTAGGCGTCTTTCACAAGGTCATTGAAACTGTGGGATTGTTTGGTAAATGGTTAAGCCTTTACCACACAATCTGGACTTTTAACGACCCTGAGAAAGAAGCCTATTGAAAACATTGAAGGAAAAGAAGAAAATGCTGGTAACCAGCATCTTTTCCTTTTCCCACAATGTTTTCTACTCAGTCAAAGAAAATTTACACCATTTGAGGCACACTGAATTTCTTGTCTGCAAATGCTTTCAGTTTGAACAAGGCTAAAATTTTGTTGTATGGTAACGAATTAATGCTGTTATCACGGAACAAAACTTTAGAATCTTCCAAATTGAAAGCGTTTGCAGATGACAAATGTATGTGTAACTGTGGCCCAAATAATGAGGTTTGTTATTGGGAAGATAGAACAATGGGTGGAACAAAAATGCTGGGAACCAGTTTTTGTGTCTTTCCCTCTGTGTTTTCAAAAATTCCTTTGGACTGTGAAAAGTCAGGATTGTGTGGAAAAGGGTTATCAAAGATGAAACATGGTATGATTAGACAAGAAAGATGAGCTGGTACCAAAATTACCCAAGTGAAGCTTTTAGCTCCACTGGCCGAAGGCCAGCGGGCTTATGTCATGGCCCATTGTCCGTTGTGCGTCCGTCTGTGCGTGAACTTTTTCTTTAAACATCTTCTTCTCTGAAACTACCCATCCAATTTTGATGAAACTTCACAGAAATGATCCTGTCATGGTCCTCTTCAGAATTTCTTGAAAGAATTTAATTCCTTCAAAAACTCTGGTTGCCATGGCAACAAAACTGAAAAATTTTGAAAATCTTTGAAAATCTTCTTGTCTGAAACCGTAAGGCCTAGCGCTACCAAATTTTGCATGTAGCTTTATCAAGTGGACCTCTACCAAGTTTCTTCAAATTAAAGCCCTGGGGTCAAAATTGGCCGCGCCCCGGAGGTCACAAGTTTTACATGGGCTTATTTAGGGAGAACTTTAAAATTCGTCTACTACCTAGGCATAGGGCCAAATTTGGCATGTAGTTTTATCTAGTGGACCTCTACCAACATTGTCCAAATTATAGCCCTGGGGTCAAAATTGGCCCCAGGGGTAACAATTTTAACATGGGCTTATATAGGGAAAACTTTAAAATTCTTCTTCCACCTAGCCATAGGGCCTAGGGCTACCAAATTTTGCATGTAGCTTTATCTAGTGGACCTCTACCAAAGGTGTCCAAATTATTGCCCGGGGGTCAAATTTGGCCTCTCCCGGGGGAAGGGGGGGGGGTTAACAAATTTTACATGGGCTTATATAGGGAAAATCTTCTCGCACCTAGCTATAAGGGCTAGAGCTATCAAATTTTGCATGTAGTTTTATCTAGGGGGTCTCTACCAAAGGGCGCCCCAATTATAGCCCTGGGGCCAAATTTAGCCCCGTCCCAGGGGGTCACAAGTTTTACACGGGCTTATATAGGGAAACTTTAATAATCTACTCATACATAGCCATAAGGCCTAGGGCTACCAAATTTTGCGTGTAGCTTTATCTTATGGGCCTCTACCAAGAGGGCCCAAATTTTAACTTTGGGGGTCAAGTTTGACCCCACCGTAGGGGTCACAGATTTTACATTGGCTTTTATAGTGAAAACCTGATAAACCTGTCTCATGGGTCACATATTTTAGAGGGCCTTTTATTGAGCAAACTTGTTTTACAGGGCTTTTTATTGGGCAAAATTAAAAAATCTTCTTGTTTATAACCACACATTCTAGTTTCATATTGTAGGTCTGGGGTCAAAATTGGCTCCATTCCAGGGATCACAAGTTTAACATGGGCTTCAAAATATAGTCACTTCAATATAAACATTAATCAAGGGAAATAACTCTTTTAATGAAAGATAAAGTTTGGTACTATTTACCTCCCTTGATTATGAAAACTGCACTGATACATGATTGGTGCTAGACATTAAGTTTTTTGATAGAAAATATTCTGTTTTCAAGGAGTGCGATTCATTTTGATACTAATAGTTATGCTCACATAAGGTGAATATTAAATTCAGAGTAAGGTTTCTATCATTCAGCTTACTTTTTCCAAGGATTTACCTTTCATACTAATAAATTAATCTGCTTGTATTGCCTGTTCAATCTTTTTTATGGTCGTCTTTTTCATGGTCATGAACACTTCAATTTGTGTGGTAAAGGGTTAAAAAGCCAGTGGAGCGATACAGGGCCATCATGGCCCTCTTGTTTACAACAATTTCTCTGCTTGTACAAGCTTTAGTGTTCAATACTGAGCCATAGGAACAAGCTTTATGTTAAAACCATGCTTTAAGGTGTTGCCAATTTGTCTCTGCAAAATTTTGTTTTAATTGTTGAAGATTTAAAATTAAATCAGTCGTTCAAACAGATTAATAGTTTGTCTCATAGCTCTGTTGATGACTGTCTGATAGATGTATATTGAATTCTATTAATGATTGTTCATTTGTGTATGAAATGAAAGAAAACATACTGGGAAGAGGATATAACATTTATGAAGAGATTTTTGTTCTTTTTCCGCTATGTATTTGCTCTCCACTTCAGGATCAGAAAAATACAGAATTGGTCGTCAAAAGGTTATTGCTCTTTTCTCCACATCCTATTACTAGTTTTTAGCTCCACTGGCCAAAGGCCAGTGGGCTTATGTCATGGCCCGGTGTCCGTCGTGCTGTCCATGTGTTAACTTTTCTTTCAAACATCTTCTCCGAAAGTACCCATCCAAATTTGATGAAACTTCACAGAAATGATGCTGCTGTGGTCCTCTTCAGAATTTCTTGAAAGAATTTGATTCCTTCAAAAACTCTGGTTGCCATGGCAACAAAAGTAAAAAAATAATAAAATTTTTAAAAATCTTCTCCTCTGAAACTACAAGGCCCAGGGCTACTGACTATTTGTCATGTAGCTTTATCTAATGGACCTTTAACAAGTTTCTTCATATTATAGGCCTAGGGTCAAAATTGGCTCGATTCTAGGGATCACAAGTTTAACATTGGTTTTAAAAATACTGTCATTTCAATTTAAACATTACTTAAAGGAAATAATCCTTTATGTAAAGGATAGTGTTTGCTACTATTTACCTCCCTTGATTATCAAACAGCAGTGATGAATTATTGGTGCTAGATATTAAGTTTTTTGATAGAAAATATTCTGTTTCAGGGAGTATGATTCATTTTGATGTTAATAATTATGCTCACATGAGTGGAATATTAAATTCGGAGTAAGGTTTCTATCATTTAGGTTTTTTATCCCAAGACTTTACCTTTCATGCCAATGAATAAACCTCCTTGTATTGCCTGACAGTCTTCACTTTTTCCGAAGGCCCTCTTTTTCAGGGTCATGAATACTTTAAATTGTGAGGTAAAGGGTTAAAAAGCTAGAGGAGAAATATAGGGCCATCATGGCCCTCTGTCATTAAGTCTTTACCACACAATCCGGACTTGTAACAATCCTGAGAAAATGCTGGTTACCTGCATTTTCTCTCAATGTTTTCTTTTTTTCCCTAGGGTTGTTAAACATTGGTAATGTGTAGTAAAGGGTTAAATTTGGGCAAGTCTAAAATTTTTCATCTGTTACCTCTGAACCACAGAACAAAATTTTAGACTTCTTCAAATTGAAAGAACTTGCAGATGACAAGATGACACGGAATTGATGGATTTATTTGTCTTTGATAGGGTATAGAAATTATTTACAAGCATTTCTGCTTTTCCCACAGTGCTTTCCAAAGGCTTCTTTCTTAAAGTTGTTACAAACTTTCCATTGTACTGTAAAGACTGTTGTTACACTCACCCTTTTAATACTAAGGATTGAGATTGAAGAGAAATGTGTTGTTTACTTTGTTTATTCCAAGCTTTATGCGCTTCTTGTTATTTAACATAGTACAATCTAAATATTCAATAAAATAGTAAAGGGTTTGTTGTCTATTTTTGTTTTTTACTCAGCCTACTCTTGCCCTAATTGTGCTAAATAAACAAAATTGGCATTCTCGTTAAAGGCCCAGTGGTAGCCAAAAGTAAACAGTGCACTTGCTGAAATTCATTTGAATTCAATCGATACCATATAAAGTATGAGAAGTATTGTGAACATGACAATCTTTTATTGTACTTCCAGTCCAATTGTTTTGAGAGCAACTGCTAAAATAAGGCGATTTAAATGTGTTTTTATTGTCTTCTGAGATGGTAGACTTTGGTAACTTTGATGGGTATTTGAATGGTTATAATTTGGAATACAAGAACATCCAAGATTATTTCCTGTGTAAGAGTATTGAAAGCCATTTCATCAGGTTTCCATTCTGTCCAGTCTTCAATTCTTTTTTGTATTCTATTGTAATTTGTTCTCGAGCAAGACATAGTTGTCACACTGTTGTTTCAGTGTATATGCCTCTATGTGTTACTTACGAGCATTTTCTCCTTTTCCCTCAATGTTTTCAAAAGGCCTCTATAACAGGGGCATAAAAACTCGAGATTGTTTGGTAAAGGGTTAAAGTCTAATGATGGAATTGATAAAATTGTAATAAATGTAGCTTGTCTAAGGTACCATACTAACATTTATCAGTGGAATTCAAAAATAACATGGTACAACTTTACTCCTTCATGAGTAAAATGTTATTTTAAATATTTATTCAGTAGGTCCAAGGTCAAGGTCATTTTGCAAGGTCAAATGATAAAATTGTCATTTGATAGAGGTGTCCAAAGCCATCTATTCTACATTTTGGATGGATTTTAAAAAAGAATAGCACTATTGTCCTCCTTCATGGGTAGCTGTGCCATGTTTTCAATATTTGTTTACTATATATGTCAAAGGTCAAGGTCACACATCAAAGTGAAAAGATAAAGTGATCACTTATAGAACTGGTGTTCTACTTGTACATGAATTGGGAATACTTCTATCCTCATGCAAAATTGAAAACCAAGGCATCTGAAATAAGATAGCTCTACATTAAGCGCTTGGTTACTTTTTCCTCAAGACTAAGTGCAAGGCCGGTATTCACCAATCATTCCTAAGAACATTCTTTGTCTTATTCTCCAGAATTTTCTACATGTACATTTGTAAGAAATACAACTTCTGATTGGCCAAACCATTCGGTTTAGCCAATCAGAGGTTGTGTTACTAACAAATTTTAAAAAATCTTGGAGAATAAGACTAAGAATATTCTCAAGAATGGTTGGTGAATACAGGCCCAGCTTATGAGGTTCTGTATTAACTTCCCCATGGCAGGCTCAACATATTGCCCCTTGGGCAATCTTCTGGTAATAATCTAGCCACCAAAGATAACCCTTTACCAAACAATACCTGTTTTTTACTATTCTGAGAAAGATGCCTTTGGAAAATGCTGGTAACCATCTTTTCTACCCTGCTGGAAACAAATTTCAATTTTTGAGTAATATTTTATTTGTTGTCTGCAAGTGCTTTCAATTTGGACCAGTCTAGAATTTTGTTGTTTGGTAAAGAGTTAAAGAAAGTGGGTTCTCTCCCACTCAAAAAATTAAATGGTCAAATATTGGGGCGGTGGGGTGGGGGGTGGGAAATGCACTCACAACTCAGTCGACATTTAAAGTTGTCTTTACCACACAATCTTGACTTTTAATGACCCTGGGAAAGAAGCTTATAGAAAACATTATTGGAAAAAGAGAAAATGCTGGTAACCAGCATTTTCTCCTTTTCCCACAATATTTTCTACCCTTTCAAAGTCGAAAATCATCATATTATGGTATCAAGGTTTAGTTTTTTGCCAGCAGATGCTTTGAATTCAGTCCAGTCCAAAAATTTGTGGTTTGGTAAAGAGTTAATGCCGAGTTGACAATAAACTAAGTCTTATCTATATTTGGGTTTTTAGCAACAATTATTTCAAGATTAAATGAAATAAAAAAAATAATTGGGTATTGAAATTCAAATTGGAAAAAAAAAACATGAAAAGCAACATTGTATACTCACAACAAATCAGGCGTAGTCCGGTGATTGAGATTAACTCGGTCTAACTTAGTTATTATAGGAACTTTGAGACGAAAAATGGCGACTGCCATGAAAGTATCATGGGTACTTCGCACAGTGAGCCATGTAACTCGATCATGCAGACCTGCTGTACATTGGAGAAAACATCGAGTAAAAGGAACTTTACTTTTCGGGGGATTTTTCGGCAAAAGCAAAACAAAAGATGAAGAAAAAGACAATATACCCAAGTTAGAAGTGAGTTATTGCGGTAATGAGGACACACTAATCAAAGAACCGAAGTAGCCCGGTACTTGTATAAAAAGAAAAGAGGAAAATTCTGAAAACTTTCGCTATAAAACAACCACATATTCGTTTATTTTTCTAGCTATCAAATTGTAGATTTAGCATGAGTTGTAGATGTCACAGTGTAGAGAAGCGGAATTGTCATAATGATGAAGGTAGTAATGCACACAGTCCTCTCCAGCCTCCAGGATCCATGGAATAACCGAATTTGTATTAAAACCACCCTTCTTCTTCAAATTAAACATTTTTATCACACAAGCAAACTGTAAACCTTTCGGAATTGACAGCATGTAAAGCCAACAATTTAAACTGAAAGGGCTTTTTACAACTAAAGTGCTTTTGAAGCCATTAATTATTGTAGATCAAGATCAGACTTGCTAAATTGATTGCATGGTGTTTTAACCCATACCACACAATCCCTACTTTGGCGCCCCTGAGAAAGAAGCCTTTAGAAAACATTGTGGGAAAAGGAGGAAATGCTGGTAACCAGCATTTTCTCCTTTCCCCACAATGTTTTCTATCCATACAAAACAAATTTCAAATTTTCAGTCACTTTCATTTTATTGGACGCAAATGCTTTCGACTTGGCCAAGCCTAAAATTTTGCCATTTGGTAATGAGTTAAAGCACTTTTCAACGCTATTTCAGGTATGTCGAGGCCACTAGTGCACCTATCCAAGCTTTTCTTAAGTCACTTTTACCAGTAGTCCGCATAATTTTCTTTCCAAGCCACGCTGGCCACTTTCCTACATAACCATCACCGAAACAATAATCAGTGGCGGTGGTAAAGGAATGAATCTTGTTGCAATGACTACCATCAATCCATGGAAAGAAATTGGCAGAGCCAGGGATCAGTCTGAGTGTTTGATCTGAAGTCCTACAGGATACTGACTGAGCTACTGGGGCTCAGACTTGCTGTTATTTTGGTCTGAATTTTGGACTGGAAATATTTGTTGGGTTCAAGTGTCATTCAATACAGAGGAGTTTGTTGTTGATAGTGTCATGGAGAGAGGTTATATATATATGCACTTAAAAGCTGCCTTGCTGTTGAGCTAGCTTTTACAGCGATGAGGTTTGGTGTATTTTTCTCTGTGATAGTTAAGCAGCGTGCATTAGGTTAGTGCCTGGATGGTTGAGCAGGTTGTTGCATGTTACATTTGGTGTCAGAAGTGGGATAATGACAACTGCCGGACTGGAGTTGCCTTACCCATGTATATTCCCCTGGTGTTTCTGTATATACATGCTTGTATATCAGTCTCGGGGTCGAGACTTGTCGAAGGGGGGAGTAATGTCACGGAGAGAGGTGAGATATATATATGCACTTAAAAGCTGCCTTGCTGTTGAGCTAGCTTTTACAGCAATGAGGTTTGGTGTATCTATCTCCGTGATAGTTAACCCATTACCACACAATCCCTACTTTTGACGCCCCCGAGAAAGAAGCCTTTTGAAAACACTGTGGGAAAAGGAGAAAATGCTGGTAACCAGCATTTTCTCCTTTTCCCACAGTGTTTTCTACCCTTCCCAGAACAAATTTCAATTTTTCAGTCACCTTTATTTTGTCGTCTGTTAATGCTTTCAATTTGAACCAGTCTAAAATTTTCTCGTCTGGTAATGGGTTAAGCAATGTACATTAGGTTAGTGCCTGGATGGGTGACCAGGTCGTTGCACGTTACAATAGGGTAGAAAAATTGGTACCAGCAACCTGTTCTTATCTCACAAATTTTCTCACAGGCTCAACTTTTAGGTCATAAAAGCACAGATTTATACAGTAAAGAATTGATTGTATATCACCAATTTACACATCAAACTTTATGTACTGAAGACAAACAAAACAGAATGAGTGCAATTATATGGTGGTTGTTGTATAATATATAGAGGATATTTGTTTTTTTCAGTGAAAGATCGAAATTCATTTCATTGAGTGAACACCATCGGTAATACTTTCACAAGTGGCACAGCCACGAGTGAAAATATTACCCATGGTGTTCACAAGATGAAATAAATTTCGATCTTTCACAGAAAAAAAAAAAATCTATCTATTTCATGCTTTTAACCCTTGTTGGTAACCAGCATTTTCTCCTTTTCCTACAATGTTTTCTACCCTTCACAAAACAAATTTCAAATTTTCAGTCATGTTTATTTTGTTGTCTGCAAATGCTTTCGATTAGGACAAGCCTAAAATATTGCTGTTTGGTAATGAATTAAACCCTAATGAATCTTTGAAAAAGTAGAAAGTATTTAGGGGAAAAGCTGGTTTCCAGTATATTCTCTTTTTCCTACAATGTGTTCAAAAGCTTTTTTTTTCAAGGTTGTTGAAACTAGATTGTCCAGTAAAGGGTCAGATTCTAAAATGAATTAACCCATTACAACACAATCCCTTTTGACATCCCTGAGAAAGAAGCCTTTAGAGAACATTGTGGGAAAAGGAGAAAATACTGGGAACCAGCACTTCGTCCTTTTCCCACAATGTTTTCTACCCTTCACAATACAAATTTCAGATTTTCAGTCACTTTTACTTTGTCGTCTACAAATGCTTTCCATTTGGATAAGCACAAAATATTGTCATTTGATAATGAGTTAACAGCTTACATTGTATTTGATACATGAATAAAATGTGCATACCTTTGGGCAAAGAAGAAATTGCTCACTGCAGGCAGGTGTCCTTTTAGCACAATGTTTCCAGAAGTGCTCTCTTAGAGGGAAAACATGTGCAGGTCCTCCAGGTTAATAATTTGTGTTAGTATCTGACCATAGTAATTGTCTGTTTTCTTAACTTGTACAGGAGCCTGATCCTAGCAAGTTATCCAGAGAATATTTGATAAAGTCTGCAAGTATAAACACTGCGGAAGAAGCAGGAACACTGGTCTTACAAACTGGATTGGCACTCATCCAAGCAGAGAAAGAATATAGTGAGGTAATATAGTAAGTAAAAGCAGTCCTACCTACTGGCTGATGAACTCAGGCTACAAGGCTCGTTTTCTCTGATAAAAAAGTTGTAACTGAAACACATTTAACTCTTTACCAAACGACAAAATTTTGGACTAGTCCAAATTGAAGGCATTTGTAGACGACAAAATAAACATGAATCAGAAATTGAAATTTAATTTAGAAAGTGTAGAAAACATTGTGGGAAAAGGAGAAAATGCTGGTTACCAGCATTTTCTCCTTTTCCCACAGTGTTTTTCAAAAGGCTTCTTTTCAGGGTCGTTAAAACTCGGGATTGTGTGGTAAAGAGTTAACCTGGACACCGCACTTTGTGTTAAAATATTGTATTTTATGAAGAAAAAACAACAACTTTATTTCAGTTGATTATACTGGGAATATCATTAGTTAACCCTGAACCATTTACCAAACAAATGCAAATCAAAAACAGTTTGGAGATTGGGGAAAAAATGCATCCTCAGATACCCCAGGGTCTCCCTATTTGCTACGCTACATCGACCCCAGGGACAATTGACTAATAAAACTTTGAATCAGCCGCCGAAAATCGATACGAAACGTCATAGCGTACATCGACTCGCCCATCACAAAATGATGATGGAACCAATGAAAAGCCAGCATTCAGCCAGCGGTAAAGCGAGGGAAATTCAATTAATTGTCCCAGGGGTCGATGTAGCGTAGCAAATAGGGAGACCCTGGGGTATTCCAGGATGGAAAAAATGCTGGTAACCAACTTTTTCTCCTTTTTTTCTTGATTCTACCC
Organism: Tridacna crocea; assembly: GCA_943736015.1. Taxonomy (NCBI): domain Eukaryota; kingdom Metazoa; phylum Mollusca; class Bivalvia; order Cardiida; family Cardiidae; genus Tridacna; species Tridacna crocea. Next base: position 14,669,858 of record OX031062.1, read on the forward strand.
TAAATCGATTACTAAACAATCCCTACTTTTGACGCGCCTGAGAAAGAAGCCTTTAGAAAACATTGTGGAAAAAGGAGAAATTTTCTCCTTTTCCCACAATGTTTTCTACCCTTTACAAAACAAATTTCAAAATTTCAGTCACTTTTATTTTGTTGTCTGCAAATGCTTTCAAATTGGACCAGCTTAAAATATTGTCATTTGGTAATGGGTTAAAGTTGCCCATTAATTGAGCCAACTTTGCATCGTAAATTTTTCCCAAGCTTATATTCAGTTTTCTGGTAAAGAGGTAACCCTTTATTCAGCCATGTCTAAATTGAAAGCATTTGGAGACGACAATTTTGACATGGGTCATATGCTTCAATTTTTCCTTGATATGAGTAGAAAGCATTTTAGGAAAAGGAGAAAATGCTGGTAAGCAGCCTACAATGCTTTTAAAAGGCTTCTTTCTAACAATCGTAAAAAATCAGCGTTGTTGATATAGAGTTAAAATGAACAGGACTCGAGTACTTGTAATGTAAAGGTTCTTTCTGTCAGAATATGTCACTGATTGTCATGATATGACGAGTTGATTAACTCTGTACCACAGAATCCCTAATTTTTAAAAATCCTGAGAAAGAAGCCTATAGAAAACATTGTAGGAAAAGGAGAAAATGTTTTCTACCCTCACAAAATTTCAAATTTTCAGTAGCTTTTGTTTTGTTGTCTGCAAATGCTTTTGATTTGGACAAGCCTAAAATTTTGTAGTTTAGTAAAGGGTTAACTCTGTACCACACAGTCCAGAGCTTTAATGACTCTAAGGTAAGAGTCTTTTGAAAACCTTGTGAGAAAAGGAGAAAATGCTGGTAACAACCATTTCCTTCTTTTCTCAAGAGATTTTGTACATTTTCAAAAATAATTTCCATCATTTTTAGCTAAATTTAACTTTCTTGTCCGCAAATGCTTTCAATTTCAATAAGTCCATTCAACTCTATACCACACAACAAAATTTTGGACTTGTCCAAATTGAAAGCAATTGCAGATGACAAAATAAATGTGAATCAAAAATTGAAAACTGATTTGGAAAGGCTAAAAAACATTTTGGGAAAAGGGGAAAATGCTGGTTACCACAATGTTTTCTAAGGCTTTCTTTCTCAGGGTCGTTAAATGTCGGGATTGTGTGGTAAAGAGTTTAGGCAACATAATTTTTGACTTGGCCAAAATCAAAACATTGGCAGATGACATATTACATATGGTAAAAAGTGTGGTGTCCGTGATTGTGAGTTAGAGCGTCAGCCTGGTAACTGTAGGGTCTTGAGTCAGGGTTCGCTCTGGGTCTAAAAAAGTTGTCGCCAGCTCTTTCGCCAAATGAAAAAAGTTGGGGCCAATCTGGGGACAGTTGGGGCCAAATTTTCAGGAGTTGGGGCCAGATGAGTATCATAATGCAGCATGCTGGACAAAATTTTAGACTGGTCGGAATTGTAAGGAGTTGCATTCCATTCATAATGTATATGTATGTTGAGGGGTAGATAACTTTGTTAGAAAATGAGAACTATCTATGAAAAAGAAAAAGTAACACTTTCTCAGGGTCATATGAACAAGGTTTTTCAATTTTTTTTTTGCGTGTTTGATAATTGATTCTTTCTTCATGACAGAGCAGGCAGTGGTAAACGAGTTTGTTTACTGATATTGTAGACACATTTTACATAGCATAACTTTTTTGCAAGCATCGTATTTGAGAAAGCTAGAAAATTCAGGATCTGAAAGCCAATAGTTCTTACATAATCGTTTTGCAACTTTCGAAGGCGTGCCGAGTTGGCTAGATTCACTTTCATTATGGGAGGCATCGGCTTTACTTTTTCTAACAGACATTAACGCAGCGATCCATTTTTACATAAATAGAAAGAGCTAAAAAGTTACCTACATGTATTTATAACCTATCAAATTGACAGCATTTGCAGCAGGCAAATACCGGTAGATAACCACTCAAACTCTGTAACTAATGTTTAAAGATACATTTATATAAAAAAATATATAGTTTGTTAAATGTAGAAAAGCTTACTTCCAGCATTTTCTCATATTGCCACGATGTTTTCAACTTTCTATTGATAAGTTAGACCCAGTTTCAGAGTGCAAGAGACATCGAAAATACAACTGTCTGATTAGCGTTTGTCTTTGATTAATATCGGATAAATCGTAAATAAAACCATTATTCAACAACTAAATCTATCACCTGACTTACTTTCAAAGCATTGTAGATTTGCGGTTCGCAGCCCAATCAAGGAAATACTATAAAATCAACAGAATACTTAGATCTATCTAGAATCAAAGACAATAACTTTTTTTTCATTTTATCTTATAGTCAGTGTCATAGAATATATTTGATTTCATCCAAACGCTGTTGCAATGACGAGCTACCATTTTGAAGTTGAATCATGTGACTTCGCTAAGTTCGCCGAAAGCCTTGTAACGTGATACTACATTGGCGCCAAATTAGTCACATGATTTGAAAATATTGCCACATGATCTAAATGATCTAAGTACGTCATCATATCTGTTCGTTTGGAAAACTGCGAGTAGAGTCTAATAACTAATTAGGAGTAAATGGTTATAAGCAAGTAGGTACCGATTCCATGGTTTTTAAAACTGGGATATTTCAATCCATTTAAAACTTTGGAAATAAAAGTTGACGAAGATTGACCGATATCCGGGGTAGTACTTTCACTCTCATATAGGTAGTTACTAAATTTAGCAAAACGTGTTTCAAAAATAGAGGTCCGACAAACACCGATAAGCGGCGCTGATATTTGTCAATAATATGGGATTATCCCATGGTGTTGTAAAGTTAGTTAACAATGACTTGTCAATCAGACTCTCGGTATGTTGTAAACTAATTAAAGTCGCTGATTGGGCACTAACTGTAAATCGGGTACGGCACACGCTGATATGGTAGATTACACACAGGACGCTTTGTCAATATACCCGAGGCGACTTCCCGATTTTTTTCAGTCGACTTGGACTTCGCTTTTCTTGGCGAAATGAGCGAAGTTTTTTGAAATCCGGCGACTTCTTCGCCCACTCGACCGAGGCTGTAACTCGCTTAGCTCGCAAACGCTTACGACAATGAATTTCAAAAGAATTTCTTTTTGGGGCCACCTTGTAAAAAGTTGTCGCCACGAATTTTCGCCAAATGAAAAAATCTTGCGCCAAATTTTAATTTTTGTCGCAAATGGCGACAATGGCGATCGGCAGCGCGAACCCTGTGAGTTCAATACCCAGGAGCAGGTGTCAGCTGTGGGATTTTTCATTGGCCCACACATTTGGTGCAAGTATTGGTATAGTTTCCAGGAAGCAGGGTCGAGAGAGACTAATATATGTTGTAAGAACTTGTTTTTCAATCCATGTTAAATACATGTATGTAAATATGAGCCATGCATTTTGAAAAGGGGGCTTAACCCATTACCACTCAATCCCTACTTTTGACGCCCCTGAGAAAGAAGCCTTTTGAAAACACTGTGGGAAAAGGAGAAAATGCTGGTAACCAGCATTTTCTCCTTTTCCCACAGTGTTTTCTACCCTTTCCAGAACAAATTTCTATTTTTCAGTCACCTTTATTTTGTCGTCTGCAAATGCTTTCAATTTCACCAGGCCAAAATTTTCTCGTGTGGTAATGGGTTAATGCATCTGAGAAAAGTAAGGTCAGCCTGCTCAATCTGTGCAGGCTGACCTGAGCTGAAACATTTTAATATTGGTCAATTTTCTGTATGTCAAAGGACCAGTCTACATCATGATTAAGTATTGTGTAAAAGAAATTGCTATGTTGGATCCATAATTTGGGCTAATATCATGTATTGCAGAGGTGCATTAAGCCCCCTTTTGCCAGATCATGATTCAGATGTTAAAACTAAACTAAGTCTAAAAGTTTGCCATCTACTTAACCCATTATATATATTACCAAACAACAGAATTTTAGGTTTGTTAAAATTGAAAGAAATTGCAGATGACAAAATCAGTGACTGAAAATTTAAAATTTGTTTTGTGAAGGGTAGAAATCATTGTGGGAAAAAGAGAAAATGCTGGTTACCAGCATTTTCTCATTTTCCCACAATGTTTTCTAAAGGCTTCCTTCACAGGGGCGTCAAAAGTAGGGATTGTGTGGTAATGGGTTAAAGAGTGAAGACAAACTTTGCCTTGAATGAGAATTTTTTAATATTTCAGGCAGTTTTTGCATTAGTGTTACTCATGGAGTATAAACTGAAGGTCCTTGATAGTGCGTCTGAGCAGGAAAGAATTTGGGATTTGATTTTACAAGCAAGGGAACTTGTCAATAGGACCAAGACCAAGAAACGGGTATGGTTAATGTTTTATTATTGACAAGAAAAAAAGCTTTTTTCTCTATTTCAACATCTCTGGCCATTTAGTTAACCCTTTACCAAACAAGAAAATTTTTGACTGGTCCAAATTGAAAGCACTTGCAGAGGACAAAATAAACATGTTTCAGAAATTGAAATTTGTTTCAAGCAGGGTGAAAACATTGTGGGAAAAGGAGAAAATTTTGATTCCCAGCATTTTCTCGTTTTCCTACAATGTTTTCAAAAGGCTTCTGTCTTGGGGTAGTAAAAACCAGGGATTGTTTGGTAAAGGGTTAAGACAATTAGTTTGTAGTTTGTTGTCAGTGAAATCCAAAATGAAGCTCTGGTTATATTAAAATGCCCTTTTTGCAGTGCAGACTCCCAGTCTAGGTCTGTTGAATTCATGAAAAGGCATGAATATGGTTTTGGAACAGAGTAAATCTTGTTTTCTGATAAGAAGTAAAATTAATGTAAACATACAAACAGAATTCTTGTATTCTGATTTTTATGTCGGCTGTGTTCAAAAAGAAACTTTGGGCTATTGTTATTGTCTGGCGTTGTGTAAAAATGTTGACAGTTTGTCATATGTCTATTTACTTCAAACTCTGACAAATTATTAAATATCAAAAGTGGAGCCTTTTTAACAAGAGCAGGTAACTCTGTGTTTTCAAAAGCAGTATCAAAAGGTTTCCAGCCAGTCAATAATGTGTACAGATTTAGTAAAACTTGGATAGCATTAGCTGATATCAATGGGTGAGTGCAATACTATTCTAAGTGCAATATACAGGCACTTAGTATAGTACTGCACTCACCAATCAATATGTGGTCAAGCAAACCTGCATCTAGAAGCCACAAAGTGTACTTAAATAGAGGATATTTGTTTTTTTTTTTTTGGTGAAAGATGGAAATTTATTTCATCGAGTGAACACCATGAGTGAAAATATTACTGATGGTGCTCACAAGATGAAATAAATTTTGATCTTTCACAGAAAAAAGCAAATATTCTATTCATTTGATGCTTTAAACCCTTTCTGGGAGGAGCTTTATCAAATTCCAGAACAGTTGTTTTCTGTTATTCCCCATGGCATACCCCTCCCGCCTAGCAACACATTACAATATTACATCAAGTGCCAGAAATTTAAGGTAAATGACGTCATATTTTCATCTAGTTGTAAGGCACGCGCAATTTACCTAAGCAACAAGAACAGTATTTTCACTGGTTGTACCAGTGTAAGATCAAAAAATATTTTCACTGCTATTTCTCAGTATCCTACCAGTAAGCATGAAATAAGCAATGATCTATGATCTGGTGAAAGTATTTTTAATGTTTCTGTGTAACCCATTATACCAAGCAAGTCATCACTTAATTATTGAACCATTAAGTCCACTTTGTCTGACTGTAGACTGAATGTTGAGGTAGAATGGTCCTACAACATGCAGAAAACTGACAACGAAAAACTTCAACCTATGTAACCTGGTGCAAATTGCGAACGCTGACCTGGGTTGATAAATCATGCTAATGCATTAAACCCCCTTTCCATAGAGCATGGCTCAAATAGTTTGGAAATAAAATATAGCTCAGAAGAGTCAAAAATTCACGAAAAAAAGACAATAAGGTACAGGTTTGCGGTATATTTGCAGACTTTAGAGATGATTCTCATTAACTCGAAGAACATGTTAAGCACTGCGGCTGAAGTGGCCTACATGACTGGTAAGTGTTGTCAATAACTCTTATGATATCCTGCTACATATATTAACTTATTACATTCTGTTACTAATAATAGTAACATTTTCCACCGAAAATGGTGTAATATCAGTGTCACACAAGGGCTGATATGACGGGGCAACAGACTGATATCTGATATCCTGCCTGTTGATAAGATATTTGTTCTATTTCTATAGCAACAGAACACTCGCTCGTAAACTAACGTTCTCAAAACATCCATTTTGAAAAAAAATGGCGGAATCGGTCCGTCAATCGCTAGCGGACAAACATTCAAAACTACAGGCAACGTTGAATAGTTAAACCAACAACAACGTGATAAATAGAGAATAGATTGTTGTTGTCTTGGATTGGGAAACTTACCAGGCATAGTGTCTATAGGCTAGTAGTTGTACGATTTTTATCCATTGAGCCAGGTGAACCGAGCTTGATTAAGTTTCATAATTCGAACCACCAACCATCTGTATATCCTGTTTCTCAGTTTTGATCCGAATCACACTAAATTGAATATTTAGATTGAGAAACAATAATGGCAACATCTTTTTAACAATGAACAAACATGAAGAACTGTTTATTTAACTCATTACCAAACGACAGTATTTCAGGCTTGTCCAACTTGAAAGCATTTGCAGACCACACAATAAATGTGACTAAAGAATTGAAATTTGTTTTAGGTAGGGAAGAAAACATTGTGGGAAAAGGAGAAAATGCTGGTTACCAGCATTTTCTCCTTTTCCCACAATGTTTTCAAAAGCCCTTTTTCTCAGGGTCGTCAAAAGTAGGGATTGTGTGGTAATGGGTTAAAACGTCCTATACTGCACATATGCAGCTCTACGATAGTGATGATGAATGACGTCATGAACGTGACGTTTACCCGCGGAAAAAAGTTGTGTCGAATGGAGACAAGATATTTTTGTGTTAAGTATTAAACGTGCTAGAAAACCAAAAAAAGTCAAGCAATTGATCCATGAATGTAATAAAGAGGTTATTACAGGGCTGTTGAGGCAGGAGAGTGATTTCGGCCCTCCACCTTGAAATCTGCCCTCGGGCAGATATAAAGGTGGCGGGCCGATATCACTCTCCTGCCGTCATCAGCCGCGTAATAACCTCTAATTATTACCAAGTGACAACATTTTAGGCTCGTCCAAATGGAAAGCATTTGCAGACGATAAAATGAAATTGACTGAAAATTTGAAATTTGGTTTGTGAAGGGTAGTAAACATTGTTGGAAAAGGAGAAAATGCTGGTTACCAGCATCTTCTCCTTTTCCAACAATGTTTTTAAAAGGTTTGTTTTCCAGAGGTGTCAAAGGTCGGCATTGTGTGGTAAAGGATTAAACTTCAAGCCAAAAGTAAATACAATACGATAAAATACATTTTATTTGCTTCAATGTAAACAATGTACATTTTGCAAAATATCAATGATGAAACAACAGAGTAGTCAACGTGATGTTTTATTTACTTGAAACTTGGTTCAAGTAACACGCAAGGCAGCAGTTACTTAGATTTATTTCGAGAGCAAATTTAAGCACGTCTTATCTATACATCACAATAATTCTTCTTCAGAATTATATTTTTAAGAAAAATATGTTGTAATCGGGCGGTGTAGATTCAAGATCATACTGCACATTCTGGGTAGTCGTATCTTTAATGTGACTGTCAGCAAAAGGTCAGTGGGTGGGGCTGGGCAGCCTAAGTGTTAGGCCGGGCCCAGTCCTACTCTAGGTGGAGGGAAGGCTTTTAAAACCAATTGGAGGAAAGAAAGTACAGTAGATTCCGCTTATTTGCAAGTCCTATTTGTCAGAGAAAATATTGCGAATAAGCGGTCGGCCCGATAATCCGATGGCTCTTTTCAGACCGGAAGTCAAACCAGAAATGCAGACGATCGTTTCGTTCTAATGACAGACGTTCAGCTCTTGCATCCCGATCATTTGATTAATGTTCATAATTTTCTAGATATGTGTATTTCAAACTAAACAAGTTTTAAAAAATCATTTGTTTGCTTACTTTATTTACCTATCAAGTGCACAAAGCACCAGAAACGATCCTGGCTGTTGGCCATGGTGATGCTTCGTTTGACATAAAATTCAACACAAACTTTTTGTCAACACAGGTTTCGACGCATATTTCCAGTTTCCGGTTGTCTAACATTTACTTCATGTGTACATGTACATTCTTACACAACATGATCGTGTACTGTGCACCTGTATAAACCCCGACTCGCCACCTGTTAGGTTGAATGGGTGGGTAAATTTTGTGTGACGTCATAGACTGATTGCCGCACAGACGATTCTATTTTAACGCATCAATTTAGGCCATACCATTCAAAGCAGGCCAAAGAAAAAAACGGTTTTCTGTGTTTTTCACAGTTTATATTCGGCACACCTTACTTTCACGCCTGTAGTTAAATTGTTTGTCACAAATTGGATTATCAACGAGACACAAACATGTAAGTTTTTTTTCCCAGTGTGTAATTATCTGATCGGTAATAGGTTATTTCGATCGATCTTTCTTGTAACAGGTCTGCAGTTGCTTTTGGGGAGCGTAGATAAAGATCAGACTGCACAGAGTGTGTAGTCTGATCATAGAACGTCTATGTACGTTTTTTTTTTTCCCGAGTTATACCAAGACAAGATTTAAGTACATGTAGTCATCTTTTCTCCGATTTTCCTGCCCTAAAATTACCATTTTATTAATCAGTGCTCTTGGTGGTGGATGTACAGCCTGGTACCCGAAATCTCGCGTAACCGTCCAATAGTTGAAAATCGGCAACCAGTGAAGTAAACTAACGTATCAATGCTGCAAAACAGCCACTGAGTTAACGAACTCCATATTCAGAATGTCGGCCATTTGCAAATGTTTTGTAACCGTTTATTACACCTTAAATGAAAAGAATAACATGAAATATGACAAGAATTTTTATCTTTAATGATTAAATTATGAAAACGGATCATGTCGGACTCCTCGTTTGTAAACTGCTAACGTTACATCAGTTTTTTATCTGCGATTCTCTGTACGCATTGAAATTCGACTTTTTATCTTTTTGAGTAACCTTTTTTTTCCCGAACAAATTGAAATTTTTCGCCGTCTTATCCCATGGAATTGCTAATAAACACTAGAATTTCGTTTCATTTGCTAATTTTTTGTTGCAAAAAACCGAAATGTTCTATTTATGGGATCCCGATTAAGCGTTGAAATTTACGTTGTCTAAATAGGAAATGGATCGGTGCTGGACCAAATCTTGCAAATAACCGAAAATCCCGATAAACAGGGTTGCGATTAAGTGGAATCCACTGTACATGTATCAGGAAAAAAAGAATTAGGAACTGATATTTTCCCCAATACTTTCTTTCCTAGCAAAAATTGGATTTTTTTTTTCTGGATACTTTTTTTTCCTGATACATGTACTTTTATTCCAATTACCTTTAAAACCATTGTTGGAAAAGGAGAAAATACTGGCAACCAGAATGTTAACTACCTTATCAAAGAGGGAAATCATTATTTACCCCTTTACCGTGCAATGCTGACTGTTAACAATCATGGGAAAGATGTTGTTTTTTTTTTAAACATAGCAGTAAGAAAAGAAAACCCTGGTAACCAGCATTTGCTCCTTTTCCAACAATGTTTTTCTACCCTTCCCAAAATATATTCCAATTTTTGAGTTCAATTAATTTTATCGCCTGCAAGTGCTTTCAATTTGGTCAAGTTTAAGATTTTGTCATTTGGTAAAGAGTTAACTGTTAACTTTTTTTTGTCTTGGAAAGAATAAAATGCTAGTTTTCACCTTTTTCTACTTTTCCCTCAATGTTTCTTAACTCTTTACCACACAGTCCTGACTTTTAACAACCCTGAGAAAAAAGCCTTTTGAAAAAATTGTGAGAAAAGGAGAAAATACTGGTACCCAGCATTTTCTCCTTTTTCCAAAATGTTTTCCAAATCAAACTTCAGTTTTTGATTCACATTTACTTTGTTGTCTGCAAATGCTGTTAATTGGACTAGTCCAAAATTTTGTCATTTGGTAATGGGTTAAGACATCTACCTGTGGGTAAAATATGGAATTGCTTTGTAAAAGATTAATAAGGATGAATATTGATTACAGGTGCAGAGTTTGCTGGAAGTTTGGCAGGTGACAGACTGTACAAGATAGAACTACATCTAAAACAAGTGCAAGAAGACTCGGAAAATGTTGAAATAAAACTGAGACAAATAGAAGCAAAGAGTATAGAAGTAGAAAGTGATCACGCTAACAAAACTAGTGAACAATCTAGCAAGATACCAGAACAGGTATCACAGTTGAACTTGAATAACAATGAGGTTGATGGTGAAGATACAGTGCCTAGTGACAATAGTAGTGATACATCTAGCAAAACTGAAGATATGGAAGGAATATCATCTGTCAAACAGGGGTTTTCAGATGGTGATGATTCAAAGGATATTAGGGGTTCAGATGATTTCAGGGGTTCTAAAACAGATGGAAGTTCAAAATCTGATTTGGACAGCAAAGTGAACAAAGGGGATACGACTGATGCTGTGATAGCTGATACTAGTCATCCTGAGGAGAATGAACATGAAAATTTGAAATTTTAACCCTTTCCCAAACAAATTTTTACAAATTTAACTCTTTACCACACGAGAAAATTTTAGACTGGTCCAAATTGAAAGCATTTGCAGACGACAAAATAAAGTTGTGTAAAAAATAGAAATTTATTCTGGGAAGGGTAGAAAACACTGTGGGAAAAGAAGAACATGCTGGTAACCAGCATTTTCTCCTTTTCCCATAGTGTTTTCAAAAGGCTTCTTTCTCAGGGGCGTCAAAAGTAGGGACTGTGTGGTAATGGGTTAACCCTTTACCAAACTACAAAATATAAGACTGGTGCAAATTGAAAGCACTTGAAGGTGACAAAATAAACGTAAATCAAATTGGTTTCCAGCAGGACAGAAAACTTTGTTGGAAAAGGAGAAAATGCTGGTAACCAGCATTTTCTCCTTTTCCCACAATGTTTTCAAAAGGCTTCTATTTCATGGTCGTAAAAACCAGGAATTTTTTGGTGAAGAGTTAAATCATCTGCAGATGATTGATTCAAAATTTCTTCAAATATTAACCATAATCTCTCTGATATGGTAGAAAACATTATTGGAAAAGGAGAAAATGCTGCTTACCACAATGTTTTCAGAAGCTTTCTATTCCAGGGTCGTGAAAACCAGGGATCGTTTGGTAGAGGATTAAAGTGAAGATGTAACTTTAACTCCAAGACAGAAATATTGTGATTATAATTCACATCATCTTCGCAAGCCAAGGGTGACGATCCTCTACGCTACTCTACCTTTGGCAGATCGAGCTTGATTTTGACATTCCCCCGATATGCATTTTCATTGGTTGCAGCTAGCTCTAACTGCATGAATCAAATGGCTCTTAGCATTTCATCTTCGATAAAAATAGAACAAGGTCGCGACCTTTTGGATGAAAATAGAAGGTAAATATGGATAACAGTTTCAGTGTGACCAATCAATTATCAGAGATTTTAGGCTATATTCTAGCACGTTACGATAAAATGTCGAAGTACGTTTGTGGTTATTGATTCATATTATATTGTTGTATTCGTAAGCGGTTTGTAAAACGATATTTCATTGGCTATAAGAAATATGATATAAAATTGGATAGTAACAGCATCCAATATTGGACGTATCGCGGGAATCTCGAAATCGGGCTCGATCCGCCAAGGTAAGATCCACGTAGTTACGGCTGATTTGTCATCTGCAAGTGCTGTCGATTTGGAAAAGTCTAAAAATTTTCGTTTGGTAAAGAGTTAAGGATACATAGACTCATTAAAGTTTAACTGTTCTTCTCGCCCAAAAATTAAAAGCGTATGCAGACAATTTCATGTTGGTCAAACGACAGGAATCTACTTTGAAAGACCAGTGAAAATATTGTGGGAAAAGTAGAAATTACTGGCAACAAGCATTTCCCACACTGTTTTCAGATGCGTTTCTCCTCACGGTCTTGAAAACACAGAAACTTTTTATTACTATTCATAGCAGCTAGAATAAAAATATATCAAAAGTTCGTAAAAAATCTTTTTTCATTCTCTATTAGCCCAAGAGTAATTTATAATTCATAGTCATGCATTTTTTACCAAATCATTGTGAGCAAAGTGTTACTGCATTCCTTAGATATTGAAAGTCTTCAAGAGTTCTTATTCTGAGTACATCTCTATGATTTTATTGTTAACATAGTCGAAGGCAGTGATTGGTTCATATTTGTTAGAGCCATCCATACATTTTATCATGACGTCATCATCCGGGTGAATGAAGAAACCAGCACTCTGTCTACATGCCCTTTTTACTATTTCCGTTTCCGGTATAAGCACTCGGTGCTTTGTTGCTATCAGCTGGTCCGCAGTCCATCTCTGCATAAGGTTTCCGACATTAACAACAGCTGTGCCCGGTATCGGAGTCGCAGGTACGAAACCCACGCCAGGTATCTCGATCTCCAGCCCGCCAACATTATCCTGAAACAGTATAGTTAGGCTTCCATAGTCGGAATGTTCACCAAGTCGGATCTGTCCAGGTTTAATGTTCGAATCATCTGCTATCGGTGGATAGTACAAACTTCGCAAACACGTCATATTTCCTGTCTTCCCCAGCCTCGTATGGGCTTTACATAAGAATTCGTAATCAAGACCTAAACCTACCGCTACCGCCTTCAATATTCGATGGGACAGCTTCACGCACTCTTCAATAAACCTATAACTGGTATCACGGAATTCTGTCTCCCCCGGTTCCCATTTACCATGGTCGTTTCCTGGATTGAAGTTAAAGCATTCCCTCATATCCGGCGGTCTATCAAGGGTTAGTCTCTCGGTCTCCAGAGCAACCCAACCGAAGCTTTCCTTCGAGAGCTCCCGTGAATATTTTTGTTTAGTTTCTGCGGGCAGTGTAAAAAATTCCTCCGACACTTTAAAATACTTTTTCACCAAGTCTTCATCGACACCGTGATTTTTGATGTAGCAAAATCCAACTGATTCAAAGGCAGCTTTAAACTTTCCACCAAGATCTTTAATGTAATCAGCATTACAATCCGAATAAGTAGTTAGTTCTGTAGAAAGGTATTCAGCGAAGTCAATCACTGGTATATGCGACATTGTCCTGTAATTTTTTAAGAGGTTTAATACGTTACCTTTCACAACGCCTGGTAGAAAAATAACATGTACATGTATGTAATTTTATCACGATAACCTATATTTCAAGCCCCTCTTGACATAGCTAACCTTTTTGAACTCTGTAACCCTTTACTGCACGACAAAATTTTAGACCTGTCCAAATTGAAAGCATTTGCAGATGACACTTTCAAGGTGAAATGATTTTTCTTTGATAGGGTAGAAAACGTTGTGGGAAAAGGAGAAAATGCTAGCAAACAGCATTTTCTCCTTTTCCCACAATGTTTTCAAAAGCCTTCTCTTTCAGAGGCGTTAAAAGTCGCCATTGTGTGGTAAAGAGTTAACAGACGACAAATTTTTAGACTGTCCAAAATTCAAAGCTGGGAAAAATGTGGCACGTGTCATGGAATTTGTCTTAAAAACGCAAGCAAACATTATAGGAAAAAGGAGAAAATGCTGATTACCAACGTTTTCTCATTGTCCTACAATGTTTTCTTTTTTTTTCCTATCGTTATTAATGCAGGGGTTTGCGTGGTAAGGTGATGACCTTGTCAGAAAAAGAATATATGAAATTGTGTTTTCCGTCGGCTTAACCCTTGACCGGCTAAATAATCACAATTTTTAATTGGAAACCAAAAACCTACATATCCCTGGGTCAAAGTCATGTTTCGCGGATTAATATCTCCTTATCGGACAGTGTAGATCAAAGATCAGACTGCACTTTTTGTGCAGTCTGATCTTGATCTACACTGTCCGATAAGGGTCATTGAGTCGGGCTTGCAGCCAAAAAGTTTTAAAGCACTTTACACTGAAACTCGGAAAGAGTTATGTAATCTTATGATTAGGTTTGACTACTTTAGCGAACGATATAGATTCAAAATCTGACTGCACGTTCTATGCGGTATGGCCGCGTTCTATGCCGTGCCTCCCTTCCCCTCTCCCTCCCCCTTCCAGCATCTCCAGCGCTATTCAAAATGGCTATTCGTATGATAAACATTTTTTTACTGCATTTTTCAACGCTTACTAAACTACTGGAGTCGAGTAGAGTTTTGAAAAAAAAAAGGTAGATGTATAATTATATATGCGACTCATAGATGAGCTATTCTCTATTAAAAGATGGATTAATGCATATGCAAAAAAGTTTCTAAACATGTCAGCCTGCACAATAAGCGCAGGCTAACATTGGTCAAAGCCTTTTTGCTAAGAGTAACAGTTTTGCATGTTAATGGATCATTCTATATGTGACGGGGTTTTGGGACAACCCTCGTACACGTATCACACGGTTCTCTCTCTGTCTTTCTGGACAACATAGATTCATGAGTATTATTCGATGACGTATGTGATGTAATGACGTGCGACACCCGAATAGGGGCTTTCGGACATTTACGTAAAGTGTCGCCTCGGCTCAGCCTCCGCAGTCCACGCAGACTAATCCGAGACTTCACCTTACCACCACATTAGATTTTGTGCTACAGCGAACTTGCCTAAAATAGAAATTTACATTAAAAAACGGAAAGTGCCGTTTCGGATCAGCGTATGCTGAGCGCGCAGGTTAATTTGAGACGGCACTTTACGCAAATGTCCGAAAATCCTTATTTGTGTGTTGTAGGCCATATTTCATCAATAACGAAAATGCAACAATTTCACTTTCCGAGAACACGTCGCTGATCTAGTAGATTTCGTAACCTTCACCGGTTCATATCACACCTTTGTTTTCAAACTAGGACAGTCGCTTTCGATGTCAGGGCAGCGATGATATCAGGCGCTTGTTGTATGAATGTTGTGCTTGTGAGTCACTCTCATGTTGCGAACTTGACAGTTTGCAGTTAATGGGAAAGGGGTCAAGGTGATTATTTAATACTTCACAAGCCCAAAAAGGGCTACTTCAGTGTGGCTGTAAACGGTTATCAAACCCCACCCCTCCAACATACCTCTTGCTGCTGTAACTATGACGTAGACACCAGAAGCCAGCAAATCCCTAAAAGCTAGTAAGGTTACATTATCTGAACTTGGTCGACCCACTTTCAAACTACTTATTTACTTGAACATGTACATGTAACTTTACTTCTTTTTTTCACGATGTATCTAATAGTATTAAGTGTGGCGCACGAGTTTTCGTAAAATCAGAGTTCGCCTTGCAAAGGCTTTAATCCTTTACAACACGATCCCTGGCCTTAACGACACTGAGAAAAAAACGCTTTTGTAAACGTAGCGAGGGAAAGGAGAAAATACTGGTAAACCATTCTTTAGTCCACACTTGTCCTCTCTTACGAACAAAGTCCGTAACAAAGAAACGAATGAATAAATGCATAGCAGAAATACAGGAACCGGGCAAGATTAGAACCTAGAACGCCAGGACGAAAGGCCAATACCTTAACCAATGGGCTAAAGAGAATTCTTCCTGATGCAGTTGTTAGGTATTGTATTTAAATCAGGATGGAGCGATGCATGAAGGAATGGTCTCCCGTAACACACCCCCTTTTGTGTAGTCTGATATTAATCTATGGCGTCCACAAAAGTCTGTGATTTTGCCGATAACGCTGAAGGATTTAAACCGCCCAAAAAATTCTTTTCAACAGATGAGCTCATAAAACGAAAGTCGCGGGCAATTTTTTATTGGCAACTGTCATAGACCTTTCATTCGAAATTATCGCCTCTTTTTGGTCATTGAAGAGTCCTGCCGTTTATGTGTTTCGTGGCATTATTAAGACAGCAGAGTAACGTTATGCTTAAACCTGGGTTCCGAGGATGGAAAAAACTATGCCGTTCTTTAATAAAATTTCACATATCGAAAAGAGTATTCAGTCAGCTTTCAGAGGATAGACAGTAATTGTCTGGCTGTGGATCACTCGAAGAACTTGCACACTAGATGAAAAGCTTCATCAAATCAATCTTTCATATTTTTCTAACCAGATTAAAACAGCGTCTGCGAACAAGACATCTTTAATTCCTTATGAAACGACAAACTTCTAAGTAACAGCTGGTCAATAGCATGTTTTTGGTTTCATCAGGAAATTTCAAATATTAATTGTCGTAAAAACTACAAATCAGAATCTTTTAGCACATATACCGAAGCTTTAACCTGAAGGCTACTGAACCCGACCGACTAACCTGTTGCTGTCAGTGAAAATTGAGATTAGACAGCGCAAAACGTGCAGTCTGATCACGAATCTGCACTGTCCGATAATGAGTTATTCTTCTCAAGAATATACATTTGAAAAGAAAAACCTTGTATTTTACTATAAGCTCAAAGTCTGTGATTTTTGCCGATAACGCTGAGGTATTTAAACCACAAAAATTCTATAAACAAATGAGCTCATAAAATGAAAGTAGCAAGCGATTTTTTATTGTCACATTTCTTAGGTCTTACATTCGAAATATCGCCTCTTTTTCGTCAGAGTCCTGACGTTTACGTGTTTCGTGGCATTAATAAGACAGCACGTTATGAAAAACTATGCCGTTCTTTAATAAAAGTTTCACACATCGAAAAGAGTATTCAGACCAGCTTTCAGAATATCTATAGGCAGTAATTGGCTGGCTGTTCATCACTCCAAGGACTGGCACACTCGATGGAATGCCTCATCAAATCTTCCTATGTTTCTTACCAGAACAAAAAGGACATCTGCATTATTTAGACAGCACGTTATGAAAAAAGAAAACTATGCCGTCCTTTAATAAAAGTTTCACACATCGAAAAGAGTATTCAGTCAGGTTTCAGAGGATAGGCAGTAATTGTCTGGCTGTTGATCACTCCAAGAACTGGCACACTCGATGGAATGCTTCATCAAATTAATCTTCCTATGTTTCTTACCAGAATTTAGAGGATCTCTGCATTATTTAGACAGCACGTTATGAAAAAGCTTTGCCGTTCTTTAATAAAAGTGTCTGACATCTAAAAGAGTATTCAGTCAGCTTTCAGAGGATAGGAAGTAATTGTCCAGCAGTTGATCTCTCCAAGAACTGGTACACTCGATGGCATGCTTCATCAGATTAATCTTCTTATGTTTCTAACCAGAATAAAATGACGTCTGCGAACAAGACATATTTAATTCCTTATCAAACGACAAAAGTTCTAAGTAACAGCTAGTCAACAGCATTTTTTTCGTTTTTATTAGAAAATTACAAATATTAATTGTCTTAAAAAGTACAAATTTGAATTTTCTAGCACATATACAATAGCTTTAACCTGAAGGCTACTAATCCACCCCACTAACCTGTTGCTGTCAGTGTAAATTGAGATTAGACAGCACAAAACGTGCAATCTGATCACGAATCTGCGCTGTCCGATAATGAGTTATCCTTCTCTAAAATATACATTTTAAAAGCAAAACCTTTTATTTTACTATGGGCTCAAAGTCTGTGATTTCGCCGATACCGTTGGGGGATTTAAAGCACAAAAATTCTTTCAACAGATGAGGTCATGAAATGAAAGTCACAAGCCATTTTTCATTGTTAACTATCAAAAGCCTTTCATTCGAAATAATTGCCTCTCTTTCGTCAAAGAGTCCTGACGTTTACGTGTTTCGTGGCATTATTAAGACAGCACAATTTGAAAAAAAAAAAAAAATGCCGTTCTTTAATAAAAGTTTCACACATCGAAAAGAGTTTTCAGTCAGCTTTCAGAGAATAGGCAGTAATTGTCTGGCTGTGGATCACTCCAAGAACTGGCACACTCGATGGAATGCTTCATCAAATTAATCTTCCAATATATCTAACCAGAACAAAAACGACGTCTGTAATCTGTATTATTAAGATAGCACGTTATAAAAAAGAAAACTATGCCGTTCCTTAAAAGTTTCACACATCGAAAAGAGTATACAGTCATAAGAAAGGTAATAATTGTCTGGCACTTGAACACTCCAACAACTGGCACACTCGATGGAATGCTTCATCAAATTAATCTTCCTATGTTTCTAACCAGAACAAAAACGACGTCTGCATCATTTAGACAACACGTTATGAAAAACTATGCCGTTTTTTAATAAAAGTTTCACATTTCGAAAAGAGTATTCAGTCATGTAGGAACGTGATCAATAATTTCAGACAAAGACTTGACGTCGTAATTACCAAAAACAGACAATTGTCTGGTGATCACTCCAAGAACTGGCACTCTCGATGGAACTTTAAATAAGAATTTTCTAGCACATATACAGAAGCTTTAACCTGAAGGCTATAGCCTAACACCTTAGCACGTTTTGAAAAAACTATGCCGTTCTTTAAAAAAAGTTTCACATATCGAAAAGAGTAATCAGTCAGCTTTCAGAGGATAGGTAATAATTGTCTGGCTGTTGATCACTCCCAAGAACTTGCACACTCGATGGAATGCTTCATCTAATTAATCTTCCAATGTTTCTAACTAGAACAAAAACAACGTCTGCATTATTAAGACAGCGCGTTTTGAAAAAGCTTTGCCGTTCTTTAATAAAAGTTTCGCACATCGAAAACAGTATTCAGTCAGCTTTCAGAGAATAGGCAGTAATTGTTTTGCTGTATATCACTCCAAGAACTGGCACAATCGATGGAATGCTTCATCTTATTAATCTTCCTTTGTTTCTAACCAGAACAAAAACGACGTCTGCATTATTTAGACAGCACGTTATGAAAACACTCTGCCGTTCTTTTATAAAAGTTTCGCACATCGAAAACCATATTCAGTCGGCTTTCAGAGGATAGGCAGTAATTGTATGGTAGTTGATCACTCCAAGAACTGGCACACCCCATAGGCTTGTTTAAACGAGCGGAAGGTAAATATACAAGATAGGACTTCACATTCTGTGTAGTCTGATACTGATCTTTGGCGTCCACAAGTCTGTGATTTTGCCTATAACGCTGAGGGATTTAAGGTAAGTCCTGTGTAATGGAAAACAGCTATTTTCACTAATATGTCATCCTGCAAGATTAGCTATTATTAAAAGTGAATATTATTGATCGAACTACTTTCACCATTTCATTTTTTCCATTTTTTCCTTCTTTGAATTATCATTTATAAATCTAAAACCACTATATTTGCAATTCAAAAAGAGATAATAATTACCTCCCTATTCAGAAACTAACAAATGTATCAAAAGAAAAAAATTCAAGAGAGATATAAATGGAATTTCTGATCCGTTAGAAATGTGCAAAAATATTATTTCTGCATAAATCCTTATTTATCCTTATTTATCATCCAATTAGAATTTTCGCCGGAAGTACATTACACAGGTCTTACCATAAACTACAAAAATTCCTTCAATAGACGAGCTCACAAGATGAATGTCGCAGGCATTTTTTTGCCATCAACTATCATAGGCCTTTCATTAGAAATAATCGCCTCTTTTTCGTCAAAGAGCCATGACGTTTGCGTGTTTCGTGGCATCACTAGGACAACACGATATGAAATAACTATGCCGTTTGTTACGGGAGACCACTCCTTCCTGCATGGCATATACTCCCGATTTAAATACAATACCTGGCTACTGCGTCAGAGAGATATCTCTTTGGCTCAGTGGTTAGGGTATTGGCTTTGCGTCCGGGAGTTCGGAGTTCGAATCCCGCTCCGATCCTTATTTCTGCCATGCATTTATTCCTTTGTTTCTTTGTTACGGACTTCGTTCGTAAGATGGGGGCTCGTCCGGGATTGGCCATTGAGCCATTAATCCCATTTGTTGTCCAAAATCGGACTTCCTGCCTAATAAGGCTTTGAGTCATCAATAAATGATGACTTTAACCCATTACCAAACGACAATATTTTAGACTTGTCCAAATTGAAAGCATTTGCAGACAACAAAATAAAAGTGACTGAAAATTTGAAATTTGTTTTGTGAAGGGTAGAAAACATTGTGGGAAAAGGAGAAAATGCTGGTTACCAGCATTTTCTCCTTTTCCCACAATGTTTTCTAAAGGCTTCTCTCTCAGGGGCGTCAAAAGTAGGGCTTGTGTGGTAATGGGTTAAGAGGGGTGTGTTACGGGAGACCACTCCTTCCTGCATGGCATATACTCCCGATTTAAATACAATACCTGGCTACTGCGTCAGAGAGATATCTCTTTGGCTCAGTGGTTAGGGTATTGGCTTTGCGTCCGGGAGTTCGGAGTTCGAATCCCGCTCCGATCCTTATTTCTGCCATGCATTTATTCCTTTGTTTCTTTGTTACGGACTTCGTTCGTAAGACGTTTTCTTTAATAAAAGTTTCACACATCGAACAGAGTATTCAGTCAGCTCTCAGAGGATATAGACAGTAATTGTCTGGTGATCACTCAAAGACCTGGCACACTAGATGGAATGGTTCGTCAAATTAATCTGCCCATGTTTCTAACCAGAACAAAAACGACATCTTCGAACAAGACATCTTTAATTCCGTATTAAACAACGAAATATCTAAGTAATAGCATATTAATAGCATTTTTTCGTTTTCATTAGAAAATTTCAAATTTTAATTGTCTAAATAAACTTTAAATTAGAATTTACTAGCACGTATAAAGAAGCTTTAACCTGAAGGCTCTAAAACCTTAGCACGTTTAGAAAAAACTATGGTGTTCTTCAATAAAAGTTTCACACATCGAAAAGAGAATTAAGTCAGCTTTCAGAGGATAAGCAGTAATTGTCGGGTATAGCTAAACAGCGAAACTTTCGCGAAAGGAACATAATGCCCACGAAAGGAAGATTGTTTTCTATGAAAAAAGGGTTTTTCTTGCGAAAGGAAGGTGTTTTTGGAAAATTAACGTCAATTTTTTCGTACGGTTGAAATAAAATTGTTGGGATTGAGCGTTTGAGGCCGAAAAATCGTGTTTTAGTAATCGCTGTAAATGGTGTTACTATAAATAGCATTTCCTTTCTAAAATTGAGTTTCTTTCACGAAAGGAAGATTATTGCCCGCAAGTAATGTTTATTCCACGACATGCATGATTTTATAAATAATGGAATATCTCTTTTGAAGTAGGTATCCCTTACAGATTAAATTTCAGCTTTTTTTCAATGATAGTGTTCAGTGAATTTGTTATTCATGATTTTGCAAAGTTTCTTTTAGAGGAAAATTCCATTCATGAAAACAGGGACCATATGTAATAGAATATGTACATTTTACAATCCCTGATGAAAGGAAAATTCACTCCGAGCTACGCAAGAATTCTATTCCTATCAAAAATAGGATTTCTTTCCCAAGTTTAGTACATTTTCGCAACATAAATGAAATTTAAAGGTTTAATTTAACTTTTTTACATCCCCCCTCAAAAAAGAAAGAAGTGTTTTAGTGGCGCTTTCTTTGTGTAAAAAAAACAGGTTTCTTTTCTAAAATGCATGTTTTCTCGATATGATGTAAATTAAGATGTTGTTCAACAGTTTCAAACCAAAAACTCCAGTCTTAGTAGATCTAGTAGGGTGAGCGCTCTTCCACGATAGGAAGGTATTTTTGTTTTGCCGGCCCTTACTTTGCTATAATTTAAGGTGGGTATAATTGGCAAGAGAATGGTTCCTTGTGACACTTGCTATATTATCTTGATATAGATGAAATTTTTGTTCATCGTGTATTTACAAGTATTACAGCAGAGAAAGAAACTTCCTTTCGCGAAAGGAGGAACTCATACGTTGACCCACGGAAGGAAGTATGCTATTATGGGTAAAATTGATAACAGGTCTGTTCCTTCAGAACAGTTAACATATTAGATCTATTTTGATGTGGAAAAATACTTATTTAAGAAGTTTTAGCCATTCATGAATTTGTACCGCAGCACTTTATAGATCTAGATCTGAACAACATTGAAAGTTCTACTGATCCATTGAACATGAAAGGAAATTCTTTTCGCTTTTTTTTAAACAGAGGAATTGTTAGGAACAAATACATTTTTTAACGAAACCAATGGCTGCTTTTCCTACTGCACATGCTACATTGTATATGAATGACTTTGTCACATTATGATCTTCTTGACGTTCTTGAAGCTCGAGGCTAGATTTTTCGTGGGGGGGGGTCGGATATTTCGTCCTTTATACTTTTCGTACCTTCAGACGTTTCATACAGTTTTACAGGTGCCACAGACACTATATACCGTGGAAACCATAATATGAAACGAGGGGGATTTCCATGTATATAATTTCATTTTCAAACAGATTGTTTTACTAACCCCTTTGCCAAATTCATAACCCTGCCAGTGTCATTAAAAGCTTTTGCATATTGCAAATTGCAAATAAGAATGATTCCAATTCTGGGATTTGCTTTTGAAAAATAAGAAACATTTGTAGCAAAGTAAGAAACCTCTTGTTAACAGTATTGCTCCCAAATCTTTCTTCTTTTGGATTATCTGGAAAATGATGAAAGGTTGTGAGGAACATTTTTCATATTTTCTTTTCATTCTACAGAAATAATATAGAAAGAACGTTTAAACAAAATGCCGCTGCCCCCACCTTCTGTCAGTTTTCTCTTTATATGTTGCAGGCCCCGCTTGGCCCAGTGGTAATGTACATGTGTGTTAATTATAACCTTGATGCCACAGGTTCGAGCCACTACGGGATCCCTGAATTGTTCATGGGAGTGCCCCTTTGGCAAGACACTGAAAAATAGAGCCCATTGCCAAGAACTTGTGAAATCCAGAAGAAACAAAAATATATGAGCTTTTGCCGTGATATTACCAAAATAATGTTGAAAGTGGCGGAAAACAATTCAATCGATCTTCATTTGTAAACATAGCCAACTTTCGCGGACATGGAAAAATCGATATCGGCCAATTTTACCTGCATTTTTTTATATAGAATTATGAAGGGCCTTGGAAAATAAACGCTTATAACTTCATCAATTTTCAGAATTGAAAATTATCTCAAGTGGGGTAAGAAAATTCAATTTATTCTCTTTCAAATGAACTTAGTTTTAAAAAATTCGAAAAAGAAACTTTTGGTCCTTTTTTAACTTAAAAATTGTAGGTATGGTTTATATAGAATAAAGAGGAAAAACACATTTTCCGAGGTCAAAAACTGTAATATTTGTTTAATTTTCTATCGCTGTGTTGAAAAGTCAAAATTATCTCAAGTGGAGTGAGTTACTTTATTCATTTTTCTTTCAAATGGTATAGTTTTGAGTCATTTAGAAAAATAAACTTTTGGTCCTTTTTACGGTTTTTTAATGCCACTATCCTATTTTTTTCTTTTTCCGCGAACGTTCGGATTATGCCGGACTTCGCCGATATTGGCCGAGTCTTACTGTTAGATAAGCCTGCCGGGTATCTTTATTGTGTTACGTAATGTTTCAATGACAAACGGACCCCCTGCTATGTTTATGATATACGTGTATCCACATGATTATAAACTGGAATTTATACCCGGGTTGTTTTCAGATCGGATACCGTTTGATCCTGACAGTATCTCTAAGATGTTTTATTATGATCCTATTTATCTAAAAGACCAGAATTTAATACTTATGAAATTATTTCCTTTTACAATGATTAAGATTGACATATGAAATAAGGAAATGTACGTTTGATGATTTTTTTCAACTTTTCAGCTTTTTAGAAATTAATGCTTTATAATTTTTTTTCTGGCGACAGCTCACAAACTCATGTTTCCTTGTTTTTTTTTCACATCGGTCTTTGATCTGTCGTATCATACAGAAGGCCTTTGAGAACATTGAAGAAAAAGATTTTAACGCTGGTTGCCAACATTTTCTCCTTTTCTTACACTATTTTTAACTCATTAAAAGATAAGTTCCATTTTTTCAATGTTTTACTTGTCTTAAGAAAATTACTTCATTCTGAACTTCTGAAAAAGTCTGAAATTTTGTCTTTTGGTTAAGATTCAAATAACAAGCTTAACCTGTTACTGTATAAATACGGCATCTAACGACCCTGCTGTTGATTGTTTAGGATAAAATATGGAAACAGGCGCATTATCTTTTTAAAAGTTATCTTCTACTTTTCAAACATTGTTGTCTACATCACTCAATCGGTTTCTCCTGCCAAGGGTATTTACAAATTCAAAGAATGACAACACTAGATCAAAATTGACAACTTTTCTTTTACATAAATCAAACAGTTTCTCCCTTCTTTCAAATGTCCCCCTCCCTTTAACATCTTTAATATTTTAATTGTTCATTGGAAGAATTAGCGTAAACAGTAAGGTTCTTCCATCTTTAAAACGATACAACCTGCAAAAAGCATAAGCGCTATATAGGTGAATAAAAGAGAGAAAAAATGACGTAGACCATGCATGTACACGGAAATGGGAATAATACAAGCTACTTCTACTTTACCAGTAACCTAAAAAGTTACCTACTGCATAATCATTATTTATAATTTCAAGATATAGTATTTAATCAACCTTGTATTGAAAATGATTTACATGTATCTTGGTTTGAAACCGGTTTTTAACAAATTATTTTATGTGATATAACAGTTTTATTTCTCCGCCTTCCCAACTTTATTTCGTGTAAAAATCGTAGAAAGCAGAAATTATAAAAATCAAAACCATCAAATAACATATGCACACAAAAGACAAAGTTAACCCAATCAAGATATAACCATTAGCTATTTACTAAACGACAAAATATATTATGATTTTTTTTTTTCAAGTTGAAAGAACTTACAGACGAAAAATACGGCACATAATAAGACTTGCTTTCGAAAGGCTAGAAAACACTGTGGGAGAACAGGAATCGTAGAAAACATGTTATATACGATCCCTAGGGAAAATGAGAAATTGCCCACCACAAGTATTTTCTCCTTTCCGTGCTTGCTTTTTCAGGGTCGGATTGGTCTTTCTTTCTCAGGGTCGGATTGGTAATGTAATTGCCACATAAAGCAAATCTTCTCATCAAAAACACCGAATGACGAAATTTTGGACACCACCAAGTTAAAAACATTTGCAGACAACAAATTAAATGCAGCTAAAATGATAATGTCTGTCTTTGAAAAGGTAGAACATTTTAGGAACAGGACAAAATTTTCTCCCTTTCTAGCAAAGTGTACTAAAGCATTTTCTCTCAGGTCCGTTAGATTGCTGTAGTGTGAAACTGGTATTCTCAAAAAAAGCCGAATTTTCTGCTGAATTCAGCTTGTTGATTTTGCCATGATTATCAAAGATTTATTTTTAACCAAAATAATTTTCGCCTTATAGAATCAATCAGGCCCAAGATCAGACATTTTGTTTTATGCAACGGCTGAGCCTGTTATAAATCTACATTATCATATGCATTTGGACGGATAAGATTTCAGGATCAGACTACAAAAAGTGCATTTGTCGAGAGCAGTTTTAGGACCGATCAGTTTATGTCTCAGAGAATCAAAACTTAACCCTTAATCCGAGGATAAATGAATTACAAACTGACAAATAAAGCTGAAATATAGCAATTTCAATGTTCTTTTCTCAAGAAAAATCTCGCTTTATCAGATGTTATTCCAATATGCTGTCCAGTCTAATAAGGATGCCCGTTATGTGCAGTCTGATACTGATATTCAAGAGCCACACTGGCTGTACCAGACAAAGGGTTTAGGTTGAAGTCGGAAAAAAAAATCCTGCCAGGACAGATTTTCCGTCTTGGCAAGGATTGTGAATTTGAAGCAGGCCACTGTTACGTAATGTTACGTTTCTCTTATCTTTTATCGCTGCAGGCTATATATTTAATATCGATTCCTTGTATAGACGATTTAAGTTCGCCAAACATCGGAAACTCCCGGACCTTTACGTATGATATCGATTATTTTCATCGATTTGTTGATATGCGAGACTGCTGATAAGGCATGTCCGTGAAAGTTGGCTATGGTAAATCTCTTTTTTTTTTCTCACCCTATTTACTTAACCCATTACCAGACGACAAATTTTAGGCTCTTCCAAACTGAAAGAGTTTGCAGACGACATTTTTAAATTTGACGAAAATGGCAGAAAGTTATCGAAACGGTTAGAAAACACTGGGAAAAGGAGAAATTGAAAGCATTTGCGGACAACAAAAAATTAAGTACTGAAAATGATTATTTTTGTCTTTGAAAGGGTTGAAAACATCGTTTTCCTCCCTACAGTGTTTTCAAAGGGCCTTTTACCTAGGGTCGTTAAAAGTCGGGATTGTGCGGTAAAGAGTTAAAGTGGCAGAAAGCACTACAACAACAACCATTTCCTCTTTTTTCCACATTCTTGTCGAAAGTCATTTTTCCCATGGACCAGTTGTTTGGTAAAGAGTTAAAAGAAAAATCTTGGCCTTGGAGCAACAATTGGCATGGATGTGAAAAAGTTTTTAACCCATTACCAGATGACAAATTTCAGACTCTTCTAAACTGAAAGAGTTTGCAGACGACACTTTCAAATTTGACGAAATTGGAAGAAAGTTATCCAAACAGGTAGAAAACACTGTGGGAAAAGGAGAAATTGCTCGTTACGAGCAATTTCTCCTTTTCCCAGTGTTTTCAAAAGGCTTGTTTCCCTGGGGCGTCAAAAGGTGTCATTGTGTGGGAATGGGCTAAATGGAAGGTTTAAAAATTTTGTCATCTGATCTGGAAAAGATTTGATATACAAGCTACTGGTCAGAGTACATGTATTCTGACAACCACTTTGTAGTTAAGCTTCTGCACATGATGCATCGTGAACTGTTATAGGAAAAGAAGTGAAGCTTATATCTGGTGTTAACTTTTCTCACATTTTCCATACCTTAAAAAAATACTTTGGTCACTTTCCTTATTGGCCTTCGATTGGCAAGCCAGAAGGGTCCTACGTCGCTCAGTAGTAAAGTGTTTGACTCGTAATCCAGGGGTCTTGGGTTCGAGCCACACTAGATCCTCTGGGTTTTTTCATGGGAGTGTCCTTGGGCAAGACACTTCAGAGCCTAGCCTAGTACTGGTGAAACCCAGGAAAGCATGAAAAATCTGAGCTGTCGCCGTGATATGACTGAAATACTGTTAAAAGCGGCGTAAAACACTATTCAATCAATCTATCAATCCTTGGCCAGCCAGATAATTATTGGATCTCAAAGGAAAAAATCAATAAAGAACATGTTTGTAGTCTGGAAAAGAGCGACTTGAAACATGCCTAAGTAAAACTTGTGCCTCCCCCAGGTGTTTCCAAATTTGACCCCAGGGTTATAATTTGGACACTCTTGATAGATACTCACTAGATAAAGCTACATGCAAAATTTGGTAAGCCTAGGCCATATAGCTAGATACAAGGAGATTTTGCAATTTTTCCCAATATAAGCATGCCCATGTAAAACTTGTGACCCCTGGGGCGGAGCCAAATTTGACCCCAGGGCTATACTTTGGGCACTATTAGTAGAGACCCATTAGATAAAGCTACATGCAAAATTTAATAAGCTTAGGCCTTATGGCTAGGTACAGGGAGATTTGTAAAGTTTTTCCATTATAATCCTATGTAAAACTTGTGACCCCAGGGGTGGGGTCAAATTTGACCCTAGTGCTATTATTTGAAGAAACTTGATAGAAACTCATTAGGTAAAGCTACATGCAAAATTTTGTAGCTCTATGCCTTATGGTTTCTGACAAGAAGATTTTCAAAAATTTCAAAAATTTTAAGTTTTGTTTCATTGGCAAACAGAGATTTTGAAGGAATCAAATTCTTTAAAGAAATTCTGAAGAGGACCATGGTAGGATCATGTCTGTGAAATTTCATCAAAATCTGATAAGTAGTTTCAGAGAAGATGTTTAAACTTTAAAGAAAAAGTTAACGCACGGACGGACGGACCGACGGACGGACGCACACACAACAGATAACGGGCCATGACATATGGCCAGTGGAGCTACGAGTAAAAACTGTTAGCCTCATGTTTTTCTTTTGCCATATGTAGCACTCATCTTTATCTGGGCCATTAAGTAATCATCTATAGGTAAAGGGTAGGGGTAAGTATGTCTCATACAAACTGATATGATAATCACTTTCTCTCAAACAACAGAGAAGTAAAAAGAAATTCTTAGCATTAATGCAAAATAAGTTAGACATGCTTTGGCAAAGGGGGCTAAATGCACCAGCATGATCCCTGGCCTCAAGCAATCTGTAGTATATCACTAAGACAGATGTAAATGTATGCCATTTGAAACATTTCTTCTGGTAGACCCAAAGTCGAGGTCAAAAGTCAAGGTCATGCGGGCTCAACATGTTATCCTTGGACAACCATCTAGTTTTGAGTTAACTCTTTACCACACAACCCCGACTTTTAATGACTCTAAAGGAGAGGGCTTTGGAAAACACTGTGGGAAAGGGAGGAAATGCTGGTAACCAGTACTTTGTCGTTTTTCCTAAGTGTTTTCTACTCTATCTCAAAGAGCAATCATCATTTAAACAAGATTTAATTTGTTGTCTGCAAATGCTTTCAATTTGGTCACATCCAAAATTTTGTTGTTTGGTAATGCCCTTTTTTGATTTTCACTTTAAAATTTTTCTGGGCCGTAAGTTCCAAACTATACAAGCTATCAACTACATACACTGATGGAACACATTATGGAGGAGAGAGAGAGAGAGAGAGGGAGAGAGAGAGAGAATGTTCCATGGGGCCATGCTTTAAAACACAATCTCTCAGTGCCAATAGAATGAAAAGTTAAACAACAATATAGCTCATGTAGGTTTATATCTAAGAAGGTAATAAAGCAATAAAATATTTCATATACAGTGTATATATATATATATACATAACAAGTTCACAAATATGCCCTCTGCAGAAGCATGTGCGAAAAGTAGTCGGTGGCTTTGGAAAGAAAAGTTTTGTTAGTACTGGTGTGAGAGAGCCAGGAAACACATGTGCGTCATGATATGACCTTATCTGTTAAATTGGCGTTAAACCTCAAATCAACCAACCAACCACAAATATGACTCAGTTTAGAGACCCTGGATTACTGCACCAGCATTGACTTTGCTTATCTTATATCAGTTGGTTGTATTGGGGTTTAACGCCACTTTAACAGCTTAGGTCATATCATGGCGGTCGGTGACGCATATGTGTTTCCTGGCGTTCTCACACCAGTACTAACACAACTTTTCTTTCCAAAGCCACTGACTACTTTTCTCACATGCTGCTGCAGAGGTGAGAGGTGAAAATATGCCGGAAAGAAAAGTCGCCCCAACTGGGGATCGAACTCTTAACCACCAGGTCCTGAGCCTGACACGCTCACTACTGAACTACCTGGGCGGGGCTTTATCTTATATCAGACATCATTAATTTTTTACCAAACGACAATATTTTGAACTGGTCCAAATTGGAATAATTTGCAGACAAAAATTAAAATGATCTTTAAATAATAGGATTTCTATCAGAAACAGTAGAAAACATTGTAGAAAAATGAGAAAATGCTGGTTACATGCATTCCTTCATTTTCCCTCAATGTTTTCATAAGACCTCTTTCTCAGCATCATTTACAGTTGAGATTGTATGGTAAAGGATTAATCTGTGTTGCAAAAAGGGTAATGATACGAACAAACACTGGTACAAAAAAGTTCGAGGGTATGAGTAATATTGAAGCAAAACTTCACTGACTTCATGCTGCTTTCAACACTATTTCGGTCAAAATAGTGCAACAGGTCACCATATTCATTTCCTTGGTTCCAACAGTATAACTCTTGGGTTCTAAAGTGTCTTGCCTAAGGATACTTGCACAAAAACACAATGGATTCAGGGGCCTAGAACCCTGGGCCTCTAGGTCACAAGTCATACACATTACCACTGAACATGCTAGAACCTACTTAGACAGCACATGTAATGTTTTTTTTAGGTATGGTAAATTTTGCAAATAGAAAAATAAAAAGAAAGTTTAAAAGGTTTCATAACAAATTGGAAAAATCAATGAGCAAGTTTAAATGAATTGTAACCAATAAGGTGGACTTATCAAAAAATCAGACTACAAATGCATGCTTAATATGGCATATAAGCAAGAAAAGCACAAACAGACTGATAGTTTCCCTTATGCAAAACTTGTATAAAAAGGGAAATCTGGTATTTTAAACTCTGCATTATTTTTCACTGAGAGAAAAAGCTTATTGGATTGAAGAAAAAGCAAAAATGCAGCATTTTCTCCTTTTTCCACAATATTTTGGTCTATTATAAAAAAGTTATATCATTTAAGCCACATCTAAATTGTCTGCAAGTAATTCTAATTATAATGATTCCATATTTTTCCTGTGATTCTGGGATAATGGTCCTGCATTACCCTGTGCCTTTTAAATAAATAATTTGTGCACTCAACAATGAGTGGTGACAAAATCTGTCTGATGAATCAATAGAAACAAAAAAACACTGAATCACCAATTCACCAGTACACTTATTTTGGAAATGGACCTAGATATTCATAAATATAGAAAAGACTTATTTAAACAAAAATATGATGCTAACTAATGTATTAAAAACTACATAAAAGAATAATATTGTTTATACATGTAAATGCTTACATGGATATGTACACTGGTCATGGCTTAGCCTAGAAAACAATCACAGTAACACTCAAATGTCTTGTGTTTAGACCATGTACTGAAATTACATTTGGTGATTTACAACATGTCTGATTTTTAGATTCATTTTTCTGTCAACCTCGATGGAGTGGAACAATAACAATTACAGACCATTATCTTCACAATGTTTTCCATACATTTAAATGGCATGATCTGAACTTAAATGCATCCACCACCTGCAATGGTTTTCTAACCCCTATTGACCCTTTGACTGCTACACAGGATTTAATTTTTTCACCAGATGAATAAATAATTTTCTTCCATTAAGGGAAATAAGATCAATTTTCTGTTAAACTAGTAATGTTCATGCATGCACAAATCTTATGATGCAAAATTGGATAAATAAAGGGGAAAATACATACATAAGAATATAAGTTGCTTTGAATTAGCAAATTCAACACTAGTGCAAACGAGTTTGACCTCTGACCTAGCAGGAAATATGGTAGGAAAAGGTTACCAGCATTTTCTCCTTTTCCAAGAAAAGTTTTCAAAAGCTATGTGTCTCATGGTCATCAAAACTATGAACTGACTGTTAAAAGGTTAAGCTATTATCTAAATAGCTTCAGTGTTGCAAAGACATTTGGCATAGAACCATAATATGATCATGTGCCTCTGGTACAGTTTCACAGTACTCTATTGCACATTCTCATAACATCTTTTGAGAGAGGCATGACTCTGTTACAGTATCATTGCCTTAAGTCCATGTTTTTACAATAGGATTTTTATTATGTATTGGTGCAGATTGGTCAATAGTTGTAGATGATAGAGTGTAAACAAAGTCAGATTCAGCAATTTTTCCAAATTCAAGGGCTAATAACACCGGATGTTCTGGTTCAATTTGACCCATAATCGAACTAATCCCAGACCTTATGGGCATATATATTGTGGCTATTTTTGGTATTGATTGGTCTATATTTGCAGATGATAGAGTGTACTCAAAGTCAAATATGGCAAATTTTCTAATTCAAGGGCAGATAACTCGGATAGTTCTGGTCCAATTAGATGCATAATCGAACTCATCTGAGATCTTATGCTAACATACATTTGACCAAGTTTGGTGCTGATCGGTTCATATTTGTAGATGCTACAGTGTTCACAAGAAAATTGTGGACAGACGGATGTCGGACGGACGGACACCGACGGACGGTGAGTGATCACTAGTTCACTGAGCACTCCGTGCTCAGGTGAGCTAAAAAAAAGGAGACATTATGAAAGGTGTTATGGTATTGGCGATACAAACACAAGAAATACATATAAAAACATACCTTGTAAGTTGAATTCACCTTTTCATGCCAAATTCATGTTTTACTCTAAAGCTCCAAATGCTGCATCCACAAAACTGATTTAGTCAGTGTGTTAGGAAAGAACCAAAAAGTTTAGATCAATGTTCAGGAAGCACATTTTGTGTAATCTGATCTTGATCTGAACTGTTTGCAAAAGAAGTTTTGGAAGGTATTCCTCTTTATAAACAGTAATGTGAAAAAACTGATGAAGAAAAATTACTTGTGGTTGACTAGCAATTAACCCATATACCACCAACCCAAAGTTTTAACAAACCTCAGCAAAAGGCATTTCGAAAACATTGTGGAAAAAGATACAAATGCTGGTATACAGCTTTTGTGCATTTTCCCACAATGTTTTCTGACATATCCAAGACAAAATCCACACTTCAAAAGATCTGCAAATGCTTTAAATGTGGACAAATTTGATTTTTTTTCCTAGTCACAAGTTAAACTGCTAAATAATTGAAATTCAATCAAGAAAACCAACAAAAAGATTGTTATTTCAATAATATTTTTTGTCATATTAGTTTAGAAAATAAACAAGATGTGTTTGTGAAACACCAATGCCCCCGAAACCGCCATTTTTTGAGAAATGTAATCTTTAAATTTGACCTTGACTTTTGCAGATGACCTTGACCTTCGCAGATGACCTTGACCTTGGTACCAGCAAATGCATATTGATGAGATATGCCTTCATACCAAATATGAGCCTTGTAAGTAAATTAGTTTAGGAGTAATGGGAAAATGTTAAATTTTCACGTTAAATTTGTGCAGACAGACAGACGGATCGATGGACGGACGGACAACAGTAAAACAATATGCCCCAGTTCTTTCGATACGGGGGCATAAAAAGACAGAATAGATAATTCATCACACCGTGCATCCCGCTCGGTCCGATGATACATGTATCTATACTGTCTGCAAAGTTTTGTTTACAGTCTGATGTTGGTCTACAATACGCATCATAATGAGATTGAAGTATGACATTAATGGTGTAAGCAACATCCGTTTTGCTGGTGTTCTTGACCTTTCTGCCCGTTTGCGTTTTCTTTGATTGTCCTTTTTTCCTGCTGTAGGCGTACTCAGACAGGATCTGGTTCCATCTGAAGAAATGACTTCAAGGAGATTTGCGCGCCCCCTATCTGTATGAAACCTTTTCAGTCGTTGATCTCTCTGATTTTGGGAAATTGCTGACCAATGATCAATATCTGTCAAATGATGCCTATACGGTACAGACAACTTAAAATTTCCAGCACTTCTTACTGCCCTCTCTCTCTCAAAAGCTTTCCCCTCCATTATTTTCTTCCACATGTCAATGAAACTTGGCAGGTCTCTTGCCTTCCATGATGCAGCAGCTTTTAAGACGTGATTGGCACTCTCGGAATTATTATCTGTCCAGTTTGCATTTATTTTCCCTCTTCTAACTGGCCCTATCACGTTACTGTGTATCAAAGGATACAAACGATCATCGAAATACTTTCTGAATGTCTTCTCACTTGAGGAGTTGTCAATCTTGTTGATGAAATCATGTATATGTGACAAGCGGAAGTTTTGAACATCTATATCTTTTGAGTCTATGAGACCGTCCCTTCCAAATATTTTATTCAACAGCTCCTGTCTGTCCCTGGAAGGAATACCTACTTCGTCCTCCATATATCTGTTTGCATTCTGCTTCAAATGACGTGTACAAAGGACATGTGTTGCACCACTGAAGCAACGTCTAATGGCGTTCTTAAAAGCAGGTTCTTCATCTGTTCCAATAGTTAGAAGTGAGATTTCCTGGTCAGAAAGGTTGTCTGCTATGTCATGGAAGAAGGAACTGTACGTCTTCGCAGTGCTGTTAGTATGGATAAATGTTGGTCCAATGCAGATCGGGTGGCCTGTTAGAGGTGTTCTCCTGACAACAGATAAGTCTTTGTACACAGTGGGCGTAACAAAGAATTCTCCTAGGTTGTATGTCTTGTCTATGGATAAAACTGTCCCATTCTCTCGGTAACAAAATCTCTTGATGTCTGTGATCTGCTGGACCGTGTACAAGGTAACAACTGGATGGTGTAAACCTTCCATATGTTTCACACTTTTAACGAAAGTGCTATTTTTTTACCAATTCCTCAACTTTTATAATATTGTCTGCTGCATTGGTTCCTGCAGTTGAACCCTGATTTTTATTGATGGCATGTCGGATATTACGAAATTGTTTTTCATTCCTTTGTTTGTCATAGTCGTTGTCTAACTACATATTCATCTTTCTTTCTACATTTTTCACCGAATCTTGTAACAAAAGAGTTTTCAAAGTTTTTGCTACTTGTGGCTTTGTGCGCACATACTTGCAGCATCGCTCTTCTTCCTTTGAATTGCCATGGCACTTTCTTTAGGAAAGTCTCCGATATATTCTACAATGGCTGTCTTGTCGGGTAGATCCTGCATATATGGTGGTATATTCTCCAGCCATGTCACTCCTCGACGATACTGGTATGGGCCAGCAGGGGAAGCTTCCAAAATCTGATATAATCAGTGGACTTCTAATACATCTTGCTTTTGAGGCTGGGGCACTAGTGGAATGTATTGCTTTTTCTTGTCTATGCGCTTCTCTGTTACATATTCATCGTTGTGTAGTTTGACAGAGGTGAGTTTGTTACGGACTGTTGTAAATAAAGTTACTGGACAGGCTGCTTTCTTCCATGCTCCTCTGTCATCCCAGAATTGACAATGTTGCTTTTGTTTTCTCCTTTCTACATTGTATGAATTGTCTATAAAGAAGTATACAGCATCCTTTCTGCCTGTTGGTATTTCTGAAAGGGGAGTATGTGGGGGTCTGCAGCAATTCTAGAACTTTACTAGTGTCCATGAATTTGTTACCAAGTGGGCCTTGAACTTGGTCAACCTCTTCTTCATCTGATGATACTGGTTTCGGGCTAGTACTACCTTCCCTAGACATAAGACATGTCATAAACAGGTCATCATACTGAAATCTTTCAACTGTTGGTTCCAAGTTGTCAGTTATATCTGTCCCGCCAGTTGTCATGAATCCTTGGTCTCCAGCTGTATCTTCCAGATGTTGCGTGTTTTGAAAAGCATTTGATTGGCTGTAGATCACTCCAAGAACTTGCACACTCGATGGAATGCTTCATCTAATTAATCTTCCAATGTTTCTAACCAGAACAAAACCGACGCCTGCATTATTAAGATAGCACGTTATGAAAAACTCTGCCGTTCTTTAAAAAGAGTTTCGCACATCTAAAAGAGTATTCAGTCAACTTTAAGAGGATAGGCAGTAATCGTCTGGCTGTTGATCACTTCAAGAACTGGCACACTCGATGGAATGCTTCATCAAATTAATTTTCCTTTGTTTCTAACCAGAACAAAAACGACGTCTGCATTATTTAGACAGAACGTTATGAAAAAACTATGCCGTTCTTTTATAAAAGTTTGTCACATCGAAAAGAATACTCAGTTGGCCTTCAGAGGATAGGCAGATCACTCCAATAACTGGCACACTCAATAGAATGCCGTTCTTTAGTAAAAGTTGCACACATCGGAAAGAGTATTCAGCTAGCTTTTAGGGGATAGGCAGTAATTGTCTGGCTGTTGATCACTCCAAGAACTGGCACACTCGATGGAATGCTTCATCAAATTAATCTTCCTTTGTTTCTAACCAGAACAAAAAAGACGTCTGCATTATTTAGACAGAACGTTATGAAAAATCTATGCCGTTCTTTAATAAAAGTTTGTCACATCGAAAAGAGTACTCAGTCAGCTTTGAGAGGATACTCAGTCAGCTTTGAGAGGATAGTTAGTAATTGTATGGTAGTTGATCACTCCAATAACTGGCACACCCGATGGAGGTTTCATCAAATTAATCTTCCTATGTTTTTAATCAGAACAAAAAATACGTCTGCGAACAAGACATCTTGAATTCCTTATCAAACGACAAAATTACTAAGTAACATTATTTCTGCAAATATCCTTATTTATCCTTAGTATCCAATTAGAATTTTCGCCGGAAATGCATTACACAGGTGTTACCTTAAACTACAAAAATTCTTTCAATAGACGAGCTCACAATATGAAAGTCGCAGGCAATTTTTTACCATCAACTATCAATGGCCTTTCAATCGAAATAATCGCCTCTTTTTCGTCAAAGAGCCCTGACGTTTGCGTATTTCGTGTCATTATTAAGACAGCACGATATGAAATTACTATGCCGTTCTTTAATAAAAGTTTCACACATCGAAAAGAGTATTCAGTCAGGTTTCAGAGGATAGGCAGTAGTTGTCTGGCTTTTGATCACTCCAAGAACTGGCACACTCGATGGAATGCTTCATCAAATTAATCTTCCAATGTTTCTAACCAGAACAAAAACCACGTCTGCATTATTAAGACAGAACGTTATTAAAAATAAAAAACTATGACGTTCTTTAGTCAAGGTTTCACACATCGAAAAGAGTATTCAGCTAGCTTTCAGAGGATAGGCAGTAATTGACTAGCTGTTGATCACTCCAAGAACTGGCACACTCGATGGGACACTTCATGAAATTAAAATTTCTATGTTACTAACCAGAACGAAACCGACGCCAGCTTTCAGAGGATAATTGTCTGGCTGTTGATCACCCCAAGAACCTGCACACTCGATTGGATGCTTCATCTAATTAATCTTCCAACGTTTCTTACCAGAACAAAACCGATGCCTGCATTATTAAGATAGCACGTTATGAAAAAACTATGCCGTTTTTTGATAAAAGTTTCGCACATCTAAAAGAGTATTCAGTCAGCTTTCAGAGGATGGGCAGTAATTGTCTGGCTGTTGATCACTCCAAGAACTGGCACACTCGATGGAATGCTTCATCAAATTAATCTTCCTTTGTTTCTTACCAGAACAAAAACGACGTCTGCATTATTTAGACAGAACGTTATGAAAAATCTATGCCGTTCTTTAATAAAAGTTTGTCACATCGAAAAGAGTACTCAGTCAGCTTTGAGAGGATAGCTAGTAATTGTATGGTAGTTGATCACTTCAATAACTGGCACACTCGATGAAATGCTTCATCAAATTAATCTTCCAATGTTTTTAATCAGAACAAATAAGACGTCTGCGAAAAAGACATCTTTAATTCCTTATCAAACGACAAAATTACTAAGTAACATTATTTCTGCCAATATCCTTCTTTATCCTTTTCATCCAATTAGAATTTTCGCCGGAAGTGCATTACACAGGTGTTACCTGAAACTACAAAAATTCTTTCAAAAGACGAGCTCACAAGATGAATTCGCAGGCAATTTTTTACCATCAACTATCGATGGCCTTTCAATCAAAATAATCGCCTCTTTTTCGTCAAAGGGCCTGACGTTTGCGTATTTCGTGTCATTATTAAGACAGCACGATATGAAAAAACTATGCCGTTCTTTAATAAAAGTTTCACACATCGAAAAGAGTATTCAGTCAGGTTTCAGAGGATAGGCAGTAGTTGTCAGGCTTTTGATCACTCCAAGAACTGGCACACTCGATGGAATGCTTCATCAAATTAATCTTCCCATGTTTCTAATCAAAACAACAATCACGTCTGCATTATTAAGACAGAAAGTTATTAAAAATAAAAAAAACTATGCCGTTCTTTAGTCAAGGTTTCACACATCGAAAAGAGTTTTCAGCTAACTTTAAGAGGATAGGCAGTAATTGACTGGCTGTTGATCACTCCAAGAACTGGCACACTCGATGGGACGCTTCATCAAATTTAATTTCCTATGTTTCTTACCAGAACAAAACCGACGCCAGCTTTCAGAGGATAAGCAGTAATTGTCTGGCTTTTGATCACCCCAAGAACCTGCATACTCGATGAAATGCTTCATCTAATTAATCTTCCAACGTTTCTAACCAGAACAAAACCGATGCCTGCATTATTAAGATAGCACGTTATGAAAAAACTATGCCGTTCTTTAATAAAAGTTTGTCACATCGAAAAGAGTACTCAGTCGGCCTTCAGAGGATAGGCAGTAATTGTATGGTAGTAGATCACTCCAATAACTGGCACACTCGATGGAATGCTTCATCAAATTAATCTTCCTATGTTTTTAATCAGAACAAAAACGACGTCTGCGAACAAGACATCTTTAATTCTTATCAAACGACAAAATTACTAAGTAACATTATTTCTGCAAATATCCTTATTTATCCTTATTTATCATCCAATTAGAATTTTCGCCGGAAGTGCATTACACAGGTGTTACCTTAAACTACAAAAATTCTTTCAATAGACGAGCTCACAAGATGAAAGTCGCAGGCAATTTTTTACCATCAACTATCAATGGCCTTTCAATCGAAATAATCGCCTCTTTTTCGTCAAAGAGCCCTGACGTTTGCGTATTTCGTGTCATTATTAAGACAGCACGATATGAAATTACTATGCCGTTCTTTAATAAAAGTTTCACACATCGAAAAGAGTATTCAGTCAGGTTTCAGAGGATAGGCAGTAGTTGTCTGGCTTTTGATCACTCCAAGAACTGGCACACTCGATGGAATGCTTCATCAAATTAATCTTCCAATGTTTCTAACCAGAACAAAAACCACGTCTGCATTATTAAGACAGAACGTTATTAAAAATAAAAAACTATGACGTTCTTTAGTCAAGGTTTCACACATCGAAAAGAGTATTCAGCTAGCTTTCAGCTTTTGAAGAGAAGGGGACTTCCGGTTTGAGATGAAAACAGCGATGAGTTGAGTGTGACAAGATATTGGAAAAATCATCACTATTAGATCTTTTTGACAAAAATCTTTTGCTCCTCAAGAGGAATATTCACTGATTAAAGAGTTTTTGTGAAGAAGGAAAAAAGTCGAGGTGAATATGATTAGATAAATGACAGGCGAAGTTTGAAAATCCATCGCTATATAATAAAATCGGGTGGGGAAGCTCTTTTTTTGAAAAACAAGTATACCCTGGAGTCACGTTAAAAGTTATCCGTCACGCATGACAAATCACCATTACTGAGTACCTGAAAAAGAACTCATTCGAACGCACCCGAGTTTTGACGGGTATATTGGCGGATACCGTTATACATCTTTCCATCTCTTATCAGCGACACAGTGGGTAGTCGGGATCACCTTTAGCAACCCTTTGCTCACTTACCATTTACCCAGATCAACATACACTGGAAAGTTTCTAGAAACCAATATGTCTTCTACTCGTAATAAAAGAGCATACTCGTCAACCACCAGCGAATTGGATACGACCAGTAACGAAACTACACTCGATCAATCCACACTTCAGGATCATTCTAATTCTTCTTCATCAAAAACAGGGAAAAGGAAGAAAAAAGCAAAAACAGCCTCTGACGCGCAGAGGAAAATTGATCAGTACCTAGGTAAAGATGGGCAAGAAAACACATCTAGTACAGATATAACAGTGATAGAAGGGAAGTTAGATGATATGAACAAGAGACTGTCTAAAATGCTGACGAAGGACGATTCCAATTTCATTACAGAGATAATTAGAACTACTATTGAAGGTATGAAAGATAAACTTCTAGGGTCTGTGATAAAAAGATTAGATACCCTTGAATGCCAGATTCATGACAAAAACATCGCAACAGATTCTTTAAAGAAAACACTTGAAGAAAAAGACGAAGTGATTCGAAGTTTAAAAGAAGAAAATATATTTCTAAAACAGAAATTGGAAATCGAATCGAAGGAAAGACAAAAAGAAGTCAATGACATAGAACAGTATAGTCGGCGAAAAAATGTCAGAATAACTGGAATTTCGGATGACACTGATAAACAACAATCCTTCGAAGCAATCGAGCTCGTAGTTAAAACACTTAACGAGAAGAACAATTTAGAACTACAACCAGAGGATATAGACATCGCGCATCGACTTGGGAGATGGGAACAAGGAAAAAACAGACCTATTATCGTCAAGTTTGTAAGAAGACAAACAAAAATAAATTTGATGAAAAAAGCCAAAGAGTTGAAAAAAGACAAAATCTTTGTGAACGAAGACCTCACCAAACTAAATCAACAAGTGTTAGCATCTCTGCGCCTCAAAGGGAACGGCGAGGTAGAAAAGTGTTGGTCTCGTGAGGGTAAACTCTTTGCAATATACATGGGTAACACACGACCTATCGAAGTAAAATTCAAAGACTACGCAAAATGGATTGAAAAACCCTGGCCAAAGAGGAACGACTTAAAACAACCATCTTCAAAATAAAAAGCGATACTGTAGCTGTGTACTCAGCCGGCTTAGATCGGGATTGAACTGCACTAAACATGCAGTCTGATCATCGGTCTTCGCTGACTGCCTTGCAGCGATAATATTACGCAATGGCAGCTTTGACTGTTTACCACACAATCCTTACTTTTAACGACCCTGAGAAAGAAAGCATTTGAAAGCATTGTCGGAAAACGAGAAAATGCCGGTTTTCGGCCTTTTCTCCTTTTCCAACAATATTTTCTACCCTGTCCAATTCGAAATTCAATTTTAGATTGACCGTCATGGTGTCATCTGCAAACGCTTTCAAATTGGACTATAAAAAATTCGGTTGGTAAAGAGTTAACATCTTGGTCTCTTTTTGTGACAAAAAGCGCCAACATGGTCCTTTTCGCGCTCAAAAGACTACAGTACATAGAAACATTGTGAAAGAACCGTCGAACAATACAGTGTCATATCTAACAGGAAAAGAAAAACTAAACAACTTACCTCTAGATACTTACCCCAGTCAGGTGTTACAGTGTCATATTATTTTGGTGTGAATTCTCTTAACCCTTTATCATACAATGAAAACTTCGAACAACCCAGAGAGATAAGCCTTATAATGGAATTGTGGGAAAAGGGAAAAGAGCTGGTTGCAGGCATTTTTTCCTCTTCCCACTTTGTCTTGTCTTGTTTTTTCCTTACCACAACAAAAATCCATAATTCGAAATACTATGAAAATGTCGCGAAAATGCTTTCAATTTGGACAGGAAAAAATTTACTATATGGTGAAGATTTAAAGCTGAAGACTGCAAACAAAGGAACTAGATTGCTTACCCAAACCACTGTGGGGAAAGGGTAAAGAAGCTGGTTGCCAGCCTTTTTTCCTTCTCTTACGAAGTTTTTCCTCCTACAACAAACATAAATTCCATAATTCGAGCTATTATGAAATGTAGAAATGTACAGCTACGTCTGCAAATGCTTTCAGTTTAGATTGTAAAAAATTGCTATGTGATGAAGTTGAAGGCATAAGATTGCAAACAAAGGAACTTGATTGTTTTACAGGGCAATGTGGGAGAGGAGAAATAAGGCTGGTTGCCAGCGTTTCTTATCTATTTCTCACGATGTTTTTTCCTACTACAACAAATACAATGTTCATAATTTGAGCTACTTTGAAACTGTCGTCTGCAAATGCTGCCAATTTGGATAGGACAATTTTTTACAGGGCATTGTTGTAAAGGGGAAATAAAGCTGGTTGACGGCATTTTCATCCTTTTCTCACAATGTTGTTTTATTTCCCTACAACAACAAAGACATATTTTCATAATTTGAGCTTCTATGAAATTGTCGTCTGCAAATGCTTCAATTTTGGATAGGAAAATTGTTGCAATATAGTAAAGGTTGAAGGCTGAAGATTGCAAACAAATGAACTAGATTGCTTTCTTTTTTTTTGTTTTCTTTTCCCCCTGTCTGACTTCTCTCAATGCCTTTTTGGAAATAGGTGATATTTGGAGATATTGTGGTGGAGGGTAAGCTAACTGTTTGCGCGCGGTTCCTCTTGTGCCACAATGTATAGGTCTCATTTTTACAATAAACTTATGATTTTGGAAACAGTCCACACTTTTGACTCTTTCTGCGCCATAAATGAAAACGGATACTTTTGCGGACGGCATGGATCAAGATCAGTCTGCACAGTACGTGCAGTCTGATCTTGGATCCATTCCTCCGCTTGTTTTAGTCAATCTTTTGAGACAAAAATCCCTTTGAGTTACGATGGATTCCATTTTCAGGCAACGAAAAGGATTAAGTCTATATATTTGGCGCAAAAGAGTTAAGTGCTTGCCTTTCTTTTTTATATATTATTTCGTAATTATATACAAAACTTGAATGTGTTGTATACTGTTCCTCAGTCATCATCTCATGCCGACGATCTTGTGTGTTGAAGTTGAGTTTACTCGTAAACATCTAAATTTCGACTATAAATTATTCCTTCTGTTGACATTTGATGCTCCGTGGAGTGGGGTGACATTGAAGTCAGCATCAAGATTTGATGCTTTTGTCACACTGTTTTTGTATACATCAATTAGCCGAATTCGATATATATACATGTATATACTTCATTCATTATTCGTTTTTGCTTTTACAAATTGCTGACCTTTTGAATATTGTGACATTGGAAGAAAATGCTTGTAATGGGTTTACCCCACCACCACCATGTTTTTCACTTTCAAGAGCTAATTTGAGAATTAAAGGCATAGTTTATATTGCTTATCCAATAACTCTCTGAAGTGTATTTTAAATGTCACTTGTGCTTTCAATATTATAGAAGTGTCTAGAATTTTTAGATTTTGAGAGAGAGAGAGAGTGGGAGAGAGAGATAAGATTTCATGCATTTGTAAAACCTATTTGTTTTTTTTTTCTTTGTTTATCCAATACTATCTCTCAAGCGTTTTTG
Source organism: Tridacna crocea (assembly GCA_943736015.1). Taxonomy (NCBI): domain Eukaryota; kingdom Metazoa; phylum Mollusca; class Bivalvia; order Cardiida; family Cardiidae; genus Tridacna; species Tridacna crocea. Next base: position 14,712,372 of record OX031062.1, read on the forward strand.
AGCACGTCTATTTTCAGTCGTAAATCGGATGAGATTTGCAGATATTTTGACTAGATAGGAGGTTGTCTGATCTGAGCAATTTCTCTTTTTCTTCACTATGTTAGTTTGACTTGTACGTGCATAGCAAGCTTTGGCTTTGTTGTTACCCTTTACCCATTACTATACAAGCGTCAAACTACTTAGAATAACATACGTCGAAGTAGAGACACATCAGTTTTTCGTTTTAATATTGAAATGAGATTCTTTATTGGGATTTCATTCCATAAGCTTTTCGAGAGTGAGTGAGAGAGAGAGAGAGAGGGAGAGAGAGAGAGAAACCTTTCAACCTTCCATTTATTTCGCTTTCGATAAAATTGAAGGTATTTATGTAATCAACTGTGTAGCAATTCAAGAGAGGTAGAGAGAGAGGTAGAGAGAGAGGAAGAGAGAGAGAGAAACCTTCAATTTATTTTCGCTTTCGATAAAATTGAAGGTACATGTACATATGTGAATCAAGTTGTGTAGCATTTCACGAGAAATAGGGGGAGAGGGCCGACACTTACCGCGTCGTGAGGACAAATCAACGCTCTCAGACCCTCGTCGTGAGGACACTATGGGAAAGTGAGGACACAATTTTTGTCCTCACTATTACTATGTCTATTTACATTCCGCATAGTTCAAAATGGATTTTTAAAACTTTTTTTTGCTGTGAGGACACAAGTCCTCATAGTCATTTCTCTCACTCTCTTGACCGTGAGGTGAATTTTCAATTCTAATGTTGAGTAGAATTGGACGGATACCAGTCACTTACTCCGTGGATCAAAGGATGGGTACCAGACGGAACCGGATGTGCATATATGCTTTGATGGCGGGATGAAATTGAAGCGAAATACTGAAATAAAGGTAATTATTTCCATAATTTACTTTTATATTTGTACAGGATATCGATTTTATCCATGAATTGTTGATTTTTTATTGAATTTCTACCAGTTTCGACGAGTACAAGCCAGATTAATTCAGTATGAGTGGAAAATGTGAAGAATGTTTCTTGCTTCGTTGTGTCATCGTACGTAGTGTTCCAAAATTCAATCGATGCTCTCATGATAGCCTTGAGTGTTCGAATTCCGTGATGATAAGGAAACATCAAAATAGAACAAAGAGTTTCGAGAGGAATAGTAAGAAGAAAGTGCTTGTCTGCATAAAATAATCCTTTCTGATCGTTTTCATGTAAAAAAATTGATGTTAATTTCAACAGTCAGCCGCTTAAAAACGAACATGCCGTTGCCCTCCTTGAGCCAAAATGGCGTGACCAAATATCTGGCAGCTCGGCAGTAATACTTTAATTTCTTTTTGAAATGGCATGATAAAAATTTAAGGCATAGACAAAACAACACACATTTTTCGTTAACATGATTCTTTTGACCACTTGTTAGCTCATACTGTTAATTTATCAATGGGTATACCCTATTACCCTACAGAATCTACGTGCGGACAGGAAGAGTTAAATCAACGGACTGAAGTACTAAACTGTATTACGCTCAGTACAATGCAAATGACAAAATTTTAGACTTGTCCAAACTGAAAGCATTTGTAGATGAGAAGATAAAAGTTACTCAAAAATTGAAAGGTGACTTCAGAAGAGTAGAAAACATTGTGGGAAAAGGAGAAAATTCTGATTACCAGCATTTTCTCCTTTTCCCAAAATGTTTTCAGAAGGTTTCTTCCTATGGGTCGTAAAAACCAGGGATTGTTTGGTAAAGGGTTAAGTCTTTTCCAAATGAAAGAAATTTGGACCAGTCCAAATTGAAAGGATTTGAAAATTACAAGAAGTACCGGACTCAAAAACACAATTTTGTTTCAAGTTGTAATTACCATGAACAGGCCCGTAGGAACGGGGGGCTAGGGGGGGCTCAGCCCCCCCCCCCCCCAATAATTTTGAAAACCATAGTAACTAAAATACGAGTTCTTAGCGCAATGAAACTACCACGCAAAAAACCTCAGTATTTCGAAGTTAGCCCCCCCAATCTTGAAATCCTTCCTACGTCGCTGATGAATTATTTGGTAAAAGGTTAAATAGTCGAATCATATTGCAAGGATACTTTCTGGCCATAAATGATGAGTCATCACAAAAGAGAATTAGATTGTAATGCTTGCTAATCAAATCTAAATTATACAAGAAAAAGTTGATGCAAAGCATCAAAGTCGCCGCAAAAAAAATTGTTTAATGCTTCAAGAAAGCCAGGGCAAGTAAGTAAATGTCAGTTTTCATCAGCAGATTTTTTAACACTGTGATATTATGAAATTATGTGAATAGTAACCTATATCAAAGCTTGTCTTCTGTTACAGTATCTAATACCCTAGCACAGCGCTCTCTTAGCTCTTTTCCAAACGACAAATATCAGACTCCAGGGATCATTCTGGTTGGACATATATATGAGAGAAAATGTTCCATTTGCTCAAAATTTATGAGAGATTTCAAATTTTAATGAGATTTTTTATGTTTCATTTTTCAGGAATCGAACTCTTCTCCAAACGACAAATCCAAACCTCTTTAAGACACTATTTTAAAAGTGACTACTTTCTCTGAAATGAGAGAAAACAATGTTGGAAAAGGATAAACTGCTCAATTTGAGCAATTTATCCTTTTCCCACATTGTTTTCATAAGTCTTATAACTAAAAAGCAGTGTGTCAACATTTTTTCAAAATAAGTCTTGACATCAGGCTCTGCAGATCTACATGTATAATCAGTGATGTCGAAGTGTGGTTGTACCAAAATAGTCAGTTCCAATCACAGGTGAACGGCGACGACAATATAAATCCTGTATTACACACCAAAATATACTTTGTTCTCCTTTCTCCGTTCACCTAAGCATAAATAAGCTCACAAAATTTACATTTTCAGTCAAGGAATCAAAATTTTCGTGTTATGATCAAATATATATCTGAATCAAACTTGTAACTGAAAAAAAAAGTCACTACAACTTGCATAAAAGGTTCGATCCGAGGATGTTTTCAAACCTACCTCGCCAACCTGGATAGTATGGCCACTTTCTCATTTTTCCATTCATTTTATTGAATATCAAGGCTAGTCGCTAAAGACTGATGAATATTCAACACTCCAGTTCTGACAGACTAGCTTATTCTTACTATAGGGTAAATAAAACAGATTTAGGTGTATTCAATGTTGAAAAAATTTGAAAATTTACTTTTTATTGTTTCTAATGAAATATTTTCTTTCAAACTGTGAAAATCTTATTCTTTTGTTGCATTTATGCGTCTTATTCGGTAGAAAAATACCATCAATGCAGGGTAGGATGTTATGCATAATATCTGACAGAGTACAATAGAGCCCAGGTGGAATAAAACGTCACGAGTGGTTATTCCTTCCGCATAATCTCAACAATAGTGACAGTGCATTTCGTTTTTTGAATTATCAAAGCGCAACCACCCATGTAACTTTAGCCACTTTTCGTTAAATTTGACTGTTTTTTGGGGGTATCGAGGGATCTAAAGAAGTACCGGTGTCATCGTTTGACTTGGTCGGCGATTTATCATATTTATCTGGGCTTTCAGCACTCTCATCAGTCTAGACTTGTGAGTTTGTAAGAAAACTGGTCATTGTATTACAAGATTTTATTTGGTTCGATTCTACTTTCCTCTTCTTGGGAGGCATTTTCCTTGCAAAGTGCCTGACACAGAACTGCAGACAACCTCAACACGAACTGCATTCGTACGCAACATCACGGTCCGCTAATGATAAGGAAAAACACCGAACAAGCCGAATGTTGCAAATGGTAATCTGCTTCACATATTTTGTTTTACAACGCGGGAAACCAGTGTATAGACTAGTTTATTGTGCGATTTTCCGCTATGTAAGGACTGACACTCGAGTTCTATCCCTATCATCTGCCAAAAATTGGTATGCGAGATTTTGTTTCAATTGAGATTTAGAAATGCGATTTTTGCAATTTTAATGAGAGAATCTCGCGATTTCGCGGCCCAAAATGATCCCTGAGACTCTTCCAAATTCAAAGAGTTGGCAGATGACAATTTAAAAACTGCAAAAATGGTGGAAAATTCGCTGGTAGTGGGGAAAAAGTATTTATTAAAGAAGAAATTGCTTATAACGAGCAATTTCTCCTTATCCAACATGTTTTGACAAAAGAATTTGATAGCACACATGTGATAATCCGTGTTTGTTTGGGAAAGTGGTGAAAGCAGGGTTAAGTTACTAAAATGTTGCTGTCCTGGGAAAGTATGATTCAAGAGGACGTATTAAGTTTGCAAGGCATGCTTTCAATTTAAACAAGTCTAAGACTATAGTGTTTGGTGAACAGTGTTCATAAAGAATCATGGTTTTGCATCGCGCTTTATCATTATGAACAACACAGCGAAAAAGTGGCCTCTCTCCAGGTTTTTTTCCACAAATTAAATTTATGCAGAGCTCGTTGAGAAATAAACAAAGGAGTTCTAAACTATCTTTGTTGTAAAAACTAAACTTAGAAATAAGTAACCAATAATGGTCAGATACAATCATAACCATCATACCCATTCTTCGGCGGAATTTAGCACAATTTCAGCAATGCACAATTTTAGCAGTGGTCATTCAACAAAAAACACACAAATAGTAGGAAAAACTATCTACAAAATAATCAAAATGACTATTAAATCTGTGCACGAAGTTTGTACGAAATGACCAACTGGGTACGAAATGACCAAAATTGAAAGTATAAGTAGGTACGAAATGACCAAAATCGTACGAAATGACCTAAGTACGAATTAACAAGTTACGAAATGACAGGAAACCTTACAGCTTTGACCAATGGAAACAAGGCATTTATATGGACGAGTCCATTTCTCACGAATAGCGACAATAAAAGAAATAATTAGGCTGTTTTTTGATGTTGTAAGTATTAATAGAACAAAAATAGTATCGTATTGCAATTTCGTAGTTTAAGAATGAATTAAAAAGCCAGTTTAAGGCGAAGTAACGTTAGAAAGATTCCTTGTTAACCTAACACCCCTATAAAAACGAAATTCCCACTATCCATGTCCTAACTCGAAAAACTATTAAAAATATAGTCGCGCGCTTCTGCGCGGCGACTAATAATAAGCAATCAAATCTAAATTATATAATAAGCAATCATCTTTCGGTAACTCTAGGCTGTGTTACTCTTTACCAGACAATCTCGAGTTTTCTTGACGGTGAGAAAAAAGCCACTGAAAACACTGTGGGAAAAGCTGAAATGATGGTAACCAGCATTTTCCCTTTTCCTACAATGTGTTCTGCCCTCCAATAGCAAGTTTTAATCTTAGAACCAAGTTAATTTTTTTGTCTGCAAATCCTTCAGTTTGGAGCAGTCTAAGATAGTTATGTTGTTTGGAAAAGTGTTAAATAAAGTCTGCTGTAACCTGCACTAATTTATCGATTGCTGTCCTGGATAGTTTAACCTCATTATCTCCCACTAGATTGCATTCTATAAATATTCATTTATCTAATATGGGCATCCTGGGTACTGAACCGAATCACTTTCCTACGAGACAACCGTTACTTTGAATTTAAAATTTGAATAAAGGTTAATCAATAAAACCCTACCTCATGCAATTTACTCAGCTATTATCAGCAGTTTAGAGAAATCTGAAGCTAAAGCAGGTCTCATTTCTCCTCAAATGTATTGATAAAAATTATTTTCAACATTGCTACTTTAAGCGTAATATTACAGTCAGCCCGCTTTCTGGGCTAGTGATGCGTCATATAAGACAGTCGAATCTTCAAAAAATATGACATGCGCAGACAACAAGTTTAATCTGTAAAAGGTTATCATCTTGCTATAAATCATTTAAAAGTGGGTATGTACTGTGTTGGAAAATACACACTGCAGTCACAACCCTTACCTCGACTATCAACTAATAAATGCTTTATAATTTCTTTTTAGATCTGAATTGCCAGTGCTGAAGAAAAAGCGCTGGTCCGAGGTCCGGGACCTACTGTAGGGCTCTGTACCGGTACTTGATATATATCGAAAACCGGTATTTTACATTCAATAGATATATCGGATCGAACGTTTCTGTATCGAACAAAATATCGATCATCAAAAGAAAATAAAAGTAAAGCATATAAATACCCAATTTAGTTGTTTTTAACGGCGAAATTCATTACGAGTTTACTTTTGGTAATCTCTAAAGTCGAGTAGTAGAGGTAGGTGTGGCTACCTGGGAAACTTAAAACCAATCGAAATGCGTCATTCTTTATTACTTGCCCTGTACCCATTACACAATGGATGACAATTAGCTAATACCCCTATTCTCGTTCCCCCGTCATGTTGTTTGAAATCTGCAAATTATGCATCAATCAGCAGATTGCAGACAGATTTATGCTGATAATTGGTCAATATAGTTGATTAAAGAAAGGTAATGAACATCTCGTGATGTGATCGAGAGGTAGCGATGGAAATAATTGAAGCCGTGACCTTTCAACCTTCCTAAGATTTTATTTGGTCGATCTTTTAATATTGCCGAAAAATGTGGTTCGAAAATCAAATCTCTTTTTCCGTTAGTTTATCTGAAATCAGTGTTCCGACTCGCGTAAATTATTGTGTAAATCATTTTATATACTTGAAATTTGCATTACAAATGTTAATCACACGCGAGACCTCACGTAAGAAAAAACATGGACAAAAAAGGCCATTATCTGTTTATCATGAGTAAAATAACAGGTTTTGATGCTACATGTAGTTCTAATCCTTATTGAGAAATCTATGTCGAATCATGCAAACATACCTATCCAGAAATTAACACGCATGAAAAATTGTTCGGTGAAAAAAAAAAACACGGAAACCCATGACACAACAAAATGTCTCCTTGACATTGTCCGATCAGAGTCCTCTTAGACTGTCTTTTCAGCTTTTTAATGAGTAGTAAATGTAGAGAGTTAGAATTCATATTAATTTAGGCCTAAATAATTATGAAATTTCAATGCAATCTAGAAGTGTTAAGTTTGCGGTATTTTGTTTTTCAGGTATGCTGAAAAAAGAACAAACACAATTTTCGCATTTTTTTCTTTCTTTTATTGAAAATTGAAATATCATATGATATATCGAATATCCATCATTTTGTATCGATACAAATATTGTATCGATCAAACTGACCGATACGGAGCCCTAACCTACTGAAATGGAGATCGGACCGGGGGAAAAAAACAAGGCGAGGGTCCGATGGACCTGTCAAAATGGAGGTCAGACCTGCCCAGTCTTCATGGTAAAAAGTCTGATGCCCAGAAATAAATTCAGAATGACTAATTGGGTTGAATTAAGAGTAATAATTCTAATGAAAATTTGAGTCTGTTTGTTTAGGATTATCTTTGTGTGAAAGTGAACTACTTCGAGATTTTTCGGTACACCGGTCGTGTGAGAACGCTATGACATTGACTTATTTAAGTCATTGTAATATCAACAGTTTTCCCTGGTTCCCAGTTTACCTGACATCAGTAATAGTTGCCAGTGGTGAAGCCAGTTAAAATCTATGAATATAACGTCTGCACTTTTTGCTAAAAGCTTACGAAAAATGCATATTTAAACCTTGGTCGTCATCAAATTTGAAACAGAAAACACTGGGAGAAAATAGAACAGAGCTACATAATTAGAGGTAGATAGAAAGTATAAGAACAAAGATAGGGTTGGTTCGTTGAACATCGAATTGAAAGTTGGTCCTGGGTTTCGTCCCACAATGCAACTGTTCAACTCTGACTAACACACACAAAAGAAATATGTGAAATTGCAAATTTTGTTTTGGTCATCATAACAGTGCTAATTGTAAATGCTTCCTATGTGCCTGATGTCTATTTGTCTTCAACTGAAGGCACTAAGAGCAAAAGTAAATTGAAATGGTACTCAGTAAGGGATTTTTTGGGGGGGTGTGTGGGGTGGGACAGTGGTCAATTTGGACATGCCCAAGTATACTTCGTACCCTCCTGTTGTAAGGGGCCAGCTATTTCTATCACTATTTTTCAGCCCTGATTGCGCTTTGGAAATCTTTACCCCAGTTTGGTTACTTGTCTTTTTACATCATTCTAAGTCGTCACAATGACAAAACTGATCAATTTTCTGAATGCATTTGATTTTGAAAAGTGTACTGATTCATCTTTGAATTTTAGAATTGTAAAAAGGGTCAATCAGTAGACCATACGGTTATCTATATTACAGTGAACTAGTGGGCCGTATTTAGATTGACTAAAACTGAAACAGTAAGAGTAATGAATTAGAGTCAAATACCTGTCCTTTCAATCTAAACTTACAAGTAAAGAACAAAAACTGAGTGTTCTAAACTTTTATTTCTTCACAATAGGTGATAATAACAACTTTTACTTAGTCACTTATGGCTTTACATCAGCGTTACTCATTCTTGAGGTGGAATTTCACATTTCACAAAGTCCTTTGATTATGCACTTATAAGAAGCTCCCCTAGGTGTTTCAAGCTGAAAATTCTAGGGAAAAAATGTGTCTTATTGTCGTGCATATATGGTAATTGGCCACAATATTTTTGGATTTAGGACGCTATTTGGAAATAAGAAAAACGGCCTCCGTTTCCAGTAACCCTGGCAACTTGTTATTTTTTTAAGCTTGAATTGTGGTGATATTCAGTTGCAAAAACACATTTAAATATTTGGCAAGCATCACAACCTGAAATACCGTGTGACCAGTTCAAGGATACTCACAGAATTTGAACACTCAATGATACTTGATTAAAGACAAAATTCATAAAAACTGGATTCATTTTAGTTGAATTTATAAATTATCTCATCAAAGTAGAAAGTATTGAACAAGATCTACGCACCCTTGTATCGACCCTTTGACACTTTTTTCGTTTGATCTTATATCTAATAATTATGAGAGGCTTTTTCATGAAACAAAAATGTTCCCAGTCTGATATGATGTTCCCAGTCTATGAATGCTTTCAGCCAATCAAATGTGTTGTAAATGGTTAAAACTCAGTGTGCAAGTGCCCAATGGATGAAAAGAACATAGAAATTAACCAAGTTCAGATAGAATCTACAAATACTGGTGTTATTATTATTATTATGTGAGATACTTAGATAACATTTGAGAGCATTTACACATAAATTACTCGATTTTCCAAGTAGATAAGGTAACCGTTAAAATGCTTATGTGCATGGAAATCGGGTGGACCAGATTGTTAAACAAAATGTTTAATGCACTGAAGACATATAAATACTTCAAACAACAGAAACAAAAATAGTTTTAAAAACGACACAGACATATGAACTTGTAAGGCCATGGTATGATGTCCAGCTTTTAAAAGTGTAGAAGAGATTCTGTCGGGTGCCTTTTGCATGCCATTTATGATTGTTAGCTTTTTAAAAGGATTTTGAGGAATTATTAATAATTTGAATGCCTCCTTGTCAATTAAGTACTCTACTGAGTATGATTTATGTTAAAATTTGTGCCTGCAGGGAAGTGTAAATGGACCAGTCCATTTTAACTCACTTGAGCATGAAGTGCAGAGTTATGTGCAAGGTGAGCTATTGTGATCAGTCATCGTCTGTTGTCTGTCCATCTGTCTGTCTATGTTTTCTTTCAAAATTTTCTCCTCCTTAACCAGTGAGCAAATCAAGCTGAAATTTGACAGGGATGTTCGTTTGGTGAAGCTTCAGCAAAGTTATAAAAAAACAATACATGTAATGAAAATAAAAAATTCTAAATTCTGTCAAAATCTCTGGTTCTCATGGTAACAGAAAGGCTGAAATAAAGGTAATATCTTCAAACAACCTATGACAAATAAAGGCCTAGAGATTTACACTTTTGCATATTGCACCACATCTTCGCGAGCCAAGTTTACGATCACTACCTTGGCTGATTGAGCCCGATTTCAAGATTCCTGCGATCATGCGCCCTCTATTGGATGCTGGTTATGACTCCCCTAAGAGCTACATCATGTTTCTAAAAACAAAATCGTTTTACAAACCGCTTACAAATACACATGAAGCGATAAGTAGACATCCACATGGGTTTCCATGTTTTACCTTTTATTCGAAAGGTAGATACCTTGTTCTATTTTTGTCAAAGATTAAATGCTACGAGCGGTTTCATTCGTTGCAGCTAGAGCTGGCTGCATCCAATGAAAAAGTGTATCGGGTGAACGTAAAAATCAAGCTCGAGCCACCAAGGGTAGAGTAACTTAGTGAATCATCGGCCTTGGTTTGCGAAGATGATTGCACCACCCAGTTTCATATTTGAATGTTGCATGTTGCATCACCTGATGACCGCTTATAAAAGTTGTTAGAATAATGCCTCTTGGGTCCTATTTGGTGCTTTTATGTACAAGGAGATTCAGGTTGGTTTGATTGATTGTATGGGGTTAAATGCAGCTTTCAACATGATTTAAGTCATATGGGCTACAGCACCTACCCATGGATTCCTGGTATTTCTCAAACCAGTACTACCACAACATCCTATCCGAGCCTCCTGCTCATCCCAGTTGGGCAATTATTCACCCATTGGTGAGAGACAAATGACTATGTCAAATGTTGGAAAGAATGTTGGAAAGAATGTTGGCCTGGCTAGGGGATCAAACCCGTGACCCCATGATTCGCAGTCCACTGCCCTGCCAACTGCACTACGACCTCAGCCAACTAAGATGGGTGATTATGGACAATAACAGTCCTCTTTTTATTTGAGATATTAACGATCAGACTAATAGAATAACCTCAAATTCAGGGGTTTTGGTGAAGTATCAAACATTATATACTAAGTAAGTATACTCTCAAATCCTACAAAAAATCAAGATTAATTTTTTACATGCACAACGATTGGGATCTTAAATTCAATGTTGACAAATGTCAAGTCATATATTACAAACCTAAAAACCTAAAAAACTAAATTTCATTAATGATAAAGAGCTTAGGAAACAGAAGAGTTTTGTTTGAAGGGATCTTAAATTTAGTAAAAATATATTTCAACAAAGATAAATAAGGCCAGCAGCATGTTGTCTCTTTTACAAGAGCTTTCAATTACAAGTTTGAAGTTAGTTTCTTGAGAAAATTAGATCAAATTAAAAAATAGCCTTTATTATGTGGCTGAGTGGTGACACTGGTGAGCATGTCGGACTCATGACCTGGTGGTTGTGAGCTCGATACCCAGTTGAGGCGAACCTTCTTCTGGCGTATTTTCGCGTCTCACCTATGCTGAAGCATGCGAGAAAAGTAGTGACTTTGGAAAGAAAGTAGTGTTAGTACTGGTATGAGAAAGCCAGAAGACACATGTGCATCACCGACTGCCATGATATGACCTTAGCTGTTAAAGTGGCATTAAACTCCAACACAACCAACCAACCTTTATTATGGGTGGGTGTTATTTAAAATATGCAGTCAGGAAATGCCTTTGTTCAAAGATTCTTCTTTAAAACCACTTTATATATTAACTCATTACCACACAAGACAATTTTGGACTGGTCCAAATTGAAAGCATTTGCAGACGACAAAATAAAGGTGACTGAAAAATAGAAATTTGTTCTGGAAAGGGTAAAAAACACTGTGGGAAAAGAAGAAACTGCTGGTTACCAGCATTTTCTCCTTTTCCCACAGTGTTTTCAAAAGGCTTCTTTCTCAGGGGCGTGGAAAGTAGGGATTGAGTGGTAATGGGTTAAAACAAAGAAACAAGGCTTGAATTGTTGTTATTTTTTGTGGTATGACTGGTTTCACAAAACAGGTCCAGACATCAAACAATAATAATTTCTAGTGTCATTTGACTTTATTCATATAATTCTTGTTTGGGCATATATTTGGATTTTTTGTTCTATATAACATATATTATACATGTACATACAATTGTATCTATTGCCCTGACGAGCAAAGCGAAACTGGTTGGCAATAAGATTAACTTTTTTAATTGTATCTGTGTGACTTTTTCATTTTTTTCTATATCTTACCTTGACCCAGGAATACTCAATTTTTACACAAACATGTAGTGTTCAAAAGGGTCACTGGAGGCCAAACTGAGAAAATTGGCAGCCCACATAATTCAGCTCTGATTATAAACTGACGTGGGTAAAGATATTCAATGCACCATGTAAGGCAATCAAATTTAATTTTGAGGAACAGGTAGTCAGCTACAAAATCTTTTCAAATATGGTAAGAATGGTATTCTTGATCTTATTTTTATCAAGTCTAAAACATGGTGATCCCAAGATTTTTTTCTGTCAAAAGAACATCATTTTGAGAGATTATTTCTTGTTAAATATGAACATTCTACTGAGAAAAAGACCATAAGACCATTTCATTCTAATTAAAGAAAATACAATGTCTTTTTCAATGAAGCAATGATAGGATTGATTAAGCATATTATTTATTATAATTTTAATATAAAACAGATAAAGTTTATATCTTTTTAACTTGACAGAAACGATAAAGTCTTAACTCGTTACCAAACGACAAAATGTTAGACTTGCCCAAATCGAAAGCATTTGCAGACAACAAAATGTAAGTGACTGAAAATTTGAAATTTGTGTTGGGAAGGTTAGAAAACATTGTGTGAAAAGGAGAAAATGCTGGTTACCAGCATTTTCTCCTTTTCCCACAATGTTTTCTAAAGGCTTCTTTTACAGGGGCGTCAAAAGTAGGGATTGTGTGGTAATGGGTTAAATGGAAAATGTATCATTATATTCTTTTCTTTTTAGTAAGGACACAATCTACAATTTAGTAAATGTAAATTTTGTCTTTCTATTCTGTTTTATAAAAATGTGGATATACATGTATGTCATGCAATTGTAACTCACTTTTCTGTATTGTGAGGACAGTCTACATTGAAATTGTGATTATCTCTCTATCTTGTTTTGTGAGGACATTGTCCAGAGAGTGCATGCAACTGTAACTCTCAGTTTTGTTTTGTGAGGACACAGTCTACAAAGTAAATACATTTATCTCTCTATTCTGTTTTGTGAGGACATTGTCCAGAGAGTGCATGCAACTGTAACTCTCATTTTTGTTTTGTGAGGACACAGTCTACATTGAAATTGTCATTATCTCTCTATCTTGTTTTGTGAGGACGTTGTCCAGAGAGTGCATGCAACTGTAACTCTCATTTTTGTTTTGTGAGGACACAGTCTACAAAGTAAATACATTTATCTCTCTATTCTGTTTTGTGAGGACATTGTCCATAGAGTGCATGCAACTGTAACTCTCATTTTTGTTTTCTGAGGACACAGTCTACATAGTAAATACATGTAGAAGATGTACATATATCAAACTTTTGTGACTCACTGCAATCGGTTCAAGAATTATCTCCTCTGGAAATTTGTAATTTTGGCCTAATTATTGCTCTAAGGCAGTAGGAACATGAAACTTCATACAACCGTTGACCATGATTCTAGTAGGTGCCATCAAAGTTTTGGGTCACATAGGTAAAAGGTTCTAGGTACCAGATTTAGTTTGTTTGAAAATAATTCCTTTGCTCTAGAAATCAGAAGGCTTAGAGGATAGATATTTGATATGTACAGGGGTGTGTGTGTGTGTGTGTGGGGGGGGGGGGGGGGGGGGCAGGCCCCTCCAATAATTTTATCACATGATACTACAGATTTTCCTAGAATCTTTAGAATCATTTGATGTCCATAAATGTCTTAAAATCGAAAAAAATAATAGCAATAAGTAATACAAAAATATGCTTCCTTATGTCTTAAAATCGAAAAAAATAATAGCAATAAGTAATACAAAAATATGCTTCCTTGCATTTCTTGTGACGTCAGCGAAGGGCCACTCGGATAAATCAAAATGTCCTGATAGAGCTGTAAAACATGACAGATATCTCCTGTTGAAAGGTGTCTACTGAGGTATTGTCGGATGACGCAGGTACATTAATGTCTTGTCTATCGCTAGGCTGAAGGAGATTATGATCAATGTTTGTTTCGTGGGTGATTTTGGTTGGGAAAGGCTGTTGGGTGCTCGCGCCAGCAATCGAGACGTTGCACTCCTTGTGTTTATATTATATAGGGAGGGATTTTTTTTTCCATATTTTATCATTTATTTTGGTTATAGAATGTCAGATTCCTGTGATTAAGGTAACCATAATGTTATGGTCCATATTTTCAGTCCATATGTCTTGAATCAAGCAACTTTGTGAAATGTTGGATACAGTGCTTTGATAGAGGCCTAGACAGCCAAGATTCATCAAAGAACTTACTGCATGGCTATTCAGCAGGAAAAATGTAACTTCTAGCTAGCTGTTGATGTAAATCCAACGTCTGACCTGGTCACATTATGAAAAATACTGTTTTGCGATTTGAATACCGCTGATTGCCATACAAAATACTGGTAAAAATGGCAGACCTATTACATTCAAATCCCCAACTCAAAAGTTGTTAAATGAACACAACTCGTTATCTGTTTACTCAAGAACACACGGGCTCGACAGTTCAGTGTATGTGCATTAGTGTTAAGTTAGTATGTGTGTCCTTCCGAATTTGTGCAGTCCATAACTTCTACAAGTGTAGACGGATTTCGAGATAACTTGGCACAATTGTTTTGCACAATTGTTCCCCATCATGAGTAGATGTGCCATCTGAAACATTTGTTTAGGTAGGGTCAGGGTCACAGCTGAAGGTCAAAGTTTTGTCAGGACCATAACTTCTACATTTATGGATAGATTTCAATATGAATTTGTACAATTATTCTCCATCATGAGTAGAAGAGCCCTTTGAAACATTTGATCAGATAGGTCAAAGGTCAAGGTCAAACTTGAAGTTCAAAGTGTCCAATATAAATCAAAAAAAATCTTTGTAGGCTGAACACCTTTTGTCCTTGGACAACCATTCTAATTGAAATTAAATGTTCATCCTAAGAAACCTAAATATTGTGCACAAAACAAAAAGCCAGTGTTTGTAGATTATACTTTTGAAAGTTTGATTGACTTATCATACCCTTGGTATGTGTCAATTTTGCAGATTAAGGATATTAAGTAAAATTATTACAGAAACAAATTTTGCTGTTTTTATGCAACACACATATATTATTGTTCAAATTTGTTAGCAGCAACTATCATTAAACAGCAAATTGACAGTTATAGTTCTTTCTGTTTTTAACAAAAGGGGATAAAATGGTTGAAGGCTTGTATAATTATAGTTAAAATTTCAGAAATCTTTTGTCAAACCATATTGCATAGATGAACTTTCATATGAGGTATGTCATATTATAAAGTCAACCTCAATCAACCTATTTAGCTTTTTTCTGAGAAAAAGTCAGATGTGTTCCTTAGATCAAGATGTTTAAGATTTCTAAAGATTCATTTGCCATATTTTGTGTGATTCAGATTGATTGTATGGGGTTTATCGGCACTTTCAACAGTATTTCAGTGCTGGTGCTGGTGTACCTAACGATGGCTTTCTGTCGTTTCTCACACCAGTACAATCACAACATTCAATCTGAGCCACCAGCTGCTCACCCCACTAAGACGCAATACTAATTGTTCGCCTATTTGTGAGAGACAAATTACACATTTCACAATGACTTTTGTCAAATGTCAGAAAGAATGTTGGCTTGTGTGATTTAGAAGAAATTGTATAATGATCATGCGCAAGATATTCTGAATGAAAATTTTAAAAATTCTTAGGAAATCTCGATGTAAAGAACACACCTTACATGTTGCTAGAGCCTTTGCATAGGCTGCTACAGTGTTGTCACCAATAATTATATTTGACACTTTGCAGTCTGGTGACTAAATGCGCTTTTTAGCTCACCTGATCACCTGAGCAAAACATGGTAATGGTGAGCTTTTGTACTTCTTGAATGTTTGCAGCAACATTATTGGCCCAATCCTTTTGAAACTTGGTCAAAATGTTTGTCAAGTTATGAGGATGAACGCTAATTGATAGTGATGGCATTCATTTGAAATCACACAAAAAGGTGTGATATTATTGACAGTTTCTTTGTTTCATTCTAGAGATCACACTATTGACTTAATACTTGTCAGATCATCAGGTTGAAGTCTCTTAAAAATGGGGGTCATTCCATATGAAATCATGAGGAAAAGGGCCGTGAAGACAATGCCATTGTCTACACTGTAGAGATCACAATTTTGGCTGTCTTTTTTATAACTTGCCCAAAATGTTTGCATGGTCATGAGGATGGACCTTATTGAAAATGGATCATTAAATATGAAAACATGATAGAAAAGGGAAAAATGACAATTTCTTTTTACACTTTAGGAGTCACTGCTTGGGCTCAATCTTCTCCAAATTTGCATGGAATAAGGAGTGGCACCAGCCCAGTCATTAAGTTTCATAACAATATTCATTACTAGATCATTGATGAGACAAGCCCACTTAGATCACTTGGTAAAATATGGTGCCCTCAATCCTAGGGTCGTAAGTTCAAACGCGGCTCAGCCAACATTCTTTTATGGTAACGTTACACTTAGTATCTGTTATTATACTCTCTGAAGGGCAAGCATATAGCCACTGCTTGGTCTGTCCGTCCATCCTTCTTTCCATCCGTCTGTCCGAAGGAATTTCTCCACAACCCTTTGACCCAATTGGATGAAACTTCACATACAAACTCCTTATGATATTGTGCAGATGACTTTTACCCGGTTTTTGTAGAGCCCACTTGCATTGAGCAAGACAAGTTGACACAATGACAGTTTAGTGTATGTGTGTTAGTTTATGTGTATGCCTGTTTGTCCGAATTTGTCCTGACCATAACTACTACATTTATGGATGGATTTTAAAAAAAATGGGCACAATTGATCTCCATCATGAGTAGATGTACCATTGGAACCATTTGTTCCATAGGTTGAAGATCAAGGTCACAGCTAAAGGTTAAAGTTTTGTAGGGACCATAACTCCTACATTTATGGATAGATTTCAGTAGAAATTTACACAATTGTTCTCCATCATGAGTAGATTGCCATTTGAAACATTTGTTCAGGTAGGTCAAAAGTCAAGTCACACATGAAGTTCAACTATTTGTGGGCTTGACACCAGTTGTCCTTGGATAATCATTCTAGTTTTAAATATGTTGGAATAAAAATAATATTTTAGAATGATATCTCTGGCTGTCAGTACCTCAGTCAATGTATGTCATACTATATGTGACAAGAACTTGTTCAGGAGCATAATCTCTCTCTGACGGCTCTTGGTTATGATAATTGTTTTCCAGGCCTTATCTTCTTAAGCATGCAAGCCACCAATTTGAAACACACACACACTGATGGAACATGCTTTGAACATGTATAGCACACAAAAAAATTTGACATGAAACTTTCCTCAAAGGGAGATCATGTTTGAATGAAAAAAATGAACTGTTAACAGTTAATACACTCACCGTAGTACCTCACTGGATTTATGTGAAACTTTTTGTGACAAGCACTTGTTCAGGAGGCATATTCTGTCGCCAAGTGCTTTTCCTTTATCAGGAGGACTTAAAAAAAAATGCTTCAATGATTGTAAGACATAATTCTTTCTTAATTTCTTATTTTTCAGCATTGATGCCACTTACTCAAAAGGATGGCTAGCACAGTACGTAAATGATGCCAAAGAAGGACAACCATCATGTAATTCTAAAATGAAACTTTACATTCAAGTACAAACCAAGACTTCTTGAGTTTGCATCACATTCTTTTGATTATGGAGATGAAAACAACCTTTGGTGGTGCGAAAAGGGCAAGTATTTTAACATTGACATGATTGATCCTTACTAATAGTAAATAGTTACTATTCAACCCAAATACAAAGTGGAGGAGGTATACTGATTTCACCATGTCTGTTTGTCCATCCATCTGTCCTTCTGTAGACTTTTCCTTTCCATGCTCTAACTCAAAATCCATTAAATTTTGACCTAGGATCATGAAACTTTACAAATTGTTGCCCGTGAGGTGCCCTATAAATAACGGTCTCATTTGTCAAAGGTCAAGGTAACAGGTGAACTTGGCTTGAAAACTATTTTTGGGCTCTAACTCAAAAGCCATTTGACCTATGGCCATTGAACTTTATATTAATGTTGCCTATGACCCAAGGAAGTGCCTCATTGTTTTTGGGTCATATACATCCAACTTGCACCGGTCAAGGTAATAAATGAACTTTGTTTTAGAAACTGTTCCCTTCTCTCATAGCACTTTCTTAAAGTGTGTGTGTATGGGGGAGGGGTTATGTATTTGTACGCTTTGCCCACAGTTCTTGTTGAAAAAAGGAGTAGGGGACTACTTTGGTATTCTTTGAGAACAGAGTGGCCTTTTTGATGCCATTTAATGATGATATTTAGGAAAACATGTGAAATAGAGAAATTGCTGGTAACCGATTCCTCCTTTTCTCACAATGTTGTCCAACTTATATGGTACTTTTTGTTATGCTGGCTGAAAAAATTTCGGTGAGTATAGTTGCCATGCTGTGCGTCTGTTTGTCCGTCCATCCATACGTCTGTCTGTCCGAAGCCATTTCTCCACAACCCCTTGACTAAATTGGATGTAACTTCATATATCAAATTCTTGGAACATTTCCCAGATACCATTTTCCTTGTTTCTCAATTTGAGGCTGTGTTGTGGAAAAAAGGGACTTAATGTAAAAATTACTGGTCAGAATTTTATGAAATTTCATATTTAAGTTGCTCATCAAAAGCCCCAGACCATGCACTATTTGTAGTTCATTTACACAAAAGTGTATTACGGGAAAAGGGGACTTAATGTATTATAGCTTTATGCTTCTTTTTTTTTGGGGGGGGGGGGGTTGATGAAAGTTTGTGATGGCAATTACTTCAAAAGCATTACAGCCATTAGTCTCAAATTTGATACACAGATAGCTATTCAACAAGAACCAAAACTCTATCAGAATTTTTAGGGAAATTATCCCCCTTTGATTTTTTGAAGAATTTATTCCTATAAGGAAAATATCTCTGGAAAAGCTGAAGCCATTTACTTGAAATTTTATAGACAGATAGATTGCTTTGAGAGAAAGAGTAGTTTACACTTGATTCTCAATTAAACTCTTTACCAAACAACAAAATTTTAGACCTGTCCGAATTGAAAGCATTTGCAGATGACAAAATAAATGAAACTCAAAAAGCGAAATTTGTTTCCAGCTGGGTAGAAAACATTCTGGGAAAAGGAGAAAATGCTGGTTAGCAGCATTTTCTCCTTTTCCCACAATGTTTTCAAAATGCTTCTTTCTCAGGGTTGTTAAAAGTCGGGATTGTGTGGTAAAGAATTAAGAATGTGTTGTGGGAAAAGGGGGCTCCATGTTTAAATTTGTTTTTCTCTAATATCTTCTAAATTTTTGGTTATATTTTCATGAAATTTCACTTTTAACTTATTCATCAAAAGCTCCTGACCATATACTCTTTATATTTCATTAATGAAAACAGTGTTATGGGATAAGGGGATTTAATGACATTTTTTTATGTTTTATCTTACGTTTGACTTTTCACTTAATTTTCTGTGCACAAATAGATCTTATGTAGGAAAACAGCTGAGGATTTCAAATTATGTCATACATTTTGTGACAAGTACTGGTTCGGGGAACATTAACCGTCAATGACAGCTCTTCTTTTCCGTTGCCTTTAGGCACAGGTATATGGCATGTAGCGTTGCCTTATGGTCCTTTACCAAAATATATCTATATATATAGAGTATAATGACTCTATAATGAAATTTAGCCAAATGTTGCAGGATCCTGTATTTTATGTAGAGATAAAGAAGGAAATCTTTTAAAAATCAGAAGGCCTAGATCTTCCAAGTTTTGCAATATAGCATAATTTATACTCATGGTCCTCTATCAAAATGCTTAAAATAATTACTCTACAATCAAAAATCTTAAAATAATTACTCTGCAATCAAAATTAGCACTATGCTGTGGGATCCTGCATTGGTAGGTAAAGAAGGAAATCTTTAAAAATCTTCTCCTCTCAAACCATTAGGCCTAGAGCTTTCAAATTATGAATGTAGCATTGCCTTATAGTCCTCTACCAAAATACTTCATTCAAGTTATCACTCTATGATCAAAATTAGCCCTATGCTGTGGGATAACAGATTTTACAGAGATCACTGAAGGGCCCAAATTTCCCACCAAATTTTATATTCTAGATTGAACCCTGACCAAGTAATAATCAAAGCTTTCAAACCAAATTTGGAAGAGATTCAGCATGCATAGAGAGTATTATTAACCTGTTACCAAACAACAATATTTTAGAGCATATTTTAGTTCATATTTCAAGCATTTGCAGATGGAAAAATAAAAGTGACTGAAAATTTGAAATTTGTTTTGTGAAGAGTAGAAAACATTGTGGGAAAAGGAGAAAATGCTGGTTACCGGCATTTTCTCCTTTTCTCACAATGTTTTCTAAAGGCTTCTTTCTCAGGGACGTCAAAAGTAGGGATTGTGTGGTAATGGGTTAATAAAAAAACTCCTGACTTTTTTCAGAGGTCCAAGATGTTCTGTCACCTGTTGAAAGAAGTATGTCAACAGCAGCTTCAGAAAGTTCCAACAGACAGCTGTCAACAGTCACCCAACCAACAACTAGTCTTCATGTAGAGATCCATTCATCCAATTTCAGCAGTAGCCAAACATTCCAATATTCAGCTGTTAACAGTCAACCAGCCAACAACTAGTCTTGAAGCAGACATCCCTGCGTTGGATATAGACAGTGACAGTAATTCAATCAAACGTCCCAACAGTCAACAGTCAACCAGCCTACAACCAGTTTTAGGGCAGAAATCCGTCCATCAAATATAGACAGTGACAGTAATCCACCTAATCATTCAAACAGTCAACTGTCAATATTTAGTTAACCGGCCAAGAACTAGTTTTGAAGTAAAAATCCCTGCTTTGGATATATAGAGAGTGACAGTAATCCAACATTTTTCATTTTTTTGTGTACATCATGATGGCAGTGGGATAAAGCTTTGTTAAGCACTGCCTTCTATCGGATTGTAATCTATATACCTTGATGGAAAACACCTTTGTGGATGTCTTATACATGATGATTATATATTTTTAACATTTTTTATGCCCCTGCATCAAGCGATTGGGGCATATTGTTTTACCATTGTCTGTCTGTCTTTCCCTCTGTCGGCAAAACTTAGCAGAAAAACTTAACATTTCCACTTACTTCAATGAATGAATAGTGTTTTATGGCCCGTCGACAACTTAGGTCATATTGGGCGCACTTACTTAGTAAACAATAATGCAAGGTGAAAATAACATACATGTACATGTACAACAACATAAGACAAACATGATAAATGAGGAATGGATGAAACACAAAATGATGCCCCTTTTGTCGCCTTTTACGACATGCATGCTGTCACTTTTGTTCCACCAGATGAAATGGCAGATGTGACGATCGCGGGACTGCAGTGGTTTATTCTTATACCCCCGATTAAACCACACGGGGTCCCACAGGCCAATTGATTCCCATTCCAAACCCTATTTACATCAAGAAAAAAAATAATATATAGGATTTGGAATAAGAACTACCCAGCCTGCTGCAATCCTATGAATTACGAGGAAAGCAGCCGTTTGTCTCTAATTTTAGTCGCCTTCTGCGACATGCCATAGAGAAAGGCCGAGGTCCTATTCTATAAACTAAAAAAAACCCGGGACCCCACGGGGAGTCCACTTACTTCAAGGCTATTCAAGAAACAAAGATGATATTTGGTATTTAGGTATACCTCATCAATATGCATCTAATGAGGGTTATATGTCCAAGGTCAAGGTCAAAATTTTAAACCCCATTATCTTAAAAAAAATCCTATCAAAACTTAACTAAAGAACTTAATATTCCCCATTACTTCAAGGCTTTGCAAGATGCAAGGTTCATATTTGGTATGTAGGTGTATCTCATTGTTATGCATCTGCTGGTGACAAGTTCAAGGTCATCTGTCAATGTCATTTATGAAGGTCACACTTCTTAAAATTAGCTATTACGGGGGTATTAGTGTTTCACAAACACATCTTGTTTTCTTAGTTATACTTTAAAGGATTATGTCCAGGGTATTACTTTTAAGGTATAGATAGTTTTAGAAATCGAAACTCCATAATCCATACTCCATTAGAACAAACCTAGGAAAAGTCTGACTTGATTTTTAGTGATGTTCCATTCACAAGGTGTCAGTGGGGGTATATGTCAGCTCGTGACAGTTGTAGTTTCATCTGTTTGGAAAGTTTTCTTTCAAGTGATGCATTGGTTTAACTTTCATGTTGCACACTATTGACATCCAATTGCTGTGCACATTTGAATATAAATAAGAATTAAATCCCTATTTAGCTTTTCGTGACTGTATATTACTGAAATGGAATAAACTTGCTTTCACTTTTGAATCTTTCATTAGATTAGACCAGCTGTTTGCAGGGAAAACCCAAGGTATTGCTATTGCATTGGCATTGTTATTGTGCAAAATCTTTCAAGTTTTGCAAAAAAATCTGAAGTTTGAAAATATTTACTTTAAACTCAGAATATGTGTTCTGTATCAAAGGACAATGCATTTTAAGGGAAGTAACTCAAAGTAGTGTAATTATGTTACAGGTATGCAGCTTTTTAGCTCGACTGTTTTGGAACAAAAAGTCGAGGTAGTGTCATCACACTTGTGTCATTGGATTTGTAGGCATTGGCGGCATGGTTGTTGACGTGACAAACTTTAACCTTGGCTATACCTTGCTTATATCTGAAGATATTTACTTGAAACTTGGAAGATATGTTTACTATCTAAAGAGCAATCTATACTAACAAGGGAGATAACTTTAAATGCATTTTTGCCAGAATTATTCCCCTATTTTGACTTAGAATTTTTCACTATCCAGGACCTATAGCCGAGCGTAGCACCCACTTGCAGTGCTCTTGTTACCTCACCTGAGCACACAATGCTCTTGCGATTGTTGATGTCTGTTGTGCATCCTCCAGTTGTCTTAGACAGTTCTGGTGTAAACAATACAGTGGTCACAATCTAGGCTCGTTTATTGTGAAACTTGCTCAGAAAGTTTATCTTGTTAACATCTAGATCAAGTTTGAACATGGTTTTGGCTGGATCAAAAAATATTTCACAACGTAAAATCTAAAAAAAATCTTGTTAACGTTCCAGACAATATTGTCTCATTCTTATTCACTGTGCAACTTGCTAAGAATGTTGATGTCAAAGATATCTTGGTCAAGATTGAATATTGGTCTGGCCTGGTCAAAAAGTAGGTCACTAGGTCAAATCTAAGAAAAAAGATTGTTAGCACTCTTGAGGTCACAATTTTGTCTCATTCTTATTCACGGTGCAACTTGCTCAGAATGTTAATAAAAAGTAGGTCGCTAGGTCAAATCTAAGAAAAGACATTGTTAACACTCAAGGGACCACAATTTATGCTCAATCGTGAATCTTGCTCAGTGTTTTCAAGGCCAACTACCGGTAGTTTTTTAGCTTGATAAAAAAGTAGGAATAATCTTTTTACAATTTTATCATCGTGAATCTTGCTCAGACTTATTAATACTTTAAAGTCCACAATTTTGGCTTATATGCTGTGAAACTTGCTCAGAATATCTATATTGGTGATATCTAGGCCAAGTTTGAATATGGGTTCAGCTGGGTAAAAAGATAGGTCACTGATTCAAATATTTGTGTGCTTATAAGCAAGCAGGTAAATAACGTTATTGCTTTTCAAAAGATATTTGGATAGATGTATATTGTATAATGTATGTATGTTAACTTTGCTGATTTATGCAGCTTTCTACTTTCCCGTTTTCATTAGCATGATATATCACCTTTGCCAAATTGTTTTATAAACTTTTTACTAAAGAAGCACCAAAAGTGCATGTTTTCAAAGGCTTTCATTCGAAGAATTATAAGATATTGACATCTGGATGATTTGTCTCCTTTTGCTACAATGTTTTCAAAAGCTTGACACGAAAGTAGCACAAAATATATTAACCTTTATGTCACCTTTTACCACAATATTTCCGATAGCTTGTCCTTTAAAAATGCACGCATAGCGATGTTTTCAAAAGCACTGTTCTAAAGAAGGATAAAATGCTTCGTCACCTTTTACCACAATGTTTTCAATAGCTTTTCTCTAAACGAGCGTAGAAATCACAATGTTTTCAAAAGTATTACTCTAAAAAGTATAAAAGATCGTTTGTATATACTGTTATGCAGGCTTTACAAAGTCTCATGTTAGACAAAAGAATTTCAAATCTCCCTTATAATGTTTAGTATATAGATGAAGTTGTATTAAAATTTTATGCTGATATCAAATATAAATATAGTACAAAAAGGAAGGTCTATATTTAACAGTAATGTTCTATACTGCGTGCATATCAGGTCACTAGGTGGTATAAAGTCTCATATCAGTCTTTTTATATAAAGTCTCTTTATATGCATTTTCTATCCTTCGTTAAAAGAAAGAAAAAAAAGTATATGTATTTTCTTAATATAAAATGAACATTGTTTTTCGACAATATGTATGTACATACTTGAAAAGCAGCCAGTTTCTTAGAAAGATTATTCACGGAGAAGCGTAAGTGTAAAGGAAATCAAGAGAGCATGAATAAGTGCACTTGTTAGTGTGATGTAATTGGAGTAATGTTGAATACGATATAAATACTACAAAATTAATTCAAACTATTCTCTCAGCAATAGAATC
Organism: Tridacna crocea; assembly: GCA_943736015.1. Lineage (NCBI taxonomy): Eukaryota > Metazoa > Mollusca > Bivalvia > Cardiida > Cardiidae > Tridacna > Tridacna crocea. The sequence continues at coordinate 14,736,964 of OX031062.1, forward strand.
ATCCCAATTTCGCAAAATAAAATGGACAATGATTTTCATTCAAAACAGGTCACGTATATTTTTTACTTACAGAATAGCGTTTTCACTCTTTGATTAACTATATAAGTCTCTTTCCCTTTTAATAATTTCAAGTACATGTATATCAAAAGTCACGTTGACTACTACATTGTTTAATTATTGTTATTTTGCAAAATGTACACTGGAGCAAATAAAATCTACATTGGAGCAAATAAAATGTATTGTATTGTTTAGATCAATGATGTCTAGGTCAACTTTGAATTTGGGATTAGCCAGGCCTAAAAAGTAGCTCATTTCATTTAATCTTAGACAGATCTCGTTAAAATCTTAGCAGACACAATTTTCAAGCAATCATAGCAGAACTTGCTAAGTATGTTTATCTTGATGATATCTCAGGCCAGTTTAAGATTGCATTTGGTATGGTAAAAAAAATCACTAGTTCAAATCATAGATAGAGAGAGAGATGCTGTTTGGTGAAGACAATTGTCCCTGCAAACAAAGAGAGAAAAAAGAGATACTGTTACGTAAGGACACTTGTCCCTACAAAAAAGAGAGTAAAAGGAGATACCGTTAGGTGAGGACACTTGTCCCTACAAAAAAGAGAGAGAAAAGAGATGCTGTTACGTGAGGACACTTGTCCCTACAAAAAAGAGAGTAAAAAGAGATGCTGTAACGTGAGGACACTGTCCCTACAAAAAAGAGAGTAAAAAGAGATGCTGTAATGTGAGGACACTGTCCTCACACAGTATGAGAGAAAAAAGAGATTAATGTAACGTGAGGACAATATTGTCCACACAGTGACTCTAGCGACTCTCTTTTTTTATGATGATTTCAAGCCAAAGCCACAACAAGGTTCCTTTTGGATGGTAGAAGTGAAAACTGAAAGAGAGTTATGCGAAAAACACTCAGAAATGGTTGTCCTCAGATCTCGGTTTTTTGGCTAATGTCCTCTCTATTACGGATTCGTCGGCTGGAGAGAGAGAGAGAGAGAGAGAGAGAGAGAAATTCAATGTTTTTCCTTTCTTTTTTCGATATGGAATACAGTTTTAGTTTTTTTTTTTTCACCAGACACAAAATGATACACATAGAGAGAAAAGAGAGACAGACAGACAGACAGACAGACAGACAGACAGAGCAAAACTGTATTAGTTAGAAGCTTCTTTGTTTTTTAATGAAACCCACTGACCAAGATCTACTGATGTATTTGTTCCAATTATTTTGTTTATCCATTGTACTTTGCTGCGTATTTTTTTTTTTTTTTTTTTGCACAATGCTTTGTTTCTATCTTTTTATTTTTACTTGTCGATTTCTTCCCACGTTTTATCTTCAATATTTATTATTCCTTTTTGGCTACAAAAACTATCTGTTTGTAAGAATCCTTTGATATGGCTAATAGTTTAAAAATCTTGTCAGTGAACTGTAGAGGTCTTAATAACAAGAATAAAAGGCTATCGGTGTTTCAGTATCTCCACAACTTAAAACACGACATTTACTGCATACAAGATACCCATTTTACTCCTGATATGTATCAAAACCTATACTCTGAATGGGGCTCTGAAATTTACTTGAGCTACAATTCATCTAAAAGTAGAGGTGTAGCTATTCTGTTTTCCAAACTAAATTTCAAAATTTACGAATCAATAACTGACGACGAAAATGGTAACTTTGTTATTCTCGATTTAAGCGTTAACGACTTCCGGTTTACCCTCACCTCTATCTACGGTCCTAACACCGATCAACCTCAATTCTATAATAACATCTTCGGAAAAATAGACAGAATTGGAAATGCCTCTTATATGATTTGTGGAGATTTTAACCTAGTTATTGATCCTAAGAAAGACTATTTTAATTACAAACATATAAACAACAAAAAGTCTAGAGACACTTTACTAAATCATATTTCGATACGTGATCTTACTGATCCCTTTAGGCAATTTAATCCGGACAAACTATGTTACACTTGGAGAAAACGCAATCCAATACAACAAGCTCGCCTAGACTTCTTTCTAATTTCCCCACCCCTAAATACCTTTACGATCTCTTCCTCAATAGAAAATAGCTTCATGTCTGATCACTCTATTATTTCAACACATCTACAAATAAATGAATTCCAGTATTCCTCAGGCCTGTGGAAGCATAATAATGCGTTACTCACTGAGCTCGATTATATAAATACAATAAATACAAAAATTGAAGAAATTAAAAATCAATATGCACTTCCAGTACATGACAGAAATCATTTAAAGGAAATTCCTAACTCCGAAATTCAATTTACAATTAACGATCAATTATTTCTCGAAACACTATTGATGGAAATAAGAGGCAAGTCAATTTCTTACGGTTCACATAGAAAAAAGTTGAAAAAAGAAAGAGAACTTGAAATTCAATCAAAAATAAAACTCTTGGAAGAGAATCTCAGTCAAAGCAATTTAGATGAATACTATTTATTAACAAACGAATTTGAGCAATTGCAACAGGAAAAAATGAAAGGTTCGATTATACGATCAAGAGTTAAATGGAATATTGAAGGTGAAAAGCCAACAAGATTTTTTTGTGGCCTTGAAAAATCAAACACTATTTCAAAAACTGTACAAAAAATAATTAAAGATGATGGATCTGAGATCACAAATCAAAAACAAATTCTCGAAGAAATTAAAGCATTTTATGAGACTCTCTATATCTCAAATCAATCTGACTTCTCAGTTATACATTTTGATGGCTTTATTTCTAATCTTGAATTCCCAAGACTTTCAATTAAAGAATCGGAAAGCATCGAAGGAAGAATTACTATGACAGAAGCATCTCAGACCTTAAAAAATATGAAAAGTAATAAAAGCCCAGGAACATCTGGTTTTAACGCTGATTTTTACAAAGTTTTTTGGGGTAAATTGGGAGATTTTGTTGTAAGGGCTCTGAATGAGGCGTACAATGTAAATTCATTATCTGAAACCCAAACACAAGGTTTAATAACGTGTATCCCAAAAGGTAATAAACCAAAAGAATACTTAAAAAATTGGCGGCCAATTACTTTGTTGAATACAGTTTATAAAATAGGAACAGGATGTATTGCAAACAGAATTAAATCATTTCTCCCTAAACTTATCCACACAGACCAGTCCGGATTTATTAAAGACAGATACATCGGAGAAAATTTACGATTGATATACGACTTACTACATTATACTGAAGAAAATGACATTCCTGGAATTTTACTTTTAATTGATTTTGAAAAAGCCTTTAACTCTCTTTCTTGGTCTTTTATCAACAAAACTTTTGAAACCTTTCGATTTGGACCATCAGTTATAAGATGGTTTAACATTTTTTATCAGGATGCAAAATCAACAGTATCTCAATGTGGATATCTATCTGACTTTTTCAAAATTGAAAGAGGATGTCGTCAAGGAGACCCTTTGTCCAGCTACATTTTCATTTTATGTGCCGAAATTTTATCTATTAACATCAGAAATAACAAAAATATAAAAGGAATAAGAATAAATCAAACAGAATTTAAACTTTCACAATTTGCTGATGATACAAGTATTATTCTTGACGGATCTGAAAGATCCTTAAACGAAACATTAAATGTTCTTTCAAGATTTTCAAATTTATCCGGTTTAAACATGAATTTTGATAAGACTAAAGTTATTTGGATTGGAAAGAAAAAATACAGTGCTGATACTATCAAAACAAAGTGGAAATTAATATGGGGCCATAATAAATTTGAATTGCTAGGTATCATTTTTCATGTAGACCTGAATAGAATAATTGATATAAATTTTTTGACAAAATTTAATGAAATAGAAAACATAGTTAAAAAATGGAATCGACGTGTCCTTACGCCTATTGGTAAAATTACAGTTTTGAAGAGTCTACTGATTTCTAAGATGAACCATTTATTTTTTGCTTTACCCAATCCTTCTGTACAACTAATCTCGAAACTAAACGATGTTTTCTATTCATTTATTTGGGAGGGTTGTCACAAAGTAAAGAAATCAGTAATCACAAAAAACTATGAAGAAGGTGGACTAAAAATGTTAAATATTGAATCTTACATTAAAGCACTGAAAATCACGTGGATAAGGCGCTTACTCAACGATAATGGTGGATGGTCAAATATCATTAAGGAATTCATCGATATCGAAAAGTTGTGTTTATGTGGAAAAGATTACATAAAAATCCTAACTGAAACAATCAATAACCCTTTTTGGATAGACTAAAAGCATTAAGTCAGCTATTCGATAATATCAGTATTGAGAGTACTAATATTGCAGAATGTCCTATTTTTCACAATAACAATATTCACATTTCTGCAGAAAGTTTTTATTTCAAAAGACTGTTCAATGCCGGTATTCACTGCATTGGAGATACACTTGATATTAATAATTGTTTTCTAACTCTCGATCAGATAAACGAAAAATACAATATATCTGCAAATTATTTACATTATATACAGATAAAATGTGCTATTAATGAATATTTTAAAAAATTGTTGATAACACCTCGAGACATAACTTTACATCAAAAACCGCATCTGCCACCACACCTTCAGATCATTCTCAAAGATTCGCAGGGTTCCAAACATATCTACCAATATCTGATTAGAAATAAAGATGAACCTGCCTGCATAAAAACTTGGACAAAAAAAATAAACATTGATCTTGACAAAAATGAATGGAAACTGATTTTTTCTTTACCATTTTTAGCAACAAGGGACACATACATACAGTGGTTTCAATTCCGTATAAATCACCGTATCCTTGGAACAAACTATTTTTTGTATAAAATAAAATATATTGATTCTGCGAGCTGCACTTTTTGTTCCAACGATCAAGAAACAATTGAACATTTATTCTGGAATTGTCCTAAAGTTCAACAATTAATTACAAATTACTTGAAACATGATAATGCCATTTACATGGACCTTGACATCAGTAAAATGTTATTTGGTTACACAAAAAATTCAAAAAGCGCTAAAAACATCCTTCTCATTCTTTTTAAACTGTATATTTATAAATGTCGAACATCAAAAAACACACCCAATCTAACCGGTGTTGAAAAATTTATATCTTATAAATATAAAATTTTGAAAAAAGTTGCTATTGAAACAAAAAAGTTAGAGGAATTCGAAAAAAACTGGAACGATTTTGGATCTTTTCTTAAAGAATAATAGGTAAATAGCAACTTTATTACAGTTCTATTTTATTTTATTTTCAAACGCTGGGAAGATTCGAACCTTTACTATTATAAATTACTCTTTACATCTTTTCTTCACCATTCTATTTTCTCCTTTTTCTTCACTTTCCACTTTTTTTTTTTCACTAGTTTCTTTTTTCTTCACTCTTTTCTATCACATAAAAATGTTTGTTTGTTCCTTGTTACGTGTTTATATGTAAAACGTCAGAGATTGTAAGATGTGGAGAGGGATAGATTCCCGACCCTCCTACGTCATTATACGGGGACAATAAACTTTATTAAAAAAAAAAAAAAAAAAAACTATCAATGGCTTTTAAATCGAAATAATCGCCTCTTTTTCGTCAAAGAGCCCTGACGTTTGCGTATTTCATGTCATTATTAAAACAGCACGATATGAAATAACTTTGCCGTTCTTTAATAAAAGTTTCACACATCGAACAGAGTATTCAGTCAGGTTTCAGAGGATAGGCAGTAGTTGTCTGGCTTTTGATCACTCCAAGAACTGGCACACTCGATGGAATGCTTCATCAAATTAATCTTCCCATGTTTCTAAACAGAACAAAAACCACGTCTGCATTATTAAGACAGAACGTTATTAAAAATAAAAAACTATGCCGTTTTTTAGTAAAGGTTTCACACATCGGAAAGAGTATTCAGCTAGCTTTCAGGGGATAGATAGTAATTGTCTGGCTGTTGATCACTCCAAGAACTGGCACTCTCGATGGGACGCTTCATCAAATTTAATTTCCTATGTTTCTAACCAGAACAAAACCGACGCCAGCTTTCAGAGGATAAGCAGTAATTGTCTGGCTGTTGATCACTCCAAGAACTTGCACACTCGATGGAATGCTTCGTCTAATTAATCTTCCAACGTTTCTAACCAGAACAAAACCGATGCCTGCATTATTAAGATAGCACGTTATGAAAAAAACTCTGCCGTTCTTTAATAAAAGTTTCGCACATCTAAAAGAGTATTCAGTCAGCTTTCAGAGGATAGGCAGTAATTGTCTGGCTATTGATCACTCCAAGAACTGGCACACTCGATGGAATGCTTCATCAAATTAATCTTCCTTTGTTTCTAACCAGAACAAAAACGACGTCTGCATTATTTAGACAGAACGTTATGAAAAACCTATGCCGTTCTTTAATAAAAGTTTCACACATCGAAAACAGTTACTGTATTCAGTCAGCTTTCAGGGGATAGGCAGTAGTTGTCTGGCTGTTGATCACTTCAAGAACTGGCACACTCGATGGAATGCTTCATCAAATTAATCTTCCTATGTTTCTAACAAGAACAAAATCAAGAATTTTCTAGCTCATATACAGAGGCTTTAACCTTTAGGCTACTAGGCCCGACCCACTGACCTGTTGCTGCCAGTGTAAATTGAGCTTAGACTGCGCAAAACATGCAGCCTGATCACGAATCTGCAACGTCCAATAATGTGTTTTCCTTCTCTAAAATATACATTTGAAAAGCAAAACCTTGTGTTTTACTATGGGCTCGAAGTTTTATCTTTTTAGCTGGAATAACGGTAGGGTTCAGTATAAGTTTCAGAAAGTCGAACCTGAGAAAAAAATGTAATTCGTTCACATAAATAAATTGATCTTTCTCGGCGGCTGAAAATACAATCGCTGGGAATTTAGACAGATTTGTATCGGATAGGCTTGAGTAAACGAGCGGACGAGCCCCAATCTTACGAATGAAGTCCGTAACAAAGACACAAATAAAACAAATACATTGCAGAAATACAGGGACCGGCAGGATTCGAAGATAGAACGCCCGGACTAAAGGCAAATACCATTAGCACTGAGCGTAAGAGAATTCTTCCCAACGTTGTTAAGTATTATATTTAAATCGGGATGAAGCCATGCATGAAGGAGTGGTCTCTCGTAACACCTCTGCAATACTTTCAATGTGGACTGGTCTAAAAATGTTGGTGCAGTTACAGCAATGGACTTGTGATATAGAGAGATCCAGGCTTAATTCTGCTTTTTGCTTACAATGTAGCAAGGAAGCTCTAAAGTAGCGTTGTGGTGAAACAATGAAATAGTTATTATAAATCAACTGACTACCGCGTAATTTATATCGGTTCAAGAGAAATTAGCCATTCTATGACAAAACGGGGGCTTAAAGCAACTCCGGTATACATGATACCAGCCTTTTTCATTACACAATTGTGGGTCCATAACAGCTACTTTCTAAAATAACCGACTGAATCATAATGTAGACTTGTACTTTGACAAACAGAAAATTGACCAATAGCGAAACGTTTCGGCCCAGGTCTGCCTGCGCGGACTGTGCATGCTGACCTGGTTCGATAGTTTTCGCAGATGCATTAAGCCCTCTTTTCACAGAGCACGGCCCAAATAAAAACGTTATGATTCCCTTACCAAAGTCTCAAGTGTCTTATCGACCATGAAATAGAGAGCTATTGAAAACACTGTGAAAGGTGAACATTTCTGGTTACTTCCTGTTCTCACTATCTTTTCTATCATTCCTTTCACAAAGGGAAGTATTTTTTAGCAATATTTAATTCTCCCTCTTCAAGTACTTTTTAACAATTTTAAAAAGACATAAACTTTGTGGCCTAAGTATTCACCAACCATTCCTAAAAACATTCCAAGACTTATTGTCAAGAATATTTATTGGAATTGAAAGTAAAACAATGTTTGGTTGGCAAAGCAAACTGTTAAAGCAAACAGTAGTCGTGTTACATTCTAATGCTAGAATAACACTAAGAACATTAATAATTATGGTTGATGAATTTATATGGGCCGGGGTAAAAATCAATTGATCAGAGTATGTGCTGACGAGAAAAAGACACGCTCCATCCGAAACAGGCGATAATTTGAATATAAGAAAACATTTTGGAGAAAGTAAATGATGCAATATATATATTCGCTGATAAACCTAGCCTTTATGAAATCGATCGATTTGCATTATCCAAAAGCTAAGCCAACCTTACGTGCACGCTTTGATAGTGATACTCATTGTCATGAACACGTGGTCTTGTCTATCAAAATTACAGAGGTCCATGTATTACGCCACACAGAGCAACAACAACAATGGCGGACTTCTGAAGAAATTCCGTCGCTTAAGGTAAGAAAATCTTCAATAATTCTGTCATATTAAAATAGTGCCATCATGAATACTAGTGTGATTTGACAGGAGAGGGAGAGAGAGAGAGAGTGTGTAAAACAAATATGCCGTATAACTTGCAATATATTTTTATCGCTTTTGTAAAGTGCCTATGGAGGCAGCCATATTGAACTGCTTCCATGCTTTGTTTAACATCCATCTATATCTACTGTACTTTGATTACCAGATCGGGGTCCATATTAACCTTTTTATTTATTTGTGGGATTTTTTTAAATATATAATATATTGTACTTTCAATGTTAGATGGATAAAAACCCGGATCGTAGACATATCAACATTTTTCTTTCGAAAAATAATAAAGAATTGATCCATTCCGAAAAATAAGTCACTTGATAAAAAATTATCTGTCACAAATTTTCGAAGCCACCATTTTAAATATCTTACGCTGGAAAAGGTTAAGAGGTATTTTCAAGCTCTTTGACCCTAGACCACCCTATGTGGTACTTGTGACCCCAGTTATATTTTTGTTCTAGTATTGTATGGATTGTGGAAATATTGTTTTCCTTTCGCGATCGGGTTTTTAAGACTAGCTAACTGTAACTAGGTCAATGTTGGAGTGCCTGACATGACTGTTATCATACAACCCCTGTAGTCTATAATAAGAACTTCATTCAAGTCTTTATTATATCTATAAAGAGGGATTGTATGATACCAGACAACGCGTGTTAGAGTGTCAGATTTAGCACAATCCGATAACAGACTTTTTCTTTCGTTACCGTATGGTAATTCATTGCCGAAAAATGTTTGCCGACAAAATCTTACAAGGGCGACGTTTTTCTCCACATATGCAAATGTTGGATATTAAACGCGACAAAATGAGTCACGTGATCAACAATGTGATTCCTACTGAGCGTTGTCTGCGCATGTCGTATTCTTCGAAGATTTGACTGTCTTATATGACACATCACTAGCCCCGAAAGCGGGCAGACTGTAATATTACGCTCTATAAAGTAGCAATGTTGAAAATAGCTTTTATCAATACGTTTGTGGATAATTGAGACCTGATTTAGCTCCAGATTTCCCTACACTGCTGATCATAGCCGAGTGAATTTCACGAGGTAGCGTTTTATTGATTAAACGTTTATTTTTGTTTTAACTGAATTCAAAGTAACGGTTGTCGCGTAGGAAAGTGGTTCGGTTCTGTATCCAGGATGCCCAAACTAGATAGATGAGTATTTATAGAATGCCATCTAGCGGGAGATAATGTCCTACTGAGCTGTTAAACGATCATGTGATTTCCATAAACGGTTTAACGCGGCCCAATGCATTGTGCCCTGCTACAGAAATAAATGGTTTGCGGCGCCATTGATGTCCAGCATCAATATTTTCATGTTAACTATTATATATAGGAATAAAGCTATTTCGGTCATCTGGGCTAGACACGAGAGAGCAAATTGGGGAATGCTCGGCTTACTTTTGGACAGAATCCACTCTCTTGTGTTAAACCATCGAAAAATAAAAAATGAATGGACTATTACACCCCTAAAAACACTTTCCCAAATTCCCTTAGTGACGAACTGTATGAAAATATTGTGGAAAACGGAGAAAATGCTGATTAGCTGGATCTTCTCCTTTCGTTATAATATTTGCCATCCTTCAAAAAGGGCTAAATTTTCGAGTAACATTTGGTTAGGCTGCAAAGGCTACGTCCTCGTCGTAACGTGGAGTCTGAAAACATTAAAGGTGGCCCTTCAGATTTTGGGACGAAAATTTTACAAAAATACAAAAAAATCATCCTTATACTCCAAAAGCCTTATAATTGTCATTCATAAAACCCCAGTAGTCGAAAACCATCCGACAACAAGAGAAATTAGAGATTTACTACAGCCCAGGTCGACACCGATGGAAAACACGGTCTATCTTTACATGAGCAACTCGCTCATTTACACACCGGAAATATACAGACGAAGCTTCTAACATAGCATCCGAAGAAGACATTATGGAAAATAATTACATATCTATTATGTTATGCAACTTCAGCGTCATTAGTCATGTGCCAGTCACTTTGCATTCCCACAATGCTTTTTTTTTAAATTTTGGGCGGGAAATCTAAACATAGCTTAAGAGGCTACGTAGCCTTTTAAAGAAATACCATCATTTTTTTTTGTGATTTTATGATTCTTAATTATTGATGATTTGTATTGTTTTTTTTTCATATAAATTTCAGTGATATATATATAGAGGAAATTTGTATTTTTCGGTGAAAGATCGACATTTATTTCATCGAGTGAACACCATCGGTAATATTTTCACGAGTGGCGCAGCAGCCACTCGTGAAAATATTACCGATGGTGTTCACTCGATGAAATAAATTTCGATCTTTCACCGAAAAATACAAATTTTCTATTTATTTCTTGCTTTTAACCCTTTCTAGGAGGAGCTTTATCAAAATCCAGTACACTTCTTTTCCGTTATTCCCCATGGCGTACCCCTTCCGCATAGCAACGCACTACTATATTAGGTCAAGCGCGAGAAATGGAAGGTATATGACATCATATTTCCCATCTGGTTGTTAGGCACGCGCAATTTACCTAGGCAACAAGAACGTGAAAATCGGTATTTTCACTGGTGGAACCAATGTAAGATAGAAAAATATTTTCACTGCTATTTCTCGATATCCTACCGGAAAGCGTGAATAAATATTTTTTGATTTGGTGGGATATGAAAATTCTAGATACCAACCTTTAAATGGCTACGCGTTCAACTTTTTGTTGCTAACTGTTGTGAATTCTTTCGAATAAACAAGTGTCTTCCACTTTAGAACTATGTTGAGAGGTTATTATTACGGTTCTCTTACATATATATCAGGCACGTAGGAAGCATTTCAAATTGTGAGTGTGTGCGTGTGTGTGTGTGTGGGGGGGGGGGTTTGGAGGGCTAACTTCGAAATACTGAGATTTTTGCTTGGTTGTTGCTTTGCACCGTTCTGAGGCGGCGGGATTACGGTGTGGGCAGTCATAAATCGTCAATTTAGGTCTCTGTTAGTTATTTTTGAAGGAAATCTGACAGCCAGGCAAACATTAATCAGATTTTTAAACCTGTAGTTGTACCCCTCTTCAGACAACGTCAAGGATTAGTTTTACAACATAAGTTCTCGATAATGCTCGACCACATATCACACGCATTGCAGGGACTTTCTACAGAATAGACACATTAATGTGTTGCCATGGCAAGCACTTTCCTCTGATTGTAATCCCATTGAACACGCATGGGATTACATTGGGCGACGTTTACGTTGACGTCAACCCCAGCCCAGAAACCTCAAAGAATTGGCTACGGCCTTCCGCGAAGAGTGGGGCAGATTCCCATGATACTTGATCCAGAACTGTTGTGGTTCCATGAGAAGGCAGCTTGCCGCAGTCATTGCCAGTAGAGGTGTCTATACAGGCTACTGACTTTTCTGGTGAAATTTTAGTGACTAGTCTGAAATCATTTTACCCCCATAAAAATCATGAAATCCCGCACATTGAACTTGTTTTACACTAAAAATGGTTGAAGTCTTGAATGAAAATTTATTTTCTTTATTAATTTGGTTTCAGAAAAAATGAAATATGCCAAGTTTTTACAGGATGAGGCGTTTCTTTTTCTCGTCAGCACATATAATACGAAAATTATTCACACAAACAATGAGCAGTGATACACTGTTTTATTATACTAGTTGTAACGTTAGTAATCTAGATCTATATATAATTATATGTACAGACATGGGCTACAGAATGTTTTGAACTCTTTTGTTTTGAAATTGCTCGATACCAGTTTATAATGTTTTCTTTGTCTGAAGAATGCTTGCTGAAGTTCCGAAAAAGAATTGCATTTGATCGAAGATGGTTTGAACTAGATTCATGGGGTCACTTCATAGGGCAAGATTTTATATAACCGAATAAATAGGTATTAATGGTAATACTACTTGGTCACATGGTTGTGATGAGGCCGGTCACCTTGACCTGAAAGAAACAACAAACTAATTTGACCATGCATAAATATTACATACCATAAATCTTGCTCCTATGCAAAAGGAGGTGGGGGGGGGGCTTATTTTCACCTGTGAAAGAGGTTGCGGATGAATATAAAGTGAAATTGAATTAATTGAATTAGATTCGCAAAAAAGAAAACAAACTTAAATTGCTAAATCAAGAACCAACACCAAAAGTGTTCAAAATATTTTTGTCCCGAATCACATGCATGCAAAGGGTTTCCTTGTAATTTCGCATTAAGTAATGAACTTTTGGAAAACTTCAAATAGAAATCCTTGAAATATTCTCTACCCTATCAAAATCCAAGCACAATTATTTCAGCCACCTTCATTTTATCATATACAAATCCTCTCAAATTTGGTAAATTCTAAAAAAATTTCGGCTGATAATCACGGAATATTACGTGGTAGTTACTTTATTATTCTTATGTATATTATAACGTAAAATTTTGAGCAATCAAAATGCAAACAATACATGTATACACATTCCGCGAGTGACTTGGTTAATCGTACCATATTTTACCAAGTTTCACAGATTTTTAGGTCTTGTGTGATATTACATCCGGGTGCAGCGCATGTATTTGAGCCGGAAAATGTTCAGGTATATATAATATAATGGGCTGTTATAAAATCTTGAGTTTCGCATGATATTATAGATTATTGCACTTGTATGGGAATATATTGTATTGAACGAGTTCTTTTGGTAGAGTTGCGAGGGCAACTACGCCAAAAGAAGGAGTTCAACACAACAAAGTAATTCGGATCGTTCTGCTCGTTTTTTATGTTTTCAATAAGATCCAAGAATTATGCATTTGAAATGGTCGTTAAATATGATGTCTAATGATGAAATTTATGATAATGGCGGCCGTTCATATTTTCATTTTTCGAGAAATGGCGAAAATAATTCCGTACTGAGCAACGCGCGTGGAAACAGCTCTAAATTATGTTATATGAAATACGCAATATTATATAGGTTATTGCACTTGTATGGGAATATATTGTGTTGAACGAGCTCAACATACTATATTCCAATACGATTGCAATAACCTTTTCATTATATTGTTTGATATTGTTTATATAATTTCATCTGATTTCAAAATATTTTCATCAAACTCCTCTTAATCTATTTTGTTTATTTTAACATTTCAAAAGCGACGAGAAATCCATTTTGTAGACAAATTTTCATACCTTTGTAGTCATTGATATTCAGGACACAAATACTCTGTTTATTTTTCATGTTTTAATAAGAACTTATGTTTTGAAAAGTTCGTAAAACATGATGTCTAATGCTGAAATGTTTGATAATGGCAACCGTTAACATTTCGATATTTAGAGAAACGGCAGATTTTAAAATAGTTCAGTATTTAGTATTATATGATATGATAAAAGTATGCAACATTGAAGAATATTGCATACTTTCATCCAGTGCAAAAACATGGGGACAATATCAAAGTATACAATAACTAATTTCCTAACGTTGCTCGAACGAAATACAAATTACATAATATTCCGTATTTATTTCGTACATCGAAAGATGGTCAAAACGGTCGAAATGTAAATCAGGACATAGACCTGTAGCTGGACTTCTAACTTGCCCTGACACAAGTGATCTTGACTTTTTGTTTTATCAAGGTGACCTTAATTTTAAAAGTCTCACCTGTGTGTTAACTATGCTACCCCCTTTACCAAACAATCCCGAGTTTTAACGACCCTTAGGAAAAAGGCTTGTAAAAACATTTTGGGAAAAAGAGAAGATGCTGGTTACCAGTGTTTTCTACCCTTCCTAGAACGAATGCAAATATTTGAGCCAAACTCTAATTGTCGTCTGCAAATGTTTTCAATTTGGACAAGTATAAGTTCTTCTCGTGTGAGACGACTATTTCGCGAGGTCAAGCTCCGTGAAAATAAATAGGCAACTGAGTCGAGAGTATTTCGTGTGTTATGAATTATACAAAAAGGCCATAATGACCCTGTATCGCTCCACCTTTACTAAAGCCCCAATATTGGCCAAAAGTAAACGCGTAAAAATGCATTTAAAATTTAAATCATACCATTTAAAAGTATAGAAATTGATGAGAAGGTTATATAGAGTGTATTTCATCTGCTTGTGGTTAATATGGGAAAATATTTGCCGAAAAAGGGAAAGGTATGAATGTGCAGTCCGATCATGAATCTACACTATCCGATTAATAGAAATATTTCCCCCAAAATCATTTGAAATAGTTGGTTTGTTGGTTGTATTAGGGTTTAACGCCACTTTAACAGCTGAGGCCATATCATGGCGGTCGGTGACGCACATGTGTTTCCTGGCTTTCTCATTCCGACATCGACTACTTTCCTCACATGCTTCAGCAGAGGTGAGAGGCGAAAATACGCCGGAAAGAAAGTTCGCCTCAACCGGGTATCAAACTCACTACCACCTGGTCATGAGTCCGACACACTCACCACTGAGCCACCCGGGCGTCAACATCTGAAATAGTAAACCTTGGTTTTTTTAATATCAACTCGAAGGTTTTATGTTAGTTATGTAGCAGGATAGGGGTTATAATACGGCCTGTAACGCGCAAAAAGGGGCATTCGAACATTTGCGTAAATTATCGTCTCGGATCAGATTGCGCAATCCGTACAGCCTAATCCGAAACGACAATTTTCGTTTTTATGCATTTTTCTGCTTTCCGTTAGTCTATTGTCGCACAAAATTTAATTCAGTCGTAAAGTGTCGTCTTGGATTAGCCTGCGCGGACTGCGCAGGCTGATCCAAGACGACACTTTACGCAAATGTCCGAATGCTTCTTTTCGCGTGTTACAAACCAGTTATAATTATACTTATTCATGAAGACAGTGATTATTTTAAACAACTTGTATGATAAGAGTAATCTTCTTTGAAAAGGGGATTTAATGCATATGCAGAAAGTATCGATTCATGTCAGCCTGCGCTGTCAACACAGGGTGATATAGGTCGAAAGCTTTTGCTATTTGTCAGTTTTCTGCATGTCAAAAGACCACTCTACTTCATGATTCAGCCGGTTGTTTAGCAATGGATTTTAGGGAATCATAATTACACATACATGTATGTGATGACTTGATCCATTAAACGCCCTTTTTCAAGAATACTGTATGTCATTTATGTACATGGATGCGTTCAATGTCCGTATCTAGGTCCCAAGCGCTTCAATAAGTTAGACTGAACCTGTACTTGAGATAGTCTAGTGACGTCACTGGTTCATATTTGTTGGAACCATCCAAACTTTCTATCATGACGTCATCATCCGGGTGAATGAAAAATGCCACCGACTGTCTACATGACCTTTTCACCATTTCCGTTTCCGGTATAAGAACTCTGTGTTTTGTAGCTATTAGCTGGTCCGCGGTCCACCTTTGCATTAGGTCTCCTATATTGACAACTGCGGTTCCTGGTATCGGGGTAGCAGGTACAAATCCTACACCCGGAATTTCAACCTGAAGTCCGCCAATGTTATCCTGAAACAATATTGTGATGCTGCCATAATCGGAATGTTCACCAAGTCGAATCTGTCCAGGTTTGATGTTTGAGTCGTCAATGATCGGTGGATAATACAGACTTTTGAGGGTCGTATGGTTACCTTTTTGTCCAATCAAGCGGTGCGTTTCTTGGAGAAACTTTTCCTCAAGTCCGAGTCCGATTGACAGCACACGACAGATACGATGTCCCAGTTCAGTACATTTCTGAAACATCAACTTACTTGCCTGTTGAAAATCTCCAATCTTAGATGGCCAGGTTTTTGGATCGTCCGGCGGATAAAAGTTGAAAGCTTCTTTTAGATCTCCGGGTCTCTCCGGATTAACACGCTCACGCTCGACAGCCACCCAGCCAAAGTTTCGACCAGCCTGAGGTCGGGAAAAAATTTTCTTGTCCGCAACTGGTTTTTCAAAGAAATTCCGTGAGATAGAGAAATACTTGTCTATCAGTTCTGTATCGATACCATGGTTTTTGATATAACAAAATCCTGAAGTTTTCAGCGCTCTTTTTACCTTGTCGCCGAGATCATTTAACACGTCAGTATTTACATTAGAATCTGTAGTGGCATGTCCATAGTCCTTGAAATTTATCACTGGTATATAAGAGTTTCCACTATCCATGGTTTCCTGCCTATAGGATGCCAAAAGTTGTGTGTACGTAGACGTCGTGTGTATAGGTATTGTTAGGTCCTTGCATATGCAAATATTGACGTGTGTGTGTCTAGCCTATACAAAGGTCAACCCTTTAGATAAAATTTTAGACCAGTCCGAATTTAAACCATTTTCAGATGACAGTTTCATAGAGGCTCAATTGACAAACTTTTTCTTTAACCCATTACCACACAATCCATACTTTTGACGCCCCTGAGAGAAAAGCCTTTTGAAAACATTGTGGAAAAAGGAGAAAATGCTGGTAACCAGCATTTTCTCCTTTTCCCACAATGCTTTCTACCCTTCACAAAACAAATTTCAACTTTTCAGTCACTTTTATTTTGTCGTCTGCAAATGCTTTCAATTTGGACCATCACCAGTTGTCTGGTAATGGGTTAATAGGGTAGAAAACTTTGTTGAAAAAGATTTTCCCCTTTTTCCACAAGGTTTTCATAAAGGCTTTTTCCTCAGGGTCGTAAAAAGTCGTTGTTGCGAGGTAAAGGGTTCACAAAACCAAATTATGTAATTGAACGAAACCCTATATGACGTCTAATTTGTTAAACTGTCAGGTATGCTCGCGAAACAGATGTTACTTTTTAAAGGTCTAAGATTCATTCTGAAATGACAAAAACGGGCATTAACTCTTTACCAAACGACAAAATGTTGGACTGGTCCAAATTGAAAGCACTTGCAGACGACAAATTTAATGTAACTGAAAAATGGAAATTTGTTTTCAGCAGGACAGAAAACATTGTGGGAAAAAGAGAAAATGCTGGTTACCAGCATTTTCTCCTTTTCCCACAATGTTTTCAAAGGGCTTCTATCTCAGGGTTGTAAAAACCAGGGATTGTTTGGTAAAGGGTTAAATAAGAAAAAAAAGGTTTCAGTATTTATCAATAAATCATATTCAACTTGTATATAATAGTGAAATCCCTGACTTATCCAGTAAACAATCCGAAACACACGATAAAGTAGGCCTGTTATTTCTACATTCCAAAATTCACACTATGCAAACCCGGGGATTAGCCTGAAAATGCCGAGCCAAACTGCAACTCAAGTTCCGCATTATAAGTCAAAACTATGGTAAAAAGAAGTAATGGTCATGACCTCCTGATTCAAAGACAAATCGAATACTTATTTTCAACAATCGTATATCATTAATGGGTTTAAAAATCACTCTTTACATCAAATTTGCGCGTTTAACCCATTACCACACAATCCCTACTTTTGACGCCCCTGGAAAAGAAGCCTTTTGAAAACATTGTGGGAAAAGGAGAAAATGCTGGTAACCAGCATTTTCTCCTTTTCCCACAACGTTTTCTACCCTTCTCAGAACTAATTTCAAATTTTCAGTCACTTCCATTTTGTCGTCTGCAAATGCTTTCAATTTGGACAAGCCTACAATATTGTCGTTTGGTAATGATTTAAGTTACCTTTGTGCACTGTTTTTAATTTTGACCTCGGCAAAATTCGAAGACAAACTTTAACATGCGCCACGGTGTAAGTATTAGATTTTGGTATTTCCCCTGATTAAATTGGCTAATTGCGTAAAAAGTGTACGCAATAGGGGCCACTTAGTGAAATCTCAAGAGAAAACAATGTAATGGCGCAAACTCGTCTCATGGTTTCGTCTTTTTCGTCTCATCTAAGCAATTGATTAGATTTCATACAGTTAAAAACCAAATAATTTTTGTCTGCATAAAAAGAAATAGAGTATTTTCACAAGTGGTGCAGTCACGAATAATAATGTATGTTGTACACGAGATGACATCGCCGAGTAAAAGCAAATATTCCATCATCGGCTTCTTACATCTTTCTTGTTTGTACTGAAATCAAAATCCGATAGAGTTGTTTTCGGTAAACCCCCGTGGCTTACCCCTACGTGAGACGGTATCATAGGCCTACATTGAGAGTTTTTATTAGTTCACAAAGCAAAAAGTGTTTTTGTATAGACCAGAGTTATGACAGATTTGCGTTTAATGGTGGGTATTTAGCATTTTCACATTACACCAAATTCAAATGTATAATAATAATAATAGTAATAATGATAAAAATATAACTGAAATTTATATGAAAAACCGTTACAGATCATTAATAATTAAGAATCATAAAATTACAAAAAAAAAAAGTTATTTGATGGTATTCCCTTAAAAGGCTACATAGCCTCATAAGCTAGTTTTAGGTTTCCCACCAAAAATAAAAAAAGAAAAGCATTGTTGGAATGTTAAGTGACTGGCATGTGACTAATGACGCTTAAATTCCATAACATAACAAACATGCAATTAATCATTTTCCATAATATCTTCTTCGGACCTTATGTTTGAAGCTTCATTTGTGCATTTCCGGTATGTAAATGAGCAAGTTGCTCATGTAAAAATAGGAGGTGCTTCCCATCGGTGTGGGACTGGGTTGTAGTAAATCTCTAATTTCTCTTGGTGTTGGATTGTTTTCGACTACTGGGGTTTTATGAATGAAAATTATGAGGCTTTGGGAGTACAAGGATGACTTTTTTGATACTTTCGTAAAATTTTCGTCCCAAAATCTGAACGGCCACTGTCAAAATCAATTTGAGATAAAATCTCATTGAGTGAGTTATTGAAAAATACTAAAATCTATTTTCAACCTAATATTTCACACATCTTATGAATGCAAAATAATTCGCCTGCAACACGCGAAAAAAGGCATTCAGACATTTGCGTAAATGTGGTCTCGGATAGGCCTACCAAAAAGACCGTTGCTCTATGTTTCGTTTACATTTTACCTCGTTTTGATATTCATTCCTCAGCCAGTACGTTGTCTGCGCATGTCACATTCTTCGAAGATTCGACTGTCTTATATGACGCATCACTAGTCCCAAAAGCGGGCTGACTGTAATACAAGGCTCTATAAAGTAGCAATGTTGAAAATAGCTTTTATCAATACATTTGAGGAGAAAAGAGACCTGCTTTCGCTCCAGATTTCTCTAAACTGCTGATCATAGCTGAGTGAATTGCACGAGGTAGCGTTTTATTGAGGAAACGTTTATTTTAGTTTGAAATTCAAAATAACGGTTGTCGCGTAGGAAAGTGGTTCGGTTCTGTACCCAGAATGCCCAAATTAGATAGGTGAGTATTTATAGAATGCCATCTAGCGGGAGATAATGCTGGCAGTGACTAACATTTGAACCTGCTGTACAATAGCAGCTCGTCCACATGACTTTTCATATGGGATAGGATTTGAATTTAAATGCATTTTACCAACCGCATTGTTTATTTTTGACCGCTGTTGGGGCTTTAATATTGTTTTGACCAAAGTATTTCATGAAAAAAGATCAGCCTTTATCCATCCAAGAACAGGGCCCATATTCACCAACCATTCTTTAGAACGTTCTTTGCCTTATTCTCCAGAATTTTCTATATTTGTAAGTAACACAAGTTCTGGTTGGCTAAATCATTCGGTTTAGCCAATCAGAAGTTGTGTACCTGAAAATGTAGAAAATCTTGGAGAATAAGACTAAGAATATTCTCAAGAATGGTTAGTGAATACGGACCCAGATCACGTTGTCTGCACTTTGATGTTTATATCGTTCGCTGCAACAGCCAAAGTTGTGCATAGTACTCAACGAAATGGGTACACCGGTAACAATTACGTATGATTACTCACAAATTTATACTTTATCATGGATTTGTATACACCAACAATTCTAAAAAAACATTCTCAGTGTTAATCTCAAGAAGTTCTAAATTGGAAAGTGACACAACTTCTGATTGGCTAAACCATTTGGTTTAGCCAATCAGAAGTTGTGTTACTTTCTCGATCTAGAATGAGACTAAGAGTGAAATACGGTGAATATGAACTCAGAGAATCGTCTTATCATGTATGTTGCGTGTTGAAGTTGTGACAAGGTCTTTAATAGATTACAGGGTCACTTGGTATGTGCTGTGATGTTTCTGTTAACTGCGTCGTCAAGTTTGATCCAAGGTTATATACATACTAGGTCAAAAATGAATATCTCACTATCTATCAAACACGTGCTGGCTATTTTTGCTTTGTACCAGACACAAAATTTTTGAATCGTCCATTTTGAAAGCATTTTCCGACGACAACTTGTTTGACTTGGCCAAATTGAAAGCATTAGTAGACGATGAATTAAATATCACTTAGATGGTAAATATTGTCCCAGGGCTTAATGAAAGGAAAACAAGTTCATATTTAGAGTCAAAACAAATTTATATTTCATGCTTTCCGGTATTTTCGAGAAATAGCAGTGAAAATATTTTTCGATCTTACACTGGTACCACCAGTAAAAATACCGATTTTCACGTTCATGTTGCCTAGGTAAATTGCGCGCGCCTCACAACCAAATGGGAAATATGACGTCATATAGCTTACATTTCTCGCGCTTGACGTAATATTGTAATGCGTTGCTATGCCGTAGGGGTACGACAGGGGGGATAACGGAAAAGAACTGTACTGGACTTTGATAAAGCTCCTCTCAGAAAGCTTACATATAGCTCTCATATAGCTTACATTTCTCGCACTTGACGTAATATTGTAATGCGTGGCTATGCCGTAGGGGTACGACAGGGGGGATAACGGAAAAGAACTGTACTGGACTTTGATAAAGCTCCTCTCAGAAAGGGTTAAAAGCATGAAATATATAGAGGAAATTTGTTTTATTTTTTCGGTGAAAGATCGAAATTTATATCATCTCGTGATCACCATTGGTAATATTTCACTCATGGCTGCGCCACTCGTGAAAATATTACTGATGGTGTCCACCCGATGAAATAAATTTCGATCTTTCACCGAAAAAAAAACCAACAAATATCCTCTATATATTTAGACTAAAAACGTGGATTCAGATTACATTTTTTCATATAGAATGACGTCCCTCTCTATAAAATGACGTCACTCTATATCGAATAACGTAGACTTTACCCCGCTTCTTTGCACTGTGTTTATATTGCCGATTTCACGTATTATGTTAGAATTAAGAAACAATCTTCTTTCTGTCGTGATTTATCGTTCAATAAACCACAGTTGCGATTTTTGAGACACAAGAAATAATAAAACGATAAACCACGATGGATCTAGAAAGATTATTTCGATTCTAATATGACCAACTCTTGATAAAGAAAACTTACAGTGAAAATGCAGATGTAGATTATATTCCAATCTAACATGACGTGAATTCGGCTCTATAAACACATAGAGGATATTTGTTTTTTTCGGTGAAAGATCGAAATTTATTTCATCGAGTGGACACCGTCGGTAATATTTTCACGAGTGGCGCAGCCACGAGTGAAAATATTACCGATGGTGTTCACGAGATGAAATAAATTTCGATCTTTCACCGAAAAAAAACAACAAATATTCTATTCATTTCATGCTTTTAACCCTTTCTGGGAGGAGCTTTATCAAAATTCAGTACAGTTCTTTTCCATTATTCCCCGTGGCGTACCCCTGCCGCATAGCAACGTTACGTCAAGCGCAAGAAATGTAAGGTATATGACGTCATATTTCCCATCTGGTTGTTAGGCACGCGCAATTTACCTAGGCAACAAGAACGTGAAAATCGGTATTTTCACTGGTGGTACCAGTGTAAGATCGAAAAATATTTTCACTGCTATTTCTCGATATCCTAACGGAAAGCATGAAATAAAATGAAACAAAAGCTTAGTAAATCTAAGTTATTCTGTGTAGAGTAATGTCATTCTTTATAGGTGACGTCAGTCTGTATAAAGTACGTTATTCAATGGAATTTAGAATCTGCATCTGCGTTATTGCTCCAGGTATGAACTTGTGTTCCTTTTAAGAATTTGCCATGTTTGAATCGAAATTATCTTCTTTCTACCGTGGTTTATAGTTTAAAAAAACATTTTTTGAGTTATGAGGCGAAACGAATAAACCAGTCGGACTATCGCCCTCGTGGATTAATGTTTATTGTGCCTCATACCTCACAACTATGGTTTATTGAACGATAAACCACGTTAGAAAGACTATTTCTTAACTGAATAAGTTACGTAGAGCTGAAACCTTCTTCCACATGTATAATTCTCCGTTAGAAAGCCCCCGAGGAAGAAGACATGAAAACATTGTGGGAGAAGCAGAGAATACTGTTAACCAGCATTTTCTCCTTTTTGTCACATCGGTTTCTACCTTATCAGACACAAACTGATCATTTTAGCCACATGTAAATCGTTGTTTGCAAATGCTTCCAATTTGAACAAGTCTTCATTTTTGTCGTTTGGTGAAGAGCTCAAATCTCGTAGGTTCGATTCATAACTCTGCAAACTTCTTCCGATAATTGACATGTCTTTGCAAAACATTCATTTCTCTTTCCACTTGACATCGTTTCGACGATGTTTATATCGGAAAGATGCAAGTGGTTTAGATATTATACTCTGCAAAGCACTGGTGAAAAAAAAAATCAAGGAATACATTATGTATAGGTGCAGTGGTCGCCTCAATATAATTGATATAACCATGTGATTTATAGGGAGAATCTTGTACATATATAGGGAGAAAATAAACAAGTGAGACAGCGTGATGTGATGAGAATCCACACGGTTGTAGTTGTAACGTAGACAAAATGGTAGATCTACTATACAAAATCATAACTGGAAAAGAAATGAGGAACGAGAGCATTAAATTGTACTTAAATTGCACCGCAATGCAATGTGTCTTCGTTATAACAGATGGGCTGGCTGTGGTGAATTGTACATTATGACGTTACTGATTTCTGTTTACGTTTGGTCCCGGTAGTGGGTCTAAATTCGCCCTTAACTTTAACAGTTCCACTAATGGAACAAAAAGTTTTGAAATTTTTAAAAGACGTCACAAACGGACAAATACACTTTTCAAGAATGTGTTTGAATTCAGTCTATAAATCTTGGATATATATCTATCCCTTTAATGTCATCCTGTGAGCTTTGACATTGTTTCTTCAGTAAGTTAGACTAAACCTGTACTTAAGATAGTCTAGTGACGTCATTGGTTCATATTTGTTGGAACCATCCAAACTTTCTATCATGACGTCATCATCCGGGTGAATGAAAAATGCCACCGACTGTCTACATGACCTTTTCACCATTTCCGTTTCCGGTATAAGAACTCTGTGTTTTGTAGCTATAAGCTGGTCCGCGGTCCACCTTTGCATTAGATCTCCTATATTGACAACTGCGGTTCCTGGTATCGGGGTAGCAGTTACAAATCCTACACCCGGAATTTCAACCTGAAGTCCGCCAATGTTATCCTGAAACAATATTGTGAAGCTGCCATAATCGGAATGTTCACCAAGTCGAATCTGTCCAGGTTTGATGTTTGAGTCGTCAATAATCGGTGGGTAATACAGACTTCGGAGTGTGGTTTGGTTACCTTTTTGTCCAATCAAGCGGTGCGTATCTTGGAGGAACTTTTCCTCAAGTCCGAGTCCGATTGACAGCACACGACAGATACGATGTCCCAGTTCAGTACACCTCTGAAACATCAACTTACTTGTCTGTTGAAAATCTTCAATCTTAGATGGCCAGTTATTTGGATCGTCCGGCGGATAATAGTTGAAGGCTTCTTTCAGATCTCCGGGTCTTTCTGGATTGATACGTTCTCGCTCGACGGCAACCCAGCCATAGTTTCGATCAGCCTCTAGTCGAGCAAACGGTTTCTTTTCCGCAACTGGCTGATCGAAGAAATTCCGTGAGATAGAGAAATACTTGTTTATCAGTTCTGTATCAATACCATGATTTTTGATATAACAAAATCCGGAAGCTTTGAATGCCTGTTTCACTTGATCACCCAGATCATTTAGCACATGACTTTTAACGTCCGGATCTGCGATATCATGTCTATAATCCTTAAAGTCTATCACTGGTATATAAGTGTTCCCACTATCCATGGTTCTCTGATAGTAACGTGTGACAATGTACGTCTCATCCGCCACTGCAAGTTGCCTTTAAATGCGTCTACGTGTGTGCTTATGTTACAAATATTGATGTGTATGTGTAAATGGTAGTCTACACATGTTTATTTAGAACATTTATATAAACCAGACTATGCGAATGCACTGGACCCTATCTATATAGGCCTTGTCCAGTTTGTTTACTGTTACCTGGGTATGTTGAGTTGAAATAGGCGGAAAAACATCGTATGACCCTTGACCCATATAGATCTAGATCTACTGTTAAAAATAACTAAAACGAATCTTTTAATTCGATAGTAAATACCCAGACATAATTATTTCAAACTGTTATGTTTTTGGGAATGATACATGTGTGTCCCTATCGGACATTGTAGATCAAAATCAGACTGCACGTTCTGTGCAGTCTGATCTTGATCTACATTGTCCGCTTAAGGTCAGCGAGTAGTGCATAGCAGCTTAAGAGTTAACAGGGTCGCCAGGCTGTTTGATTTTTTGACTGATTGAATGATGTTTAACCCCGCTTTCAACATTATATTAGTTATACCGCGGCAGCCTATGCACCTATCAATGCTTTCCTGCAGTTTTTGTTACAGTAATCTTTCCAAGCCACAGTCTGCTTTCCTGTTCTAAAGTCCTATATGCTAGCGACTGAGCTAAGGGGCTCGGCGCCCTCGGCTTTATGGTAGCTGTTTTTACACTTTAAAGGTGGTCCTTCAGATTTTGGGACAAAAAAAATTAAAAATATACTAAAAAAAATTCCTTATACTCCCAAAGCCTTTTATTTTTCATTCATAAAACACCAGTAGTCGAAAACCATCCGATAACAAGAGAAATTAGAGATTTACTACGGCTCAGGTCGACACCGACTGAAACACGGTCTATTTTTAGATGATCAACTTGCTCATTAACAAACCGGAAATACAGAGACAAAGCTTCAAACATATAGCGTCCGAAGAAGACATTACGGAAAATGATTACATGTTTATTACGTTAAGGAATTTAAGCGTTATTAGTTACGTGCCAGTCACTTGACATTCCCACAATGCTTTTTAACTCACATGAGTACGAGGCCGTCCGTCCATCTGTCCGTCCATTAACAATTTCTTTAAAAGTCTTCTCCTCCGATACCAGATGGCAAATCTTGATAAAACTTGGCAGGAATGTTCCTTGGATGAAGATCTACAAAAACTGTTAAAAGAATTTAATTCCATCAAAAACTCTAGTTGCCATGGCAACAAAATGGCTAAAATGAAAAAATAAAAATAAACAATCTTCTTGTGACAAGCCATAAGGCCGAGAGCATTCATGTTTTGTTTGAAGCATCATTGGGTGACCCCTTACCAAAATTGTTAAAATTATTCGGGTCATATTTGGGCTTTGCCCGGGCGCACCCTATTTTACATAGACACAAAGCAGGAAATCTTTAAAAAATCTTCTTCTGACAAACAATAATGGCTAGAGCATTCATATTTGGTATAGCATTATCTGATGATCCTCTACCAAAATTGTTAAAATTATCCCTCTGCGGTCATATTTTGGCTCTGCCCGGGCGCACCCTTTTTTAAAATCTTTAAAAATCTTCTTATGACAAACCATAGGCCTAAGGCCGACAGAATTCATATTTTGTTTCAAGCATCATTGGGTTACCCCTTACCAAAATTATTGAAATTATTCCCCTGGGGTCA
Organism: Tridacna crocea; assembly: GCA_943736015.1. Lineage (NCBI taxonomy): Eukaryota > Metazoa > Mollusca > Bivalvia > Cardiida > Cardiidae > Tridacna > Tridacna crocea. The sequence continues at coordinate 14,763,042 of OX031062.1, forward strand.
TTTTGGGGATTTGCCCGGTCGCACCCTATTTTACATAAAAAACAAAGAAGGAAATCTTTAAGAAAAATCTTCTTCTGACAAACCATAAGGGCTAGAGCATTCATGTTTGGTATGTAGCATTATCTGATGATCCTCTACCAAAATTGTAAAAATTATTCCTCTGTGGTCATATTTGGGCTCTACCCGGGTGCACCTTATTTAACACAGAAACAAAGAAGGAAATCTTTTAAAAAAAATCTTCTTCTGACAAACCATAAGTGCTAGAGCATTCATATTTGGTATGTAGCATTATCTGATGATCTTCTACCAAAATTGTTAAAATTATCCCTCTTTGGACATATTTGGGCTCTGCCCGGGCGCACCTTGTTTAACACAGAAACAAAGAAGGAAATCTTTAAAAAAAATCTTCTTCTGACAAACCATAAGGGCTAGAGCATTCATATTTGGTATGTAGCATTATCTGATGATCTTCTACCAAAATTGTTAAAATTATCCCTCTGTGGTCATATTTGAACTCTGCCCGGGCGCACCCTATTTTACATAGAAACAAAGAAGGAAATCTTTTAAAATCTTCTTGTTACAAACCATAAGGGCTAGAGCGTTAATATTTTGCATGTAGCATCATCTACTAACCCTTTATAAAAATTGTTAAAATTGTCCCCTTGGGGTCATATCTGGGCTCTGCCCGGGTGTATACTATTTAACATAGAATCATTGAAGGAAATCTTTTAAAATCTTCTTGTTACAAACCATAAGGGCTAGAGCGTTAATATTTTGCATGTAGCATCATCTACTAACCCTTTATAAAAATTGTTAAAATTGTCCCCTTGGGGTCATATCTGGGCTCTGCCCGGGTGTATACTATTTAACATAGAATCATCGAAGGAAATCTTTTAAAATCTTCTTGTTACAAACCATAAGGGCTAGAGCATTCATATTTTGCATGTAGCATCATTTGGTGACCCTGTATGTGCTATGTGTGAGTTATTGCGATCGGTCATCGTCCGTCGTCTGTTTGTCCGCCCTTACCAGGCAGACATTGTGGGGTTAGGGTATGTGTACATTTAGTCTGTATGGGGTTGCATTCTGTCCATCTGGTAGGTATGGGGTTAAGGTTAGGAATTAGTGGGGTTAAAAAATCAACTTGTGGGGTTGCATTGAATAAAGAGCAATTCAACCCCACAAGTTCCTCTCCCAAGAACGTCCGCCCATCTCTCCGTCCGTCGGTTACTAATTTCTTTGAAAATCTTCTCCTCCAAAACAAGATGGACAATCTTGATAAAACTTGGCAGGAATGTTCGTTGGATTAAGCTCTAAAGAATTTGTTAAATGGATAAAAGGAATCAATTTCCATCTAAAACTCTGGTTGCCATGGCTGAAAATGGAAAAAATCTTTCAAAATCTTCTTGTGACAAACCATAAGGCCGAGAGTGCAACATTTAGTGACCTACCTTCTAGGTCAAAGTCAGAGTATGTTGTGGTTGTACTGGTGTGAGAAACAACAGGAAGCCATAATAAGATGCACCAGCTGCAACGATATTACTGAAAAACTGTTAAAACCCCATACAAACAAAGTAAAATATAACACTATGTACAGATGGGATCTAACCAGTGTGTTCCATGTGCTGATTTCTTGGCTTCTAATTTGTTTATATGGAACAAGGCCAGTTGTGTGGGATTTCGCTGTGTACAACAGAATCTTATCAGGGTAACGATGAGATGGAATCGACTGCACGTGTCACGTTAAGTCTAGAAACCATAATTATCATGACCATTCATTTAGAATTTCAGACTGGTAAAAATTGAAAGATATTGCACACGACAAATTTACTGTTACTTAACCCATTACCACACAATGCCGCATTTTGACGCATTAACGATAAATAAGCAATTTATTGTTAGTAATTGTAACAAGCAATTTCTCCTTTCTCACAATGTTTTCTACCCTATATGGCACTTATTTTTCATTTTAAATGCACTTTAAAATGTCGTCTGCAATTTGTTTCAATTTGAACCAGTCTAAAATTTTGTCGTCTGGTAATGGGTTAAACAACAAGTCAAAAAGGGAACAAGACACTGTGAAGAGAAAAATTTATGATAAACAACAGCTTTTAGCTCCACTGGCCTAAGACAAAGAAGAAAATCTGTAAGCCTCTTCTTGTGACAAACCCCAGGGTATGCCTTATTTGAAAAGAATAGCCTGCCCTTGATAAACCATATAAGTTACAAATTTACTCAGGTGAGCGATATAGGACCATCATGGTCCTCTTGTTTGATTCCTGGGGCGAAAGCTAAAATTTCTCAAGAGGCTACGTAACCTTTTGAGGGAACACCATCTTTTTTTGTAATTTTATGATTCTTAGTTAAGCCTATTGATGATTTGTATAGTCTTTTCATAGAAATTTCAGTGATACATTTATTTATTTGGTGAGATATGAAAAATCTAAATACCCACCTTTAAGTTTGTATTTAAAGAGGATTCTGTACTCATTTTCAGCCAGTTTTAAGTCATTTTGTTTTTATTTCATCAAAATATAGTCAATCAATCAATCAAACAGCCAACCGACCAACCAATCAATCAATCAATCAATCAATTTACTAACCCAGCGTCCGATGTGCTGACGGTTTTTGCATCATGCTATCAAAAACTGTTCTGGAATGCGAGAAAATCGTTGACTAGTCGCTGTCTTTCTTTTGCTGCATTTTTCTTCTCAAGTATTAAACCTCAGTTCATATTAATCATCCTCATTTCACAAGGATATTGTCACATTTGCTTGCTGAAAATCTGAATCGGTTTTTATCCCTTTTGCAAAATAAACCGCGAGTTTTAACAGTTCTGATGGGGTCATTTGAAGACATTGTAGGAAAGGAGAAAATGCTGGTAGCTAGCATTTTCTACTTTGCCCACAATGTTTTGTGGCCGTCTGAAGCAGAGTTTCAGCTTTTTAGTCACTTCTTAATAGATAATCTGGTTTCAATTCGGAACATAAGACAAATCTACTCGTTTCGTAGAGAGTCAATAAATAGAGTTTATTTCATCAGCTTGTGGTTACGGCACGTTATTTTCGCATACCTTTTCATTATCTCCCGCTAGATGGCATTCTGTAAATACTCATCTATCTAATTTGGGCATCCTGGGTACAGAACCGAACCACTTTCCTACGCGACAACCGTTACTTTGAATTTCAAACTAAAATAAATCGTTTCAGTCAATAAAACGCTACCTCGTGCAATTCATTCAGCTATGATCAGCAGTTTAGAGAAATTTGGAACTAAAGCAGGTCTCATTTCTCATCAAACGTATTTATAAAAGCTATTTTCTACATTGCTACTTTATAGAGCGTATAATATTACAGTCTGCCCGCTTTCGGGGCTAGTTTTGCGTCAGATAAGACAGGTCGAATCTTCGAAGAATATGACATGCGCAGACAACGCATACCTTTCCCTTTTTCGGCAAATGATTTCCCATATTAACCACAAGCTGATGAAATAAATAATATATCATATTTGCCCTGATTATTTTGTCAATGAATGCCACTTTTAAAACTAGTGACAGTAAAAAGTAGTTTCAGATTTTCGGCAGGAGGAAAATATTCTTTGTGACGAGAAATAATTCCCCCAGCTTAAATTACGACAATTTCTTTACTTGTAACATTTCCAAAAAATGACACATGAAATAAAACAAGAAAAAAAGAAGACGCATGGGCGTCAAGGTCGCCCGAAAATGATTTTTTTGTCCATTATTAAACTGAGAAATATGTAGACAACAGAATTGATCTGACTCCAATTTTTTCAGTTATTTTTCATTTGTGATAAAAATAGCTAGATCTTTTGTTTTCCTATGAAATTGACATGACAATAGTGACCTAAAATGTCATAAATTTGCCATATGACCAACTGTCAAAATAAAGTATGGGCTTTCGCACTGCAAAACGTTCAACTGCCCGATTTACATTTTATTCTACTTTTATGCCAGTATTCAATTTCGCCCTCTGAGAATAACTGAATAATTAAAAAAAATGCTACAAATACATTTTTTTCAGCCATGAGTACAAAAATATTGTATTTCGTTTATAATTGGAGATATTAACCATAAACTCATTCTTTTTTTCAAAATGGTGAATCGTCTAGTTCCAAACTACCTATGCCCTCTTGTCCCGCCCACTATTGGAAGTAACACGACGTATAATCTTCGTAATTCTAATGACTTGGCAAATATAGTTTGTATGAATTCCTTTCTGCCATCAGCTGTAAGCGCATGGAGCTTTTTGCCACAAGCTACAAGAGAAACTGACTCTCTCTCGTCGTTTAAACGTTTGCTGAACATAGACAAACCCACTCCTTGTAAACTGTATTTTTATGGGGAAAGAAAAATGCAAATTATATATACTCGACTTAGAAATACATGTAAATGTAGCGATCTAAAACAACATCTCTTCTGGAAAAATATTGTGGCTCCTCCTCTTTGTCGTTGCGGGGAAGTTGAATCTAATACACACTACTTCTTTGCATGCAGATTTTATCATTCGAACAACACTCGGACAACATATCAGTGCAAAATCTGCTTTTAATATTGATACAGTTCTTTTTGGAGACAATGAACTCTCCCTTGTCGAAAACAAACAGATCTTCAATGCAGTTCATGAATACATTGATAAAAGCAAGAGATTCTCTTAGTTTTAATGAAATACATTAAAAGTCCTCTTTTTTGACAATGTAACACGTTACTGTCGAGAACATATAAATTATATACATGTACAAGTATAATTTTGTATCTTTTGTTGCCACTCTGCTCAATCATTCAATCACCAATCACCATTCTTTTTTTCTTTTTACTTTTTCAGATAATGAAACCTTTTTGTTCTTTACATTCATTACTTTCTGATTTTTATGATAATCTTTTCTCTTCTTGATATTATTTGATAGTATTGGCGTAAAATGTGATTTAGCTTGGGGAGGGGAACTATATGAGCAATATGCTTTCGTCCCGATCCTTTTCACATTTATCTCTTGTATTATCTATGTATAGCTAATACAAAATACAGTTTAACAAGATATGCAAGACATGAGAACTGAGACAAAAATGCATGTATATCAGTAATAATTTGGAAAAAATTAGTGTGTGTCGGCATTACATGAAATACTTCATGTTTTCCGAAGGAATAATGGAAAAGATAATTACAAATTACGTTGTTTACATTGAAAAACCAAAAACCGTTGACATACAAGAATTCAAACATCACCAAAACTATCTGCTGCTGAGCGCGCCTAAATATGGTATTGCAAATGTTGTGCATCAGGACCAGACAGCACGCAATGTGCATTCTGATCGCTAATCCACAAAGTCTGAAAATTAACGGTTCGAACTACTCAATCTTCAGCTTTTCTTTCCTGAAATTTTTTCAATTACATTCATAAATACGAGGAAAGTCTGATAACATTTCGAATATCTGAAATTAAAAAAAAAAAAAGATTTCATGTACAATGTACATTTATACAAATAATCAACTGCGAATGATAAAACATATACATGTATACTGATAATTGCAACCAAATTCTGTAGGTGAAGTTTCTGAGGACAGTGTAGATTAAGATCAGTCTTACAAGAAATGCTCTCTGATCCTAGATCTACACAGTCCAATACACTGATCAACACGCTGAACTACGTACATGTATATATGAATTCATATATAACCTGACAAAATAAGTAATAATTACGGATATTGCTAAATATGTAAGCTGGCATGTAAACTGATTAATGTAACCAAAGCCAGTCAGTGAAATATCTGAGGACAGTGTAGATCAAGATCAGACTTACCAAAATTACAATCTGATCCTAGATTCACGCAATCTAATGTATATAAGATGATACATGTAACCAAAGCCGATCAGTGAAATATCTGAAGAGGGTGTAGATCAAGATCAAACTTACCAAAATTGAAGTCTGATCCTAGATTCACGCAGTCTGATGCATGTAAGCTGATATTTAAATCAAGTTATTATCCATTTTAAAATTCAATCTGAACTTTGAGACCTGTGTTGGGTGCATTATATTGTACTTGTTCGAACTTGGTAATTTTTCCATTTCCCCTTCTGAGATTACCTGCTTAAAGAAGGAAATATTGCTACAAATATATTTTTTTAACCGTAAAAACTTTATTTTTCAATATTCCTGTAGATATACCTTAGGAAAGATATATGAGTACAAATATACACGTTTGAAATCATACATATTTACTTTATATGGTAACAAATGTATAATGTCTATTGCGTACTTTCTTTTCCATTGCGCCAGTCCCGCACAAAGGAAATTTAACCCTTTCCCAAACAATCCCTTATTTTAACGGATCTAGAATAGTAGCCTTTTGAAAACATTGTGGGAAAAGAAGAAAATGCTGGTAACCAGCATTTTCTGCTTTTCCCACAATGTTTTCTACCCTAACATAGACAGAAATCATCTTTTCAGCAAGAGTTGAAATTTCGTCTGCTAATGCTTTCAATTTGGTCTAGTCCAAAAGTTTGTCGTTTGGAAAGGGTTAAAGGTTTTAACATTTCGGCATCTAGGAATACGTGCATAAAGGAAAAATATCACTACAAGTACATTTTTTTCAGAGGTGCAAAAACATAATTTTTGGTTTTTACTTGTAAATTACCTTTAATAGGTAGAAAAAAAATGTTTCAAATCAATTATTGTCATTCTATGTAATAAACAGGCATAATATATTTCCATGCGTATTTTCTTTTCCATTCCGTCCATTGCTCTAAAATATTTCCATTCCGCTCTTTAGGCCTACCGTTAAAGAGTCATTATCTCCCGCTAGATAGCATTCTATAAATACTCGGATCATCGAAGAATATGACATGCGCAGACAAGGGTAAAGAGTAGTCCTGAGCAGTTCTGCATTTCCATTGGTTCCTAAGATCATGTGACTGGACGAGTTCATTTGCGTTAAAAATAGATGCATTCTGCACAAGAACATTAATTGTTTCACAAAATGTTGCGTAGCAGACCGTTAATAATTCTCTCACGATTCTTTATCGGTTTAAAAACAAGTAAACAACCTCAAAAAAGGTGAAGAAAACCCCACACAACAATTTCACAAACATTCACACCTATTTTACCAAATTAAACCTGGCGAATATGATGAAAGATTTCAACCGGAAGTACCTACACTCTCCATGAACATCTCTTCTGAACTATATTAAATATAAGGTCGCCGGCTTCTGCCGGGCGACCAATAAATCTACGGCACTGCTTGCTAGCCTACTCCCTATATAACGTCACGCCATCAAACTGTCAAGCTGTAATGCAATAATTCTTCTAATGTCTGTAAAATCGTTCGATCCGATTTATTCTGGATGGGTATCTGGAATATTCCATTTTTCGGATAGGCACATTCGTGTAGAACCTCACGTAAATCGTCCTTCACTTCAGGCGGTGGGCCCCGAAGTAGTCCGAATGTTTCTGCTCTACTTATAAAGATGGCCTTACAAACTGTCTGAAAGTAAAGATAATATATACCAATGAGTTGGAAAGAGTTTTGTATGTGGCCTAAAAGGGGCCTTCGGACATTTGTGTAGTGTAACGTCTCGGATCAGCCTGCGGAATCCGCGCAGGCTAAAAGGAAACGACCTTTCCTTTTTTATGCATTTTTCTATTTTGAGCAAGTCTATTGTAGCACAAAATCTCTTGCAGTCGTAAAGTGCCGTCTCCGATAAGCCTGCGCAGACTGCGCAGGCTGATCCGAAACGACACCTATTGCAAATGTCCGAGTGCCCCTTTTTCGCGTGTTGCAAGGCATATATGACTGTTTCGAAAATGAAATATGCCAAGCCGCAGTAGCTCAGTCGGTTGCGCACAGGACTTGTGAACAGGGACCGAGGCCAATCTCTTTTCGAGGTTTGATGAATAGTCGCCACGCAGAACACGGCGGGGAATCACGTGACACAACAACAACAACAATGACCGTTATTTGAAAAAATTCTTCAACTTCAGGTAAGAAAATCTTCAATAATTCCTTTAATACGTGACCGATTGGAATTTGGTTTGAAGCAGAGAAGGCGGAAGGACTCCAGGGATTTGTTTGATGTGTTAGATTTTTTAAACAACACCTTATAAAAAAGTTATTGACGAGCAAACAAATTATCAAGGGTAAAAAATTTGTTTGCTCGTCAATAACTTTTTTATCAGGTGTTGTTTAAAAAATCGAACACATCAAGCAAATCCCTGGAGTCCTTCCGCCTTCTCTGCTTCAAACCAAATTCCAATCGGTCATGTATTAACGGAATTATTGAAGATTTTCTTACCTGAAGTTGGGGAATTTTTTCAAATAACGGTCATTGTTGTTGTTGTTGTGTCACATGATTCCCCGCCGTGCAGAAGCGCGCGTGATATTTTTAATAGTTTTTCGAGTTAGGACATGGACAGTGGGAATTTCATTTTTATAGGGGTGTTAGGTTAACAAGAAATCGTTCTACTTCGCCTTAAACTGGCTTTTTAATTCATTCTTAAACTACGAAATTACAGTACGATGCTATTTTTGTTCTGTTAATACTTACAACTTCAAAAAATCCTCCCAATTATTACTTTTATTTTCGCTGTTCGTGAGAAATGGACTCGTCAAAATAAATGCCTTGTTTCCATTGGTCAAGGCTGTACAGGTTTCTAGTCATTTCGTACCTTGTTAATTTCGTACCTAGTCCATTTCGTAAGATTTTGGTCATTTCGTACCTACTTATACTTTCTATTTTGGTCATTTCGTACCCAGTTGGTCATTTCGTACAAACTTCGTACACAGGTTTAATTATAATTTTGATTATTTAGTAGATAGTTTTTCCTACTATTTGTGTGTGTGTGTTTTTTTTTTTTTGTTGAATGACCACTGCTATGATTGAACATTGCTAAAATTGTGCTAAATTCCGCCGAAGAACGGGTATGATAAGTATGATTGTATCTGACCATTGTAGGTTACTTCTTTCTAAGTTAAGTTTTTAAAACAAAGATAGTTTAGAACTCCTTTGTTTATTTCTCAACGAGCTCTGCATAAATTTAATTTGTGGAAAAAAATCTGGAGAGAGGCCACTTTTTCGCTGTGTTGTTCATAAAGTGCGATGCAAAACCATGATTCTTTATCAACACTGTTCACCAAACAGTATAGTCTTAGAACAGTTTAAATTGAAAGCCTGCCTTGCAAACTTACGTCCTGTTGAATCATACTTTCCTAGGACAGCAACATTTTAGTGACTTGGCCCTGCTTTCCCAAACAAACAAGGGTTATCACATGTGTGCTGTCAAATTCTTTTGGAAAAAAAACATGTTGGATAAGGAGAAATTTCTCGTTATAAGCGTTATTAAATACTTTTTCCCCACTGCTAGCGAATTTACACCATTTTTGCAGCTTTTTAAATTGTCATCTGCCAACTCTTTGAATTTGGAAGAGTCTGATAATTGTCGTTTGGAAAAGAGCTTAGAGAGCGTTGTGCTAGGATATTAGATACTGTAACAGAAGACAAGTTTTGATATAAGTTCACATTCTCATCAGTTTTATAATGTGTTAAAAAATCTGCTGATGAAAACTGACATTTACTTACTTGCCATGGCTTTCTTGAAGCATTAAACAATTTTTTTTGCGGCGACTTTGATGCTTTGCATCAACTTTTTCTTGTAGTCATTGTGACAGGATTCATTCCTTTCCAACGGCTGACAATGGACTTTTCTGTTAACGCAAGTTTGGCACGCCCCCTTATTAATGCAGAATATCGGTTGTCAAGCCTAACATGCTAACCAGAAAATGGCGTCGTATACAAAGAGAAAGAGCGTTTATTTCAGTTTTATTCTAGCTGATATTTCGCTCTAGGTTAATTACAACAATTTTTTTCCCGAAATTTCTTATCAATTCGAATAGTGTTGGCTGTTTTGATAGTAAATAGACACGATCAAATTATCGCATCTCTATAACAAATTGGCCAAACTTTTTTGTTTACATGACGCCCAATACTGCGTTTTCATTGGCCAATGAGAAGTTGGAACAATCAAAATCGGCAGAAAGGTCAAATTGACGACTGTATTGTAGAAAAGCAGCTAACGGCTTGGAAAGAAAATTGTGCGGAGTACTCGTAAAAACGACGCCAGAGAAAGATGGATAGGTGCACTGACTGCTGCGTTAGAACTGAAATAATGTTGAAGACGGCGTTAAATGCTATGCAACAATCGATCAACCAACAATAAAATACAGCCTTTAGATAAACTAGTGTTAAAGGTGGCCCTTTTTGGACGAAAACTGGATCGGATTGTTGGACGAAAATTTTACCGGAAAATACAAAAAAAAAAGGGAAAGGTTAAAAGGGGAAGGTCCGCAAAAATAACTGGTGCCGTACGGCACTCCTTATTTTCGCATACCTTTCGGCAAATTAAATATTTCCACATGTTAACCACAAGCTGATGAAATAAACTCTATATATCTTCAACTGACAATTTTTCTAAAATGTCGCTACAGAATTTAGTCAGTAATATCCAATTAAGGGTACCTAGATTCTTCTTTTCTCCTTCTACTTATGTGAACCATGCGAAAAGGGGGCTTAATGCATCTGCGAAAAGTATCGACCCAGTCAGCCTGCGCGGTCCGTAGAGGCTGACCTGGGTCGAAACTTTTCGCTGTTTGTCATTTTTTCTGTATGTTTCAGGACCAGTCTACCTCATAAAAGACTAGATTGTTAAAACAATGTGGAGGTTATGGATCGATTAGTATGTGACGACTTGCTTAGTACCATGGATCATGGAGGTGCATAAACCCTTTTCCACATAATGACGGCTTTTAACGACCCTGAGGAAGAAGCCTTTTGAAAACATCGTGGGAAGAGGAGAAAATGCTGGTAACCAGCATTTTCTGCTTTTCCCACAAAGTTTTCTTCTCTATCAAAGCAAAATTGCACCATTTAACCCATTACCACACAATCCGTACTTTTGACGGCCCTGAGAAAGAAGCCTGTAGGAAACATTGTGGGAAAAGGAGAAAATGCTGGTAATGGTTTTCTCCTTTTCCCTCTATGTTTTCTACCCTTCACAAAACAAATTTCAAATTTTCAGTCACTTTTATTGTGTCGTCTTGAAATGCTTTCGATTTGGACAAGTCTAAAATATTGTCGTTTGGTAATGAGCTAAGCCACTTTAAAATTGTCGTCTGCCAATGCTTTCAATTTGAACAAGGCTAAAATTTTGTTTTCTGGTAATGGGTTAGGCCCTCTTTTGCCGGTGCATGACTCATGTTGAAAATTTAATGGTGGGACCAGGTTTCTGTAGTTCACGTACTTGTAGGTTATTTGATACCATCTCCTCGGCACACGTGTTGTTTTTGCCACACACCCCGATACACGTCAAATACCTACAACCTCCAAGGGAACAGTTTCTGTCAAGATTGATTGTTTCAAACCTCACACTGTCCGAATCCATCAACACAACCTCATTTCCGCTCACACCATAGTTATGTATCTGTACATCACACATATGTAACGGTCGACTGTATGTATCTTCTATGTCAACTATCAGTTTGAGCAATTTTAAAGCTACACCAACTCTTTCATACCATGACGGCATGTATTTTGTTGGATTTAATATATCCGGGGCTTTACCCTGAAAGAGCACGAGATTAGATTTTCCGAGGGAAGGCGTATACTCTACAAAATACGCCTGGCCACAAGTTCCATAGATTTTAGGCAGAAATCTTTTGTTTCCAAGAACTTTCATTGACAAGTATTCCCATTGTACCGCCAAAGATATTGTCGTTCTTAGCACAACGTCCACTGCATTAGGTATGTTTAAGTCTTTGATAACCTGTCGATAATCCATGCCGAGAAAATACGATATGAGATCAGGATGATCGGCAAAGTCCGTATCAAAATATCTGGTACTGTGGTTTCTAATCTCTCTTAACGCCACCTCCACCTTTTCTTCAGCTGTCATTTCCGGTAAGAGAGAGACTCGAACCCCGGTGTCCCATATATTCATGTCAAACAGAGCTTTCATGACGACTGTTGTATGTGCTCCCGGAGTGGAGCACCCCTCGCACGTCAAAATCTGGACATTCTTTCCCCAGCGATTGCCGTCACATTGAGACGATACAAGACTGTTCTCATCACAAAGTTTAGAACACATGCTGCCTACAATTTCCTTGTTGTGGTACAGTGAACACTTGAAATAGTAAAGAGAGAAAAAAAAAAGGCAAAATGTAGCATAAGTTTTTAAACAAATTTTATTATATACCTAGCAGTGAAATCCTGGAAATTTTCCAGTGTAATAAATTTTGATATCATCACTAGTGACGATATCAACTTTCAACTTCACTTCCTGTCGTAATTTAGGAACTACTTTGTTTTTCATTAAGCACTTATAAATAGTGTTATCTGTAAGTTCTATATTTTCAACCAGACAATCCAACTACTTTTCTCGGTCTAATAAAAAATAATAATGTTAATAAGGTATATAATAAATAGAATAATGAACTGGTTATATTTTATATGAAAAATATCTCACGACAATACGTTGTTAGGCGTTGAAAAAACAAGTGTGCAAATATCCCACGAGGATGCGCTGTTACTGCGCAGCACTCGTTTTTTCAACGCTTAACAACGCATCCTCGTGAGATATTTTTCATACCAAAAATAAACATTTGATTACCCTCTATATGTGAGTCATGCTCTTTAAAGAAAATTGGGCTTAATGCATCTACAAAAAGTACCCCTCCATGTCAGCCCGTACAGACTGTGCAGGCTGATCTGTGTCGAAGGGTTTATTTTTCAATTTTCATAGTAGAAAAGGATTAACAAGTGTGGTTTAGGATGATTTTTTTCTAATTTTTCCTTTTTTAAAATGTTTTAAGATGTTTGATTATTAGAAGATTTTCGTAAGGGAAAGATTTTCATTCAGGTCTAGAAATTACAAGCCATAGTGTTTGGTGTCCGCGGTTGTGAGGTGGAGCCTCGGCCTCGTAACCATAAGGTCCCGAGTTCGATACCCGGTAGCGAGTGTCAACTTTGGGATTTTTCATTGGCTCACACATTCGGTGCAAGTACTGGTGTAGTTCCCAGGAAGCAGAATCGGAGAGACTAAAGTTTTAAGAACTTGTTTCTCAATCGATGTAAAAAATATTATAGTTTCAAACTAAATTACAAGACTGTATTAAATAACCTTGGTTTTACGTATACTTATGCCCAAGTTGTCTTGTCGTCAACATGGACACACGTGCAAATAATACCAAACCCGGATTGAGATACGTAGTTAAGAAGAATACGTTATCTAATTAAGGTCCAAGAACAACGGTTTTGTTTGATTCTATAAAACTATTTACCGTCAACTTAACCCTTTACTCCATAGATACTCATTTCTACGCATTACTTGTAGGAGCCTTTGGAAAACATTGTGGCAAAAGGTGAAATTGCTCGTGACGAGCAATTTCACCTTTTGTCACAATGTTTTCTATTCTTTCAAAAAGTGCTATATACACATAAGAAACGGCTTCATCCTTGCTGTTATTCAGGGTCAATTAGAGATACCATAGAAATGCCTTATGGGGTAAAGGGTTAATTACTCACGCACGGCCGTTTGTGTAAGCTGGTCTTAATCTATACTCTAAACCTATGTTGGGGATCGATGCTATAAGAAGTAATACCTGCTCAAATGCACGGAACGTCAAACTTGAATGGTATGACGTGTCTTTCATTGTGAACTCTTTACCAGACGCCCAAACTTAACCATATGTAAAGCAATTACAGAAAATAAATGAATGGATTAATGGAGTTTATCAAAACACATTAGAAAACGTTATAGATCTATTGTGGAAGGAGAAGAAAATGCTGAAAAGAAAACAACGTTTCTTTTTTTCTTTTTCATGTTGCTTTCGACCTTTCCGCAGAATTGTGAAATCAAATGAGATAGTTTGATCGTTTGTGAAACTTTAAACACTGTATTTGCTATTTGGTCTCAAAAGTTCGTTTATCTCATAAAAGAAAACAATTCTTAAAAAATTCACCAAGAGATGGTTTGTCTTACGTTGAAAAAAAAAAAAACGATAACAAACTTTACTAAAATTAATTACAGATAAAAAAAAGTTTACATACTTTATAGGGAGTTCGTTTTTGTTACAAAAGTCACGCTTAGAAATTTTATAAAAGAAAATGACATTTATATTTTACCTAACATATATTTTTACTTTCAGCTTATTTTTCTTGAAAGCATTATCAGAACGAGAAGGAAGGAGAGACACAGAGAGACAGAGAGAGAGAGACACAGAGAGACACATAGACAGGCAAAGTGGCAGACAGTAGAAAAGTAGACATACAAATAAACAGACAGAGGCAGAGAGAGGACATGATTAACTGACTTATTCATTGATGTTTATCGCCGCTTTAAACGGTGTTTTATTCATTTTACAACGACAGCTCATAAATTCATGTATGTCTTTTGTATCACTAGTAGAAGGCTAGGGCTCTAACAAACGAAAAAGCCCATGAGAAATTGACTATCAGCGTACAGACAGACAGGAGAGACAGATTAAGAGAAAGAAAAAAAGGGGGACATGCATGAGGTCAAAGGGACAGGCAGTGGAAAGGCAATCAGAAAGACGAACAAAACAACATAGAGAATGAGGGAGAGATGTGAGTAGGGAACAGACAAAGTCAAACAAGGACAAAACTTACCAAAGTTTCAATCTGGCGCACAGATTTGGCCTCGGAACATTTCAAATAGAACTGCAAATAAGCGAATAACCCCAGAACGCTTGCAATCATCGCCCCACATAGCAATAAGAAAAATCTCCGCAGTTTAATATGACTAAATAAAATCCTTCGATTCTTCATCGAAAACATGGCTACCAGTTCCTAGGGGTAAGCCATAAAGCAATTTGTATAGATCTTCATTTTACCCTTTACCAACAATCTCGAGTCAGTCCTATATCGCCAAAAAAGGCTTCAAAACATAGTTGGAAAAGGAGAAAATGCTGGTAACCAGCATTTTCTCCTTTTCCAACAATGTTTTTTATATCATTTCAAAGACAAATAGTTTTGCTTGGGCTACATTTCATTTGTCATCTGCGAATGTTTTCACTTTGGACAAGTTTCAAATTTTTTCGTTTGGTAGGGTGTAAAACCCTTAACCCCAAATCCTCGATGTTAACGACACAGTTGAAAAAAAAAGGCAAAAGGCATTGTTTGAAAACAAGTAAATGCTGATAAACAGTATTTCCTGCTTTTCCAGCATTGTATTTCACCCGTTCAAATATCAGTACTTTCGTCACATTAATTTTGTCGTCTGCAAATGCCTTTAACTTAGAAGAATCTACAGTAGTATCGTCATATAACAACCGTAGTCATAATTAGTGGTGGAATATGTGGAGATCAATAACCTATATCGAATATCATGGTCTGATTCTACCTTTTTCGCCCTGTCACAGTGTTTTTCTTTATTCCCCAAGGGTTAAAAAGCTTTCAAAAACAGCAAAGGAAGAAGACCAGTTGCTTGCTACAAGCGACAAGTCTTTTTTCTTGGATGCTTCGTGTATAGAATTTATGAGCGGCCATTTTCTTTCTCAGAATCGGAAAGTTCGATTAAGATTTGCTTGTGCTAGTTTTGGATTGATCTAGCTTTACCAATCGACAAAATGTTAGCCGTGTTCAGACTGAAAGCATTTGCAGACGACAAATCCAATCCAATCCAATCCAATACAATACAATACAATACAATACAATGCTTTTATTCATTATTTTGGCCTCCGGCCCATATACATTAGTACATGAACATTATAATGACTGGAGTGACAACTTTTTGAATATTTCTAATACAGTATATAGTAAGTTCTTAATTAATAAATTTTGTAACTTTGCACTGTAGTTTTAATCAATATCACTGGGTAAATTTAAGGGATATAACAATCGTAAGATAGACATGAAAAGAGGTATTTTACATCATTCATCCCCAAATGTAGTTAACTCATTACCAAACGACAATATTTTAGGTTTGTCCAAATCGAAAGCATTTGCAGACGACAAAATAAAAGTGACTGAAAATTTGAAATTTGTTTTGTGAAGAAAAGAAAACATTGTGGGAAAAGGAGAAAATGCTGGTTACCAGCATTTTCTCCTTTTCCCACAATGTTTTCAAAATGCTTCTTTCACAGGCGTGTTAAAATTCGGAATTGTGTGGTAAATGGGTTAAAGTTACAGTATTTTGCTTTGATAAGATAGAAAACGATTGGGAAGAAATGCTGGTAACCATCATTTTTTTCTTTTCCCAAAATGTTTTCAAAGGCCCTTTTTTCCCTACTATATTTAGGACACGTGTATTAATGAGTAAAGGGATAGTGCAGAACCGTTATTAATGATTGGACAAAAGCAAGCCCCTAATGGACTGTACACCGGAATGAATAGCTTCTCTTTGTAATAACATATCTTTGACTGTATTCAACTTTAAAAAAAACCTTGAGTTTTTTTTTTAAACGTGTTTGACCTCGTTTCAGCCAATACAATACATGCTATGATATTTTAGCATTATTATGTATAGGATATCGACCGAGTACGAGGTCTTCGGTATTACAAAGACCTAGGTGCGTCATTATCTCCCGCTAGATGGCATTCTATAACTGCATATCCATCTAATTTGAACATTCTGGGTACAAAACCGGAATTCTCTACGCGACAACCTTCACTTTGAATTTCCAACTAGAATAAACGTTTACTTAATAAAACGCTACCTGGTGTGAATCATTCAGCTATGATCAGCAGTTTAGAGAAATCTGGAGCTAAACAGGCCTGATTTCTCCCCGAACATATTGATGAAAGCCATTTTCTCCATTGCTACTTTATAGCGCGTATTACTACAATCCCAATATTGGGGGGGGGGGGCGGTATTGAGTATTGAGTAGACCACTAAACCATCATATTGCAAGATTTTTGGGCTTATTTCGGGGGAAAAAAAGGGAAGCGTAGAACATTTTTCTTTTCATCGCAATGAAATCGTTTTCGTCACTTGAATATTAATAATTAACATGTAGAAATTCGAGGTCTCGCATTTCTATGCCAACCGACAAACTGACCTCCCGTGATGACATTTTAGTTTTATATGGAATCCCTATTGCCGCTAAGTTGATTTCGTTGTTTAGTGAAGGTTCGACTTGACTGGTTGAAATATTCATGGATTCTAGCTTTAGCAACGAGGGTCATTCAAAAAGTAATGCAACCTATAAAATGACTTTCGAAAGAAATATATAATGGTAATTACCATTACGACATTCCTTCGAAGTAATATCCCTTTTTTTTAAAATCAAATCTGAAACACAATAACGGCATAAAAACAAAAGTTGTTCAACAACATGGTGGTAAACTATCATTATATGTATTAGTGGGAGTACGGGAATGCCCAGAGAATTCGAATCCAAAGTACGACTTTTCTGGAGAACTCATACCCTTGAGATTGGGGTCCTCCAGGGTACGAGTTCTAATGATACCATAGTGAAATATAGATGTAATTCTTATCAAAGCTATCCATTTAATGTGTTCAATATTTATCAAGCTTGATGAGCAGGTAGGAGACTGACAAAAATAAGTTATGTTATTTGTTCCATTTTGTGTACAAAAAGGTTGGGACGCACAAAGAAGTGTGAATAAGTCCGTGGACGAAAGAAGCCCTTTCCAAAGCAGGTACCAGCATAGTCTGCGCAATATGCAGGTAGTAAAGAAGACGGTAACCATGCAAGCGGAAACTTACTAACGTGCACGATGAAAAACTTATTGCAGCCAAAAAAAATGTTTAAAAAGCCAAGAATTGCACCGAAGGAAAATCGTCCTAAGGGGTATGTAAATGTTTTTGATGTTTCAACAGTAGACTAAAGTCAAAGATGTCTTAAATGGAATAGAACGAACTATCTTCTCCCATAAGCCTACTCTTTAAGCCTGGCACGTGACTTCTTCATTGTCATCCTTGTTCGAAATACCGATTTTACAGCAATTTAATGTCAGGGTTAATAGATCTAGCATGACAGTCGCATTGAGGTAGAACTAATAACAGAATGGCAGCCACATACATGTAGATCTATTGCTAACAACATAAGGTTTGTCAAACAGCGGCATTATCATCGGAAAACGCCACGCCTTTAAAGGTGGCCCTTCAGATTTATTTATAATAATCTATTTTTACCAATTCTCTAGATAAATGACTAATTCTTGTGTTTTGACACGTGGGTTGAGTTCATGCCGCTGTTTTCAAAGAATAACAATGTGTATCTCTAGCTAATTTACAGTGAACCCTCGAAACCTTGAAATGATGTTCATGGTGCTCTTACCAGCCCCAGTATCGTCTGATCTTTGTTTAAGTGCTCTTATTCCTTGCAGACAGCAAGAATGACGTCGATTTTGACAGGAAACATATTGTTTCATTTCGACTGGTTTAGTTTAGACCCGTTTTAAGACCGACGGTATTTAAGTAAACTCGATACACAGTCCAGTGTTTCATCCCATTTTCCCTTCGTACTCCAGATTTTTCATCTGCTCACGATGTAATAGTGTAAGAAGTATATACGATCATTATTACCTCTTATTGTATTTGTGCGTCCACCATGACGCATTACTGAAAAAAATGCGGGTCATTTTCCTTAAAAGTGCGTCAAAACGCACAAAATCGTGCGTCAAGGAAAACCCTGCTTGAGTTAGAACTTACATTCCCAAAACACTCAAAATGGCTGCCATGCACGATAAATTTTTTCAGTGTTTTTTCCAAGATTTACATATTAAAATTGACTTCTACAAGCTTTTTAGGTAATGAAAGGTTTAATAATTATGCCCCCCTTCGAAGAACTGGCGTTATATTGCTTTGCACATGTCAGTCGGTCCATCGGTCCGTCGGTCTGTCAGTCGGTCCGTAGACCACATTTTTGTCCAGAGCATAATTAAAAAAGTATCATCTTGAAACTTCATAGGTGGATATATCTCATTAAGGAGAAGTGCAGTGCACAAGTACCATAACTCTGCCCATCATATTTTTGGAGTAATTGCCCTTTGTTGATTTTCGTACTTAATTTTTGTCCGGAGCATAACTCAAAAAGTATTTCAGATATCACCTTGAAACTTCATAAGTGGATAAATCTCATTAAGGAAAAGTGCAGTGCACAAGAACCATAACTCTGCTAATCATATTTTTGGAGTTATTGCCCTTTGTTGTTTTTCATACTAAATTTTTGTCCGGAGAATAACTCTTAAAAGTATTTCAGGTATCATCTTGAAACCTCATAGGTGGATAGATCTTATTCAGGAGAAATGCATTGCACAAGAGCCATAACTCTGCCCATCATATTTTTGGAGTTATTGCCCTTTGTTGATTTTCATACTTAATGTTTTTCCAGAGCATAACTCTAAAGGTATTTCAGGTATCACCTTGAAACCTCATAGGTGGATAGATCTCATATAAATGAGAAGTGCAGTGCACAAGTACCATAACTCTGCCCATCATATTTATGGAGTTATTGCCATTTGTTGATTTTCATACTTAATTTTTGTCCAGAGCATAACTCAAAAAGTTTTTCAGGTATCATCTTGAAACATTATATGTGGATAGATCTTATTCAGGAGAAGTGCTTTGCTCAAGAACCATAACTCTGCCCATTATATTTTTGGAGTTATTGCCCTTTGTTGATTTTCATACTTAATTTTTTTTCCGGAGCATAACTCAAAAAAGTATGTGAGGTAAAATCATGGAACTTTAAAAGTTGATAGTTCATATAAATGGGAAGTGCAGTGCCCAAGAATTGTTAATTTATCATCAATAATTTTTTAGTAAATACCCTTTGTTCGTTTTTACACTTTGAACTTAACAGTTTATAATCACATGTTATATTTAGAATTGGATGCCATTAGGGGGGGCATACATGTTTTACAAACATCTCTTGTTTGTCTTTGGTCATGTTAGATCTAGTTACTTAAATTTAATTGCATTTCTAGGCAATACAGATTAAACTGATGACACAGGAAGGCAATATAACGCTTTAGCTTTGCTACTGGATATTTTACAATGGATTTGAGAGGGTACGGTGCACACTAAATGTCCAAATATTAAAAAAAAATCACTGTGATTTCTCATTGTTATCCCCCCGCCGAAAGGCGGTGGGGGATATGGTAATAGTCTCCGTCCGTCCTTCCGTCATTCCGTCCTTCCGCTTTTTGTCCGGAGCATATCTCCAAAAGTATTTGAGATATCAACTTCAAACTTCACAAGTGGATAGATATCATTAAGGAGGCGTGCAGTGTACAAGAACCATTACTCTATCTTCAGTATTTTTGGAGTTATTGCCCTTTGTAAATTTTTACTTTGAATTTTTGTCCGGAGCGTATCTCCAAAAGTATGAAAGGTAGGAACTCGAAACTTAACACACATATAGAACTCATTGAGGAGGCGTGCAGTGCGAAAGATCCATAACTCTGTCTTCAGTAATTTTGGAGTTATTGCCCTTTGTAAATTTTAACTTTGAATTTTTGTCCGGAGCATATCTCCAAAAGTATGAAAGCTAGGAACTTGAAACTTCACACACATATAGAACTTATTGAGGAGGCATGCAGTGTACAAGAACCATTACTCTATCTTCAGTATTTTTGGAGTTATTGCCCTTTGTACATTTTTACTTTGAATTTTTGTCCGGAGCATATCTCCAAAAGTATGAAAGGTAGGAACTTGAAACTTCACACACATATAGAACTCATTGAGGAGGCATGCAGTGCAAAAGATCCATAACTCTGTCTTCAGTAATTTTGGAGTAATTGCCCTTTGTAAATTTTAACTTTGAATTTTTGTCCGGAGCATATCTCCAAAAGTATTTGAGATATCAACTTCAAACTTCACAAGTGGATAGATCTCATTAAGGAGGCATGCAGTATACAAGAACCATTACTCTATCTTCAGTATTTTTGGAGTTATTGCCCTTTGTACATTTTCTTCTGGAATTTTTGTCCGGAGCATATCTCCAAAAGTATGAAAGGTAGGAACTTGAAACTTCACACACATATAGAACTCATTGAGGAGGCATGCATTGCGAAAGATTCATTACTCTGTCTTCAGTATTTTTGGAGTTATTGCCCTTTGTACATTTTTACTTTGAATTTTGTCAGGAGCATATCCCAAAAAGTATAAATGCTAGGAACTTCAAAATTCACACATATTTAGAACTCATTAAGGAGGCGTGCAGAGTGAAAGATCCATTACTCTGTCTTCAGTAATTTTGGAGTTACTGCTCTTTGTAAATTTTAACTTTGGATTTTTGTCTGGAGCATATCTCCAAAAGTATATGAGATAACAACTTCAAACTTCACAAGTGGATAGATCTTATTAAGGAAGCATGCAGTGTACAAGAACCATTACTCTATCTTCAGTATTTTTGGAGTTATTGCCCTTTGTACATTTTCTTCTGGAATTTTTGTCCGGAGCATATCTCCAAAAAGTATGAAAGGTAGGAACTTGAACCTTCACACACATATAGAACTCATTGAGGAGGCATGCAGTGCAAAAGATCCATTACTCTGTCTTCAGTATTTTTGGAGTTATTGCCCCTTGCACATTTTTATTTTGAATTTGTGTCCGGATTATATCTCCAAAAGTATAAAAACTAGGAACTTGAAATTTCACACATATACAAAACTCACTGAGAAGAAGGGCAGTAAACAACAACTATAACTCTGTCTTCAGTAATTTTGGAGTAATTGCCCTTTGTAAATTTTAACTTTGGATTTTTGTCTGGAGCATATCTCCAAAAGTATAAAAGCTAGGAACTTGAAACATCACATATAGAACTAATTAAGGAGAAGTGCAGTGCTAAAGAATCATAACTCTATCTTCAGTTATTGTTGAGTTATTGCTCTTTGTAAATTTTCAATTTGGAATTTTGTCCGGAGCATATCTCCAAAAGTACAAAGGGTAGGAACTTCAAACTTTATACACTAATAGAATTCATTAAGGAGAAGTGCACTTCACAAAAACCAAAACTCTGTCTTTAGTAATTTTTGAGTTATTATCCTTTGTTAATTTTTATTCTGGATTTCTGTCTGGCATATATCTCCAAAAGTATAAAAGCTAGCAACTTAAAATTTCACACACATATAGAACTAATTGAGGAAAAGTGCGGTGCACAAGAACCATAACTCTATCTTCAGTATTTTTGGAGTTATTGCCCTTTGTAAATCTTTACTTTGGATTTTTGTTTGCACATTTTCATTTAGATTCTCAAGCTTTTTTTGACTGATTACCTTTTGATGAATTTCTTTCATCATGGACCAATAACAAAAAGGCCACATGTACATGCAAAACACAATACCTCTTATACGTTTGTATTAACTCTTTACCACACAATCCCGACTTTTAACGACCCTGAGAAAGAAAGCTTTTGAAAACATTGTGGGAAAAGGAGAAAATGCTGGTAACCAGCATTTTCTCCTTTTCCCACAATGTTTTCTACCCTTTCCAAATCAAGTTTTATTTTTTGATTCACATTTATTTTGTTGTCTGCAAATGCTTTCAATTTGGACTAGTCCAAAATTTTGTCGTTTGGTAAAGAGTTAAAAAAGTTCTTTTTCGGCGGGGGATATCATTTCAACGAAATTGCTTGTTGATACTAGCGTCCCCCACCTCTTTCCCTCGCCCCCACTTGAAAATTTGGAACAAAGTTTCAAGACAAAATATGTTCCTCAACAAAGTTTCAATACAAAATATGTTCCCCATTTAACAAGACAGTTATTATAGGTAAAAATGATTGAGCTAGGATATTACGGAGCATGATTTTTTTTTCCTTTGACTGAAACCTGTCCATGTTTTTTATTCTATCAAAGAAAATGTTCACCATTTGAATCACACTGAAATTGTTATGTGCAAATGTTTTCAATTTGGACAAGACTAAAATTTTGTCATCTGGTAAGGGGTTAAAGTTTGTCAGAATGTTTGCCTTCAGGATATTTTCACTTGTGGCTGTGCCATTTGTGAAAATATTACCAAAGGTGTTCACTCCAAATAAATTTCGATTATTCCCTGTAAAAAACAAATATCCTCTATATATTAAACTTTTGGTAGAATGTTTGCCTTGATGATACATGTATCTTGCAAAAGTTTGAAAATGGCTCACATGAAATAAAAACTAGATCACCAAGTTTCATCCTTGAAAAAACATGTGTACGCTCTGGAAGCCACATTTTCAGTCCAATCTTATAATTCGCTTTGAATGTTTGTCTTGGTAATATCTTAGGCTAGTGTGAATATGGGTCATGTTGGATAGAAAAAAGGGTCCTAGATCAAATCTCGGAAAAGCCTTTTATACGCCCTGCAGGACTGTGACAGTCTCTCTCAAATATTCATGAAAGTTTGTCGGAATATATATCTGGATAATTTCTACATGTCAAGTAAGCTGCTGAGACAAATTCTAGAACAAGCTTGTGTGCACTTTAGAGGCCATATTAACATATTTGTAAGCCCAATACTGAGGAGGGTTTGTCAGAGTGTTTGTCTTATTATCTCTGAAGAGATTGGAAATGGGTCATGTTTGATCGAAAGGCTCAGGTGGGCGACTTCAGGGCCATCATGGCCCTCGTGTCATTTTAAACACAAATTAGCAAAACTGAAATTATAAGTGAGGATTAATCAGCTAAATAAATGCTATTTTAAGACTTGACATTAGACAGAGCATCCTTTATAGTGGTTGTTGTAGATTGAAGGTCCATCTGCAGTAAACATGCAGTCTCATGTTGGATCCTTACTAACATTAACTCTTTACCAGTTAACAAAATTTTAGACTTATGCAAACTGAAAGCATTTGAATACAACAAATTAAATGTCACTCAAATTATGAGAATTGTCTATGTTAGGTTAGAAAAAGTTGTGGGGAAAGGGGAAAACACTGGTCATCAGCAATTTTTCCTATATCCACTATGTTTTCTAGAGCTGTAACGATACACTCGAATATTCGGTGCACCGAATATTTTTTTCCCGGCGAATACGTATCGTATTCGTCTGTCCGAGAACCGAATATTGGCGAATACAACATTCATAAATAATCCGGAATGCTTACAGCTCGATCAAATTCAACAAAGTTTTGCCTGAAGAACAAATCTCGGCAGTTTTATGTAGATGTAAACAATGATTAAAAGAGAAACAACTCCGAGAGGTTTGTATGACGCTTTATGGCACAATATGTCGTAAACTACACGAAATGGAATTGAAAACAATTGAAAATAGGTTTTTTATTCTAAATATTAATTATAAGAATTTAAGAAATAAAAGTTTTTATCTATTTATCGTCATTGTGTACAGGTTTAACATTTAATACAGCGACATGCTGTAAAGGAGTCGCTCGTATTTCCCGCAAAATGTCAGACGAGCTTGTTAGTCCACCGGCAAAATTCAAGTTCCCCGTGTGGAAATATTTTGGGTTTCCACGAACAAAGGAGTGGGACAAGGTCATAAAAATAGAAATCTCGACAGTGTACAGACTATGCTATCATGGCATAAAGTATATCAAGATAAATATCAATCAATTTTAATAGGTCAAACTGACCAAATATGAAGTCGGCCCCTAGTCAAAACGGCCTCGGTCTGTTAAACGTACATGACAAGAGGTCAAATCAGCACCGTCCTTAAATGAAAATTATAACCTGTCAAGTCCAGAAATGGGCAATTTGGCCCTTTTATAGTATAATTTTTCAAATATATGTACTTATAAAGATATTTCTTTGATATTTATTTATATTTTTTCTAAGACTAATTTGGAGGCCAGCTTGTATGAAGATGACAAATGATTGGTATATCAATGTTTAGGATTACAGATTTAAATGCTTAAGAGTGTGCATGAAGTATGTGTGAGATGTTTCCTACACATTTAAACAAATTCATAGTATCAAGCTGTAGAGTTGATTAACCCATTACCCAATGACAAAATTTTAGACTTGTCCAAATTAAAAGCATTTGCACAAGACAAAATGAATGTTGCTAAATTGATGATTTATGTCTTTGATAGAGCAGAAAATGTTGTGGGCAAAGAAAAAAATGCTGGTTACCAGCAAATTCTCCTTTTCCCACAGTGTTTTCTACCCATTTGAAGAACTTTCTGCCATTTATATCAAATTTGAAATTGTCTTCTGCAAAATCTTTCAGTTTGGAAGTCTAAAATCTGTCATTTGGGAAAGGGTTAAATCAGTATTTAAGCCAGGTAAGGTTTTCTTCATTACTTTATTAATATTGATAAGACATTTTTTAAATCCAAAGTATTGAAAAAAAAAAAATCATTTTGTGCCTGGAAAAAAATTTATATTCATGAATAAATATTCGTATTCGTGCCCCTGTATCGTGATGTGTATTCGTATTCGTGACCTCCTGTATCGTTACAGCCCTAATGTTTTCCAAAGGCTTCTTTGCAAGGTATTAAAAGGTAATTAGGTAAAAGGTAATTATAGTTGTGAAAAGTACTGTAAAGGTTTTAAAGTACAGGTGAATGTGTATTTTTTTTGTCTATTTTCAGGAAGACAATGTGATGCACACTCATCACAACTCGGCCAATTCTGTACCAACATCTAACCTTGCCTGTGTAACGGTCATTTCCAATTCCAATCATGAGATGTTATACATGGTGGTGATTACTATCAGCTGTTTAGCAACGACATAAACAACCTTGAACACACCGATGTGGCTATAAACTTCAATCAGAGTTTATAAACCACGTTGAAAAATGAATGTACAAACTGATGGTCAACTGATATAAAGTTAGAAGGCTTTGATTTTAAAAAAAATGAGACTCAAGTTTCCTGATTCAAAAGGAGCCCTACAATTTTCACAACATTAAATTGATGTATTTTGGGTGGAGACGTCTACGGTGTAGGGGGATATTAAGCTACCAGATACAATTGAGGGACTTGATCACCGGATCAGCCAAGGTATGCCAAGTGTGTGATGCAGAGATTAGTATTCAACAGATTCTTTTGCACCGGGAGTATAGGACTAAGGAGTGAAGATTTATCCTCTTAGTGTCTGAGTGAAAAAGAAATAATTGCAAGGCTATTTTGGCTTGTAGGAAATTTAAACAAGGCTTTTAATTTTCAATTAACCTTATTCCATTACCACACAATCCCTACTTTTGACGACCCTGAGAAAGGAGCCTTTAGAAAACGTTGAGGGGAAAGGAGAAAACGCTAAGAACCAGCATTTTCTCCTTTTCACACAATGTTTTCTATCCTTCAAAAAACACCAATTTCAAATTTTCAGTCACTTTTATTTTGTCGTCGGCAAAAGGTTTCGAATTGGACAAACCTAAAATTTTGTCGTTTGGTAATGAGTTAACTCTTCAAAAAATGAAATTGAAATTTCTGTCCATCATGGTTGAAAACATTGTTGGAAAAGGAGAAAATGCTGATTACCAGCATTTTCTCCTTTTCCCACAATATCTTTAAAAGGCGTCTATCTCAGGGTTGTAAAAACCAGGGATTGTTTGGCACAGGGTTAAACAATAGTAGATGTAGCGTCCTGTATTGGATTTGTAATGATAAGATTTTTTTTAAAATATAGCCCATGGTAAAGAATTGCCACACACTTGGTATTCACAATTTATATGCAGGCATATTCTGTGAAAATATAAAAATTTTTCTTTCTTCGAAGCAGCCTTAAGTAGACCTCTAGCACAAGGTTTTAACTACAAACAACAAAAAATTGCAGTAGTACAGATACAAAGGCTTTGCAGACAACAAAATTTAACCTTTTACCACAGAATTCCAACTTTCGAAGACCTTATGCAAGAAGCCTTTTGAAAACCTAGTGGGAAAGGAAAAAATGCTTGTAACCAGCATTTCCTCCTTTTCCCACAATTTTATCTATCATGCTGAGAATAAATTTCAGTTTTTGAGATACATTTATTTTGTCATCTGCAACTGCTTTCAATTTGGACCAGTCTAGAATTTTGTTGTTTGGTAAAGAGTTCATAGACTGATAGTCATCAATGTTTTCATCAAAGATAAATCCTCATATGAGCTACATTTATTTTGTTATCTGTTCCAATTTGAACATCATACATGCATAAAACTTTTTGTCGAGTAAAGACTTAATCCTTCACCACACAATCAGAAATTTAACAACCTTAAGAAAGAAGCCTTTTGAAAACATTGTGGGGATTAAGAAAGAAACCTTTTGAAAATATTGTTGGGAATAGGAGAAAATGCTGGTAACCATTTTAAAAGTTTGTTGGTTGGTAAACTTATTACCAAATGACAAAATTTTATGTTTGTCCAATTTGGACCAGTTTATAATTTTGTCGTTCGGTAAAGAATTAACCTTTTTCAAGATGAAAAATTTTTATAGTCATATTAATTGAAACCGGTTTCATATGAAAAATGCAACATGGCCCAAATGGTTTTGTGTTTGACAGGAAAGAAAACATGGTGGGAAAAAAAGAGAAAATGCTGGTGACCAGCATTTTCCTAGTGTCCCACAATATTTCAATAGTCTTTTTGTACAGTGACATTAAAACTTGAAACCTTTTGGCAAAGAGTTCACAAAATAGTATGGCTGTTTTACGATCAAAGGGAAATAACTCACTGCAAGTGTGTTCTTATGACTGAAGGGAAATAACTAATTTCAACAGCGTTTGTACTGTACTCTTTCAAATTTTCTGGGTAAAGAGATGTTTAGCTTGATTTGATTTGAAACTTTTATAATTTGTCTAGATTTGTATCATACACTAAATGGCTTGCAGCAGGGGAAAAGGGGCATTCAGACATTTACATAAAGTGTTGTCTCGGATCAGCCTGTACAGTCTGCACAGGCTGAATCAGAGACAACACATTACGACTGCATTAGATTTTGTGTTACAGTAGACTAGGGCAAAAGAAAAAATTGCATAAAACAGAAAGTGTCGTATCGGATAAGTGCAGGCTGATCCGAGACAACACTTCATGCAATTGTCCAAATGCCCCATTTTACATGTTATAGGCCAAATAGAGCAACATTTGTATAATTTTTTATTAGCTCCACTGGCCGAAGGCCAGCGGGCTTATGTCATGGCCCGTTGTCCGTCCGTCCGTCCGTCCGTCCGTGCGTCTGTCCGTCCGTCCGTCCGTCCGTGCGTTAACTTTTTCTTTAAACATCTTCTTCTCTGAAACTACCCATCCAATTTTGATGAAACTTCACAGAAATGATCCTGCCATGGTCCTCTTCAGAATTTCTTGAAAGAATTTAATTCCTTCAAAAACTCTGGTTGCCATGGCAACAAAACTGAAAAATTTTGAAAATCTTTGAAAATCTTCTTGTCTGAAACCGTAAGGCCTAGAGCTACCAAATTTGGCATGTAGCTTTATCTAGTGGACCTCTACCAAGTTTCTTCAAATTATAGCCCTGGGGTCAAAATTGGCCCTGCCCCGGGGGTCACAAGTTTTACATGGGCTTAGTTAGGGAGAACTTTAAAACTCCTCTTCTACCTAGGCATAGGGCCTAGGGCTACCAAATTTGGGATGTTGTTTCATTTAGTGGACCTCTACCAAGAGTGTCTAAATTATAGCCCTGGGGTCAAAATTGGCCCCGCCCCGGGGGTAACAAGTTTTACATGGGCTTATATAGGGAGAACTTCAAAATTCTTCTTCCACCTAGCCATAGGGCCTAGGGCTACCAAATTAGGCATGTAGCTTTATCTAGTGGACCTCTACCAAGGGTTTCCAACTTATAGCCCAGGGGTCAAATTTGGCCCAGCCCCGGGGGGTAACAAATTTTACATGGGCTTATATAGGGAAAACTTTCAAAATCTTGTCGCACCTAGCTATAAGGACTAGGGCTATCAAATTTTGCATGTAGCTTTATCTAGGGGGTCTCTACCAAGGGTGCCCAAAAGTATAGCCCTGGGGTCAAATTTAGCCCCCATCACAGGAGATCACAAGTTTTGCATTGGCTTACATAGGGAAACTTTAATAATCTACTTGTACATAGCCATAAGGCCTAGGGCTACCAAAATTTGCATGTAGCTTTATCTAATGGGCTTCTACCAAGAGGGCCAAAATTTTTACTTTGGGGGGGTCAAGTTTGACCCCATCCCAGGGGTCACAAGTTTTACATTGGCTTTATAAACCTGTCTCATGGGTCACATATTTTGCAGGGCCTTTCATTGAGCAAACTTGTTGTACAGGGCTTTTTATATGGCAAGATTTAAAAATCTTCGTGTTTATAACCACACATTCTAGTTTCATATTGTAGGTCTGGGGTCAAAATTGGCTACATCCAGGGATCACAAGTTTAACATGGGCCTCAGTTTAATTTATACATTAATCAAGGGAAATAACTCTTTTTTATGAAAGATAAAGTTTGGCACTATTTACCTCCCTTGATTATCAAACTGCATTGATACATGATTGGTGCTAGACATTAAGTTTTTTGATAGAAAATATTCTGTTTTCAAGTGTTATTCATTTTTTTGATGCTAATAGTTATGCTCACATGAGGTGAATAATAAATTCAGAGTAAGGTTTCTATCATTCAGCTTATTTTTCCAAGGACTTTACCTTTCATGCTAATGAATTAACCTGCTTGTACTGCCTGACAGCCTTCATTGTTTTTGAAGGCCCTCTTTTTCATGGTCATGAATACTTCAATTTGTGTGGTAAAGGGTTAAAAAGCCAGTGGAGCGATACAGGGCCATCATGGCCCTCTTGTTTCTATAGAATTGACAAATTCTAAATCAGAAATCCAAAAAAAAGCCATTTTAGAGCTTCTGCATTGGTATTGATGGTCTTACGGTAGGCTTTTATCACAATTATTGACATAAACTTGGTATGTTTTAACCCATTACCAAACGACAATATTTTAGACTGGTACAAATTGAAAGCATTTGCAGACAACAAAATAAATGTGAATCAAAGATTGAAATTTGTTTCCAGCAGGGTAGAAAACATTGTGGGAATAGGAGAAAATGCTGGTTACCAGCATTTTCTCCTTTTCCCACAATGTTTTCTAAAGTCTTCTTTCTCAGGGGTGTCAAAAGTAGGGATTGTGTGGTAATGGGTCAAGGAGTATGACCCCTTCCTCACTGGTAAATATCGTGTAACATTGACGTTTTTGAAAAGTCTGTTAGAATAATTTCTTCTTCAGAGCAATCAATGTTTTATTCTGAAGTTTTAAATAGGTACTTTGTGGAAAATTATGAATGCGTTGGTAACCAGCATGTTCTTTTCCTTAATGTTTGTGAACCTTTCATAGCCAAATCACATGATTAAAGCCATATTTGTCGTCTGCAAATGCTTTCAAATATCACAAGTTTTAAGATTTTATTGTTTGCTGAAAAGTTGAAATAATATGTGTTGTGAAAGGTTTGTTGTCTTAATTTTAACAATTTATGTAACCATCTATTGTCTTTTAAAAGAAATTGATGAATTAGGCTTTTGAAAATTTTGTGGAAAAGGTGAAAGTGCTGGAAACCAGTATTTCCTCCTTTTCCCTGTCAAAGGCAATCACATAATTGAAGCTGTATTTTTGTCATTATGCAAATGCTTCCAAATACAACAAATCTTAAGATTTTGTTGTTTTGTGTATTGTTAAACTATAAACCTGTATTGTTACAAGTTGATTGCCCTAGTTTAGATTTTTTTTATCTTTTCATCATTTTGTTTTATAGAAGAAAGAAATTGATGTATTGCGGAAGAAGAGGCAGTTGCACTGGTTTTGATTGCAAAGTAATGTCTGCAATGGCTGTCAAATTGAACATGCCTAATAAGAATTATTTGATAAAAGGTTTAATTCTTTACCACACAATCCTAAATTTTAACAACCCTGAGGATGAATCCTTTCAAAGACATTGTAGGAAAAGCAGAAAATGCTGGTAACCAGTATTTTCTCTTTTTCCAACACATTGTTCTCTACCTTTCTCACAACAAAGTTTTTTTAAATTTTTTAGCCACATTAGTTTTATTCTATCGTCTGCAAGTGCTTGCAGTTTGGTACGGCCTAAAATTTTGTTGTCTTGTAGTGACTTAATAATTGTGATTTGGTTAGTGTCTTTAATTTTAGGCTGCTAAGCATTACTTAACCCATTACCAGACAACAAAACTTTAGCCTTGTCCAAATTGGAAGCATTTACATAAGACAATTTCAGTGTGGCTTAAATAGTGTAATTTTTAGCTCCACTGGCCGAAGGCCAGCGGGCTTATGTCATGACCAGGTGTCTGTTGTGCGTGCGTACATGAACTTTTATTTCAAACATCTTCTCTGAAACTACCCATCCAATTTTGATGAAAATTCAAAGAAATTATTCTGCCATGGTCCTCTTCAGAATTCCTTGAAAGAATTTGATTCCTTCAAAAACTCTGGTTGCCATGGCAACAAAACTAAGAAATATTGATTTTTTAAAAAAAATCTTCTCTTCAGAAACCATAAGGTCTAGGGCTACCAAATTTGGCATGTAGCTTTATCTAGTGGACCTCTACCAAGTTCCTTCAAATAATAGCCCTGGGGTCAAAATTGGCCCTGCCCCGGGGGTCACAAGTCTTATATGGGGTGAACTTTAAAATCCTTCTTGTACCTAGCCATAGGGCCTAGGGCTACCAAATTTGGCAAGTATCTTTATCAAGTGGTTGTCTACCAAGGGAAAACTTTAAAAATCTTCTCATACCAAGCCATAAGGCCTAGGGCTACT
Organism: Tridacna crocea; assembly: GCA_943736015.1. NCBI lineage: Eukaryota > Metazoa > Mollusca > Bivalvia > Cardiida > Cardiidae > Tridacna > Tridacna crocea. The sequence continues at coordinate 14,794,703 of OX031062.1, forward strand.
CAATTTTGCATCTAGCTTTATCAAGTAGTTGTTTACCATTTCATTTCATTTCATTTATTGGCATTATCGACACATCACATGTCTTTGGCCATTTACAAATAAACGAAATATGGCAAAGGCAAATGAAAGTAACAATATCAGTTCAGTTATAAAATACAATGTGCGAGTAAAAACGATGTAGCTTATTGGAAATATAAGAAGTACACATTCTAATACAATAGGAAAGTCGGGGCCATTTTGTTGAACACAGATATTATATGAAAAACGTTACGATTCACCAGAATTATAGATCGCTTCGCGAAAATCTAAGCAAGTTGAAATATACTTGGAAATATTAAGAATTATCTTTTTACTATTACATGACATTAAACTTATGAATTTAGATTGGGTTGGCCGGCAGTTGTTACCAAAATATTCCCTCCTCATATCATTGTATGTTGGACAGAATAAAAGAAAGTGAAATTTGGTTTCTATGTAGCCACTATTACACATTTTACAAAATCTCTCGTCACATGGAATATTACTGAAGCGTCCTGTTTCGATTTCTAACTTATGTGAACTTAATCTAAATTTAGCAGAAGTCTTCAACAGTTTCTGATTTTGGATTTTGTCAAGATAAGCCTCGAAACAAAATTTCCGTTTGAATGAACGGTAACATGAAAGTTTTGGTAAATTATTAATGATATGGTGCCACTCTTGAACGAATTGGTCATTTAATCGTAATTCCAAGGCAGAAAAATTATTCAGCTCTCGATTAAAATTTAATCTAATATTAGTATATCCTAAGTGATCAATGATTGAATGGAGTCTTTTTGACCAACAATTACCAGCAACATTATTACATTGATCTAGATATATATCATGTATAGGTGACTGATCGTTTGACATAATTTTAGACCAGAATTTAAGTGTTTGTTGCTTACATAGAACGGAAAGAGGAAGTCTACCAAATTCACCTAAAACTGCAAAGTTTGGTGTTTGCTGTTTTACACCTAAAAGGTACTTCAGAAATCTGACATGTAGCTTATCAATGTCTTTAAAACTATATACTCCCCAAACCTCTGCTCCATATAATAAGATTACCAAAAATGCCCAAATTATTAAAAATCTACTTGTGCCTAGCCAAAAAGCCTAGGGCTACCAAATTTTGCATGTAGCTTTATCTAGTGGGCCTCTACCATGAGAGCCCAAATTATAGCCTTGGGGTCAAGTTTGTCCCCACACCAGGGGTCAGAAGGTTTACACTGGCTTTTGTGGTGAAAACATTCTAAATCATTTTAGCCCTGTCTCATGGGTTTCATGTTTTACAGGGCCTTTTGTCATGTTTTATGACCATTATGACCAATTTGGACCATTCTAAAAGTTTTTTAGCCTCGTCCAAATTGAAAGCATTTTCAGACAACAATTTCATCATGGCTTAAATGGTGTAATTTTTCTTTGATAGAGTGGAGAAGATTGTGGGAAAAGGAGAAAATGCTGGTTACCAGCATTTTCTTTTTTTCCCACAGTTTTCAAAAGAGTTCTTTTCCATGAGCATCAAAAGCAACATTGTGTGGTAAAAGGTTAGTCAAACCAACCAATATGATGTTATTTTTTAACTCTTTACCAAACAACAAATGTATAGAGTGGTCCAATATGAAAGCATTTGCAGACAACAAAATAAATGTGTGAAACAAACCAATATGATGTTATCTTTTAACTCTTTAACAAACAACAAATGTATAGAGTGGTCCAATATGAAAGCATTTGCAGACAACAAAATAAATGTGTCAAACCAACCAATATGATGTTATTTTTTAACTCTTTACCAAACAATAAATGTATAGAGGAGTCCAATATGAAAGCATTTGCAGACAACAAAATAAATGTGACTGAAAAATTGAAATTTGATTTGGTAAGGGTAGAAAGCATTGTGGGAAAGGAGAAAATGTTGGTTACCAGCATTTTTTCCTTTTCCCCATAATGTTTTCAAATGCGTCATTGTGTGGTAAAGAGTTAAGAAAAATGTATCGGGCCCTTGAAAGAGTTGTAAAAAATAGTGGAAATGCTGGTTACCAACAGTTTTTAGCTCATCTGAGCACAACATGCTCAAGGGGAGCTTTTAGGATCACCCGGTGTCTGCCGTGCGCCAGTGCGTCGTCAACAGTTCTTTTAACATCAACTCCTCCTAAACTGCTGGGCCAATTTGGACCAAACTTGGCTGGAATGTTCCTTTGGAGGTCCTCTTTTAAAATTGTCCAAAGAATTTGATTCCATCAAAAACTCCATGGCAACCAAATGGAATTTTCTAGGAAATTCTTTAAAAATCTTCTGCTCTGAAACAGCTGTCAAATTTTAAAATAATTTCACGGAGATATTTCTTTGATGACCCTTTTCAAAAGTTGTTCGTGAAATTTTGATTCGTCAAAAATCATTGCTCTGGTGAATTAGGGCTACTTGCACTATATTGAAATGAAGAAATTCTTAAAAATTCTTCTTCTCTGAAATGGCTGGTCAGAATTTAAAATAATTTCACATAGATGTTACTTGAATTACCTTTTTTAAAAATTGCAAGAGAAATTTTTGATCCGTCAAGAACCATGGCTCTGGCAAACGGGGCTACTTGCACTATACGGAAATGAAGAAATTCTGAAAAAATTCTTCTTCTCCGAGATTGCTGGTCAGATTTTGAAATAATTTCACAGCAAGGTTCCTTGGGTGACCCTTTTCAAAACTTATTTGTGAAATTTTGATCCCTCAATAAACATGGTTCTGGTGAACAGGGGCTACTTGCACTATATGGCAATGAAGAAATTCTTTAAAATTCTTCTTCTCTGAAATGGCAGATCAGATTTTGAAATAACTTCACAGAAATGTTACCTAGCTGACCCTTTTCAAAAATTGCTCGAGAAATTTTGATCCATCAAGAAACATGACTCTGATGGCTGTGGGCTATTTACACTATACAGACATGAAGAAATTCTTAAAAATTCTTCTTCTCTGAAATGGATGATTAGATTTTGTAAAAATTAGCTATGGTCCTCTCAAAAATTCAGGTGAGCAATCCAAGGCCATCGTGGCCCTCTTGTTTCCTTTTTCAGAATATTTTCTGCTCCTTGTAAGACAGCTTCCACTGCAGTAGCTACATTTACTTTTGTTGTCTTTGAATTTGGACAAGACTGAATTTTTTTTTTTAGATTTTTATTTACCACATCAACTGGTGTGATGGGAGTTGTGCCATCTCCCATCATACCTTACAATTCAGTGTTAGTAGGTTTGTTGGTAATGTGTTTGTAATTTTCTTTCATGCTTTCCTGTAGGATATCAAGAAATAGCAGTGAAAATATTTTTCGATCTTACACTGGTACCACCAGTGAAAATACCAATTTTCATGTTCTTTTGCCTAGGTAAATTGCATGTTCCTCACAACCAGATGGAAATATATGATGTCATTTACCTTACATTTCTCGAGCTTGACGTAATATTGTGATGCTTTGCTATGCGGGAGGGGTGCACCTCAGGAATAACAAAAAAGACTGGATTTTGATAAAACTCCTCCCAGAAAGGGTTAAAAGCATGAAATAGATAGAATATTTGTTTTTTAGTGAAAGATTGAAATTCATTTCATTCAGTGAGCACCATGGGAAATAACTAAGCAGCCAAGAGTGAAAATATTATCGATGGTGTTCACAAGATGACATAAATTTTGATCTTTCACCGAAAAAAACAAATATCCTCTATGTATGTATGCTAAAGACACTAATGATGTTAGCATAAATAGTCCCTAAGTAATTACCAAATGACAAAAAATTAGACTGGTCGAAATTGAAAGGATTTTTGTCTCGGGTGGAGAAGAAAACATTGTGGGAAAAGGAGAAAATGCTGGTTACCAGCATTTTCTCCTTTTCCCACAATGTTTTCTATAGTCATCTTCTTTAAGGTCGTCAAAAGTAGGGATAGTGTGGTTATGGGTTAATAATATATTTTAGCACTCTTCTACAAAAGATGTTTCATATGGCTAACAAAGATTGTATTTTTCATAAAGTTGTTCTATCACTTGAATGTGGCTTTATTGAGAGAGAGAGAGAGAGACTGACTAAATTTTTGTTGTCTGGTTGATAGTTTTCAAATGATTCTATAGAACACTTTTTGTATTGTGTATTGACCTTTTTCCAAAAGACACATTTTAGATTAAACCTTTATCACACAATGCCGACTTTACACGACTCTGAAAGAGACTGCTTTTGAGAACATTGTGCGAAAAAGACAAAAAATATTGGAATCTTGCATTTTTTCCTTTTCCCACATTGTTTTCTAGCATGTCAAAGAGTGCAGTCAGCCTTTGAGCTACAAAGATTTTGTCATCTGCAAATCATTTCAGCTTGGTCGACTAAAAAATGTTGTCATTTGCACAGAGACTGAGTTAATTGTTTTGAAGGCAATTGTTGTTGACAAATTAACTCTTTCCATTGCTAAGTGAAACCAGAAGGTTTTGTGGACAGTAGATTAAGATCAGACTGCACAGAGCATGCAGTCTAATCTCTGATGTACACTGTCCACTTCTACATTCTTGATTTTTGATTACGACCAAACTGTCTTTTGATCGTGTAGAAGAAATTATTTTTAGCCTTTGAGAAAGTACAATTTGCTTATCAACTCTTTTTACTCAGCCACAAAATTTTAGACTTGTCTAAATTGAAAGCATATGCAGATGATAAAAAATATACAGTGTTTTCAGAAGACTTCTTCCTCTGGGTTGTAGTGAAGGAATTAAATGTTGTTCATACTATATTGATGTGTTTTAACTCTTTAACCACATGAAAAAATTGTGGACTGGTCCAAATTGAAAGCATTTTCAAACGACAAAATAAATGTGACTGAACAATTGAAATTTGATTTGGAAAGGTTAGAAAACATTGTGGGAAAAGGAGAAAATGCTGGTGACCAGCATTTTCTCCTTTTTCCCACAATGTTTTGAAAAGGCTTCGTTTTCAGAATCATTTAAGTCGAGATTATGTTGTAAAGAGTTAAAAAGGTAGAAAACATTCTGGGAAAAGGTTTTATTTTCGCAATCAATATTTTCTCCTTTTACTACAGTGTTTTATAAAGCCTAGTTTTTAGTTCAGATTGTTAAATTTGATCTTTAGATCATTAGTATGTTTTGTATGTAGATCTATCAGAATGTCATTTTGAATATTAAAACATTTCCACTTCATACTTGTAGTCTTTATTATAACTTTATCTTTGTAAAGAGAAAAGGTCTGTTTGCAATTACAAGAAAAAGTAAGAAAAAAAAATCATCATTAAACCTCTGTAATAAAATTGATAATACCCAATACATAGAGTAGTAAAAGGTAATTTCCCTGGATCCCACCATCGCCTATCCAAGTGTCTTTCTTTCCCGTTCTCTATCCGGCTGTTGTTTGTCTATCCAAGTGTCTTTCTCTTTTTCCCCCGTCGTCTACGGGCATTTATTTTCCTGGAGATGCGAGGTATCGATCTCAGGTCGCCGAGCTCCAAGTCGACTTCCACTAGCATTTGACCACTTTGGAGCCTACTAGATATAAGTTGTAGTTAATATTTGAATACAATGTCTTGTGAAAACATTGAAAAAAAAAAAACAAGTTCCACCGGAAGTCTCATTATAAACACGTGAGTTAAGCTCTTCAATCTAAGCTACCATACTGACCCGTGTAAATACTGTAAAATTGCTTTTGAAAACAATGTGGACAAGGGTAAAAATACTTGTAACCAATACTTTTTCAACTGCCACAATGTTTTCTTGGCTTCAATTTTTTTGTCTGGAAGTAGTGACGATTCTTAATTTTTGTTTTCCTAGACTTTATTAAAGAGTTCGTTTCAACTGACTTGCAAAACGCTGAACCTCCACGGTCAAACATGTACATGCAACTGATAACTTTAAAAATATTACTTTAAAATACTAATGGTGATGATACCATGAAAAACGCGAAAAGATTGTGACAAAAGGAGCTGTTCAGTTGGGGTCCAGGCGCAAACTTAATCAGTATTTGTCACGGTCGACTGTGTTAACTCTACCGAACGACAAAATTTTAGACTGGTCCAAATTGAAAGCACTTGCAGACGATAAAAAATAATGTTTCTCAAAAAGCAAAGTTTGTTTCCAGCAGAGAAGAAAACATACCAGCATTTTCTCCTTTTCCCACAATGTTTTCAAAAGGCTACTCTCTCAGGTCCGTAAAAACCAGGGATTGTTTGGTAAAGAGTTAACTGGTTTTCTCACACCAGTAATGACACGAGTGTCAATCGAAGTCACCGACTACTTCTCTCATATGCATCAGATAAGTGAGGGCGAAAATCAGCGGACAGAAAGTTTGCTTCAACTGGGTGTCGAACCCGCCACCACCAGGCCACGAGTCAGATACGCTTGGCACTTGGCTACCCGGTCGAACCGAATAGTATTGTACACAGTTTAAAGCAACATAAAATATCCATTAATTCATAAGCTTCCAAGCGCGACTCACTGACCTTTTGTAGATCAAAATCAGCCTGGGCCTACATAGTCCGATTATGAAATATTTTTTCATCCAAAAACAAAAAAGTTTCAAATAACATTATTTTGATTTAAATTCTATTGTATTGAACAAAGTTTCCTTAAAGTTATTTCACCGATTACATATTTATCAAACGACAAAAATATAGACTTGTCCAAATTGACAGCAACTGTAGACGACAATTTGAATAACTTAACCCTTTACCAAACAATCCATGGTTTTCACGACCGTGCGGAAGAAGGCTTTTGAACACATTGAGGGAAATAAAGAAAACCAACATTTTCTCCTTTTCCTACAATGTTTTCTACACCTCCACAGACAAGTAGCATCAATTAACCCTTATCCTGCTGAATAACCATAATGAGGTTTTACTTCGACGATTAAAACTTAAATATTGCTATTCCAATATTATGTTTTGGGTAAGGACATCTACCTATCGGACACTGTAGATCCAAGATCAGACTGTACGTTCTGTGCTGTCTGATCTTGATCTACACTGTCCGCAAAAGGTCAGTGAGTCGCGCTTAGCAGCCTAAGGGTTCAGCTACATTTAATATGTCGTCTGCAAATTCTTTTCAATTTAGACCAGTCTATAATTTTGTTGTTGGGTAAAGAGTTCAATGATAAAAAATGTCTTTGATATGGTAGAAAACAGGATAGTGAAAAAAAAATGCTTGTTTCCTACAATGTTTTGAAAAGGCTGCTTTCTCGGAGTCGTATAAAGTTGGGACTGTTTGGTAAAGTGTTAAACCGCCAGTATAAAAAAAACATTGATGGTTTATGATAATTGTGACGATGATGAAAAAAAATGAATTATTGAAACAACAACAACAATACACCATAATGATGATGATGAAAAAAATCACTGAAACAAAAACCACATCAACAACAACAAAAGGTGAAAAAATAACGATGCTTTTTAAAAGTCTTTTCCAAACTGCACAATTTTAGGCTGGTCCAAGCTAAAGAATTTTCAGACGACAAACTACAGGTGGCACAAACGACAAACTTTTCCTCGTTAGGTCGAAAGAGTCGTGGTACAAGGGCAAAATGCTGCTCTGACCAGCAATTCCTCCCTCCCCCCATTTTTACCCTTTATCACACAATTCCGACTTGTAACACCTTGTGAAAGAAGCCTTTTGAAGACATTGTGGGAATACAAGAAAATGCTGGTAACCAGCTTTTTCTCATTTTCCTACAATGTTTTCTTGCTTTCCTAAAACAAATTTAAATTCTTTAGTCACATTCATTTTGTCGTCTGCAATTGCTTTCAATATGGACCAGTCTAAATTTTTGTCGTTTAGTAAAGCAGTAAGCCTTCTGTATCAAGGTCCTTTAAATTAGGGATTGCGTGGTAAAGGGTTAACTGTTTAAACCTACCACACAATTGACACTTTATGCTGGACCAAAATCATAAATTTGTGCATACTTGAACAAGTCTCTCATAAATTTGTCTAATTTGTGTCTGCTAACGATTTCAGTTAGGTCAAGTCTAACATTTTGTCGACGTTGATGAAGTGTTTCATGTCTTCCTTCGTCCAACGGGTACAAGCTATGGCCTTACTGAACAGAACAGAACAGAACTATGGCCTTACTATAGGGCACTCGCGCAAAACTCCAATCTATCTCGTGGATATCGAACCTACAACTGGCAGACTATGATCCGATACACAATCTGCTTGGCCATGATGAAATCTTTCGGCTAACAAGGAGTCTAACTCATGATTATATTAAATCATTCACTGGGCCATGAGGCTTTAGATCAACCCTTAGTTTATAAGTACTTTTGTCATCAGCTCAGCTACTGGGCTCAGCTATCCAAGTCACAACTCCTAAATAAAGTATCTAATCACAAATGTTATAGACAACCTATGACGATAGTCATCTTTTAACCTAGTTGGGGGTGGGTTAAAAAAATGGGCGAAGATGACGAAATTGAGTATGATGATGATTACACTGCATATGAAAAAAAATGACATTAGTCAGAGTAATGAAAAGAAAAACAACACAATCACCAACCTTGATGCTATTTATTTTCCAGAATTTATCCATTTATTAAGTATAAATCCACCAAATTTCAACGAACTGTTTCGTAATCACCTAAAGTGACTAACACACGAAATACAAAACATGTCTAAATTCAGCACGCGGAAAGCCTGCAAATTTGATGTGTTGGGGGGGGGGGGGGGGCGGGGCGGGGGTTGATGAATGGGTCTTTTAACTGTTCAGGTCCCATTGTCGTATACAACAGACAGCAGATAGAAAGTGTTTATCTGATCAGTATATGCAGTCGGATCTTGGTCTACATTATTCTCTTCCATTGATATTACATGACATAGTTCTAGAAGAGAAATATATTTTTCAGTTTTCGATTCGACAGGAAGTAGAAAACATTTTGGCAATAAGGCGTATAATCTGAATCGTAATATAATGTGTTTCCTCTATTTTATAATTTGAAAGTATGTCAGATCACAGGAATTTGACATTCTGTAACCAAAATAAATGATAAAATATGGAAAAAAAAATCTCCCATATGTAGCCGGGTACAGATAATTGGTGATACGTGAGGGGAAATTATGCGGCTCAACCGGGATTCGAACGCAGGACCTCAGGAATACCGTTTCCACACTCTAACCAACTGAGCTATCGAACTACCTGTCGAAACGGCCTCACGATATATCACCAAATACCTGTACCCGGCTACACATATAATATAAATAAAAGGAATGCAACGCCTCGATTGCCAATCTCCGAGCAGAGTTGTCGTTCGTTACTCTCACATACATCTCTGCGATGGGCTAAATGACAAGAATCTTGTCAAACCGAGGAAAAGATGTTTTGTTACTGTTTAACTGTTTAATTTGTAAAATTATAAGGTAGATAAAGGAAACATGCTTCTGGATACATTATAGGTGCTTTCAAACTGATGAATTTACCTGTATAAAATGGGACTATTTTTTTTCGAGCCTCTCTACTGATCAGAATCATACGCCAAGTTTAACAAAAATGGCTCCGCCAATGAATGACGACAACAGTTTTGACACACCGATAAATCTTAGGTTATAAGATTAAAAAACAAGTTATGGTCCATTAAAAGACATTTAAGCTTTTCATAAATTCCGTCTTTTTCACATTTCCTACCACTTAGTCTGATTGGCAGTATGCTGTTTCAACAGCACACAAAGTAATCGATGTTGGTCTTTCTTTCACCGGCGTTTGTGTCGCCATTTTTGAGTTCTAGTCATGTGACGAAAGTATCCTGTAATGACGGACTACTTTCTGAGCCCACTACAGAGGTGAATGTGAATGATCCATAGTGCAAGAGAGTGCTCGATTGCCGGTGTAATGGCGGCAGAGAAATGACCCCATTACAAAATGACCCACGGGTTATTTCTTGACGTAGAGCATTCGCTGACGTCACGATCTGCAGAAAATATTTCTTTCGTTTTCGTTTTTCTTTTCGTTTTAAAATATATTTATGTACATTGCATGATGCTACATATTTTTGTAGAGGCGCCTAGTAAAAACTGTTGCCGATATTCTTTTATAGAAAAGATATGCGACTTGTATGAAAAGGGAAAAGCCCATTAGGGTACGTCACTCTATTGACATTAACCTTATTGGACTGGTCCATTTTTCGTGATGCACGGAAATGAAAATATCAACAATTTAACAAACAACCCATTGTTAAATAAACAACCTGTGTACAAAATACTAGTAAATGCCTGTTTCTGTCAATGAAGAGCTGGCGGGGGTAAATTAAGTCAAATTCAGTGACAGCTCTAGTTTTTCCTCTCTCTACATTGACTAAGAGAATGTAAAAGTATTTCATACGAGAATTAAATTTGATGTCTCGCTATCAACGATTGCCCCAGTCTTTCCACCACGTTTCAAATGGGTTGATCACATCAAAAGTTTATAATCAGAAATACCAAACAATTCAACTGATAAGAAAGGGCTATTAGATTCCCGGGGTTTTTATTGTTCCTTTGACCACAGTATTTTATTGGTGATAAAAGTATTTTTTAGAGTGATTTCACTTTATTGAATCGCTCCGCTTACTTATTTTGATCAAAAAAGATATTTTATATCAGCTTCCGTCAAGAAATAGATGGTAGATCTATTTGTTTTTACGGTGAAAGATCGAAATTTATCTCATCGAGTGAAAACCATCGGTAATATTTCGAAAATATTACCGATTGTGTTCACGAGATAACATAAATTTCGATCTTTCACCGAAAAAAAAAATCCATTTATTTATTTTTTTTAACCCTTCTGGGAGGAGCTTTATCCAAAATCTAGTAAAGCTCTTTTCAGTTATTCCACGTGGCGTACCCCTTCCGCAAAGCAACGCTTAACAATATTACGTCAAGCGCCAGAAATGACGTCATAGTTCCATCTGGTTGTGAGTGACGCGCAAAATACCTAGGTAACTACAACGTAAAAATCGGTATTTTCACTGGTCGAACCGGTGTAATATCTAAAAAAATTTTTCACTGCTATATCTAGATATCCTTCCGGAAAGCATGAAATAAATACTTTTATAACGTTTGTCCAAAATCAGTTATTCGCATACAACAAAGAAAATGTCGGTATTATCTCGGAATGTCTAAAACATTGCGGGACAAGGAGAAAATGTTACCAGCATTTTCTTCTTGTCCCGCAATGTTTCAAAAGGACTTGTTCCTCGGCGTAAGCATTTTCTACTTTTCCCGCAATGTATCAAAGGACTTGTTCTCCAGGGTGGTTAAAACACGGGATTGTGTAGTGCAGGATTAACTCTGTACCAAACGACAAAATTTCGGACAAGTCCAACCTGAAAGCACTCGCATGCAGACGACAAAATAAACATAATTCAAAAACTGAAATTTGTTTCCAGCAGGATAGTAAACTTTGTGGAAAAAGGAGAAAATGCTAGTAACCAGCATTTTCCCCTTTTCCCGCAAAGTTTTCATAAGGCTTTTATCTCAGAGTCGTAAAAACTATGGATTGTTTAGTAAAGAATTAACTGAATGTCAACACTGTTTGAGTTTTTATGAATAATTAAACAGACGAGACAATAAAATAACGAATTATTGTTAGAACTGGCAATAATAATAACAATGACCATTGTAAAGTATAATAAATTTGCCAAACAATGCCATGTTTGGACGACTTCAGGAATCCTTTTAAAACATTGATGAAAAAAATGGAGAAAATGCCATTAACCGTTATTATCCTTTTTGTGCAATATTTTCTTCCTTTTAACCTTTTCCCAAACGACAAATTTTATACTCTTCCAAACTGAAAGATTTTGCAGACAACAATTTTAACTTTTATAACGATGGCAGAAAATTATCCGAACGGGCAGAAAACACTGTGGGAAAAGGAGAAATTGCTCGTTACGAGCAATTTCTCCTTTTCCCATAGTGTTTTCAAAAGACTTTTACCGCAGACAAACAAGTGCTTGATTGGGAAAGGGTTAAAGACAAATCCCCCTTTTTTTTGGCCACTGTGAATTTTGCCTTCTGCAACTGCTTTCAATTTGGAAGCAAAAACATTTTTTTGTGTGTGTGTTGTAAAACTTAAACCCTTTACCCACACTTCACAATTTGAGCTTTTAAAGAATTTGCAGGCACCAAATAAGATATGCCTCAAAATTGAAATTTGATCTAGGAAAGGTAAATCATTGTGGAAAAGGAGAAAATGCTGGTATCCCAAAAAATGCTGGTTATCAGCATTTTCCTCCCTTTTCCTAACCACCCTTTCTCCTTTTTATACGCTCTTCGAAGACGGGCATACGGGCAGGCAGGTGTAATGCAGAGTGCATCACTAATAATACGGTACAAACGAGAACTGGGGGAGGGTGTACCGTAAATAACAGTAACATTCTTCAATTAACCCTTTACCCCATAAGACATTTCTATGGTATCTCTAATTGACCCTATATAACAGCAAGGATGAAGCCGTTTCTTATGTGTATATGACACCTTTTGATAGTGTAGAAACCATTGTGGCAAAAGGTGAAATTGCTCGTAACGAGCAATTTCACCTTTTGCCACAATTTTTTCCAAAGGCTCCAACAAGCAATGCGTTGAAATGAGTATCTATGGAGTAAAAGGTTAAAACGACCATGGATGTTTTGGGTTCGGCCGTTTTGAGAAGCGTTTGCAGCCTACAGATTCAAATGCAGTTCAAGTGATATTTTTCGCTTTTAACTCTTTACCACACAACAAAATTTTAAACTGGTCCAAATTGAAAACATTTGCAGACGACAAAATAAAGGTGACTGAAAAATTGAATTTGTTCTGGGAAGGGTAGAAAACACTGTGGGAAAAGGAGAAAATGCTGGTTACCAGCATTTTCTCCTTTTCCTACAGTGTTTTCAAAAGGCTTCCTTCTCAGGGGCGTCAAAAGCAGGGATTGTGTGGTAATGGGTTAAAAGGATAAAAAAGAAGTATAGGAAAAGGAGAAAATGCTAGTAACCAGCATTTTCTCCTTTTTCTATCATATTTCAAAAAAAAAAAAACTTGGAGTGACCACGTACCGGTTGATATCTTGTGTCAATGCGCTATTGACAAGTTTATGATTTTTACCATGATAAAAATATGCCAACTAATGTTGAGTAAGGATTTTTCTTTAAACCTTTAGCCCTTTACTCCCTCCGCCCCAACTCCCGAAAAAAATCAAATGTTTAAAGCAGTCTGGGTAGAGAGTTTTTCAAAAGATTGCGGAAGAAAGGGAAAATGCTATTAAATAGCATTTTCTCCTTTTCCCACAATGTTTTTTCTTTTTTTTTTTTTAAAGAGGGGCATATCGTGTTAGAGCTAAATTTGATCTGTAGTCAGCATATGCTGTTAATTTGGAGAATTTTAAATGATTTGGTTCATTTTAGACCCAAAATCAGACTGCACGTTGTTTGATCTTAAAGGTGGCCGTTCAGATTTCGGGACGAAAATTTTTCAAAAGTACAAAAAAACTTATCCGTATACTCCCAAAACCTTTTAATTTTTATTCATAAAACCCCAGTACTCGAAAACCATCCGACAACAAGAGAAAATAGAGATCGACTAATGCCCAGGTCGACATCGACGGAAAACACGTTATATTTTTACATGAGAAACTTGATCGTTTAAATGCCGGAAATACACAGGAAAAGCTCAAATATAGTGTCCGACGAAGACATTCCGGAGGATGATTACGCGTTTGTTATATTATGGAATTTAACCATCATTAGTCACATGCCAGTCACCTAGCATTCCAACAATGTTTTTTTTTTAATTTCTGGCCCGAAATCTAAAAATACCTTAACAGACCACGTGACCTTTTAAGGAAACACCATCAAAGAAATCTTTTACGTCATTTTATGATTCTCAATTGGTGATGATTTGTATTGTTTTTTCATATGAATTTTAGTGATATATATGTATTTTTAATTTTATGAGATGTGAAAAATCTAAATACCCACCTTTAATCTACACTAACCACAAAAACACAGACAAAGGGTTATTTTACTGTTTTCAATAACTACAGATTTATTTCAATAAACACTGATTTCTTTGGGAAATACTTTGTTTTGCCACGGCAGAAAAAAAAACGGCCTATTGACCCGCAATGGTTAAAATGCTCTGAAAAAGGGGCTTAACTGAATACGTTTACAAAAAAGATTTATTCTGCGTACATATTTACCATTTTCACACGGTTCGCCCAGTATCAAATATAAAAGGGGAATGTTTATATTCATGATTTTAATTGTAATATAGAATTTCTAAACGAGTGAAATATTGCATCCCCCCCCACATTGAAAAAATATTCGTTTAAAACTTTTGAAAAGATACTCAATTTCAATTAATCATATAGCCCAGATGTACCTAGGTCGTTCTCGCCGAGGAGAAGTTCCGAGTTCGAATTCTGTCTTGATCGCGTTCAACCTTTCAAACCAACTTGTAACACGACATGGCTACTTGTTAAGATTTCCCGGAAGCAATGAAGGAGAGACATTACTGCAACTAAAACTAAATATTGTTTCACAACCCAGGTTAACTCATTACCAAATGACAAAATTTTAGGTTTGTCCAAATCGAAACTTGAAGACGACAAAGTAAAAATGACTGAAAATTTGATTTTTTTTGTGTGTGTGAAGGGTAGAAAATAATTGTGGGAAAAGGAGAAAATGCTGGTTACCAGCATTTTCTGCTTTTCCCACAAAGTTTTCAAAGGCTACTTTCTCAGGGTCGTCAAAAGTAGAGATTGTGTGGTATAATGGGCTTAACTGAATAGGTTTACAAAAAAATGTTTATTCCGCGTACATATTTACATTTTTTCACATGGTTCACCCGGTATCAAGTATAAAAGGGGAATGTTTACATTTATGATGTTACTTGTTACTATTGAATTTCATAAATGAGCGAAATATTGCATTCCCCCCCCCCCCCCACACACACACATTGAAAAAATATACGTGTAAAATTTATGAAAAGATATACAGTTTCAATTAACTCATTACCACATAATCCCTAATTCTGAAGACCATGAGAAGGAACCCTTTTGAAAACATTGGGGAAAAAGGAGAAAATGCCGGTAACCACCATTTCTGCTTTTCCCACACTGTCTTCTACCCTTCACAAAACAAATTTCAAATTCTCAGTCACTTTTATTTTGTCGTCTTCAAATGCTTTCGATTTTGACAAGCCTAAAATATTGTCGTTTTAATAAGTTAAGTAGTTTATAGACTAATCAATGATTTGGGATTAAAGCTGTAATATTACAATAATTCGATGGCGTCATTTGATTTAACTTTGTGGTTGTCTTCGCATTCCTTAACTCTTTAACCCTTTACCCCATAAGGCATTTCTATGGTATCTCTAATTGACCCTGAATAACAGCAAGGATGAAGGATGTGTATTATGACACCTTTTGATGGCATAGAAAACATTGTGACAAAAGGCGAAATTGCTCGTCACGAGCAATTTCACCTTTTGCCACAATGTTTTCCAAAGGCTCATACAAGCAATGCGTAGAAATGAGTATCTATGAAGTAAAGGGTTAACTCTTTACCTGACGATAAAATTTTAGCCCTGTCCAAATTGAAAGCAGTTGCAGATGGCAATTTCAATCTGGCTCAAATGATGCAATTGTTTATTAATAGGGTAGAAAACCTTGTAGGAAAAGGAGAAAATGCTGGTTACCAGCATTTTCTCCTTTTCCTACAATGTTTTCAAAAGGCTTCTTTCTCAGGGTCGTCAAAAGTAGTCATTGTGTAATAAAGGATTAAGCAAAGTGCGAACACGGGGGCTTTTAGGACGGCACAGGTCCACATCAAACTGCACAGGTCGAGCCACCTAATCTTGAGACCTAGACTTTTTACATTATGCACAATGCATGAGTAGCGACACTTCCCTATTTAGGTTTAAACACTACTTATTTTAAATCGATTGAGAAACCAGTTCCTACAACTTATACTGATCTCTCTCGATTCTGCTTCTTGGGAACTACACCAGTACTCGCGCCGAATGTGTGGGCCAATGAAAAATGGCACCCGCTCCCGATTATCGAATTCAGGACATTTGTGTTACGAGGCTCTACCTCACAACCATGGACACCAAACTTCAAAATTTGTAAACCTGACGAGGGCATGTTTTTTTTTTTCAAAACACCCATTACCCGTGTAATTGTTTTATAATGACATCAAACGTGCAGCTATATTCATTTATTTTAAAAAATAATATATTCTTTCCATCTGAATGACAACCAAGAGAAACTAGGAAAACGATGTTGCAGGCTTCTCTGTATGTTTGCCTTGTGGGTGGCCCGTATTAATCCAACGACGCCGCCTTTTTGAATCTTGTGTTGAAAGTGTAGTCATGTATACGGCGCTTCCGGAAGCGAAACTGCTTTTATGTGGATTTTGCCCATATACATGATTTACATGTTCCGGGCAAATTATCCAATCAGATAACGAGAAATTTCTTTGTAGTATAATAAAAAGTAACGCTACTGTATAACAAACACTTTAATTGATACGTCACACTTTGTTTTCGAGAACATAACGCTACGCTGTTCTATCATTACTTTAAGGTCCACTATAATAATACGTTTCTGTAAAATGGACTTAACGCCAAGCTCCTCTATAAAGGAAATATTACAACGCTCCTATATCAAAGATATTACGCCAAAAGCCGTTATCAAGGACATTACGATACGTCATCAAGAGATGCGTATTCTATGACTGAAGGACGAACAGATCAAAATAGAAATTGCTTTATTCCTGGTATTGGAATAGAATCTAGTGTAATCTTACATATATGTTTTTTGAGAGGAAGTGCCAGATTCTAAATAAACTGCTGAGAAAATTTTAATATTGCGGTAACTAGAATACTGTTAAATGGGATTTTTTTAAAATAAATAAGGGATCCAGGTTAAAGAGCACTAATATTAGACACTATCACGTGTACCCAGTTCCCACAATTATAGTCCGTCCGTTAATTTCTGGTCGGTGCTTAGGTCTTTGATATCCTTGCGTAATAGTTTTAGTTTTAGATATAGATCCAATGTTTTTGCGTATTTGAATCATATAGGGTCCAACATCAGGTTTATCCAAATTCAAATCTGACTTATAAAATACTTTGTCTTTGTTTATCCTTGACGACCCCTCTCGAGATCCCATTGGTGTAGGTACATGAGAGGGTGACACCGCCGCGCGGAGGCCCTGATAACCCAACTGTACTTTGCTGCTTCTCTTCATGTTTCCAAACGTTTGACATGTTCTGATATGGAGCTTGGCCTTTTCTTCCATTTGTCGTTCCATGTCGGCACTTGCAACTGTGCGACGTCGATGATGTCCGGAGAAGGTGTCGGTTCTTTCCGTGCGGAGACCGAAGTCCGTAAGAAAATTTCGAGATAAAGTATTGTTTGCACTGAATTGTCCTCGTCTCGCTCGTGTAAATGACGGAGAATAAGTAGCAGTGCTGCTGTCTGACGGCATACTGGTTTCCTTTGAAACAGGCGACATTCTTTCACTTGGATCCTCAAGTTTGTCACTTTCCTTTGACTGTGTTTGTGGACGCCTGCCAGACAATGTCGACCTCGCAGATTTAGCAGTCGTCTCGTCCGAGTCCACCTTCTGTCCCGACAGTTGCAGCCCGGACGGATAACGTTCGAGCCTGGGTCGCGGCTGCAAGGCCTGGGAGGGTCTAGTCCGTTTATAAACGTTCGTTTCCCCTATCTTGCCAAACGAGGACTGATCAATATAACGCGGTCTCTCTCTAGTAACACTAAACAAGATGTCGTCTGGAATAAGATCCTCATTGTCTTTGTTCAGTGCTAATTTCTCAGGCCCCAGTAAGACCTTTAGCTGATGTTTTCTGTAAACCATACCGTATATTGATAGAATCCGATCTCCTTTTTAGAAATTGGAGAAACACAAATATGTCAGTATATTATAATTCACAATAAATTATCCATTCTCATAAAGTCAAATTATACCGCATCTACATTTATATGCCATTGTTCTAAAACCTATCTAATATTCCAAATCGTATCTAAAAAGACTATTAACGTCATACACTCAACACTAGAACAGTTATCGGACTGAAGTCCTGCCAAACCAATAAAATCTTACATTGTCGTTGATAAATATCAGAATCTCGTATTACGGTACAATCCGGCTATCGTTTAGGTGACCCCGGTTTATATCGTTGGCCAAGTATGGCAAGGGCTATATTTCATATCTGACTAAATGTTTCTCTCTGGCCTATATATAATAAGTTACCCATTTTCCTACTATTGAATTAATCCT
Organism: Tridacna crocea; assembly: GCA_943736015.1. Taxonomy (NCBI): domain Eukaryota; kingdom Metazoa; phylum Mollusca; class Bivalvia; order Cardiida; family Cardiidae; genus Tridacna; species Tridacna crocea. The sequence continues at coordinate 14,812,991 of OX031062.1, forward strand.
TACACTGCTATGTAAATAAAGCAAATTATTTCACCAGATAGACAAAACCTACCTCCATAGCAGTACTAATGCTATCTTCGACCGAATAATGAATCAAAATACCGCTTAGTGCAGATCACCTTAATCAATATGTACATTTTGCGCAATCTGATCCTGATTAATGTTCCCCGTAGGTTGTGCGTTCTGGGCAGTCTAATCTTGAGCTATACAAGGCTCTGATTTCAGCCATCACGTAAAGGGGGTTAACGTTCTCCTCCTCACCGAACAAGGTGAAAATTTCAGACCGACAGTAGAAACCTAAATATTGCACCTTTTTTTTTTCCAACATAATATCGAACATTGCAGATCGAAGATTGAGCTGCACTTTTTATGCAGCCTGGTCCTGATCTTCCAGCAAAGTAGAAAACATAAGGTAGACAACATTGTGGGAAAAGGAGAAAATGCTGGTTACCAGCATTTTCTCATTTTCCCACAAATGTTTTCAAAAGGCTTCTATCTGAGGGTCGTAAAAACCAGGGATTATTTGGTAAAGGGTTAAAAGGTAAAAGGTTCGTCACATTAAGCCCTTACCAAGATGCATGTGCATCTAGGAAAGTATCAGCAGACGACAATTCAGATGTAGCGCATACAATGGAATTTGTCTTTGATATGATAGAAAACATAGTGGGGAAAAGGGGAAAATGCTGGTTACCAGCATTTTCTCCTTTTCCCGCAATGTCTGCAAAAGTCTTTTTTCACAGGGTCTGTAAAACTAGAACTTGTGTGGTAAAGGGTTAATTAAAGAATATTACATTACGATTGAGAACTTTGATAACCTGGTTTAGTAACTGTGCCCAACAAGAAGGGTTGTGATTACATTATTTGACACATGGTTTATGTTATCCTATTAACTGTGATTATAACATGGAGCGGGGTTACCTTTATTTGGGTATGTTCCATTGATACCCAAGCTATTGTACAGTTCAGACACACAATGCCACTCTTTTCTCTCGGCGTACTTGTATGAGTTTATTGTTAATATATTTGAGAAGCGAAAATAATACACCTACATGTATTGCTAACATCTAGAAGTCTATAATTTTGCTTTTAAGAAATAATCTTTTTTCTATCGTGGTATATCGTTCAATAAACCACCGTTGTGAGTTATGAGGCACAATAAATAATCCACGAGATAGCCCGAGTGGGTTATTCATTGCGCCTCATAACTCACAACGTGGTTTATTGAACGATATACCACGATAGAAAGAAGATTATTTCGATTCTAACATGGCCAATTTTTATGAAAGGAAAACAAGTTCAAACTATGAGTAAAAACGCGGATGAAGATTATGTTCCATTGAATAACTCACTCATTGAATGACGTCACTCTACATGGATTGTCGCAGATTTCACCACGTTTGCCTTGCACTGTGTTTATAGAGCCAAAGTCGCGTGTCATGTTAGAATATGAATTTGACCAGTTATCCAGCATCTGAGTTAATATAAGTAAACATCCTAAAACTGGCAGTCACTTATAGGCCCATGGGGCCGGGTGTATGTTTGTTATAAATTTTGTCAACTTTTTTGTATGTTATTCTATACATATGTCACTATAATAAACTATTTACTACTACTACTGTATAAGGTGGGTCTGGTTGGGTGCCCCTGTCTGTACAAAGCGTATCTGACTCGTGATCTGGTGGCTGCGTGTACGATACCCGATCGTCGTAAACTTTCTTTCCGGTGATTTTTCGCCTCTTCAGACCTGTTGCAAATGGAGTGCAACACGTGAAAAGGTGCATTCGGACATTTGCGTAAAGTGTCGTTCCGGATTAGCCTGCGCAGTCCGCGCAGGCTAATCCGAGACGGCACTTTACGACTACATTACATTTTGTGCTAAAGTAGACTTGCGTAAAACAGAAAATCACATACAATCGGAAAGTGTCGTCTCAGATCAGTCTGTGCAGACTGCAAACGCTGATCCGAGACGACACTTTACGCAAATGTCCGAATGCCTCTTTTCGCGTGTTGCAGGCCATATAAGAAAAGTGACTTCAGTGGTTTGGAAAGTTGCGTCAATTGGTGTGAGAAAGCAAGAGATACATGTGTAGGTGCACTGAACGCCGTAATATGAACTGAGCTGTTAAAAACGACTTAAAACTCCAATACAATAGATCTACAATGTTTATGGTGGAATTTTACCTGCTTCTTGGTACCAGTGATCTTTTTTTCATATTTAGACATTTATTGTGCACCATACCGTCTCAAGTACATCGTAGATTTTCCGGTAGCAAAGACAGAACGCTATACTGACTTTATGTTTTGTTGGTTTAATCTGTGTTGCGGCAAAGTGCTGTTAAATTTTCGTAACAAACATGAATAAAGACATATTATTAAACCTTTAATTACGTACAGATCGAGCTTGTAGAAGTCGTTCATAACATGTAAATCTCGGGGGAAAAAATACTGACGAAACTTATCGAGCGTGGCGGCCATTTTGTAGGTTTTCGGTAAGGTAAACTACTCGTGTAACAGATGAAATGCTTTCGAATTTGATAAATCTAAAATTTTGTCGTTTGATAACGAGTAAATAAGATAGCACGTGTACATTTTTTATCGTTACAACTAGAATACGATATTTGTATTGCAGAGAACTAGGAACAACAACAGAAAAAAAAAGAAATAATTAGCATTCGTAGCAAGATGAGCATTGTTGAAAAAAGAAAACAAAATCTGTAAACTATTTTCGGTCTAATTATCCCATTACCACATAATGCAAAGTTTTACGACCCTGAAGAAGAGAATTCTACTCAAAACTTTGTAGAAAATCGAGACAATCCTGATAACCAGCATTTTCTCCTTTTTCCACAATGTTTTCACTTGAGCTACATTTAATTTGTCGTCTGCAGGTAACAGTTTGTCAACTTTGGTCGAATCTAAAAATTGTTCCTTTCTGTAAGGGTTAACCATCAGTTATTATCTCTATTTCAGTCAACAGGTAGTACAAAGATATCTCCGGGTTAACAGTTTGGCTGCTGAGAATAAACTAGACGAGTTTTGCAGAAAATCAAGGTCAGATTGCAAAAGTGCAGTCTTATTACAGATCTACACTGCCCGATATTGTGAGATTTTCTCTGGTGAAACAAAAAATTCTCAATGTTGCATTATTTTGTAGTTTTACCTTTTACCACAAAATTACATTTATGACTAGTCCGAACTGTAAGGATTTGCCGAACAACAAGATACATGTATTTATTGAATGATGGGATTTGTCGTTGAAAGAATAAAAACATGGTTGTGGAACGGATAAATTGCTATGTGTTCTAAGTATAGCAAGAAAGTGTTGATCTGTCCTATGGAAAGGGATTTATGTAAAAAATCCATTCATATACATATAAGTGATTCATTATTGCATTTAAATTACTTTGCTATTATGATATCCATTTACCATAATACCCATGTAGCTTGAGTGCAAGAACGAATCAATTATGTAAATGGAATTTTTACCTAAATCCCCTTCCATTCTGCATCTCTGTCGTCGCTTGAGCTTAGTTGCTTCATGTGAGAATGGAAAAATATTTTCATTTGTAAGACAGACCTTTTTTTTTGTAAAGAAATCCCTTTGGTTATTCTTATTTCATCTGGCTATTCTCACTTCGTTCTTTGTCCAGACCTATTCCTACTTTGCGCAGAAACCATATCTAACCATAATACGATACATCTCCCTTGAGCAATGCTAGAAATGTCCGGTACAATTCCAGAATCGGCGGACAAAGTACGAATTCCCCCTTTGCGCAGGACAATTCCGGAATTGTACCGATTCTTACTTTGTGCCGAACACATATAGAAGATATTTGGGTTTTTTTTTCGGTGAAAGATCCAAATTTATTTCATCGAGTGAACACGAGTGGCACAGCCACAAATTAAAATATTACCGATGGTGTTCACGGGATGAAATAAATTTCGATCTTTCACCGAAAAAAAAAATCTATTTATTTTAATGCTTTTGACCCTTCTGGGAGGAGCTTTATCAAATCAAGAAAGGTTCTTTTTCCGGTTATTCCCAGTGGCGTACCCCTGCCGCAACGCATTACAATATTACGTCAAGCGCAAGTAATGTAAGGTAAATGACGTCATATTTCCATCTGGTTGTGAGGCACGTGCAATTTACCTAGGCAACAAGAACATGAAAATCGGTATGTTCAATGGTCGTAACCCTACGTGTAATACCGAAAATATTTTTACTGCTACTTTTCGATATCCTACCGGAAAGCATGATATAAATATAGGATCAAACACGAGTTGGCTTTTGACCTAAGCTTTTATTAAACGTGTTTAGGGAAATGTTATTAAGTGAACCGTTGGTGAGCTTAATAATATTTTCCTTGACGAGTTTAATAAAATCTCATTTCAAACGCCTACAAATGTCAAATTCTTTTTATCACATAGCGGTATTTCACAAAGTACAGGTCAGATGATGCAAAAACATTCATAAACACACCCGCGGTATTTTCCATGAGACCTATTCACTAAAGTATGAAATTTGTACAAAATGGCGTCAAAAATGACGTCACACAAATGTGCATTCGGCATACCTCGGGTAGGTACGGAATCGGCCGAGTTGTGACGAGTGACAAATGTGATATCAAACGTGTATTTAAGATAATTCATAATATGTATATCACACTGAAAACAAGGGAGGTTATGTGATAAATATAATTCCATGTGTGGGACAGAGGTTTTTGAACTGGCTTGTATTTTTGTATATAAAATGGGGGCAATTTATTTTCAATTTATTAACTACACCTGTAAAGTGGTGTTTAAACAAAGATTCAAGTAACCGGTGAGAGGATCAAACCACTTGTACAAACAGTTTCTATTGTGACAATATCTTTTACATGATCTGGGGAGAGAAAACCTGGATCAAAAATGCTTTAAGTAAATATTGAGATTTTCTCAAAGTTTGAATACTGGGCCCGTATTCACCAACCATTCTCTAGACTATTCTTAGTCTTATTCTCTAAGGTTTTCTAAATTTGTATGTAACACAACTTCTGATTGGCTAAACCGACTTTGCGATAATTCTGGTAGAAAGTTAACCCTTTACCACATAACTAAACACAAGACTTGTCCAAATTCAAAGGAATTACAGAGGACAATTTACACTTAACTCTTTACCAAACGACAAAATTTTGGACTAGACCAAATTTAAAGCATTTGCAAATGACAAAGTTACCATTGTTCAAATGATAATTTCTTCCTTAAATGTGGTAGAAGACATTATTGGAAAAGGAGAAAATGCTGGTTACCAGCATGTTCTCCTTTAACCACAATGTTTTCCAAAGGCTTCTTGCACTGTGGAAAAGAGTAACATGAATTAATCGAATTTGTCTTTGATAGGATAAAAACATTGTAGGAAAAGGAGAAAATGCTGGTTATCAGCATTTTCCCCCTTTTTCTCAATAAATCATAAAGATTCCTTTTGTTTAACTGAATAGTAAACGGTTAAACCATCCATTCTGACAGCGATGTAACAAGATGATTGTTGAATAAGTTTCAGGGAGATAACTCCATTTTTGCAAGGTTTTACATACAGGCTAGTTATCATGAATTTGTTGAATGGAATAGAAGCTTTAAATGATAATGAGTAACGTTCAAGTCACAAAAATTCTAGAAATTGTGTGATAAATGGAAAAAAAGTTGAATTTGTTGTTTCTCAAAGGGAGATAATCTGACCATTTCCTTAACTCTTTGCCACACAGTCCCGACTTTTAACGCCCTGAGAAAGATAGCCTTTGAAAACATTGTGGGAAAAGGAGAAAATGCTGGTAACCAGCATTTTCTCATTTTCCCACAATGTTTTCTACCCTTTTCAAATCAATTTACAATTTTTGAGTGGCATCTATTTTGTCGTCTGCAAATGCTTTCAATTTGGACAAGTCCGAAATTTTGTCTTTTGGTAAACGGTTAAAGTTAGCAGAAATATCACCAACAATTAAATCATTTCTTTGATAGAAAAAAAGTTGACTTTGTGAAGATCTTACTCCACACAGTTCCCAGTTTTGATGACCTTGAGAGAAGAAGCCTTTTGAAAATATTGTGGAAAAAAAATGCTGGTTACTAGCATTTTTCCCCCTTCCCACAATGTTTTCAACCCTGCTGGAATCAAATTTCAAGTTTTGAGTTACGTTTATGGTGTAGTCTATAAGTGCTTTCACGGTTTGGAATGGACTATATGAAATATACCGCAACCCTCTGAAACAGGTTAGAGACCTAGCTGTCACAGACTGTTGTAGCAGGAGCGCAAGCGGCCTTAGGAGAGTGGCACTATTAATATTCACCAATATATTATAAATCGACTAAAAAGGGCCAGAATTTTGTGTTTCCAAAACCGTTATGATTTCTTGACATGATAATGTACAACAACTTCAAATGTAAAATTACAATATACTTATTTCAGGATAACATAAACACTGATTGAAATTAAAATATATGATTTATTCAACTGAGAATACGCACTCCAAGAATACAACAGACACAACAAATGATCAAAGTACTCCCGGAACTTGGAATAATAGACATAAACTATATCCAACATGCGGTGCTGTCTGTTCCCACTCTCTTGCACTCACATTCACATTCACCTCTGTAGTGGGCTCAGAAAGTAGTCCGTCATTACGTGATACTTTCGTCACATGACCAGAACTCAAAATGGCGACACAAACGTCGGTGAAAGAAAGACCAATATCGATTACTTTTGTGTGCTGTTTAAACAGCATACGGCCAATCAGACTAAGTGGTAGGAAATGTGAAAAAGACGGATTTTCTGAAAAGCGTAAATGTCTTCTAAAGGACTATAACTTGTATTTTAATCTTATAAACTAAGATTTATCGGTGTGTCAAAATTGTTGTCATCATTCATTGGCGCAGCCATTTTTGTTAAAATTGGCGTAAGAGTCTGATTAGTAAAGAGGCTCAAAAAAAATAGTTCCATTGTATACAGGTAAATTCATCAGTTTGAACGCACCTATAATGTATCCAGAATCATATTTCCTTTGTCTACCTTATAATTTTACACATGAACAGTTAAATAGTAACAAAACATCTTTTCCTCGGTTTGACAAGATTCTTGTCATTTAGCACATCGCAGAGATGTATTGTGAGAGTAACGAACGACAACTCTGCTCGGAGATTGGTCTGTTCCCTACAGATTATCTCTGACAGAATCATTAGATACCTGTCTTTATAGACATATTCATTATCACAAAGGCACAGTTTGTAAGTCATCTACCACAGAAAAAAAAAACTGACCTGTTCGACGAATAATTCCAACAATATAATTTCATCTCGCAAACCGGAACTTGGGACAGGAGCAGTACAAGGCCGGAAGTATGATTACGTCATCCCATAGGTCAGTAGGATAACAATGATTTTTCTACTCTTTCTAAAGTCAAGTTTCAATTTTTGAGTCACGTTACTTTTTTCGTCTGTCTGCAAACGCTTCCAATTTGGACTAATCTAAAATTTTGTGGTTAGGTAAGGGGTTAAACTCTGATAAGATCTTGTTGCCTCTCAATGCACTTTTATATTTTCGAAATAATAAATTTAGCAAGAAAGAAATCATCTAGACCCCCGTACTGACATTCCACTGCCATATTTTATGTAATAGCTAGGCTCTGGCAAAAGGGGGTTTAACCCTTTCCCAAACGACAAATTTTGGACCCATCCAAACCGAAAGGGTTTGCAGACGAAAATTTTAGATTTGGAAAAAATTGCAGAAAGTTCTCCAAAAAGGGTAAAAAACACTGGGAAAAGGAAAAATTGCCCGTTACGACATAGCTAGGCTCTGGCAAAAGGGGGTTCAACCCTTTCCCAAACGACAAATTTTGGACTCATCCAAACCAAAAGAGTTTGCAGACGACAATTTTAGATTGGGAAAAAATTGAAGAAAGTTCTCAAAAAGGGTAAAAACACACTGTGGGAAAAGGAGAAATTGCTCGTTACGAGCAATTTCTCCTTTTCCCACAGTGTTTTCAAAGACTTTTACTACAGACACGTATAAACCAGGGCTTGTTTGGGAAAGGGTTAATACTTCTCTCGGGTGATGTATCATATCAAGCAATTAATTACATAGCCATTAATCTATAAAACTGAATCATAAGGTATACTGGTCCTTTATCATGCCGAAAATTGACAAATACTAGTGCAGCAAAAAGTTTAGGTCCATGTCAACCTGCACAGACTGAAGATGTATTATCAACCCATTACCATGCAATTCCTACTTTTGACGACCCTGAGAAAGAAACCTTTAAAAAAAATGTGGGAAGAGGAGAAAATGCTGGTAACTCGTTATGAAGTGACGAAAATCACTGTGACCTGCTTTATAACTATTCCTTTTACTAGATGCTGTGGTCTTGGACTACATAAAATGCATAAGGTGCTTTGAAAATGGCGAGCGTAGTTTTTGTTGTTGCAAAACATGAGGATGCCGCAGGTGGATGTTGATGCACCCACTCAATACCTTTCAGCGTTTGATTATACAGGAGAAATGGATAACTCATGGTTGAATTCAAATTGCTCTTATTTGCACTTTCTACTTGCTCCTACCCATCAGCGCTGAGCCTCGGTAGCTCAGTTGGTAGCGTGCAGGACTTGAGAAAACGGTGTCTTGAGTTCGATTCCAGGTCACGACCCCTGGCTTGGCCAATTTCTTTCCAAGGACTGATGAAAGTCACTACGAAAGGACTCATTCCTCTCCAACTGCTGGCCATTGTTTCCACGATCGTCATGTGGGAAAGCAGCAATGGAAAGAAAATTGTGAAAGAGATTCAAGGAACACATGGATATGTGCACTGGCCGCCGCAATATACCTGAAATAATTAATAAATAAACCTACCCATCAGCATTTTTAGCGTTTGAATTTATTCGATGCCAGCACAAAATAAAATTTTCATCAATCTTTTATACCCATGGGAAGTAACTCATTGAAAATAAATCTCGATTCATTGGGAGTTACCCCGTATCTTGTATCTAAAACATCTTAAAAACTCAATGTCGTTGTCTGCGCATGTCATATTCTTGGAAGATTTGACTGTCTTATATGACACATCACTAGCCCCGAAAGGGGGCCGACTATAATATTACGCCCTGTAAAGTAGCAATGTAGAAAATAGCTTTTATCCATACGTTTGAGGAGAAATGAGACCTGCTTTAGCTCCAGATTTCTCTAAACTGCTGATCATAGCTGAGTGAAGTGCACGAGGTAGCGTTTTATCGATTAAACATTTATTTTAGTTTAGAATTCAAAGTAACGGTTGTCGCATACGAAAATGGTTCGCTCTGTACCCAGGATGCCCAAATTAGATAGATGAGTATTTATAGAATGCCATCTAGCGGGAGATAATGAACTCAAAGTAGACATTTTTTGCCAATTTTATTCAGGAATAGAATAAATTTCAGAGCTCAGATGAGAGGGAGTAATGGTATTCTAAATCATTTATTTCACCTCCAAACCCTATGTTGTGGGTACTCATTAGAATTGTCTTGATGAGACCATTCTAATGAGTACCAACAATATTGACTTTATTGGAAATTTAATATTTCCTATTTTGAAATCAAAATCACTCCCTCTATCTTGAGCTCTGGAAAATATAGTGGACAGAGCAGATCCAAGATCAGAATCCTCATGGAAGTCTTTATAAGAGGAGATTGTTGGCAAGTTTTTTTATAGTCTGATCTCTATCTACATACTCCTGAAACACAACAATGCCTGTTATTTCAAAGTATGAACTGGTTCTAGATATGTTTATCAATTAACTCTTAACCAAACAACACAATTTCAGACTCTTTGGAATTCAAAGCACTTGCAGACGACACATCAAATGTAGTTACCCGTAAATTGATGAGTTTTGCCTCTGAATGGTAAGAAAGCATTGAAGGAATAGGAGAAAGTGCTTGTCATAGCATTTTCTCCTTTCCCCAATATGTTTTCAAAAGCCTCAAAACTTCCAAAAAATTGTTAAAACTTGGGAATTTGTGTAAAGGGTTAATCCATTACCAAACTAATTTGGGGGGGGGGGGGGGGAAGGTGCATAGCTTGCTACAAGAAAATGCTCCCTTTTTCCTTAACCCTTTACCAAACAACAAAATTTTGGCCTGGTCCAAACTGAAAGCATTTGCAGAAGACAACATGAACATTACTCAAAGTTGAAATTTGTTCCTAGGCAGAGTAAAAACATTGTGGAAAAAGTAGAAAATGCTGGTTACCAGCATTTTCTCCTTTCCCCACAATGTTTTCAAAATTTTCTATCTCAGGATCGTAAAAACCAGGGATTGTTTGTTAAAGGTTTAAGATGCATCTAGACTTGTTTTCATCTAGTTTTGTAACCAATCTTATCTTTACTTATGAAATTATGATCATTCATAACCATTCTTGTACCTTCATACCAAATGTTGCCCCTGACTGTTGCAAGGTTGCACAGATTATGACAGATAAAAAATGCATTTCATACTATGGCAGCTAGAGTCAGACATAACCACAACCATTACCAAACAATCCCTACTCTTGACGACCCTGAGAAAGAAGCCTTTGGAAAACATTGTGGAAAAAGGAGAAAATGCTGGTAACCAGCATTTTCTCCTTTTCCCAAAATGTTTTCAACCCTTTCCAAATCAATTTTCAATTTTTGATTCACATCTATTTTTTTGTGTGCAAATGCTTTCAATTTGGACAAGTCCAAAATTTTGTTGTCAGGTAAAGACTTAAAGTAGGGATTGTGTGGTAAAGAATTAAAACTGTTTACTAACAACAAATTTTTAGAATCTTTGAAATTAACAGTATATGCAGACAACAAAATAAATATTGCCCAAATGCTGAATTTATCTATGACGGGCTATAAAACAATAAAGGAAAAGAAGACAAGATGGCCCTGAAATCGCTCATCTGAGTCTATTGGGCAAACATGAACCATTTTCAATCTAGTTTCCCAGTGACCTAGTTTTTTTTATCGGACAATACCCATATCAAAACCTTTGAGATATCAATAAGACAAACATTCTGACCAAGTTTCATGAGTATTAGACTGAAAATGTAGCCTCTACAGCGTACAAAAGGTTTTTCTAAGATTTGACCAACTGACCTAGTTTTGGACCCGACAGTTACCCATTATCAAACTACTAGTATTTTGAGACATCACCAAAATAAACATTCTGACCAAGTTCGAAGAGTATCAGGCAGAATATGTGGCCTCTAGAGTGTACACAAGGTTTTTCTAATATTTGACCTAGTGACCTAGTTTTGGACTCCACATGACCCATTTTCAAACTAATTCAAGGTATCACCAAGGCAAACATTATGAACAAGTTTCAAGAGTAAAAGACTGAAAATGTGTCCTCTAGAGCATACTCAAGGATTTTATAAAATTTGACCTATTGACCTAGTTTTTGACCCAACATTTTGACTCATCCAAGATATCATCAAGGCAAACATTTTAACCAATTTTCAAGAGTGTTGGACTGAAAATGTGGCATCCAAAACGTATACAGTGTTTTTCTAAGATTTGACTTGGTAACCTAGTTTTTGACCCAACATGACCCATTTTCAAACTCGTCCGAGATATCATCAAGACAAACACTCTGAACAACTTTCAAGAGTTTTGGACTGAAAATGTGGCCTCTAGAGTGTAAACAAGGATTTTCTAAGATTTGACATAGTGACCTAGTTTTTGACCCGACATCCATTTTCGAACTTGTTTGAGATACCATCAAGGTAAACATCCAGACCAAGTTTCATGAGTATCAGACTAAAAATGTGGCATCGTACACAAGGTTTTTCTAAGATTTGACCTAGTGACCTAGTTCTCGACCCGAAATGACCCATTTTCAAACTCGTGCGAGACTTTAACAAGGCAAACATTCTGACCAATATTCATGAGTATCAGATGAAAAATGTGGCCTCTAGAGCATACACAAGGTAAAAAAGTTGACGACGGACAACGAACGACGGACACAGCACTATCACAATAGCTCACTCTGAGAACTTCGTGCTCAAGTGAGCTGAAAATGCTTGTTATCAACATTTTTTTTCCAACAGCGTTTTCAGAAAGCTATTTCCACGATGTTGTCAAAACTCTTGATTGTGTGATAATGTGTTAAATCAAACGAATTAGAGAACTCCTTAAAAAAAAACAAGAAATGGAAATTTTAAACTTGAAACGGCTACTTTTCCCATATTGTTTGTAGGATTTTTTTCAAAATCATTAGGGTTAAACCTATATGAGATAAACAAACTATGCAAGTTTCACTAAAATCTGACCAAAAATGCAGGCTTTATCGCGTGAACAAGAAAAAAAGACTAACGGATGGATGAATGGACGGACAGAGGGATGGACAGACGATGACATAAGCTCTGCTATCTTTCAGCCAGTACATTTAAAAATAGATCAAAACCACGGTTCAACAATGACAAGAGGGCCATGATGGCCCTGAAATCGCTCACCTGAGTTTATTGACCAAACATGCACCATCTAGTTTCCCAGTGACCTAGTTTTTTTATCAGACATTACCCATCATCAAACACTTTTGAGACATCAATATGACAAACATTCTGGCCAAGTTTAATGAGTATTTGACTGAAAATGTGGCCTCTACAGTGTACAAAAGGTTTCTCTAAGATTTCATCAAGTGACCTAGTTTTGGACCCGAAAATTACCCATTATCAAACTCTTTTGAGACATCACCAAAACAAACAATCTGACCAAGTCTGAAGAGTATCAGGCAGAAAATGTAGCCTCTAGAATGTACACAAGGTTTTTCTAATATTTGACCAATTGACCTAGTTTTTGACTCCACATGACCCATTTTCGAACTCATTCAAGGTATCACCAGGACAAATATTACGAACAAGTTTTAGGAGTATCAGACTGAAAATGTGTTCTCCAGAGCATACAAAAGGTGTTTATAACATTTGAACTATTGACCCAGTTTTTGACCGAACATGACACATTTTCAAACTCATCCAAGATGTTATAAAGGCAAACATTCTGACTAATTTTCAAGAGTGTTGGACTGAAAAATGTGGCATCCGGAGCATATACAAGGTTTTTCTAAGATTTGACCTGGTGACCTAGTTTTTAACCCCCAGTGACCCATTTTCAAACCTGTCTGAGATATCATCAAGACAAACATTCTGTCCAACTTACAAGAATTTCGGACTGAAAATGAGGCCTCTAGAGCCTACAAAATGTTTTTCTAACATTTGACCTAGTGACCTAGTTTTTGACCCCACATGACCCATTTTCGATCTTGTCCGAGATATCATCCAGGCAAACATCCTGACCAACTTTCATGAGTATCCGACTGAAAATGTTGCCTCTAGAGTGTACACAAGGTTTTTCTAAGATTTGACCTAGTGACCTAGTTTTTGAACCCACATGACCCATTTTCGAACTCGTCCGAGATATCATCCAGACAAACATCCTGACCAACTTTCATGAGTATCAGACTGAAAATGTGGCCTCTAGAGCGTACATAAGGTTTTTCTAAGATTTGACCTGGTGACCTAGCTTTTGAACCCACATGACCCATTTTCAAACTTGTTCGAGATATCATCCAGACAAACATCCTGACTAACTTTCATGAGTATCAGACTGAAAATGTGGCCTCTAGCGCGTACACAAGGTTTTTCTAACATTTGACCTAGTGACCTAGTTTTTGACCCCACATGACCCATTTTCGCACTCTTCCGAGATATCATCCTGACCAACTTTCATGAGTATCAGACTGAAAATGTAGCCTCTAGAGCGTACACAAGGTTTTTCTAAGATTTGACCTAGTGACCTAGTTTTTGACCCCACATGACCCAATTTCGAACTCATTCGAGATATCGTCTAGATAAACATTCTGACCAACTTTCATGAGTATCCAACTTAAAATGTGGCCTCTAGAGCGTACACAAGGTTTTTCTAAGATTTGACCTAGTTTTTGACCCCACATGACCCATTTTCAAACTCGTCTGAGATATCATCCAGACAAAAATCCTGACCAACTTTCATGAGTATCCGACTGAAAATGTGGCCTCTAGAGCATACAAAAGGTTTTTCTAAGATTTGACCTAGTGACCTAGTTTTTGACTCACATGACCCATTTTTGAACTCATCCGAGATTTTATCGAGACAAACATCCTGACCAATTTTTATGAGTATCCGACCAAAAATGTGGCGTCTAGAGCGTACACAAGGTAAAAAGTTGACGATGGACGACACACGACGGACACAGCACGATCACAATAGCTCACCATGAGCACTTCGTGCTTAGGTGAGCTAAAAAAGGAATAAAGCCACTGGCATGGCCCTCATCAATCCTCAGTCAGTGCTTTCCTTGACCAAAAATGATGGCTAGTAGCTTAGTCTGTAGTATACACAACTTGAAACCAAAGTCGCTGGTTTGAGCTCAGCCCAGTGAATTTCCTTCTATAATGACTGTTATTGTGACAGGACTCATTCCATCACCACTGATCATTTCCTCAAGGGTTCAAATGTGGGAAAGCAGCCTGTGACTTTGGGAGGGCATTGTGCAAAGTAGTCTGGTAAAAAAATCTACAGGAAAGCATTGATGTGCACTTGCCACGGCAATAAAACTGAAATAATGTTGAAAATGGCATTAAACATAAGTCATGATTCAAACTCACAACCCCTTCACTACAAGCTATGTGGGTTAGTGCTGCTACATGGGCTTTGCATGAAACAAAATAAAACATTGTAATTTTATTTTTAAAATTTTACTGGTTTTATATGAAGGCAAATTATGAATGACATATATCACAGAATGAATTTTATAAAACAACAAAATTTATAACAAACTTCAACATGAAAACAAGAACCCTTTTCTTCCAAATCATTCACCAATCATTCTAAAGAAAAATTTTAAGTCTTATTCTTCCCAATTATCCAAATTGAAAGTAATACAACTTCTGATTGGCTTATGACAAAATGGTTTAGCTAATCAGAAATTCTGTTACTTTCAAAAGATGAATCTGGAGAATAAGACGAAGAACATTCTTAAGAATGGTTGGTGAACAGAGACCCTGATCTATATAATTATGTGCTCTATATCACCAAGTTACTTGTGAGATATTTTAAAACAAAAAGTTTTGAATTTTCTTTTATTAATCTAGAATAATAATGAAGTGTCTTCTTCTTGACAAGATATGTCAAAAATCATAAGCTGTAATTAATATTCTCATTTACTGTTAACAACAAAACTTTGGACTTGCCAAAATTGAAAGTATTTGCAGATGACAATTGGTACATGTAAATATAATTTATATTTCAGTTTTTTTTCCGAGGGGGGAGGGAGGGGGGTGGCGGGGAGGGTTAAAAGAAATTATAGGAAAGGGATGAAAAGCTGGCAACCAGTAATTTATCCTTTTCGTAGAAGGTTCACAACAGGCTAGTTCCCCAGGGTCTTTAAAGCTCCAATTGTGTAGTACTGATATAAAATATACAAGGGAATGTAGTAGCAAAATACTACAATAACTAAAGCGAGGTTATCCCCCTTCACCAGGGTTTAACCCTTTACTTGAGAGCCAATTTAAGGCTCTTCCATTTCAGCAGCAAAGAAAGATATGTCAAAAATATGGACAAATGAGGATACAAATATCTGATTGAGTGGAAAACATTGTGAGAAAAGGAGAAATTGCTCGGTACGAGCAATTACTCCTTTTCCCACAATGTTTTTAAAAGCTGTCTGATGTTGATATTTCAAAATGAGTATCTATGGAGTAAAGGGTTATGAAGTATTCAGCTGCAGACAATATATTAACAAACTTACATGGATTTAAAAGGGTTCTCAATCTGTATTCACCAACCATTTTAAATGTTTTAACTCTAAATTGCAAGACTAGCCATTGAGATTGGTTGAGAGATGTTCTGTCTCAGCCCATAAAATTGCTAGTCTTTAAAGTAACAATTGAACTGCAAATGGTTGGTAAATACATCTTCAATACTAACATGTGTTTTTCATTGACATGTTTTTTTTTTGTACAAAAATAATAATAAATATAATACTGATACGCACTTCACCCACAGAGAAATGAAATATACATTTTGAGAAATAAAATAGATTTATATTTTCTACTTATCTAAACAAAATCTAAAGTTGAGAAATATAACTAAATTTTGTTTAACTTATTGTAACAGAAACTGACATATAGATCTGAAGCACTTATTTCCAGCTTTTTAGATACATAAGATTTTTAGATGTATAAGAAATCCGTAAAATTTGTGAAAAAATGGTGCGATTTCGTGCATTCTAGGGTGTTTTTTAACACAAATTTGGTCTCATTTAAGAGAAGTTTTTTCAGTATTGTGTCCTCTGATACTTGAAATTTGTGGGCTCTATATACATTTACTGTAGAGTGATGCTGTAATTTGACAAAGTTCATATGTGTTTACATTAACTTTAAATCTTGCAAAAAGAAGGAAACATTATCAGCTGTTTATTTGGTATTTGCCATTTTTACATGTTGTTTAAATTTATTATCATGATATATTATCAATTATTCGTGTGTCATCATACCACATGAGCCAATTTTATTGGTGCGGCACGCCATACTAACAGAAAGTACTGGTGCAGCAAATGCCGCACCTGCTGCACCCCTGTCTACTGCCATGTATTTGTTTTTACATCGACTTATACTAATCTCTTTTGATTCTGTGTCCTGGAAACAACACCAGGGCCTATATTCACCAACCGTTCTTAAGAACGTTCTTTGTCTTATTCTCCAGAATTTTCTACATTTGTAAGCCACACAACTTCTGATTGGCTAAACCATTCGGTTTAGCCAATCAGAAGCTGTGTTACTTACAAACATAGAAAATCTTGGAGAATAAGACTAAGAATATTCTCAAGAATGGTTGGTGATTATGGGCCCAGTTCTCTGTCCGAATTCAATAGCCTCAGAAAATATCGTAAGCCTATACATAGGTGATTTTTATGCCACTGTTTATCAATAAATACATATTTCCTTACATATATTTCTCTATATCCTTATCAATATGCCAAATAACAGACCAATATGTGGGACCATGTTGCCTAAACAGAAGATTACTTACAGGGTGTGACAGTTCTATAGGTAGCTTTCAAAAATCAGCCCAAAGCACCAAGATCTATATTTCAACATTCAATAAAAACACTATATTACAAAATTAAGAAAAAGATCAATAGTCTACAGAAAAACACACATACACACAAAAAAAGAACAAAGTATTAGAAAACTTAGCTAAACCCTGCTGTTTTTTAATTGATATTTATTTTTGGAACTTTTCATACACTTTTCTTAGCTCAATTCTTCAGACGTAAGTAATTTTTTTTCTGTTTCACTTAAAGTACTGTTTATCCCGATTTTTCGCTGTCATTCATTATTTTAATTTAATTAATATTTCATGAGGAAAAGTAGCCACTGACTTAGTAAGAATAGTGCATTAACCCATTCCCACTCAATCCCTACTTTTGACGCCCCCTTTTGAGAAAGAAGCCTACTTTTGAGAAAGAAGCCTAAGGAAAACATTGTGGGAAAAGGAGAAAATGCTGGTAACCAGCATTTTCTCCTTTTCCCACAATGTTTTCTACCCTTCACAAAACAAATTTCAAATTTTCAACCACTTTTATTTTGTTGTCTGCATATGCTTTTGATTTGGAAAAGCCTGAAATACTGTCGTTTGGTAATGAGTTAATAATGGTCAAAGATAATCCAGGAAGGAATACATAGATGATGGGCCGCTGCTATGTAACTGAAAAAATGTACAAATAAATAAATATTAACCCTTTACCAAATGACAAACTTCATACTGGTCCAAAGTAAAAGCACTTGCAGACAGCGAATAAATCTAACTCAGAAATTGAAATTTGTTTCCAGCTGGGTAGAAACATTGTGGGAAAAGGAGAAAATGCTGGTTACCAGCATTTTCTCCTTTTCCTACAATGTTTTCAGCAGGCTTCTATTTTCTCCTTTTCCTATAATGTTTTCAGCAGGCCTCTATCTCAGGATCATAAAAACCAGGGATTATTTGGTAAAAAGTTAAACACCAACTGCTATCCAGTGATAGTGCATGAGACTTTAAGCAACAAAAATTTGAGCCACTTGAAGCTACAAGTTCAGCTCCAAGTGACTCACAAAAAGGGCCTTAGGAAGCTGAGGTTCCAGCAACTGACCCCAGCTGAATTACAAATTCTTTGCCCTATTGACTGAGCTGCAGGGGTTCAATCCAAGTTTTCTAAATACCTGCTCACTTTAAAAGAATACAGAGGTATGCTATATAAAAAAAATCACTCCTGTACAAAAAATACTTTTCTGGTAAAGATTGCATTTATACAAGTACAAACTTAACATGAAAACATACAGATCAACTAAAACTTGCAAAAAAATAAGTGTTTGTAAAACTTAGGACGGCTTTCTAGTGAGACATTCATCATAAATAGTGAAACAGAAAGACAAAACTGAAGTGCTATCAAAGCTAACCCAATCCCACACAATGCCAACTTTAAACAACCTTGAGGAGAAAAGCTTTTTGAAACATTGTAGGAAAAGGAGAAAATACTGGGTACTGACGTTTCAAAGATATATCTCATAATTTTAGTCATATTAAATTTGTCATTCTGCAAATACTTCGGATTTGGACTGGTTCAAAAGTGTATCCTTTCGTAAAGATTTAAAGACACTTATGTCTAATATTTTTTTTTTTATTTTAGGCTTATACCTTTACAACTCTGGAACAGAAAGCTTTTGAAAATGTAGAAGAGGAGCATTTCCTAAAAGTGACCACTTAATCCTTTTTGCACAATGTTCTTTCTTGATCATCCTTACACATTATTTCAAATGGAAGAATTTTGATGGAAAAAATCTACATATCGTCAAGTGCCCTTATTCCGTGAGTGTTCTTGAACTGGTGATTTTTGTGTGCATCTCATAAAGCACACATTTTGATTACGTCACAAGGTATATCTGCTTTTAACCCTTACCAACATTCAAATGTTTCATTGCCCTTGAATTTCAGACAAATACAAGACAAATACATGCGTATATCAGCTAAATATCATGTGTAAAAGAAACCTACATTGTTTTACTTAACCCTTTACCTTATAAGGCATTTCTATGGTATCTCTAACTGACCCTAAATAACGGCAAGGATGAAGCCGTTTCTTATGTGTATGTGACACCTTTTGATAGTGTAGAAAACATTTCGGCAAAAGGTGAAATTGCTCGTCACGAGCAATTTCACCTTTTGCAACAATGTTTTCCAAAGGCTCCTACAAGCAATGCGTAGAAATGAGTATCTATGGAGTAAAGGATTAAATCTCAATAGTGCTCCTTCTCAAAAAATGCGAAGATCTTTGACTATCTGCTGTAAATACAACCGGAATTAGGTCATGCCATGTTTGCACAAGTAGGCCGATGGCATGTTCTTTATTTATGCCCATCTAACATGAAAATTGTTATCTCAGTTATTCTTCTCATAAGAAAGTGATAAAAAATGATTTTTTTTATGAATGTAAATAAGATCTAGCTCATATTCTGTTCTAATTTCTTAATTTCATCAAGTTTTTTCCGTATCATCATGGAAGACAGACACAGGCGGCTACATTTTATTTTAAATTTTTCTTATCTAAAGTGAGTTGAAACAGTCTGTGCCAGCCATTTCCTCATAATCCAGCATTTTCTCCTTCTACAATGTTTTCCTAGGCTTTCATTCAAAGGCTCGTAAAAAACGGGTAATTGTTTGTTGAAGACATAAGTAAGTTTGATTTAAAAAATGTAAATACATGTCCATTGTTAAGCCTTTGCCAGATATTTTCTCCATATACCGTAATGTTTTTCATTAGCCTTCTTCCTCAAGGTCGTTAAAACAAGTAATTGTTTGATGAAGCTCAGAATACTTAAAACAAAGTCAAGCAGTTGACAAGCTGCTCAATGAAATATTAATGAGTCCAGCTCTGTGTAAATTGAGTTTAACTCATTACCAAATGACAAAATTTTAGACTGGTCCAAACTGAAAGCATTTTAACTCTTTACCACACAACAATATTTTAGACTAGTTCAAATTGGAAACATTTGCAGATGACAAAATAAAGGTGACTGAAAAATTGAAATTTGTTCTGGGAAGTGTAGAAAACACTGTGGGAGAAGCAGCAAATGCTGGTTACCAGCATTTTCTCCTTTTCCCTCAGTGTTTTCAAAAGGCTTCTTTGTCAGGGGCATCAAAAGTAGGGATTGTGTGGTATTGGGTTAAGACAACAAAATTAAAGTGACAGAATATTTAAAATTTGTTTTGTGAAGGGTAGAAAACATTGTAGGAAAAGGAGAAAATGCTGGTTACCAGAATTTTCTCCTATTTCCACAATGTTTTCTAAATGCTTCTTTCTCATGGATTTCAATTTTTGAGCCAAATTTATTTTGTTGTCTGCAAATGCTTTCAATTTGAACAAGTCTACAATTATGTCTTTTGATAAAGAGTTATAATGCATCTCAGCTATGCATTAAACCTCCGTTTTGCATAAGAGATGCACAAATATTTTTGTAAAACAGTACTCAAGTACAAAATTCACACATAAATAATCATAGATAATTTTTATAACATATATATATATAATTTTAAAGACACATAATGTCTATGTTTTAAATCTATTTATAGAAAAACATGACTGATGATTACAACAGATGTAAAATATAAAGCACTTTTGATGCATATTTTGTTACTCGGTAAACAAAATAAAAATATATCACACTCCACACCACATTAGCATAGATATAGAGGATATTTGTTTTTTTTTGTGAAAGACTGAAATTTATTTCATTGAGTAAACACCATCGATAATATTTTCATGACTGGCGCAGCCACCAGTGAAAATATTACCAGTGGTGTTCATGAGATGCAGTAAATTTCGATCTTTCACTGAAAAAAACAAATATTCTATTCATTTAATGATTTTATTCCTTTTCCAGGGAGGAGCTTTGTCAAAATCCAGTACAGTTCTTTTCCATTATTCGGCGTACCCCTCCAGCATAGCATCGCATTTCAATATTATGTCAAGTGCGAGAAAAGTAGAGTAAATGATGCCAAATTTCCATCTGGTTGAAAGGCAAGCGCAATTTACCTTGGCAACAAGAATAGAAAAATCAATATTTTCACTGGTCATACCCATGTAATATTGAAAAATATTTTCGCTGCTATTTCTCGATATCCTACCAGAATGCATGAAATAAAGATACCAGACCTGTTGCCCCACAATCACAATTTTAAAGACCCTGCAGAAAGACAGAAGGATAGCTTGGTAAAGAGTTTATTCTCCACAAGATACAAAAGTTTTAGAACTGTCCAAACTAAGAGCATTTTGCAGGCAGCAAATAACATATGACTAAAGAAACAGTATTTGTCTAAAAAAGAAAAGAGAAACATGTGAGGAAAGAAATGTTTTAAAGGAGCATTTTCTTCTTTTTTCACAATGTTTTCAAAACCTTTCTACATCCAGGTAGTTTAAAATTGGGGTTGTTTGGGAATATGGGCTAACTCAAATAAATCTGTGCTTTTACAATACTGACTGAGAAGGCTCCTCAATTATTTACAAAATGACAACAGCATTTTGCAGACAATATAATTAATGTTGCAAAAACTAGGAAATTTTTCTTTGAAAGTGTAGAAAACATTTTGGGAAAACGAGGGAATTCTGGTTGTGAGCAGCTCCCATTATCCTATTATCTCCCAACAATGTCCTCTGTTCTTAACTCATTACCAAACAACAATATTTTTATCTTGTTCAAATCGAAAGCATTTGCAGATAAAAAAATAAAAGAGACAGAAAATTTGAAATTTGTTTTGTGAAGGGTAGAAAACATTGTGGGAAAAAGAAAATGCTGGTTACCAAAGTTTTGTCATTTGGTAAACAAAATAAAATCAGAGACAACAGCAAACCGAAAAGATATATAACTTACCTCTCTCCCAAACAAGCCCTGGTTTTTACGTGTCTGCAGTAAAAGTCTTTTGAAAACACTGTGGAAGAAGGAGAAATTGCTCGTAACAAGCAAGTTCTCCTTTTCCCACAGTGTTTTCTTCCCTTTTCAAGAATTTTCTGCCATTTTCTCCAAATCTAAAAGTTGTCATCTGCAAACTCTTTTGGTTTGGAAGAGTCCAAAATTTGTCGTTTGAGAAAGGGTTAAAGAATGACGCAAGCATTTTATTTCAAAAACACTTATGATTGTCAATTTCACCTTTCACCAGGCCATCCTGTGTTTCAATGACTCAGGCAAAAAATATTATTGAAAACATTGTGGAAAAAGGAGAAAATGTTGATGACAAGCATTTCCTACTTTTCCCACAATGTTGTCTGTACCTATAGACAAATTCCAATATGAGTCACATATAGTTTCTTGTCTGATGGAGCTTTGAATGTCTGAGTCTCGAATTTTGTTGTCTAGTAAAGAGTTGATATGACTGTAATACTGAAAAACATCTCTTTACACCATTTAGATTAGCTCTAACCCTTTACTACTACATTCACACATTTCTGATTTTAACTCTTTACCAAAGGACAAAATTTTAGACTGGTCCAAATTGAAAGCACTTGCAGAAGACAAATTCAACTATACTCAAAAATTAAAATTTGTTTCCAACAGGGTCAAAAATATTGTGGGAAAAGGAGAAAATGCTGGTTACCAGGGCTTCTTTCTCAGTGTCTCTTGAAAACCAGGGATCGCTTGGGAAGGGGTTAAAGACCCAAAGGAAGAAGACTGGTATCCAGCATTTTCCTCTTTTTTCAATAATTTCTATCATGGGGAAAAACCATAATTTTCAAATTGGTCCAGTCCAAAATTTTGTCATGTGGTAAAAAGTTAGAATTAACCCTTTACCCCATAAGGCATTTCTATGGTATCTCTAACTGACCCTAAATAGCAGCAAGAATGAAGCCATTTCTTATGTGTTTATGACACCTTTTGATAGTGTAGGAAACATTGTGGTAATATTGAAATTGCTCCTCACGAGCAATTACACCTTTTGCCACAATGTTTTCCAAAGGCTCCTACTAGCAATGCGTAGAAATGAGTATCTATGGAGTAAAAGGTTAAGTTACACCCTGCCTGTACAGGGTTTTCAATAGTTATTAACCCATCCCCATTTGAAACATTGACATAAAAACATCTATTGCTTTTACAAAGAAATGCCAAGTTTTTCATTTATAATGTACAAACCTTGAAAATCCATTTGAAAATAATACTTGTTGTAAAATATTGATTAGTTTGTAAGCTGCAAAAATATATGAAATGGAAACAGAAAAATTAATCCGAACAGCGGCCATTTCAAGCCATCTGGCAAGGGTCTGTCAAAAAACATTGGTTAGGTAGATTGAAGATCACACTGCACTTTCTGTGCAGTCTGATCTTGATCTACACTGTCTGCAAAAGTAACTTAAAACGACCTTGTCATTTTAAACCTACAAAAAACAACCCCTACCTTTAACATCCATGTGAAAAAAGACTTGAAAATACTGTGGGTAAAGAAAAAAAATATGGGTTTCAAGCATTTTCTCCTTTTCCCACAATGTTTCTGCCCTTTCATAGGCATATCACAAAATTCAAATCAAATTTTGCAAGTTGTTGGAAAATGCTTTGCATTTGGACAAGTCGAAAATTTGTCTTTTGGTTAAAGAGTTTCGGGTTAGTACATAAAACATATACTCTGGGAAGTATTTGTCTGTAGGAGGTAGAATCATAAATTATTCATTACTTTTTAAAACCGCATTACAGCCGTAATAAACTTACCTAATACAAAATACATGACAGAAGGATAAAGAAGTACAGAATTTACACAAAAGAACATTTTATCAACGTCACAATGATATGATTAACAAGTGATTACTGGAAAAAATAATGCCTAGTATGCTTTTTCAATTTTTTCTATTTCCAATTATGATTTAAAATGTCAGCCATGGAAAAGATGTAACTCTATATCACTTCACTACAAGAGGGCCATTATCCATAAACGCTCACCTGAGTTAACTCATTACCAAACGATAATATATTAGGCTTGACCATATCGAAAGCATTTGCTAGATGACAAAATAAAAGTAACTGAAAATTTGAAATATGTTTAGTGAAGAGAAGAAAACATTGTGGGAAAAGGAGAAAATGCTGGTTACCAGCATTTTCTCCTTTTCCCACAATATTTTCTAAAGGCTTCTTTCTAAGGGGCGTCAAAAGTAGGGATTGTGTGGTAATAGGTTAATCACCTTGGATTGATAAATTTGAAGAGATCTTGGTTGTGATGATGTGGAACAATACCCGACTGAAAATAAGTCCTCTAGATTGCACCCAAGATTTTCCGTACATTTGTCCCATTGACCTTGTCTTTGATTCTTCATGGTTCAATTTCAAACTTAAATCTTTGAGCTCTTATCATTCTAACTAAGTTTCATAGATTGCCTCTACAGCGCACACATGTAATTGTTAAAGCCTGCACAACTAAGGACAGATTAATTGGATGTGTGGTGTTTAATGCAGTTTTCTCCTTTTCCCAAAATGATTTCTAAAGCTTCTTTCTCAGGGTCATCAAAAATAGGGATTGTGTGGTAGTGGCTTAATCCAAGGAAAGGAATTTGCCAAGCCAGGGATCAAATCAGCAACCCTATGTTCTCCACTCCTGTATGCCACAACTAAGCTACCAGGGGGCTCAGCACCCTAGACAGACAATAGAAACAATATAACAGTAATCACAAAAGTTTTGTTTTCTATTCCTTAACCCATTACCACACAATCCCTACTTTTGATGCTCCCAAGAAAGAAACCTTTAGAAAACATTGTGGGAAAAGGAGAAAATGCTGGTAACCAGCATTTTCTCCTTTTCCCACAAAGTTTTCTATCCTTTACAAAACAAATTTCACATTTTCAATCACTTTTATTTTGTCATCTGCAAATGCTTTCGATTTGGACAAGCCTAAAATTTTGTCATTTGGTAATGAGTTAACTCTTTACCAAACAACAAAATTTTAGACTGGTCTAAATTGAAAGCATTTGCAGTCGACAAAATAAATGTGACTAAAGAACTGAAATTTGTTTTAGGAAGGGAAGAAAACATTGTGGGAAAAGGAGAAAATGCTGGTTAACAGCATTTTCTCCTTTTCCCAAAATGTTTTCAAAACGCTTCTTTCACAGGGGTGTTCAAAGTCAGGATTGTGGGGTAAAGGGTTAAATGAAAAATCCTACTATTTCAGCCAAATCTAACTTGACATCTGCAAATAATTTCTATTACGACAAGTCTGAGGTTTTTACCATCTGGTACAAGGGTAATGTTCAGTTTTCACCTTTAAAATATAAGTGTTCATTTAATTCACTTAACTCATTACCAAACAACAATATTTTAGACTTTTCCAAATTGAAAGCATCTGCAGATGACAAAAATAGAAATGACTAAAAATTTAAAATTTGTTTTGGAATGGGTAGAAAACATTGTGGGAAAAGGGGAAAATGCTGATTACCAGCATTTTCTCCTTTTCCTTCAATATTTTCAAAAGGCTTCTTTCTCAGGGTCATTAAAAGTCGGGATTGTGTGTTAAAGTCACTTAAAGGGCCAAAGGCTAAGGTGTCAAAATACTAATTTCCATTCGTCAAATTTCCAAAATGAAAAATGGTCATTAATCTTGCTCCCCCTAGATGACATTATATTGATAAATGACAGTTAATTCTTTATAATGATAATAAATGTTCTGGCATCTTATCATCATTCAGTGGAATTATCTCTTTACCGCACAATCCCAACTTTTGACGACCCTGAAAAAGAGATCTTTTGAAAACATTGTACGAAAAGGAGAAAATGCTGGTAACCATCATTTTCTCCTATTCCCACAATGTTTTTTTTACCCTTCCTAAATTAAATTTTAATTTTTAATTCAGATTTATTTTGTCATCTGTAACTGCTTTGACTTTGGACTAGTCCAAAATTTTGTTGTTCGGGAAAGAGCTCTTCTTTATTCTTTCACTCAGGCATTGATCATCTTAACTCATTACCAAACGACAAAATTTCAGACTGGTTCAAATTGAAACCATTTGCAGACGACAAAATAAAGGTGGCTGAGAAATTGAAATTTGTTCTGGGAAGGGTAGAAAACACTGTGGGAAAAGGAGAAAATGCTGGTTACCAGCATTTTCTCCTTTTCTTAAAGTGTTTTCAAGTGGCTTCTTTCTCAGTACGGATTGTGTGGTAATGGGTTAAAGAAGCATTTACAGATGGTATAATTCAAGATCAGACTGTATGGAACATGGATATAATGCTTCAGGTAACTTATGATAGATCACAGTAACAATAGTTGTCTTCACAAGCAGTAAAAACTCTTTTCCTGGACTCCTGAAAAAACTCAATATTTCTAAATTTGGTCATGAAAGAGGTAACTCATGACAAATATTAAAATGTCCAAAACTCATAACTAAAAACATCCAAAGACAACAAATTCATAATTAATACAAATCAGCGTAAGTTCTCTGACAGGGGAGAAAACATTGTGGGAAATGGAGAAAATGCTGGTTACCAGGTAACTGTCGTCAAGAATCTCTTTGCAAAGTAGACAGCATAGACCTCTCATCAAACTGCAAGTTTTTATGCAGTCTGATCTTGATCTAAACTGGTAGGAAAG
Source organism: Tridacna crocea (assembly GCA_943736015.1). Taxonomy (NCBI): domain Eukaryota; kingdom Metazoa; phylum Mollusca; class Bivalvia; order Cardiida; family Cardiidae; genus Tridacna; species Tridacna crocea. The sequence goes on from OX031062.1 coordinate 14,839,643, forward strand.
GTAAACTGTGAAAGGTGCTTTAGCTCATTACCACTCAAAAAAGTTTTGGACCTGTCTAAATTGAAAGCATTAATTTGCAGACAAAAAAATAACCGACAGAAAAAATGTGATTTGGTTTAGGACGGGTAGAAAACATTGTGGAAACAGGAGAAAATGCAGTAAACCAGCATTTTCTCCTTTACCAACTGTGTTTTCAAGTTTTCTTTCTTACACTGTTATATCAGTAATTTATCAATATTTACATAGCTAAATTCTGAACCATTCTACAGTCTACAGATTTCACGTGTTTTCTCTCTCTCGCTGTTAGGATGTACCTTTCGGCTTTAACCCATTACCACACAATCCCTACTTTTGATGACCCCGATAAAGAAGTCTTTAGAAAACATTGTGGGAAAAGGAGAAAATGCTGGTTACCAGCATTTTCTCCTTTTCCCAAAATGTCATCTAACCTTCACAAAACAAATTTCAAATTTTCAGTCACTTTTGGTTTGTCATCTGCAAATACTTTCGATTTCGACAAGCCTAAAATATTGTCAATTGGTAATGAATTAAAACACTACATAGTTCCAATAAAGTATTTAGCATACTATTCTACCAATTTTCTAACACACACAACAGCAACAAGACAGTGTCTTTGGCAATTTTCTCCTTTTGATTTCTATCTATTAATGCTTTACATAAGTGTATGTTGACTTCTAACTTGCTCATTTCCTAGAGTAATACTGACTATCATAAATTTATCAACAAGTTTCTAAGATTTTTTCACAAGCTAGTATTTTAACCCTTAGAGTGCCATATGAACCTATAAACCTTTACTTCCAAAATAATTGTGATTTCATGGTTTTTTTTTATACCTACAGCGTCTCACCAAAGTAGACAATGTAGATTTAGATTGAGAATAGTAACATTAACCCATTACAACACAATCCCTACTTTTGATGCTCCTGGGAAAGAAGCCTCTTGAAAACTTTGTGGGAAAAGGAGAAAATGCTGGTAACCAGCATTTTCTTCTTTTCCCACAATGTTTTCTACCCTTCACAAAACAAATTTTAAAATTTCAGTCACTTTTATTTTGTCGTCTGCAAATGCTTTTGATTTGGACCAGTCTAAAATATTGTCGTCTGGTAATGAGTTAACTTTACTCAGTAATTTTTCCTCTAAACAGCTTTTATAACTGGGCCCACTGAAGATCTATTTTAGATTCTCCTAAACTGAAAATATAAGCTATTTAAGTATTTAAGTATTTACCAAATGACAAAATTTTAGACTTGCCCAGTTTGAAAGCATTTGCAAGCGACAAATTAAACATGATTCAGAAATTAAAATTTGTTTTGCGATAGGTAGAAAACATTGAAGGAAAAGGAGAAAATGCTGGTTACCAGCATTTTCTCCTTTTCCTATAATGTTTTCAAAAGGCTTCTTTCTCAGGGTCATTAAAAGTCAGATTTGTGTGGTAAAGGGTTAAGACAAATTCAAAGTTAGTTCAAAAGAGCTTGAGGTATTGTATGTTAACCCTTTGCTCCATAGATACTCGTTTTAAGGCATTGTTTGTAGGAACCTTTGGAAAACATTGTGGCAAAAGGTGAAATTGCTCGTGACGAGCAATTTCACCTTTTGTCACAATGTTTTCTATGCTATCAAAGGGTGTCATATAAACATAAGAAACAGCTTCATCCTTGCTGTTATTTAGGGTCAACCAGAGATACCATAGAAATGCCCTAAGGGGTAAAGGGTTAAAGGGTCAATGGATATAATTTATTCAATTCAAAAAAATATATTAAGAAGAATAGATTTTCCAAATGCTGTATACCCAAGAAGGAATAATTGCACTCAAAAGTTGGTATTAGTATTTCAATTGAAGGCAGTCATCAGCCATCATAGAAAGACAAATAAAGGAAGCATAATTCAGTCAATTAGCCCTTTCTAATGAAAAATCTTAGACTTTTCTGAATTCTAAACATCTATTTGCAGACTGAATTATCAACATTGGCATACCTAAGCCTTAGAGTTGAGACAGGGTAGAAAAGTAGAAAACAGTGCTGGAAAAGAGAAAATGCTGGTTACCAGCATTTTCTCCTTTTCTCTCAATGTTTTCATAAGCCTTCCTGCTGGAGTTGTTGGTTAAAACTCAGGATTGCAAGGTAGATAGAGAATGAGACCAAAGTAGTCTTATGTAAGGATTGTATGGTCTGGTGTATCATAAATACTTTTTGTCTGCTTGTTGACTTACTTCTCTACCAAACGACAAAATTTTAGACTGGTAAAAACTGAAAGCATTTGCAGACAAAATGAAAGTGACTAAAGAATTGAAAGTTATCTTGGGAAGGGAAGAAAACATTGTGGGAAAAGGAGAAAATGCTGGTTACCCACAATGTTTTCAAACGGCTTCTATCTCAGGGTTGTAAAAATCAGTGGTTGTTTGGGAAAGGGTTAAATACTATACAATTTTGAAATTGTTTTCAATCAAACTTCTCAAAAATTCATTTCAAGTCCAAAAAACCATCAATAGTTTTAAAAAGGACATACGTAATTAAATATATAATGAAAATCAAACACGCCAAAGCCGAATGCAATTACATGTTAACAAATAATTAGTTTCAAGACTACCAACAGTAATAGTTTTCAACCAACATTCTTATCCTGTCCTTTTTGAAAATAGTCTATAACATAACATTAACATAAGATTTTAATCAGTAGGGCAGACTTCATTTAACCCTTTTACCCATTACCACACAATCCCTACTTTTGACAACACCGAGAAAAAAGCCTTTAGCAAACATTGTGGGAAAAGGAGAAAATGCATTTTCTCCTTTTCCCGCAATGTTTTCGACAATTCACAAAAAGACTTCTAGTCACTTTCATTTTGTCGTCTGCAAATGCTTTCAATTTGGACTAACCTAAAATTTTGTCGTTTGGTAATGAGTTGACGAAATCCCCACTTTAAGCAACCCAGCTGAAAAAAGGCTTTTGAAAACATTTTGAAAAAAAGAGAAAGTGTTAGTAACCAGCATTTTCTTCTTTTCTCACAATGTTTTCTACCCTTTCAGAAACAAAATTTTTAATCTCATCATTAGGACCATGTTCAGCTTCTTTACAGATCCTTTCATTCTGAAAGAGTCAAAATCTTTGGTGGGTGGTTTAGGGTATAAACATTTGCACTATTGGGAAGATTTTTCACACAGAAAACTTTGAAAAACTATCTTTAAAAATATGGATGATAACCTGGGTCCGCTTTCACCAACCATTCTTCAGAATATTCTCAGTCTCAAAGCTTTTCCAAACTTGAAAGTAATACAACTTCTGATTGGCTAAACCGAATGGTTTAGCCAATCAGAATTTGTTTTACTTTGAGAGCTAGAAGTCTATGGAAAAAAGATTAATAATGTACTTAAGAATGGTTGGTGAATACAGGCCCAAGTTTAAACCTTAATCAAGAAATACACTTGCTTTGACAACCTCAAGGAAAAAGGCTTTTAAGTTTTAACCCATTACCAAACGACAATATTTTAGACTGGTCTAAATTGAAAGCATTTGCAGACGACAAAATAAATGTGACTGAAAATTTGAAATTTGTTTTGTGATGGGTAGAAAACATTGTGGGAAAAGGTGAAAATGCTGGTTACCATCATTTTCTCCTTTTCCCACAATGTTTTCTAAAAGCTTCTTTCTCAGGGGCGTCAAAAGCAGGAATTGTGTGGTAATGGGTTAAAAACAGAATCACCCAATGTGGGAGCCAACATTCAGTAAAGTTGTGGTTCCTTGATTTTCAGTGACTGTTTTGAAAAATGGCCTGCCGCAAAACAAATGAGTCTTGTCTGAAGATGGAAATCTGATAACAAATAAAACAAGCTGGAAGTTGTCAACAACAGGTCTGAAGTGAAGCCAAAAGCTAGTCCGTTTCATTTTACACTGGCACACAACATGTTATGTTCATTGCACGTATCACAAAAACTCGTCCTTATATTCGATACGATATTGGAACACTGGAACATCGATACAATCCTCTAACACATGAGCACAAACCGTGAAATAATAATTCCCTTCCTGCGGCAGAGTCACATGATATGTCTCTGCATTGTCAACATCACGAATCTCATGATCTATCTGTTCTTCTAAAGTATCGGAATCAATCTCCTTCCCTGGTCCTGCATACTCTAATTGCGGGTTTACGGCAACATTTTGTAACAATACTGTTATACTCAGTCTTCCATCAAAAGTTCTAATCACTGATTTCATATTCAAGGGACGGATAACAAAATGGAACATGGCGGGCCATGTTTTCAAATGACCTTCAAATTCTTCAATTGTGGCAGGAGTGTTCATTAGAAGCCATTTTTTATCTTTTGGGAAATGAGACAGAATGAGTTCGTCTGGTGATGTGGCAAAAAAATGATCAAGAACAAATTTTTCACCCGATGCACCAAATTGTGGATCTACTAGTCTATAATGGCCGTCCATGGATACCGCCACCCATGAATGTTGAAACTTGGGCGACTGTACTGTGTTTCCAGGCAGATAATCTTTGTTTTTAACGTAGCCTTCCACTCGCTCACATTTCAGGCCAGCCACTCTGTAACAGACAAAGGAAAAAGTAATCAATCATCTCCTGAAAACTGAATGAGGCTAAAATAGTCAGACAGTATTTGACAGGGTCTCTGAAAACTAGGGATGGCAACGAGTAACCCGTTAACCGAGTACTCGATCGAACGTCCGAGTATCGATTACTGAATTTGATATTCGAGTACTCGTTATTTCTTTCAAAAATGTACCATTTTGCTTCCCGAGGAAAACTTTCTTTGCAAAACAAATACTGCAGCCGATTAAATGTAATCAAAACATCGTTGCAAAAGTGCGAAAGTTACCGGAAGATGGCCAAACAATTCAAAATTTGACACGTGTTAATAACCAACAACTGTGTCAATTATAACGTTAAGCCGATCATGTTAATCGCTAATCATTAAAGTTTTCGTAATTTCAGTAAATCAGAGGCCGGCTAATATGATCTAATTAGGGAGGAGAAAATAATTATTCTTAATCTTCACATTTTGACTGTGAAACTTATTTAGGGATCGTGCATACCTTGCGATCGCCAACGTGCCGTTGTATACCTACCGTATTTTGATTTAATTTTTGGGATAGTAAAATATATATATTTTTTTTTTCGTGTTCCAATACTAAGGTCTATGAAAAATAATTATTTTATAAGCAGTCCCAAAACTTATGATCAGACAAGATACGCTCGCGAACTCTAGGTCATTTACCCCTAACAAGTCGAACAATGCCGACATTTAAAAGCTACGCCATTGATTTCATAAACCTACTTTCATATCCAGGTTGGTCTAATTTTAGACAGATTGGAATTCCAGTGGTCATTTTGTGCTCTAAACAGTCCAAAACTTGGCTTTTTCCCATTGTTTTCGTTGATAATTAACTTGTAACTGATTATTGTCTATATCCTGGGCCAACGATGAAGATTGTTATTTTGCGTTTTTTGGTAAAATCATTCTATAATTTACCTGCTTATGTGGGGTGAATGACGTAAATTCTACTGACAAGGACATGCTCGACTCGTTCTCAAATTTGATTGGTTCAACGATCTTCGATCGATAAAACCCGGTTAGATTACTGAACGTTGATTTCTATTTATAAAGAACGAACCTGATTGACCGTGAAATACATGCTTGTCAACTCCATGGCAACCTCGGATGTATATGTATGTGTATCTTGGGATACAAGCTTTATCACACCCTTTATACACTTATATCCCAAAAATTTTTAATTGGGGTTTAAACAGTCTGTCAGGTGATTGGATTTTTAGGTCTTGGATCGGGAAACTCCCTTTGAAATCGTGGTGGGTTGTGAAGCATGCTTATGACGTTATGTATGTAGAACGTGAGATAAATGCTTGTAAACAAAGGGTGTCAAACGGATCAAGATTTTTTGTTGAATAGATTTTCACTGTTTCCAAGTCTTTGGGACAAAAAAAAAATATCGATCTTGCTCTGAAATTTTAGTATAAAATGTAGTAAAAATCGTCCGAGTAACCGAGTACTCGATCGGAAGAATGACCGAGTACTCGAGTATTAAAATCGATACTCGTTGCCATCCCTACTGAAAACATCATGGGAAGAGGAGAAAATGCTGGCTGACAGCAATTTTTTCTTTAACCTATTACCACACAATCCCTATTTTTGATGCCCCTCAGAAAGAAGCCTTTAGAAAACACTGTGGGAAAAGGAGAAAATGCTGGTAACCAGCATTTTCTCCTTTTCCCACAGTGTTTTCTACCCTTCCCAGAACAAATTTCAATTTTTCAGCCATCTTTATTTTGTCATCTGCAAATGCTTTCAATTTGAACCAGTCTAAAGTCTAAAATTTTATCGTGAGGTAAAGAGTTAACTACAGTGATTTCACAGGCCCTCTTTCTCAGAGTTGTTCAGCTCTGGTATTGTTTGGTCAAAGTGTAACTTTAACCAAACAACAAAATTTAGAACTAGACCTATTTGAAAGCATTGGCACACAATACAGTAGATCTAATGATGATTTCTGTCTTTAACCCTTTACCGCACTGCAAACTTTTAGCCCTGTTCAAATTGAAAGCATTTGCAGATGCCAACTTCACAGTGGCTCATATGGTGCAGTTTTGCTTTGGTAGGGCAGAAAACTTTGTGGGAAAAGGAGAAAATGCTGGTTACCAGCATTTTCTCTTTTTCCCACAATGTTTTCAAAAGGCTTCTTCCTCAGGGCTGTCAAAAGTCGTCATTGTGTGTTAAAGAGTTAATAGGGTAGAAACTATCTTGGGAAAAGGAGAAAATGCTGACTACCAGCATTTTCTCCTTTTTCCACAATATTTTCACACATCGTCTTCTTCAGGGTCATTGAAACTCCAGGTGGTATAGTCAAGGTTTAAAACTTACTTCAACATTTCTATGTAAACAGAGCAGTAGGTCGTTCGTTTTTCGTGAAGTTGTTTTAATCTGCCAGGTGGTGAACTGGACTTTTTATTCACTTTCTCAAATTTTGTGACGTCCTGCGTTGTCAACCAGCAATACAGGGCTTGTGCTTTGGTGTGTTCTGAATTGAGACCTTTGGTTACTGCAGCAACAAGGCTCTTCAAATCATTGTGTTGCTCAGCACGGACCTGCAATACAGAATAACATAATGAATAACTCTTTCCAAAGATTGATTGAATGGTGTTTTATACCACTTTCAACATCATTTCAGTCATATCACATCAACAGCTAATATATATAGTCACGATGGGTGTTTGTTTATGCCATTCGGCCAATGTGACTCACGGCTGACATCTGCACTAATATGATGATGAAATTAACGATTTACAATATATAAACAAGTAGATTCGACAGTAATCAGACACTCACACAAGGTAATCTGATCTTACATGTTGTGGGCATGCAAGGTGAATCAAATCACTATCCAAATTGAGACTGTAATCGGCAATAGATTTCTATCATTTACAGGTCAAACCACACCCGTAATGTTTACCAAGTGGTAAATTCAAATCTATTGGAAAATGATTGATATGGACAAGACAGTGTACGTAATGACAAACTGTTAAAACAAAAAATGTTTCTATAACCCAGGGGGTCACAATATTCATGTTTTTCCTGGGTTTAACTGGTACTAGGCTGGGTCTCTGAAGTGTCTTGTCCACTCCCACAAAAAATCCAGTGGATCATGTGTCGCTTGAGCCCAGAGCCTCCAGGTTACATGTCCCAAACTTTACCACTGATCTACACAGGACCCCTATTTACAAAGAGACAAAATTTTAGACATATTCAAATTGGAAGCAAGTTAACCCATTACCACACAATCCCTTCTTTTGACGACACTGAGAAATAAGCCTTTTGAAAACATTGCGGGAAAAGGAGAAAATGCTGGTAACCAGCATTTTCTCCTTTTCCCACTTTGTTTTCTACCCTTCACAAAATAAATTTCAAATGTTCAGTCACTTTTACTTTGTCATCTGCAAAGGCTTTCGATTTGGACAAGCCTAAAATATTATTGTTCGATAACAAGTTAAGATGGCAAATCAAATTTGACTCCAACTATTGCAGATGTTTTTCAATTTCCAGTGTTTTCAAAACCTGACCTATTCAAGGTTGTTTTAACTGGTAACTAGGATTTTCTACTTTTCCCACAATGTTTTCTACTCCTTTAAAGACAAAAATCATCATTTCAGGTACACTGATTTTGTTGTCTGCACATGCTTTCTATTTGGATGAGGGGGGGTTATAAAAACAGATTAAAAGTTCTAGATGAAGCAATTAATGTAACACTAATGTTGTGACCTAGATTCTTGTTCAGGACACTGTCTGAAGTGCTCAAAAGATTATGGCCTCATTGTGTCAAAGTTTGTTTTCATTTACAGTTTAATCCCCAACTATAACATTTTTCCACCCTTTAACAAAATCCCCAACAAAAACTGAATTCCACAAGTGACCTGAGCTTTCACCAATTGCTTAAATGGTAACTTAATTATGACTCCACAACAAATTTCTGTACTTGCCCCAAATTAAAAGCATTTACAGATAAAGGTAAATGTGGTTAACTCTTTACTACACAATCGGCACTTTTTAAACAACCATAAGAAAGAAAGCTTTTGAGAACATTGTAGGAAAAGGAGAAAATGGTGGTAACCAGCATTTTCTGCTTATCCCACAATGTTTTCTACCCTTCCTGAATCAAATTTCAACTTTTGAGTCACATGTTATAATTTTGTCATTTGCAAAATTTTGTTGTTTGGTAAAGAGTTTAAATGGTAAGAAAAAAGTTATTCTGTTGAAATGATATCCCCCTCTGAAAAAGGCTTTTTTCGATACAAACATGTAAGAAGTATTGTTATTGGTCTATAACAAAATTATACATTAATTACGCTCTACTTTTCCATGGCACTGCATTACACGAAAAGAAGAAACAATGATTGTCTGTGGCTTATGTTAACCCATTACCACACAATCCCTAGTTTTGACTACCCTGAGAAAGAAGCCTTCAGAAAACATTGTGGGAAAAGGAGAAAATGCTGGTAACCAGCATTTTCTCCTTTTCCCACAATGTTTTCTACCCTTCACAAAACAAATTTCAAATTTTCAGTCACTTTTATGTTGATGTCTGCAAATGCTTTCAATTTGGACCAGCCTAAAATATTGTCGTTTGGTAATGAGTTAAACAATTTAAAGGCGAAGTTTCATAAAATTTTGTCCTGTAGTTAAAGAGATAGTGGTCCATAATGGAAATTTACTTTGATGTTTCAGAAGTATTGAGTGTAGAACATGTTTTGTGTAGTCTGATCTTGAGCTACAATGGCCTCAAAAGCAACTATACTTGTGTAGGATTAAAAAATCGTGAGAGAAATTTTCAAAGCTACTTTTGCGGGAATGTTTTACCACACGGACAGCAGAGATCCTGGGTTATTATTACCGCTAACTCTACAAAATCTTATTCTAATACTCAAATCCAAAACTAGCCTTCTGAATGGCAAACACATTCTGTCATGGAATTTAGAATCAAATACACAAAAGGTCAAAAATGGACCTAATAGCCATCCTTGATAACATTTTTAGTCAAATTCTCAAGAATTTTCCAAACTTTAAGGTGAGATAATTTCTGATTGGCTCAACCAAATGGTTTATCCAATCAGATACTGTTTTACTGTCACAATAATTGCTATTTAGAGTGGTTGATGATTATGGAGTCAGTATTTACCCAAAATCTTTGAATCATTTATAGTCTTATTCTAGGTTTTGAACACAACACAATTTCTGATTGGCTAAAGTATTTGATTTTTGCCAATCAGAAGTTGCGTTACTTTCAGATTTAGGAAGTTCTTGACCATTAAGGCTACAATTATTTGTAAGAGTGCTTGTTAAATACGGACCCCGGGTTTAAAAGCTAAGTTGGCTTGAGAGCACTAGACCAGTTTATTATCTCTACAAATTTATTTCCATGTCACACCTCAAATACATTTTTCATTTCTTTCAGTAGTTTTTTGTGGTATTTGTCAAAAACAATACCTCTATGAGTTGAATATTGAATTTTGAAGACCATGTATCATATTTTGTGCAAAGCTGAAGAATATAACCCAATTAAACTTCTCTCTCTCTATCCATCACGCATCCTATTGTCCAGGGACATTACTCCCGATACTTCCTTATGATCAAAGAGAGACCATCAATACACAAATATCATAACTTTGTCATAAGTACTCTCCCTTCAACCAAAAAAGGTATTCATTTGCTATTCTAGACTGAAAAGCCAGTATTTGAGTAATATTTATCTTTCTTTCTAATTATGAATTCCACACAATGGCTTCCTTGACAAATACCACTTCAGCATTCTCAACACTTTGATTTTTTTTCTTAAAAGCAATAACGAAATAGCTCTGTGTTTTTACTACCATGGAGACAGATGTTTTTTCATTTATAAAAAGATTCTGGTAGCCAACATTTTCTCTTTTTACCATGATGTTTTATTCTTTTTCAACTAAGACAAATCCAATCATTGAAGCCTAGTTTAATTTTTTGAGAATGGTTACAAAATAGATGAATTTAAAACTTTGTCTCGAAAACTTAGTCTTTAAAACTTTGAATATAAGGCATTTCTACAGTACCTGTAATTGACCCTAAATAACAGCACGAATGAAGCTGTTTCTTATGTGTATATGACACCTTTTGATAGTATAGAAAACATTGTGGCAAAAGGTGAAATTGCTCGTCATGAACAATATCACCTTTTGCTACAATGTTTTCCAAATGCTCCTACAAGCAATGCGTAGAAATGAGTATCTATGGAGTAAAGGATTAATATATTTTTACCGACAAAATATGAAATGTAGTTCCAATTAGTGGATTAGATTCTTTTAAAGGATTGAATATATCTTGGAAAAAGAAGAAAATCCTGGTTACAAGCATTTTCTTCTTTTAGCAGTATGTTTTAAAAAGGTTGTTTAACCATTTACCACATATTGCCCACTTTTGACGACCCTGATAAAGAAGCCTTTTGAAAACATTGTGGGAAAAGGAGAAAATGCCGGTCTCTCCTTTTCGATACAAATTTCAAACTTTCAGTCAGTTTTATTTTCATATCTGCAAATGGTTTCAATTTGGACCAGTCTAAAATTTTATCGTTTGGTAAAGAGTTAAACACAGGCTTGTTTCGTAAAGGGTGAAAAGGGGAGATTATGAATAGATTTTATGTCAAAACCACCCGTACATTAGTAATAAAACATTATTTAAGTTCTTAAATTTTTCGCAAAAGTGAACAAGTAGCACAATTTATCATAGATCTTTTGATCAAACAGACCAAAAGGTTAAAAGGTTAACATATTACCAAACGACAATAGGCTTGTCCAAATCAAAAGCATTTGCAGACGACAACATAAAATGACTGAAAATTTCAAATTTGTCTTGTGAAGAGTGGAAAATATTGTGGGAAACGAAGAAATGCTGGTTACCAGCATTTCCTCCTTTTCCTACAATGTTTTCTATAGGCTTCTTTCTCAGGGTCATCAAAAGTAGGGATTGTGTGGTAATGGGTTAACTCTTCACCAAACATCAATATTTGAGGTCTGACAAAATTCAAAGCATTTGCAGACAGCAAATCAAATGTTATCTTAAAACTTGGAAATTATCTTTGAAAGGGTAGAAAACATTGAGGAAAAGGGAGAAAATACTGGTCCGAGGCCTTCTTCCTCAAGGTCATGAAAATTTCGGGATTGTGTGCTAAAAATTGGATCAAAACAACCAGAGCTTATTTCAACCCATGGCTGTTGGCTATGTAAGACCTGCCAGGGTCCGTATTCACTAACCATTCTTCAGAACATTCTTAGTCTTATTCTTCGGAGTTTCTTCATTGTGAATGTAACAGAACCAAATGGTTTAGCCAATCAGAAGTTCTGTTACTTTCATAGTCAGAAAATCTTGAAGAATAAGGCAAAGAAAATTCTTGAGAAATCTAGTTGGTGAATATGGACATAGGGGGGCCTTCTGTACAGAGTTTTGAAATTTCCCTATTTTAAAGACATTTTGATAACAAGGAATGAGTTTCAAAAGCTGAGAAGAACCAACTTGAGTCTCCATTGCAGCAATGTTTCTTATAATATGATGATATTTTCATCTCTACATATAAATATTTTTACAAAAATATCCAAGCTTTAACCATAAGTTGTACAACAATTTTCAGGATGTAGGCTTTCGAAAACACTGTGGGAAAACCACATTTTTGCCAAAATTCCAGGGGGGTCCGGAACCCCGGTCCCCCCCTCTGGATCCGCCCATGTTCTCCTTATCGTCTGCTTCTAATTGCTGCCGATCAAGCCATGTCTAGCAGAATGTTTCGTCTGTCAAAAGTGAAACCAAGATTTCTGTCAGAAATGACTCACAGACTTTTATTTTTCCTGAAGTTTAAAGGTGAAATGCTTTGTAACCTTGCTTAACGACGAAGAGATCCATTTTTTTTACCCCCAAAGTTAAAGAACTTACCCTCAACTAATGAGGAAAGCGGTCACAAATGCTGACTGAATATAATTTGAAGGAGAGCACCTGAAGCAACCATAATCTGAACATGATAAGCAACTAATCCCACAATGTTTTCAGAAGGCTTCTTTCTCAGGGTCGTTTGACTCTTTACCACACGAGAAAAATTTAGACTGGTCCAAATTGAATGCATTTGCAGAGGACAAAATAAATGTGACTGAAAAATTGAAATTTGTTCCGGGAAGGGTAAAAAACACTGTGGGTAAAGGAGAAAATGCTGGTTACCAGCATTTTCTCCTTTTCCCACAGTGTTTTCAAAAGGCTTCTTCCTCAGGGGTGTCAAAAGTAGGGATTGTGTGGTATTGGGTTAAAGTTGAGATTGTGTGGTAAAGAGTTAACTCTTTACCAAACGACAAAAATGTAGACTTGTCCTAATTCAAAGCATTTGCAGACAACAATTTAAACATGGCTCAAAAGATGAAAAATGTATTTGATAGGGTAAAAACATTGTAAGAAAAGGAGATATTGCTGGTTACCAGTATTTTTTCCTTTTCCTACAATGTTTTCAAAAGGCTGTTTTCTTGAAGGGTCGTTAAACCCAGGATTGTGTCACAGGTAAGGAGTTAGCCCTAAATCACACAATCCCAACTTTTAAAGATCCTAAAAGAAAAAAAAACTTCTGAAAACAGTATTAGAATAGGAGAAAATGCTTGTAACTCAATGTTTTTTACCGCAAGAAAGACAAACTTCATGCTTTGAGTAACAGTTGATGTCTGAAACTGATTTCCATTTTGACAAGGTTAAAATTTTTGTCATATATTCATAAGTTAAGGAAGAGGATTAATAGCCAAGAAGGGGTATCAATAAAATGGATGACTTATTTAACAGAAGTATGTAAGTAATATTGTTTGACTTCTATTGACCAATATGTCGGGTCACTTTAAATCTACCGTCAATATTTATGTACACCTAGTCTTCCAGCATTTGGCACTTTGTCAGCTGAACAATTTATCTGACTTGACCTGACCACAAAATTTTACACTTGTCTAAATTAGATGCATTTGCAGACTTCATGTTAACCCATTACCACGCAATCCCTACTTTTGAGAAAACCCTGAGAAAGAAGCCTATAGAAAACATTGTGGGAAAAGGTGAAAATGCTGGTAACCAGCATTTTCTCCTTTTCCCACAATGTTTTCTACCCTTCACAAAACAAATTTCAAATTTCCAGGCACAAAATTTATTTTGTCGTCTGCAAATGCTTTTGATTTGGACAAGCTTAAAATATTGTCGTTTGGTAATGAATTAAAATGAGGCTCAAACAGTGGGATTTGTGTTTGAAAGGACAGGATACATTGTGGGAAAACAAGAAAATACTGGTTACTAGCATTTTCTTCTTTTCCCACAATGCTCTCAAAAGTCTTCTAAATTCTCAAGGTTGTTCGCCACGAGTTTGTTCAGTAAAGGGTAGAGAAACAATAATCTTTAAGTCGAACCTATAAATGTCAAGATCATAAAAATGCTTTTCTTAACCCTAAGGCTAGTAAATGCAACTCTCTGATCTTTTGCAATTGGACCCAACTTTAGTTTGTCATCTTCAAATTTATAGCATAACCCTTTCCTAAATAATCCCTGGTTTTTATGACTCTGAGATAGAAGCCTTTTGAAAACATTGTGGGAAAAGGAGAAAATGCTGGTAACTAGCATTTTCTCCTTTTCCCACAATGTTTTCTATCCTTTCCAATTCAAAATTCAATTTCTGATTCACATGACATTTTGTCGTCTTCAAATGCTTTCATTTTGGAAATGTCCAAAATTTTGTTGTTCGGTAAAGAGTTAAAATTTGGACAAGTCCACAATTTTCTTGTGTGGTACAGAGTTAAATCTTGGTGGGAGAGAGGCCATTAAGGCTTACATTGCAATAGAGCACTCCATCAAGCTTGTTTAAAATCAAATTCACTGCTTTTTTAAGCAGATAAAAAAGATGTAAACACTTTCTTAATACACTAACTTTCATCTTGAAAAATCTATCAACTTACTCTATTAGTTTTGGATTTACTCTATTTTGATATACCTTGATTTGTACATCAAACCATTTAAAACCATTTTACTTAAACAAACTAAAGCAAAATTAATGTCTTTTTCTCATAGAAATTAAGTGTAAAGTTTACTCTGCTAAATAGGTGCGCTAACTGGCCTTAGATCTGGGACCCAATTCAAGCTGGTATCATAGATTGATAATGATTAACTGTTTACGAAACAGCAAGGTTTTAGACTGGTCCAAATTGAAAGCACTTACAGACGACAAAATAAACATAACTCAAAATATGAAATTTGTTTCCAGCAGGGTAGAAACCTTATGGGAAAAGAAGAAAATGCTGGTAACCAGCATCTAAAAAGCATCTATCTCAGTGTCATAAAAACCAGGGATTGTTTGGTAAAGGGTTAAAAAGTGTTTTACATCTTTTTCAGTATTATTTCTGTCATGTCATGCCAACAGCTCAGATATTCGTGTAGGTCCTGGGTTTCACCAGTTTTAGGATAGGGCTCTAAAGTGTCTTGGCCAAGAATACTCCCAAGAAACTGAAGAGTCTTGACCAAGAATACTTCCAAGAAACCAAAGAGTCTTGACCAAAAACATTCCCAAGAAACTGAAGAGTCTTGACCAAAAACATTTCCAAGAAACTGAAGAGTCTTGACCATAAACATTCCCAAGAAACTAAAGAGTCTTGACCATAACCATTCCCAAGAAACTGAAGAGCCTTGACCAAAAACATTCCCAAGAAACTGAAGAGTCTTGACCAAGAACATTGCCAAGTTACTGAAGAGTCTTGGCCAAAACATTCCCAAGAAACTGAAGAGCCTTGACCAAAAACATTCCCAAGAAACTGAAGAGTCTTGACCAAGAACATTGCCAAGTTACTGAAGAGTCTTGGCCAAAACATTCCCAAGAAACTGAAGAGCCTTGACCAAAAACATTCCCAAGAAACTGAAGAGTCTTGACCAAGAACATTGCCAAGTTACTGAAGAGTCTTGGCCAAAACATTCCCAAGAAACTGAAGAGCCTTGACCAAAAACATTCCCAAGAAACTGAAGAGTCTTGACCAAAAACATTGCCAAGTTACTGAAGAGCCTTGACCAAAACATTCCCAAGAAACTGAAGAGTCTTGGCCAAAAACATTCCCAAGAAACTGAAGAGCCTTGACCAAAACATTCCCAAGAAACTGAAGAGTCTTGGCCAAAAACATTCCCAAGAAACTGAAGAGTCTTGACCAAAAACATTCCCAAGAAACTGAAGAGCCTTGACCAAGAACATTGCCAAGTTACTGAAGAGTCTTGGCCAAAACATTCCCAAGAAACTGAAGAGTCTTGACCAAGAACATTCCCAAGAAACTGAAGAGTCTTGACCAAAAACACTTGTTTCCAGTAGTGCTGGAAACCAGTCCTCCAGATTATGAGTCCAACACTTTACTACTTAGCCACTCAGGACTTACAAAATAGGGATGATTAAGTAATAAAATATTTATCAGGGAACAAAAAATTGAGACATGCACCAAATCAAAAGCATTTGTAGACTTGAACTGAAATCATGAGATTTGCCTTTGAATGGGTGAAAAAAGGGTGTACAAAGGAGAAAATGCTGGTAGAAAGAGTTGAGAAAACACTCTTCAAATTTAGGATTACAAACCAGTCATGCAGCTTCTTCAGAACTACATGTACTTTTAAGTAACGTTGGTGTGACTCTATGCTGAAAGTCATGACATTGTGGTGGTATTTAATGAAACTAGTAATGTTTGTATATGATCAAGAATTTCCTACACACTAAAATTTTTATACTGCTCTGTAACTACGACTTACCCACCTGTTGTTTAGTATCTTCTATACACAAGTTATCACATAAATTG
Organism: Tridacna crocea; assembly: GCA_943736015.1. Taxonomy (NCBI): domain Eukaryota; kingdom Metazoa; phylum Mollusca; class Bivalvia; order Cardiida; family Cardiidae; genus Tridacna; species Tridacna crocea. The sequence continues at coordinate 14,856,042 of OX031062.1, forward strand.
TTTTCAAACATGTCAACTAACAAGGCAAGATGATGTTTATTCATGTAGCTAATTTTAGCACTAGCATGCTTATGAATTGACCAGTTCTGGAATTTTCTGACTGCAGCTTGTGCATACAGTACAGCGACGTAGGAAGCATTTCAAGATTGGGGGGCTATCTTCGAAATACTGAGATTTTTTGCGTGGTTGTTTCATTGCACTAAGAACTCGTATTTCAGTTACTATGATTTTCAAAATTATTGGGGGGTGCTGAGCCCCCCCTAGCCCCCCCTGTTCCTACGGGCCTGCAGTAACTAACCCGACAGTTTAATAGGCAGAGTGAACCCTAAGGTTCTATATTTCAAAACGACAATGTGAACTTTATGGTTCTATTTTCAAAAAGACCAACTCGTTGATCAAACTTGAGCTGACAGAGAGGAGGGATTCATTTGTAAGCAAACAATATGATTATAGAATCTTTTAGGTTATTGTGCTGACAAGGACAAACTTTACTTCTTCCGGCTGATTTTATCTTGATGTTTATAATATCAATTGGGAAGAAAGTGAAACTCTTTTATGTCTATATCATACTAAACCACACAGCAAATGTTTTCCACTGGTACAAAGTTTTCCAAATCTTTCGCCTAAAAATGGCATTATAGCTGTAGTTCTATGTGAAAAAGATAGAACACATCGGTGTGTGTGTGTGGGGGGGGGGGGGTCCTACCCAAAATGCACTTGTCTTATTATATGATACTTTGATTTCCAGATTTCAGTACATGTAAGCCATTTACAAGAAGTCAACTTTTCCAGTATCAAAGTATCATATAATAAGACGAGTGCGGAGACCTCCTCATAGTTAGAACTGGAAAAGTTTACTTTTCTTGTAAACGGCTTACATCCACTGAAATCAAAGTATCATATAATAAGACAAGTGCGGAGTGCATTTTTGGTAGGACCCCCCCCCCTTTCTCCCGCAAGAAGATATCTGGATCCATGCATGCATTCCATAGACAATTTCCAGCATCTGAATCACATTTTGTTTGTCTGATCTGCAAGTGCTCTCAAAGTTGAGAAGTCAACATGTTATCATTTAGTCAAGTCAGTTAAAAGCTATTTAGCTTTTTCTCCAACTCTGTACGAAAACTTTCAATAATGACATAAATGTTCATGTTTAATCTTTGATATTACCAAACAAGGTAAATTCAAACATTGTAAATTTTCTCCAATAAATCACCTTAAATAACCTGAAAGAATCTTTATCAAGACAAGATAACTTTTGTATACAAGTAGACAACAAAACCCAAAGTTAATGAATCACTGTGCTAACAATGGCCACTCTCTATCAACACAAAAATTGGGTCACAGAAATACAATTCCACGTCTTCCAACTTTTGCTACAACAACAGCATGGACCGTTGGTTGTCTGTGCATGACGTATTCTTCGAAGATTCGACCTGACTATCTTCCATTCCCCTATACCTGGGAAAAGTAGGGCTTATACCGAAGCTAAACCCAAGCTGATCATAACTGAATAAATTGAAACCAGGTAGCATTTTACTGAGTAAATGTTTATTTTATTTTGAAATTCAAAGTAATGGTTGTCATTTTGAAAAATTAAACTGCTTATGTACCCAGAATGCCCATACTAGATAGATGTGTATTTGTAGAATGCCAAGGATCACACTGGGTGTATTATGCATCTGCAGAAAGTATCGATGCAGATCCTCCTGTGCAGTCTTCTCACAGGCTGACCAGAATCAAAACTTTCTGCTGTAGGTAAATTTCTGCATGTCAAAGGGCCCTTTTACTGCATGATTCAGCTGGTTGTTACACAATGGATTTTATGAATCCATGATTATGTGATGACTTGCACTGACTTGCTTGGTATAAAACCATGACAGAAATACATCATAAACCCTATTTTGCTGGAGCATGGTTCATACTTTTTGTCCTTTATATATGAAAGAAATTGTCTGAATCACCTTTGACAAGAGAAAAGAAAACAAAAAGACTCGAAAGTTTCAGATGGAATAATATAGGATCTGACACAAGTTGGATTTTGAGTTAAAGATCTATTAACCCATTACCACACAATCCCTACTTTTGACGCCCCTGAGTGATAAACCTTTAGAAAACATCGTGGAAAAAGGAGAAAATGCTGGTAACCAGCATTTTCTCCTTTTTCCACTATGTTTTCTACCCTTCACATAAGAAATTTCAAAATTTCAGCCACTTTTATTTTGTCGTCTGCAAATGCTTTCTATTTGGACAAACTTAAAATATTGTCGTTTGGTAATGAGTTAAACGCGTTTACAAAAAATTGTTATTAAGCGAGCCTTTGGCGAGCTTCATAACATTCTATTGTGGACGAAATTAATAAATTTTTACCTCAAAAGCCAACAAGTGTCAGATTTGTTTTATCACATTACTGTATAACAAGAATTATAGTCCAAAATGTGTTAACCCTTTCCCAAATGATGAATTTTGGACACTTCCAAACCAAAAGAGTTTGCAAATGACAATTTTAGATTTGGAGAAAATGGCAGAAAGTTCTCAAAAAAGGTTAGAAAACACTGTGGGAAAAGGAGAAATTGCTCGCTATGAGCAATTTCTCCTTTTCCGACAGTGTTTTCAAAAGACTTTTACTGCAGACACGTAAAAACCAGGGCTTGTTTGGGAAAGGGTTACACCAGAGGCATACATTGATCATGTGTAGTGAAATTTACATGAAGCCTGTGCACTTACTTTGACAGGTACATTACAAATGAAAAAAAATTCTGAAGAAACTAGCATTATATTGATTTTGTTTTGAGTCTAATAGTGATTGAATTAACTACTTTTTCACGATTAAGAATTTTGACCAACAATGACCTTCAGTAACCTTGGCCAGCAATGTTTTAGAAATGAAGTGTATAATTACAGAGTGTTGACCAAGTACAATACTATTTTCTCATGTGTGAGACAAGAAAATTCGTAATGGCTGTATTACATTGGAAAACAAGGAAAGTTATGTGATAAAACAAGTTAACACGTCAATTTCAGAAGTGGTCGACTGCTAAATGAGGTAGACAACAATTATTGAGTGGAAAAGTGATTGAAACGATTGATTGAATAGTGTTTTACCTTGCTTTCAACTTTATTTCAGTCAAATCATGGCAACAGCTCACATGTTCATGTTATCCTATGTTTCACCAGTACTTGGCTGTGGCTCTGAAGTGTCTTGCCAAAGAAAATTCTGGGCAATTTTCCCAATGGAACTAGTGAGGCTAAAACCCGAGGACACGAAGACCCCAGGTGGAAATGTGAAAAACTTGCCTAGCCACATGTGCATTCTCAGCTTCTGTATTAATTTAGGCAAATTTTTGTGCCTAGAACTTGTACATTATAGCAGTCTACAGGTAAACAGTTGTAGAAATAAAGTCATTAACTCTTTACCACACAAGAAAATTTTAGACTGGTCCAAGTTGAAAGCATTTGCAGGCAACAAAATAAAGGTGACTAAAAAATAGAAATTTGTTCTGGGAAGGGTAGAAAACATTGTGGGAAAAGGAGAAAATGCTGGTTACCAGCATTTTCTCTTTTTCCCATGGTGTTTTCAAAAGGCTTCTTTCTCAGGGGCGTCAAAAGTAGGGATTGTGTGGTGATGGGTTAATCCTTGGGACTGTATGGTATGGAGTTAACTCTTTACCATGCAATCCAAACTTTTAACAACCCTGAGAAAGAAGCCTATTGAAAACATTGTGGGAAAAGGAGAAAATGCTGGTAATCAGCATTTTCTCCTTTTCCCACAATATTTTCTACCTTCTCCAATTCAAAATTCAATTTTTGATTGTTATTTATTTTGTCGTCTGCAGATGCTTTCAATTTGGACTGGTCCAAAATTTTGTCCTATGGTATAGAATTAATCCTCTACCACACAATCCCAACCTCTAATGACCTTGAGATTTTTAAGGAGCCTTTTGAAAACAGTTTGGGAAAAAGGGAAACTGCTGGTAATCAGCATTTTCTCTCTTTCGCACAGTCTTTTCTATTCTATCAAAGAGAGAAATCAGCATTTTAGCAACACCTAAATTGTCGTCTGCAAATGCTTTCAATTTGGACCAGTCTAAAATTTTGTCGATTGGTATAGAGTTAACAGACACAGAACATGTATAACACACTTTCAAGAGCAAAAACAAAACATGGCTTACCTTAGAGACCTTTTCCACCACTTCTTGACAAGACAGGGTAGGGTATGGTTCCTCAAGGTCTCTCTCTTTGTGAGGTTCTGAGCTTGAGTAGCTGGCAGATGACATGCTGACAGCGATACCGCTGTCAGGACGACTTCGTACGTTGGTGACTTTGGCATCAATCTGTAACACATGGTGGACCAAATTTTATTGGATGGTGTTTTACTGATTACCAAACAACAATATTTTAGGCTTGCCCACATCGAAAGCATTTGCAGATGACAAAATAAAAGTGACTGAAAATTTGAAATTTGTTTTGTGAAAGAGTAGAACACATTGTGGGAAAAGAAGAAAATGCTGGTTACCAGCATTTTTTCCTTTTCCAACAATGTTTTCTAAAGGCTTCTTACTCAGAGTCGTCAAAAGTAGGGATTGTGTGGTAATGTGTTAACACCATTTTCAACATTATTTCAGTTACATTGTGGAAGCCAGTGCACCTATCCATGTATCCCTGGAATTTCGTGTACCACAACTTCTCACAATATTCAGTGCAAGCAACTGGCAGCCTTCCAACAAAACCATTGCTGAAACAATGATTAGCAGTGAGAGAGGAATGAATCCAATCGCATTCAGACTGTCATTGATTCTAAGAGAGAAATTGGCCGAGCATAGGATTCAAACCAGCAACCACCTGTTTTTATGTTCTGTGCACTAGTAGTTGTTAAAAGTAGGGATTGTGTGGTAATGGGTTAAGTAAACAATCCCTGAAGAAAACTACTTTTGAAAACATTATAGAGGCAAGGGGGAAATGCTAATAACCAGCAGTTTCCTGTAATATTTACTACCATTTCAAAGATGGAGAGCACTGCTTGAAACTCATAGGTTTGTCTGCAAATGCAATCAGCAGGGACTTAGTCTCATATTTTGTGATTAGGTAAAGAGTTGAGCTCCATGGTGTTTTACAGCCAAGCCGTGGTAGTTACAGTATTAGTACGGTCAGGGTCAGGGGACTTCGAAACTTATTTGCGGTGTGGTGAATTGTGTCGCCCCCAGCCAAAGGCAGGGTGGTGACATGATTCGACACGGCACTGTACACGGCTCAAAGTCCCCTGCCACCCTCAGTGTACAACTAATTTATTATACTGCAAAGTTTTACCCTTTCAAAGCATGTATAATGCAAACTTGTTTTGTTTTATAAATTCACAAATTGAGGGTGCTGATGAAATTTTGAAACTGAGAAATAATTTGGTCTGATTTCCTGACTGAGAAAACACATTTCCTTTATTTGATGCTTTGATGGTTAATATAGAAGCAATTGGGCTTCCACCTTGCTGCAAATCAATTAACCCATTACCTCACAATCCCTAACTTTTGACCACCCTGAAAAAGAAGCCTTTAGTAAACATAATGTTGAAAAAATTTCAAAATCTCAGTCACTTTTATTTTGTCGTCTACAAATGCTTTCGATTTGGAAAAATCTAAAAGTATGTCATTGGTAAAGAGTTAAGCAAAACTTTTCTCACCTCTTCCACCTTGGGCAACACATCTTCTTCTATTTTTCTAAGCGGAGTGGTGAGTGTATTTTCTACAGGTGATGACGTGTGACCTAGTCCATGTACTTGTGTCTGACCTCGGCGGTTTTCTCTCTCCCTAACATTACCTGATGTGGCCCGCAGTCCTGGGTTTGATCTTCGACCAGACGGCTGACAAAGAAAATGAAAAACGTAATGACAGTGCTGTCCATAATGCAGATCAAGTTTTCCTTTTACCAAGTAACCTTGTTTATTTCATGCTTTCCTGTAGGATATCAAGAAATAGCAATGAAAATATTTTTCGATATTACACAGGTATGACCAGTGAAAATACCAATTTTCATGTTTGTGTTGCCTAGGTAAATTCAGCATGCCTCAAAACCAGACGGAAATATGACGTCATTTATCTTAAATTTCTCACACTCAACACAATATTGTAATGTGTCGCTATGCAGGAGGGGTATGCCACGGGGAAAAATGGAAAAAACTGTACTGGATTACGATAAAGCTCCTCCTAGAAAGGGTTATAAGCATGAAATAAATAGAATATTTGTTTTTTTTTTCAGTGAAAGATCGAAATTTATTTCCTTGAGTGAACACCATCAAATTTTCAAGAATGGTGCAGAGAAAGATTGAAATTTATTTCATCTCATGAACACCATCAGTAATATTTTCACACATGAAATGAAGCCCGACTTTTAACAACCCTGAGAAAGAAACCTTTTGAAAACATTGTGGGAAAAGCTGGCAACCGGCATTTTCTCCTCTTTCTACCCTCCACAAATCAAAAATCAATTTTTGATTTACAGTTATTTTGTCGCCTGCAAATGCTTTCAATTTGGACCTGTCTAATATTTTGTCATTTGTTAAAGAGTTAAAAGCCTTCTTTTCAGGTCTTTAAAACTCAGGATTGTTTGGCAGAGGAGTAAATGCAGTAAATGTATTAATGCTGATTTCTGTCATAAAAGGGGCAGGAAGTATTGTGAAAAAAAGCATAAATGCTGGTTACCAGCATTGCCACTGTTTCTGATGATGTTTTTATAAGGCCTGTTCCTCTTTGTCAGACAACAAAATTCTAGACTTGGTGCCATTGAAAGCATTTGCAGACAACATTATTATATGTGACTCAAATTATAGATTTTGTGTTATAAAGGTTAGAAATGCTACATTTTCTCCTTTTCCAACTATGTTTTCACATGATTTCTTCCCCTGGGTTGTCAACACATTACCACACAATCCCTACTTTTGACGACCCTGAGAAAGAAGCCTTTAGAAAACATTGTGGGAAAAGGAGAAAATGCTGGTAACCAGCATTTTCTCCCTTTCCCACAATGTTTTCTACCTTTCACAAAACAAATTTCAAATTTTCAGTCACTTTTAGTTTGTTGTCTGCAAATGCTCTCAATTTGGACAAACCTAAAAATTTGTTGTTGGTATTTTGAGTTAACTCTTTACCAAACAACTAAATTTTAAACTGGTCTAAATTGAAAGCATTTCCAGACGAGAAAATAAATGTAACTAAAGCAATAAAATTTGTTTTAGGAAGGTAGTAAAACATAGTAGGAAAAGGAGAAAATGCTGGTAACCAGCATTTTCTTCTTTTCCCACAAAGTTTTAAAAGGGCTTCTTTCACTGGGTTGTTAGAAGTAGGGATTGTGTGGTAAAGGGTTAAAACTTGGGATTGTGTGTGGGAAAGAGTTAAGATTAAAAAAAGTGTCGGGTAATTTGTTAAGTAAGGGCTTAAATGACATTGAATTATTCAACATTCATAAATAATACAATACAACTTTGCAAAATGGCGAAAAATTGTTTAAATAAAAAGAAAAGAATAAATAAGATAATGAAAACCTACTCTAACTGAAGTTATAATCACAGGCATTTCCACTTGGCACCAATTTTTATCACATGACAATCCTATATCACAGTTTTTATCACTGAAAATCTATCACATAAATATATCACCATGTAACAGAATATTGATAAAATTTCGGGAAGATAATTCATCACATAAACTATAGACCTGGTCAGACATTAAGTGCATGCAAGACTGATTCCACCCACTGTGCATGGATTATCATTTGTACTTAATAAATGTGACATCACTGTCGATAAGCTAATCTTATGACCAAACTCGACATCTAAAAACAGGGTCACTGCAATGTAAACCTTTCAGGAGCTAAATACAAATTATGATATTAACTCATTACCATACAATCCCTACTTTTGACCACCTGGAGAAAGAAGCTTTTAGAAAATATTGTGGGAAAAGGAGAAAATGCTGGTAACCAGCATTTTCTCCTTTTCCCACAATGTTTTCTACCCTTCACAAAACAAATTTCAAATTTTCAGTCACTCTTATTATGTCATCTGCAAATTCTTTGGATTTGGACAAGCTTAAAATATTGTTTTTTTGGTAATGAGTTAAATTACTCTACTGATATTCTGATATTCAAAAGCATTTGTATCAGATCATAGAATAGAATACATGCTCTCAAGTCTAGTCCAGATCAGTAATAGATGCTAATAAACTGCATTTTCTCCTTGCACCACAATGTTTTCTAATCTTTCACTCACAGACAAATCACATCAACTGAGCCACAATCAACTTATTGTCTGCCAAAAATGATGCTTATATACCTGTTACCACACAATATATACTTTTGACGACTCTGAGAAAGAAGCCTTTGATTAGAAAACATTGTGGGAAATGGAGAAAATGCTGGTAACCAGCATTTTCTCCTTTTCCCACAATGCTTTCTACCCTTCCCAAACCAAATTTCAAATTTTCTGTCATGTTTATTTTGTCGTCTACAAAATGCTTTCGATTTGGACTAACCTACAATATTGTCGTTTGGTAAACTTCTCGCTTACAAGACTGGTCCAAATTCAAAGCATTTTCTGACAAGAAATCAAAAGTGACTAAAATGATTAATTTGCCTTTAATTTTAATATCAGAAAACATTATGGTAAAAGGAGAAAATGCTCTTTACTTAAACCGGCATTTTTTTTTCCTTTTTCCACAATGTTTGCCAATGTTTTCTTTCTCAGGGTCATTAAAACTTGGTTTTGTAAAGTAAAGGTATGAAGGGAAAAAAATCTATGCAGTCGGTAGATAATAAGTTCAGTTTATATATTAACGTAGACCAATATTTGATTTATGCAAATTTTTCACCCTAAAATTTAATTCTATTGTATTAAACCTCTACCACATGACCAAATTTGCCTGGTTCAAATTGAAAACATTTGCAGACAACAAAATGAAGCTGCTCAAATCAAGGACTTTGTCTAAAGAAAGGTAGAAGACATATTGGGAATAGGAGAAAATCATGGTAACCAGCATTTGCTCCTTTTCACACAATATTTTTTAAAGTCCTCTCCTTCAGGCTTTTTTTTTAAACTCAGGATTATTTAGTAATGGGTTTAAGTGACAAAAAAAACTTATTAAAGTGTAATGATATAAGAGCAATAATAAAAAGTCAATTTTATTTCTCCTTTTGCCTCAATGCTTTAACCCTTTACCACACAGTCCCGACTTTTAACTGACCTTGAAAAAGAAACCCTTTGAAAACATTGTGGGAAAAGGAGAATATGCTGGTAATCAGCATTTTCTCTTTTCCCACAATGTTTTTAACCCTTTCCAAATCAAATTTCAGTTTCTGATTCACATTTATTTTGTTGTCTACAAATGCTTTGAATTTGGGCTAGTCCAAAATTTTGTCGTTTAGTAAAGAGTTAACCCATTACCACACAATCCCTACTTTTGACGCCCCTGAGAAAGAAGCCTTTTGAAAACACTGTGGGAAAAGGAGAAAATGCTGGTAACCAGCATTTTCTCCTTTTCCCACAGTGTTTTCTATCCTTCCCAGAACAAAATTTCAATTTTTCAGTCACCTTTATTTTGTCGTCTGCAAATGCTTTCAATTTGGACCAGTCTAAATTTTTCTCGTGTGGTAAAGAGTTAAAAGGTGGTCAGGAGTGCCAAAGAAGTTCTATGTAACAATAATGTTTATTGCAGAGAAACATGCAGTAGCAGATTATAAGGAGCCTCAGTTCCATTTGAGTTCAGCAACGATTTTTTGGGGTCAATAAATCTCAATTAACTGATTATCAAACAGCAAAATCTTTTCTGCTGGTCCAAATCGAAAGCATTTGCAGATGACAAAAAGAAAGTGAACAAAAACTTGAATTTTGTTCTGTGAAGAGTAGAAAACAATGTGGGTAAAGGAGAAAATACTGGTTACCAGCATTTATTCCTTTTCCCACAATGTTTTCGAATGGCTTCTTCCTCAGGGTCGTTAAAAGTCGGGATTATGTGGTAAAGAGTTAATCATTTTTTGAGCGCAAGTTTTTTCCCAGTTTAAAAAAAAGAAAGAAACGCTAAGAAACACTAGAAAAATGAGTCAAAGCAATAAAATATGTTCAAATTTTTACAATTCACCACATCAAATACCACCGATCAAAATAGTTTCTTCAATTAATGTGAAAGAAAAATTCCTTTTACAATACTAAAAATCCTCATGAATCATATGACAGCAGAAAGAAGTTGACACTTTCTCTTCCGAACCGACCACAATTAAATGTAAATCTATTCGAAAAGTTTGTCCATCCGATTAATATACTGTCCAATATTGAACTAATATTTGTTTTCTCTGTTTACCACCTCCCCCCCACTACTTTTACCGAATGTACTTCAAATTGTCTGGATAGCCACCCTTAACTCTTTACCACACAATGACGACTTTTAATGACTATGAGAAAGAAAGCCTTTGAAAACATCCTTTTTCCACAATATTTTCTCCCCTTTCAGTATTAAATTTCCATTTTTGATTCACATCTAAATCTATTTTGTTGTCTGCAAATGCTTTCAATTTGGACAAGTCAGAAATTTTGTTGATTGCATGGTAATGAGTTAACACATTACCAAATGACAATTTTTCAGGCTTCTCCAAATCGAAAGCATTTGCAGACGACAAAATGAAAATGACTGAAAATCGGGAATTTGTTTTGTGAAGAGTAGAAAACATTGTGGGAAATGGAGAAACAGCATTTTCTCCTTTTCCCAACAATGTTTCCTAAAGGCTTCTTTCTCAGGGTCGTCAAAAGTAGGGATTGTGTGGTAATGGGTTAACCCTTTACCAGACAATCCTGTTTCAATCACCTTGAAAAAAAGACTTAAAGAAAATATTGAGGTAAGAGGAGAAAATGCTGGTCAGCAGCATTTTCTCCTTTTACCCCCAATTTTGACAACCCTTTCATTGCCAAATCAAACCATTTGAGCCACACTGAAATAGCTTTCTACAAACACTTAAGTTTCGGCAAACTTTTATCGATAGTTAAAGAGTTTACTGATAAATAAAGATGGACATTTTCTGTAGATGGAGAAGACTCGCATTAAACGCTCATGTTATTGGCCTGCCAGAGCCTTTAATTACATAAAAATCAGATCAAAGATCAGACTGACTTTTCAGTGCAGCCTAATCTTGATCTTTAACCCTTTACCACACAATGACGACTTTTGACAACCCTGAGGTAGAAGTCTTCAGAAAACATAGTGTGAAAAGGAGAAAATGCTGGTAATCAACATTTTCTTCTTTTTCCACAATGTTTTCTACCCTTCAAAAAACATTAAAATTTCAAATCTTCAATCACTTTTATTTTGTCGTCTGCAAATGCTAATTCAATTTGGGCAAACCTAATATTTTGTCGTTTGGTAATGTCAATGCACCCAACTCAGGTGCATAGCCAGAATATTAGAATGGTGATCAATAGAATAATTATTTTATGTGGCAAATGATATAGAGCGGATATTTGTTGTTTTTGGTGAAAGATCGAAATTTATTTCATCGAATGGACACCATCGGTAATATTTTCACGAGTGGCACAGCCACGAGTGAAAATATTACCTATGGTGTTCACGAGATGAAATAAATTTTGATCTTTCACCGAAAGAAATAAATATTCTGTTTATTTTATGCTTTTAACTCTTTCTGGGAGGAGCTTTATCAAAATTCAGCACAGTTCTTTTCCCTTATTCCCCGTGGCGTACCCCTCCCACATAGCAATGTTACGCCAAGTGCGAGAAATGTGAGGTATATGACGTCATATTTCCCATCTGGTTGTTAGGCACGCGCAATTTGCCTAGGCAACAAGAACGTGAAAATCGGTATTTTCACTGGTGGTACCAGTGTAAGATCGAAAAATATTTTCACTGCTATTTCTCGATATCCTACCAGAAAGCATGAAATAAAAACTATTTTAGTCACTTTTGAACTTAATGTTGAGCAGGATATATAACAACACTAAGCCTTAATGAATCATATATTACTATTAACCCTTTACCCGATAAGGCATTTCTATAGTATTTCTAACTGACCCTAAATAGCAGCAAGGATAAAGCTGTTTCTTATGCGTATATAACACCTTTTGATAGCATACAAAACATTGTGGCAAAAGGTGAAATTGCTCGTCACGAGCAATTTCACCTTTTGCCACAATGTTTTCCAAAGGCTCCTACAAGCAATGCGTAGTAATGAGTATCTATGGAGTAAAGGGTTAACTTGTTAACAACAAAATTTATGGAGATACATTACAGGTAGGTATCTAGAATTTTCACATCCCACCATAATCATAAAATTACAAAAAAAAAATTTTTTTTGATGGTATTCCCTAAAAAGGCTACATAGCCTCTTAAGCAATTTTTAGATTTCCTGCCAAAATTTTTAAAAAAGCATTGTGGGAATGTTAAGTGACTGGCACGTGAGTAATGACTCTGAAATTCCATAACATAACAAACATGTAATTATTTTCCATAATGTCTTCTTCCAACCTATGTTTGAAGCTTTGTCTATGTATTTCCGGTGTGAAAATGAGTTGCTTACGTAAAAATAGAATGTGTTTCCAGTCGCTGTTGACATTGGCTGTAGTAAATCTCTACTTTCTCATGTTGTCGGATGGTTTTCGATTACTGGGCTTTTATGAATGAAAATTACAAGGCTTTTGGAGTATAAGGATGATTTTTTTGTATTCTTATAAAATTTTTATCCCAAAATCTAAAGGGCCACTTTTAAGGCATCTGCCAAAGGAATGGGTTCCCTAAAAATATTTTCACCATACTTGCCAAGTATCTTTAGAATTTCTAATGAAGTAAGAAGTAAAACCTAATTTATAAAAAAAAAATCAATTAACCACACACAATACCTCACACAAAGAGAAATTGCTTGTAACAAGTCATTTCTCTTTTTGCCAAAATGTTTTCAAAAGTGGCTGTTTAATTGCAAGATGTAATGATCGAGTCACACTCTAGTCTGTAGGGGGTGTTAATTTCTCCAAAAATCTGACAACAGAGATCTCTCTTCACACTAAAACTATCTGCCAGGTCTTCATTTATCTTTTTTTTTATCTCTGTGATCAAAATATCTTTTCTTTTTCAATAAACTCTCACTCTTTATTCTTTTATATCAAGTTCTGCTTTCTTATTCAAATAATGGTTTCCCTCTTCACCACAGCAATAAAAGAATCAAGCAGTTCAATCTTTATCACACAACAAAATTTTACAATCTTTAACCCATTACCACACAATTCCTACTTTTGACGCCCCTGAGAAAGAAGCCTTTAGAAAACATTGTGGGAAAAGGAGAAAATGCTGGTAACCAGCATTTTCTCCTTTTCCCACAATGTTATCTACCCTTCACAAAACAAATTTCAAATTTTCAGTCACTTTTATATTGTCGTCTGCAAATGCTTTCAGTTTGGACCAGCCTAAAATACTGTTGTTTGGTAATGGGTTAACTAAACTCAAGGCTGTTTCAGACTACAATCTAAAGTAGCTCAATGCATTAAACTTAATTGAATCTTAGAAAAAGTAGAAAACGTAGCAAAAAAAAGGAGAAAATGCTGGTTACCAGCATTTTTTCTTTTTCCTGCAATATTTTCAAATAGACCTTTTCCCCAGCGTTGTTACTCGGGATTTTCAAGCCTAGAATGGGGACAAAACTATCAAGTGAATGAAAGTTAAAAAATTGTTTGACACACTGAATTATCGCATGATGTTTACGTCACTCGTACATCACTGCCAAGATTTTATAATGAAAAGTCGGCTAATCTTCAGCCATCATCGATGTAAACAAGCATATAATGTGGCATGGTAGGATCTGTTCTAGTTTCAAAATTCATTTTTCTGCCTCTGATTGGGACTTTTACAAACAGCACCTTTACATACTAAAGTCATAAACATTGCCATATTTTCCCATGGAAAAATGGAATTTACATTTATTCTATAAACAGGCCATTTTACATTTCACAAACTGAGACTTTAATCAGAACTGTCACAAAATGTAAATTATCACTTTCATTCCCGAGATTATCTTGTTCAATATTGTAACAACATTGACAAAAACTTGTGGGGATAAGGAGAAAATTTTGTTAACTCCTAATTTGCTGACATTTTCAGATACTTTATCAAAGACAAATATCTTTTCATCTGAAGAAAATTCATCGTCATCAAACTGCTTTTCAAACAAGTAATCCTACATTTTTGTTGCATGGTGAAAGCTGCTAACTTGCAGATGAAAACTCTTCCTCAAAATATGCAATTTCTCCTTTTTCTCACAATGTTTTAAGAAGCTTTTTTCCTAAGCCTGGTCATTAAAAGTTGGGTTTGAATGAACTTGATGCCTTTAATATTGTCTTTTCTGTAGTGTCAATGGAGGTGTTTTATGATAGGCAAAAATGGCCCATTTGACCTTGAAGATGTTAAATCAGATGTCAACAAGTACTTTAAGCATTTATATATACCCTTTTATCTGCAATGAGACACTGGATCTGTTATCAGGGATTCCTTGCTCAATCCAGGAAGGCAGAGCAATTCACACTGGAGAGTCTTTGGGTAAGATACTCAAAAGGCCCAGCCTAGCAGGTAATTATAACATCGAGACCCCTTTCTCTTATGTCTAGGGGCCTTGTTGACACACATTCCATCAAATTACCTTTCTGTAAATGTGAGTTTGGCACAAGGTAGTATGCTCCTTGGACATACAAAAAAATCATAATCACAAACCTAAAAAAGTTTCGCACGATGTCAGCCTACATGTACTGACTGCAGGCTGACACAGGTTGATATTTTTCCAGAACTGCATTTAGCCCCCCTTTTCACAGAGTATGGTTCATATGAGTTCCATTTTAGATGTTTGTGAAGGGTAAAAAACATTGCAGGAAAAGAAGAAAATGCCAGTTACCAACATTTTCCCCTTTTCTAATAATGTTTTCAAACAACCTTCAATTGTACTGAAACTTTCTCAGGGTTGTTAAAATTCAGGTAGTGTGGTAAAAGAGTTTAAACCTTTTACCACATAATGACAAATAGATGTTTAGAAAACTTGTCGGAAAAAGGGAAAATGCAAGGAACCAGCATTTTCCTTTTTCCAGCAAGATGTCTACATTTTTACAGTCAATTAATTATCTTCATTTCAGCAACATTTGATATCCACAAAATGCTTTCACTTTGGACAAGTATAAGATTGCATCCTTTGAAAAATAGTTTTACAACAAATTTTGGACCCTTCTAAACCAAAAGAGTTTGCAGGCGACAATTTTAGATTTGGAGAAAATTGCAGAAAGTTCTCAAATGGGTAGAAAACACTGTGGGAAAAGGAGAAGTTGCTCGTTACGAGCAATTTCTCCTTTTCCCACAGTGTTTTCAAAGACTTTTACAGCACACACGTAAATACCAGGCCTGGCTTGTTTGGGAAAGGGTTAAGGGGTTAAATGCAATGTGGAATCAGTTTTACAGATTTTATGATATAGTGTGCTCTCATTCAGTGTAATATTAGGTGTAAGTAAATTGAACTGTCACAAGACCCACAATTATCAGCTATTAAACATAATCATAATTCAATAAATCATCTATAACTGCTGTAAAAAGCTTGTTGATCTTGATAAGCTTTAAAAAAAAAAGTACAACGCTCTGAAAAAAGGGGGTTTAATTCTTCACCACACAATCCCGACTATTTATGACCCTAAGAAAGATAGCTTATGAAAACATTGCGGGAAAAGAACATGCATGTAACCAGCATTTTCTTTTTTTCCCACAATGTTTTCTATCCTCCCCAAATGGAATTTCAATTTTTGATTCAAATTTATGTTGTCGTCTGCAAATGTTTTCAAAATGGACTAGTCCAAAATTTAGGTCGTTTTGTAAAAAGTTAATACATCTGCAAAAAGTACCAATCCATATTAGCCTGTCAAAATGTCATGTGACTGGCACTTGACTAATAAGGCTTAAATTCCATTACATAACAAACATGTAATAATCATTTTCCATAATGTCTTCTTTGGAACCTATGTTTGAAACTTTGCATATCCTAGGAAAAGGAGAAAATGCTGGTCACACTGGAGACCACCATTTTTCTCCTTTTCCCACAATTCTTTTTTTTTACCCTGCAGGAAACAAATTTCAATTCTTTAGTTACATTTATTTTGTCGTCCGCAAGTGCATTCAATTTGGACCAGTCTAAAACTTTGTCGTATGGTAAAGGGTTAAACACTCGGCCACCTTGCAAGCTAAGACGCATGAAGGAAAAGGAATACAGAAAAAAAAGTCAACAGTAAAAACCTCTGTGTGCAGAAAGTAAATATTGACATTCAGCTTGGCTTTGGCAATAAAGATAACATGTAGCAATTGTAACTTTTTTCTTACATTTTATAAATAAATACTTTTATTTTATAGTTTTGAAAGTTCCATCATGAAGGAGCATACATAACACATACAAATATGATAAAAAAATCAAAGGGCCAAAATCCCAAATTAACATTTAAACTCTTTACTAGACTACATGACAAAATTTTAGACTAGATGTAGTATACTGGTCTATCCCATAGATAGATGTAACTTTTAGGTATATAGTCGGGTACAGATATTTGGTGATACATCGTGCAGCTTCATCGACATGTGGTTCAGTAGCTCAGGTGGTAAGAGTGCAGGAACAGTATTCCTGAGACCCTGGGTTCGAATCCCAGTCAATCTACGATATTTTTCCACCAACTGGTATTTTTGGCATCCGATGTGAATAACCAACTTATAAGCCAGATAGGGTGGCAGTGATTGAGGGATTTGTGGACGAATCTTTAGTATACTGGTCTATCCCACAGATAGATGTAAATTTAGGTATATAGTCGGATATAGGTATTTGGTGATATATTGTGCAGCTTTATCGTCATGTGGTTCTGTAGCTCAGTTGGTTAGAGTGCAGAAACGGTATTCCTCAGAGGCCCTGGGTTCAAATCCCAGTTGAGACGCAATATTTTTTCACCACCTTTTACATAGTCCAAATTGAAATAAAGACTGCTCAAAAGATGAAATTTGACCTTGATGGTGTTGAAAACATTGTGGGAATAAGAGAAAATGCTGGTTACTAGCATTTTCTCCTATTCCTACTATGTTTACAACAGCCTTCTATCTCTGGGTCACTAAAAGTTGGGATTGTGTGGTAAAAATTTACAGAATCGGATGACAAAATTTACACCGTTCCATATTCCACATCTTCCCGAGCTTTACCACACAACGAAATTTCAGCCTTGTCCAAATTGAAAGCATTTACGGTACAAATGGCACCAAATTGTCCAAATTGAAAGCATTTACGGTACAAATGGCACCAAATTGTCCAAATTGAAAGCATTTACGGTACAAATGGCAACAAATTGTCCAAATTGAAAGCATTTACGGTACAAATGGCACCAAATTGTCCAAATTGAAAGCATTTACACTACAAATGGCACCAAATTTCTTAATTGGGTAGAAAACTTTGTGGGAAAAGGAGAAAATGCTGGTCACCATCATTTTCTCCTTTTCCCACAATGTTTTCAAAAAGGCTTCTTCCTCAGAGCCGTTTAAAGTTGTCATTGTGTGGTAAAGGGTTAAAGTGTTAAAATCCAAGTTATTTGACAATATTGTGTAACCGAAAGTTTATAGCAATATCAAAAGTGTATCTACATTTCGATAGCCAGGCGTTAATAACATCAATTTGTGAAGTAATTAGGATTATATCAGCTGTCTGCACATGTCATTATTCTTTGAGGATTACAACTGTCTGATATGATGCATCACCCAGCCATAGTGTGGCTTATACAAAGCTATTACCAAAGCCTAAGGGAGCTTTTTTGATACATTTAGGCCAGTGCATAATTATCATTATGTTATGTAATATCAGATTCTGATCATAGCTGAATGAATCACACCAGGTAGTGTAATGATTGAGTAAACATTTTATTTTGCTTTTGAAATGAAATCTGGTTCTGTACCAAGAATACCCAAATTAGATAGATTAGTATTTGTAGAATGCCATCTAGCGGAAGATATTAGGATTATATCGATGTTGTAGAATGCCATCTAGTGGAAGATATTAGGATTATATCAATATTGTAGAATGCCATCTAGTGGCAATATAAATGACTGAAAATTTGAATTTTTTTTTGTGAAGGGTAGTAAACATTGTGGGAAAAGGAGAAAATACTGGTTACCAGCGTTTTCTCCTTTTCGCAGTGTTTTCTAAAGGCTTCTTTCTAAGGGGCCTCAAAAGTAGAGATTGTGTGGTAAAATGGATTAACAGTAGCATAAGTATGGATCCATAAAATTCATTTTGTATAAAAACTGAGAAATGAAGTAGATTGGTTCTTTGGTATGCAGAAAATCGACCAAAAGCAAAACATTTTGACCCTGGTCAGCCTGTGCAGATTGACATGGTCAACACTTTTTGCAAATGCATTTTTTCAAAGAGCATGAGTGGCTCCAATATTATAGTGAATGGTGAAAGATCAAATTATTATTTGAAAAAAAAGGGGAAAAAAAAAACTAGACCAATTGCATGATTAAGTCCTAAATAATATGACAGAATCAATTCAAATTTTGGTAGAGATTATTGCACTATTACCTTGCAAAATTAAGCAATTATCACATCTAAAAATGACATGGTTTTCAGTCATTTTCTCTGTCTAATTAAGCGATCAAATTTAACATATCATTCGAGTACAAAATGCAAGTTATATTTCATGTAATTTGAGTAGTCTTTTTCTTTCTGCACATTGAGTATATTAAATATCATTACCAACATCACTGACCTAATTCTTAACCATTTACCAAACAACAGAAATGAAACAACATGATGTTGCGTCCAAACTGAAAGCATTTGCAGATTGTAAATACATTAGCAACTGAAATGATGGAATTTGTCGGTAAAAGAGTAACATTTGTGGGAAAAGGAAAAAATGCTGGTTATCATAAGTCATTGTTATAATTATCACAACATCCCCAAGAGAGCCAAGGACAAAAGCAAAGGAATACTGGTGAAAGGACCACTGTGTTATTTGGTTACCTTCAGTTTTTTTATCTAGTAAGGGAGATAATCATGTAATTGACAGGAATGGCCGCCATTGATATCAAGGCAAATGCATGGGTCAGTAACAAATACCATATTGAAGCAGGGGCAAAAAGTACATTTTGGACTACAGACAATTTTCAGTTTTTGTGGTGAACCAAAGGTGAGCCAAAAATTTCCAGCTTTTTATGAAACATTCCCAGGACTTTCAATGCCCCTACCAATATAACAAACCAGAATTGCCATTTATTTTCGAGGTAAACAATGTTTCCCAATGTTTGGCCTACCATGTTTGCCTTGAAATTTGTGAAGGAAGATAATTACACCAGAAAAACTCACAACAAGGTGTAACCATAAGTGGCTGACCATTAAGCACTGAACCCTTTACCAAACAACAAAATGTTAGACTGGTCCAAATCAAAAGCATTTGCAGATGACAAAATAAATGCAGATAAAAAATTAAAGTTTGTTTTGTGAAGGGTACAAAACATTGTGGGAAAGGGAGAAAATGCTATTTACCAGCATTTTCTCCTTTTTGTGGTATTTGTCGAAGACAATACCACTATGAGTTCAAGATTGAATTTGATAACCATGTATCTTATTTTGTGCAAAGCCGAAGGAAATAACCCAGTTAAACTAATTTCTTCTGAGGCAAATGAGTTTTTCGGTAGTACTCAGATATGTAATTTGAAATGGCATATTAAAATACATTAGGCGAGGCCATCGATCGTTGAGATACTTATATTTTATTGAAAATAGCTTCTCACAGCCTTTTATTGGCACAATGAGACGAATTTGCCTGCTTTTTCGTTCCAAACCAATTCGTTCCATGACTTGTTCGTCCTATGATTGCACGCTCCTCCATGTGATTGCTCATGAATATTTATAGATCGAAGTAATTGATTGTAATGTTGGAAATCAAATGTAAAAGGCTACAGATATTTCAAAATTATAGTTTAAGGTAAATGAGCACTCTCCTTTCAACCGAAAAGGTATTCATTTGCTTAGTGGGTTGACTTTTAGCCAATATTTGAACAATATGTGTCTTTTTCTTTCAAACTATTAATTCCACACAATGGGTTTCCTTGACAAATACCACTTCAGCGTTCTCAACGCTTTGATTCCACAATGTTTTCAGAAGGCTTCTTTCTCAGGGTCATGAAAGCCTGGGATTGTTCGGAAAAGGGTTAAAACTAGCCTTGCTATAGAGTTAGCTGTAGATGAGAAGGTCCTGATGCATGTTTCTACATGCTAGCTATGCATAGCCTGGTATGGTTTGTGCTGGAATGGGTGACCAAGTCACTGCATGTTACATTTGGTGGATGGGGTGGGATTTATGACAAGAGCGTTGGACTAGAGTTGTCTTACTCTCTAAATTACCCTGGTTTCTCTAAATATAAATCTTTGAGTCGAGACTTCTCAAAGAGGAAATGAACACAGAAAGTTGATGCATCTATAGGCCAGTACAACCAGCCTTGCTGTACGGCTAGGTTTTATGGTAATGTGGTTTGATGTCTCATTAGATCACATGCTAGTTAACCCATTACCACACCATCCCTTCTTTTGACGACCCAGAGAAAGAAGCCTTTGGAAAACATTGTGGGAAAAGGAGAAAATGCTGATAACCAGCATTTTCTCCTCTTCCCACAATGTTTACTACCCTTCACAAAACAAATTTCAAATTTTCAGTCACTTATATTTTTGTTGTCTGCAAATGCTCTCGATTTGGACAAACCTAAAATTTTGTTGTTTGGTAATGAGGTTAGTGCTAGGACAGCAACCAGGTCATTGCATGTTATAAAGGTGATATGGACTGAGAACCATGGGACCATTTTGAGGAAGGACGGGACAGGTACATTCTGTATACCATATTTGTGGTGGCCCTTTGCAGCAAGCCACAATGTAAAACTCCACTTTCCAATAATACACCAGTGCAACAAACCACAATTTACCAGTTGTTTATGGGTGCACATACCTTTACAATGTAGGGCCTCAAACCTTTAAACCCTGGGCTCTGAATTTTTGTTGAATAATACAAAGTGGAAAGAAAAATTCACTGAAAGGCAAATGGACTGAAAATCATGTGGATATCTTGAAGGGGGTAAGTTGGATAAGATACATACAGTCTGACATTTTGGCTTTTGTCTTCCTGGTGATCTGTACAGCAAGCCTGATTTCTGTACTAGATATCAAGTTTTTAAATTATTCCCTTACTATCAGCATTTGCAGCTAATAACATAATACTCTGTCTCAAATGGGATTTGACAGTCTTCCAAATGGGAGACAACATATGGTAGAAAAAGGAGAAAATGCTGGCCACCACCATTTTCTCCTTTTCCCACAATGTTTTCTGAAGCCATCTTCTCATGTGTCAAAATGATACAAGATTGATTGGAAAAGGTTTATTTACAAGTTTTATAGGGTGCACAAAACCTTTTCAAAATTGGGCAAATACCCATAACCACAGTTTCAGCTTGTTTATGATGGTGCCCACACCTTTTTTAATATTGCACATCAATAGTAGAACTTTAGAATGGCCATAGCTGTAAATTTCCATACATTATTTTAGTTACCAGTATACCTCAGGTGCAAGTGTACCTATCCTTAGCTTCCTTGAGTTCCTTTCTTCCCTAGCCACTGGCTGCTTTCCTACATATTTATCAGTGAAACAATGTTCAGTAGTGGCAGAGGACTGAATCCTTGTGCATTTACTATTAATCCTTGGAAAAAATTAGTCGAATTGGGAATTCTAACTTACTATCCCCTGTTTTCAAGTCCATAACGCTAACTGACTGCACTACTGGGACACAGCTTGCAAGCATTGCCGTATTTTGCAGGGAGAATAAAGTAAAATCAGCCTGCATGTAATTTTGTGCAATCTCTTGCTTTACATGCACTGCTGCTCTAGCTCTCAGTAGTTCTTGTAAGATAAATCCCCCATATCCAAATAAACACATCTTTTTCGTAGTACTGTCGATAGTTTAAAGTCAGAAGATAAAATTACAAAGCCAGGTTGCCTAAATCATCAGCACAAGGGACCATTATCTCCCGGTAGATGGCATTCTACAAATACTCATCTATTTAATTTGGGGGCATTCTACAATATACTCATTTATCTAATTTGGGCATCCTGGGTACAGAACTGGACTACTTTTCTACGTGACAACCATTACTTCGAATTCAAACTATAATAAACATTTGCTCAATACCAGTAAACGCTACCTGGTGCGATTCATTCAGCTGTGATCAGCAGATAGAGAAATCTGGAGCTAAAACAGGCCTCACTTCTCAAACATATTGATAAAAGCTATTTTCTCCATTGCTATATTTTATTGCGTAGTACTATAGTTTACCTGAATATCAGGGAGAATGATGCGTCATATAAGACAGGTCAAATCTTCAAAAAGAATATGACATGCACAGACAACGCACAAAGGACTTGATATCAGAGAATCACTGGTTTGAATCCCCAGCCTTGCTATTTTTTTTCTAGGTCTGATTGTTACAAGTCTTACTGACAGAATTTATTCCTCTCTCCTTCCTGATCATGGTCTGGACGAGGGCTACGTGGGAAAGCAGCCAGTAGCTTGGGAAGAAAATTGAGCAACGCACCGATAAAAGAAGCTCCAGGAAAACATGGATAGATGTAATGATCATCACACTATGTCTAAAACGATTTTGAAAATAGTCTTAACCCTTTACCACACAATCCCAACTTTTAACAACCTTGAGGAAGAAAGCCTTTGAAAACATTGTTGGAAAAAGAGAAAATACTGGTAACCCGCATTTTATCCTTTTCCCAGAATGTTTCCTACCCTTTCCAAACCCAAATTTCAATCTTTGATTCACTTTTATGTTGTTGTCTGCAAAATTTAATGCTTTTAAGTTGGACAAGTCAAAAATTTGAGTAAAGAGTATAAACACCTTAAACAGAAATGGCTAGATATGTCTTTGTAAAGCTAGAAAATATTGTGAGAGCAAAAAGGGAAAAAAATGCTGGTAACAAGGAATGAGACACAACAAGTAATTCAGATTCATATGACAGTATTAAAATTTTGTATTTGTCTTTGAAAGGGTAAAAAAATGTATTGTTGGAAGAGGAGAAAAAGACGGTTACCTGCATTTTCTTCTTTTCCCACATTGTTCTCAATAGTCATCTACCACACTTTTTTTTACACTTTATCATTCAGTAAAGGGTTAAAACTTTGTGGCTCTGGGATTGAGGGGTCAAAAAGTCATATTCATGCAAATGTTGAATAAACAGAGATTGAATACCAGTAGTTATTAATTTTTATTTCCCCAATAATTTGGACAGCATACCTAGTGAAACCAATTTACTGCCTCAAGACTATGAAAATAGCCTTTTTAAAGTACAAGGAATAATAAACATGAGTTCACCCCTTCACTTAGACTGGTGTCAGTCCGTTAAATAGAGCCTTTTCATTAAAATAAAATCATCATGTAAAACTGCAAAATGAAAACTCTGTGTTGTCAATGTTCTGAATGTCTGATTTAACTTGTATTTCAGAAGAAGGGCAAGTAACAACACATATTTCTGTGACTTTACTGTAGTTGTGTACCTTGTTTATTAGAATGCTGGGCCTGAATGCCAGGCTACCCTTCACTAAACAATCCCCTGTTTTAACCAGCCTTAGGTTGAACCCTTTTAAAAACACTATGGGAAAAAGAGCATTTGCTCCTTTTTCCATAATGTTTATCTACCAATTCAGAGAACCTCAATTCATCTGTACCAATTTCACATTTCTCATTATGTAGATCCTGCTATTTTCAACACTATTTCAGACATAACACAAACACGTCCTACTTATCTGGTCATCATAACCATAACAGTGCCAAACTTGAGCTATCACTAAATGTGATTATACCCCCACCTGCTCAATGTCACAAAAACAGATATTTGTCACAGAATGCTGTATGGCTTAGTACAAAAGTAAGAGTTGAAAAAAAGTTCAAGATAATCCGTAACAAATTGCAGCAGGATCATGAAAATTGCACATGTACAACTTCATATGTATAGGAACACTGTGTGTAAATTTTAGTTCAGTACATGAAAAACTGTAGAAGTTACAATGCTGCGGACAAATTTGTGTCTACGGATGGACAGACAGACAGCCATAGCAATAACAGTATACCCTCCTCCACTACGTTGTGGGGGGTAACTTAACTCTTTCCCAAACAAGCCCTGGTTTTTACATGTCTGCAGAACAAGTCTTTAGAAATCACTGTGGGAAAAGGAGAAATTGCTCATAACGAGCAATTTCTCCTTTTCCCACAGTGTTTTCTGCCCCCTCAGATAATTCTCTGCTATTGTTATGAAAGTTAGAATTGTCGTCTGCAAAAGCTTTCAGTTTGGAAGAGTCTAAAATTTGTCGTTTGGGAAAGGGTTAACCCTGTAAACAACATTTTCAGTCTAGAAATAAGACATACAGGTAATTGCAATTTCATGATGCTTCACAACAGTTGTCTATAGTTTTTCATCTAAGTGGATAATACAGATCAAAGATCAGACTGCACACTCTGTGCAGTCTGATCTTGATCTACATTGGCCACAAAGACAATTATAGTTGTGAAAGGCACTTTTTGTGTTAAAGATCATCAAATTTGTGTTGTAAATGATAGTACCCAACAGAGTTACCAGGTTCCCTTAAACATTTCTGTCTGAAACTGTCAATACCTGGGGTCGTGCATGGCTCAAAGATAAAGTACAGGTCTCTACCTAGAGACCTCAGATTCAAACCATGCTGTAAGCATTGTTTTTTTTTTCTGTGGTTTGGTCAAGACACTTCAAAACCCCAGCTAGTGCTGATGAAATCCAGGACACACATGAATATGTAAATTGTTGCAGTGATATAACTGAAATAATGTTAAAAGTGGTGCAAAACACCTGTCAACTAGTTCATCAGTATGTCTATCAATTTATTGATGAAACGATCTAAATATCTTAATGCATATATATTATATTTCATGTTTCTACTTTTAGAAATGTTATGGGTAAAAAAATGAAGTAATTTTAGGTGGAGGGAATTATTTCCCCTTCACAGCGAATACATGTATTTTCCTCCTGCAAAAAATCTGGAACTCTTTTTTTTTGTTCTACTTGAGATTACTAGTTTTAAAAGTGGCATTCGTTGACAAAATAATCTAAGGAAATATAATTGTATATCGTTTATTTCATCAGCTTGTGGTTAATATGGGGAAATATTTGCCTCAAAAAGGAAAGGTCCACAAAAATAACTTGTGCTTTCGCATACATTTCCCTTTTATGGCAAATATTTCCCCATATTAACCACAAGCTCATGAAATAAACTCTATTTATCTACATATTTACAGGTATGATAATGTAATTATCTTAACTGAGACACAAGGTATGAATAATTACCTGATAAAATAACCCACATAGACAGACAGTATTTGGATCAATGGTTCTCAATTCAGTGCAAGGCACCATGCTTTATCTGTTGAACAGGTATCAACCTGAGTTACCTGACCCCAGACTGTCTATCAAAATCCATTAGAAAACGGTCATTACATGCTTATAACTAGAAACAATAATATCTGCTGGCTAATTGCCTATATTTTGTTCCTTGATTATTGGAATCACAGACGAACCTGCGCAGTTTATTTGAAAGATTTAAACCATTGCCAAATGACAAAATTTTAGACTGGCCCAAATAGAAAGCATTTGCATAAGTCAAAATAAAAGTGACTGAAAATTTGAAATTTATCATGTGGAGGGTAGAAACCATTGTGGGAAAAGGAGAAAATGCTGGGAACTAGCACTTTCTCCTTTTCCCACAATGTTTTCTAAAGGCTTCTTTTTAAGGGTCATCAAAAGTAGGGATTGTGTGGTAAAGGATTAACTTTATTCTAAGACCACAACAGAAAAATAAGATACAAAAAATTTTAGCTTCAAATTTATTTTGTCCAGACTATCTCAGCAAAGTAGACAATGTGGATCAGACTGCATGTTGTTCTGTTGTCTGATCTAAACTCTATCGTCACAACGCGGTTCTGTGTGGCTATGTGGCAAAGTGTAGGGCTTACTACCTTAAGGGTCTGCATTCACAAACTATTCTTAAGAACATTCTTAGTCTCAAGAATATTGTACATTACAAAGTAACACTTCTTCTAATTAGCTAAATTAAATGCTTTAGTCAAACAGAAGTTGGGTTACTCTCAAAATAAAAAACTGGACCATTTGACCTAATGACCTAGTTTTTTACTCAACATGATCCAATTTCGACGCATGTCACACAACAGACGACGGACACAGCATGATCACAAAAGCTCACTTCATGCTCAAGTGAGCTAAAATCAGGAGAGCATATAGATAGGTGCAATGGCTAACATTGATCACCATGGTTTCCCATGGATCACTGACTGAGACTTACAGAGGTTGCTTATAAACAGGGACAATGAGAATGGGGCTAAACCCTTTACCAATTAACAATCCCGACTTTTAGTACCCCTGTGACATAAGCCTTTTAAGAACATCGCGAGAAAAGGAGAAAATGCTGGTAACCAGCATTTTCTCCTTTTCCCACAATGTTTTCTTCCCTTCCTAAAACAAATTTTAATTCTTTAGTCACATTTATTTTGTCGTCTGCAAAATCTATGCTTTCAATTTGGACCAATCTAAAATCTTGTGTTCTGGCAGTTAAGTTTCAAGAATTGGGCATCGTGTAATCTTTTGGTGTTGCTTTACTACTCATGTGACTCTTCCAAAACCACTGGCTGCTTTCCAAAATAAAGAGAGTTTAAAATCTCAACAGTTATTAGTGTAGAAAATTTGATTTATGCTGTACTGCCATTTTAACCCTTTACCACACAGAAAAATTTAGGACTTGTCCAAATTGAAAGCATTTGCAGGCGACAAAATAAAAGTGACTGAAAAGTTGAAATTTGTTTTGTGAAGGGTAGAAAACATTAAGGGAAAAGGAGGAAATGCTGGTCACCAGCATTTTCTCCTTTTCCCATAATGTTTTCAAAAGACTTTTTTCTCATGGGCGACAAAATTTGGGATTGTGTGGTAATGAGTTAATGTACTTTGACCCATATTCCAAACTATCTTGTCATGTGTAAAAATCACACACTCATTCAAAAAAAGGATCTATTTCCACACATTAAGCAACTGATACATTTAACGGGAAATCTGATAATTTCAATTACTTGAGTTAATACCTTGTGTTCATTTGATACAGGCCTGGACTTAAACTCAATCTCGTTACAAATTGAAGCGTAAAAGTTGATAAAAATCAATTAGGCCGGGGCACCAAAAATCTACAACATGTCCTGATTAAGTCATTTAACTCTTTACCAAACAATCCTGAGTTTTAATGCAAGTCTATTTGAAACAATATGGGTAAAGAAGAAAACCAGCATTTTCCCCTATAACCACAATGTTTCCCAAATCAAATTTCAATTCTTCAGTAACATTTATTTTGTCGTCTACAAATGCTTTCAATTTGGACCAGTCTATAAATTTGTCGTTTGGTAAAGAGTTAAATACATCCACGTAAAATAGAGCATGAATACAAAACATACATAATTAGACCATACAAAGCATTATAGTACAATGAGAATTTGTTCACTGTGAAGCCACAATGCTTCTATACATGGTAACATGGTAACTTGCTCATGTTGAGCAGTTTCTCCTTTTTCCATAATTTTCCATACATCATGTGAGCAGCAATACAAGAAAGTCTCACCAGGTCATTTTTTTAGGTAATGATCACAGTTTATTGTATGTTTCAGGAAAGTCTGAGATTTTATTTTATCTTATAACCCCCACTGTTTTCAGTGTGATTTACCCATTACGAGTTTTCTTATACACATTTGATATCGCAGTTGTGTGACGTCCTTTTGTACGTATTACATGGAAGTGAATGGCTTTTATGAATATTACAGCTGGTGCATATTTATGAAAGTTTTTCGATCATTTAACTCATTACCAAATGACAAAATTTTAGGTT
Source organism: Tridacna crocea (assembly GCA_943736015.1). Lineage (NCBI taxonomy): Eukaryota > Metazoa > Mollusca > Bivalvia > Cardiida > Cardiidae > Tridacna > Tridacna crocea. Next base: position 14,884,085 of record OX031062.1, read on the forward strand.
TGTCCAAATCGAAAGCATTTGCAGACGACAAAATAAAAGTGACTGAAAGTCTGAAATTTGTTTTGTGAAGGGTAGAAAACAATGTGGAAAAGGAGAAAATGCTGGTTACCAGCATTTTCTCCTTTTCCCACAAAGTTTTCTAAAAGCTTCTTTCTCAGGGGCGTCAAAAGTAGGGATTGTGTGGTAATGGGTTAATCCATATTTTGTGAAATGCCATTATGTGACAAAAAGAATCTGACATTCGTAGACATTTGAGATAAGTTTTATTAAACTTGTCCAGGAAAAATGTTATTAAGCTTGTCAAAGACTCCTTTAATAACATTTCCCTTGGCTTGTTTTATAAAATCTTATCTCAAAAGCCCACTCATGTCAAATCCTATATTTCATATTCTTACACTTGACTATCTCAGAACTAAGTAATGTTGTAAAAGAAATGTAAAATGGAAACTGAACTCTCATTTTGTCCTGCCAGGTCAAGTTTTTCTGACCTAAGATTACAATTTGTCCAGCAAGAACAATGATCAAATATTAACTGTCCAGTGAGTTGTAAAACAGTAAGAAGTCACTGATCACAAGCCATCTAGTAAATCATGTATGCTTGTTCAATAATTTTATGGCCCACCTATTCCATTATTATTGTGTCGTGGCCTTTTTTTATGGGTTTTCACTCTGAAAGTGGCCTTTTTTATGGGTTTTCACTCTGAAAAGTCGAGTCAGTCAGTAAAGTACAGAACTGGTTAACTCTTTTTGGACTGGACAAAATTCAAGGCATCTGCAGATAACAAAATAAAGAGAGGATATTTGTTTTTTTCGGTGTAAGATCGAAATTTATTTCATCGAGTGGACACCATCGGTAATATTTTCATGAGTGGCGCAGCCACGAGTGAAAATATTACCGATGGTGTTCACGAGATGAAATAAATTTCGATCTTACACCGAAAAAAAAAACAAATATTCTATTTATTATATGCTTTTAACCCTTTCTGGGAGGAGCTTTATCAAAATTCAGTACAGTTCTATTCCCTTATTCCCCTTGGCGTACCCCTCCCGCATAGCAACGTTACGTCAAGCGCGTGAAATGTAAGGTATATGACGTCATATTTCCCATCTGGTTGTTAGGCACGCGCAATTTACCTGGGCAACAAGAACGTGAAAATTGGTATTTTCACTGGTGGTACCAGTGTAAGATCAAAAAATATTTTCACTTCCAATTCTCGATATCCTACTGGAAAGCATGAAATAAATCTTTGTAATATGATGATTTTTTTACTCTGATAGGATAGAACATTTTGTGGGAAAAGGAGAAAATGCTGGTTACCAGCTTTTTCTCCTTTTCCCACAATGTTTTCTACAGGCTTCTTTCTCAAGGTTGTTAAAAGTCGGGATTGTGTGGTAAAGAGTTAAATTCAGGTCAAATCCAAGTCTTGCAAAATGTTTTTCAAAACCCAACGATAATCTCATTACAATAGGAATCACTCTCCTCTCTCAACACTGAACTTTGTGTGAGTGTCTGTGTGTATGTGGAGGGGGCGTGGGGGTGGGGCTATGTGGAAAGGCAGCCAGTACCTTTGAAAAAATGTGAAAAGTACTGATCGAACAAGAACTAAGGAAATGCCTTGGTTGGTGCACTTATTACTGTCAGTCTGTTTACCAGCAATTTTGCCTGGCCCAGTAGAAGACCTGACTCATGACCTGGTCGTTGTGGGTTTGGTTGAGGCAAAATTTCTTTCTGATGATTTTTTGCCTCTGACCTTTGATGCAAGAGAGAAAACTTACAAGTCAGTGGCTTTGACAGAAAGTTGTTTCAGGACTGGTGTGAACCACCGTGATCTGACAATACAAACAAAAGAAAAAAAAATCCCACGTTTTCAAAAGGCTTCTTTCTCAGAGTCCTTGAAATTCAGGACTGCATGGTAAAGGGAATAAACTTTACATTTTCACCTGCAGTCAACTTTTTATAATATTGCAGGGCAACTTAGTTTTGCAAATATTGCAGAAAAAGGAGGAGAAATTACTTGACATAAACAACTTCACCTACCACAAGTTTTCTCATTTATTCTAAATGATATCCCTTTACCAAATAATGTTCATTTTTAACAAGCCTGTTGGAAAAAGCTTTCCAAAATATAGTAGGAAAAAGAGAAAATGCAAGTCTGACACTACATTAGGGAACTTAATTTTGTTTAACCCTTTACCAAACAACAAAATCTCAGACTGGTCCAAATTGATTGGTTGTATCGTTGGTTGTATTGGGGTTTAACACCACTTTCACAGCTAAAGTCATATCATGGTGGTCGGTGATGCACATGTGTTTCCTGGCTTTCTCACACCGAGACTAACACAACTTTCTTTCCAAAGCCACCAACTACTTTTCTAACATGCTTCAGCAGAGGTGAGAGGCGAAAATATGCATGAAAGAAAGTTTGCATCAACCAGGTATTGAACTCACAACCACCACATCATGAGTCTGACTCACAACTGAGCCACCCGAGTGGGTGGTCCAAATTGAAAGTGTTTGCTGATGGCAAAATAAATGTGACTAAAGAATTAAAATTTGTTTAAGGAAGGAAGAAAGCATTAGGGGAAAATGAGAAAATGTAAGTTACCAGCATTTTCTCCTTTTCCCACAAGGTTTTCAAAAGGCTTCTTACACAGGAGTGTTAAAAGTCGGGATTATGTGATAATTGGTTAAGTGCTTATTTTAAATTTGTCCACTGCTTTTTTGAGTTTGCAAGAGTTCAAACATAATGTCACGAGGGAGCAGGTTCATTCTTCTTTATAAAGATTTTTTCAAAAGGTAATTTGTTAAACAACAAAGTCATCAAAAATAATGGAATGTGTGTATAGTAATACTCTAGAAAAATTACAAGGACTATTATTCTAATTATTTGTGTAATAAACTGGCTAAAAAGAGAAAGTATATGCTGAAAATAGCTCAGTTAACCCTGTACCACACAATGACAACTTTTGACAACCCTTGGACTCAAGCCTTTTGAAAACATTGTGAGAAAAGGAGAAAATGCTGGTCACAACCAGCATTTTCTCCTTTTCCCACAATGTTTTTATCGTATCAATAAACAGCTGCACCATTTGAGCCACATTGAAATTGTCTTCTCCAAATGCTTTCAATTTGAAAAGAGCTTAAATTTTGTCAACTGGTAAACCCGGTTAAACTGTAGGCTGCTAGGCATCATATTATCAGACCTATTGTAGACATTGTAGATCACGATCAGATTGTACAGGTGCTGAAAATGCAGTCTGATCATGAATTTACACTGTCTGATAAGGAGATATTTCTCTGGGATCTCCCACAAAAAACTTTGAAATAGCAAAATTTGGATTGAACTATTGGCTTGACAGGTTCATTTCACTTACCTAGAAGGATAAGGGTTGAAAAAAAAAATCCACCCTTAACTCTTTATCATACAATCTAGACTTTTCACGACCTTGAGAAAGAAGCCTTTGAAAGAAAACATTGTGGGAAAGGGAGAAAATGCTTGTAATCAGCATTTTTTCCTTTTCCCACAATGTTTTCTACCCTCCCCGAACCAAACTTCAATTTTGCAATCACATTTCTTTTGTTGTCTGCAAATGCTTTCAATTTAGTTCAGTCTAAAATTTTCTTGTGTGGTAAAAAGTTAACTTCAATATTCCTGTGAAATGTTTCACTGTTGAATGATATGAGGCCTTGAAAAAATGTTGCAGGAACAGAAGGAAAGTCTGGTAACCTATAATGTTTTTTCATCTTTCATACGAGAAAATCACACTTCTTTATTTAAACATTACATTTTTCATTTGCAGATCTAGTCAATATGGACAATTTTGTTGATCGAGTTAAGATTTAATTAGTCTCACTACCTGTATTTATAGACGTGTGGCAATCACAGGCTAACAAAGACAATAATCGTTTGGATTTTTTACGCCAATAGTACAAAATCAAGTGTAGTAATTATTATTTGGACTTTTTATAATTGAAAAAAAAAATCTCATTTTTTACAACACAATCCTGAGTTTTAACAGCCCTCATAGAGAAAGTTTTGAAAAACATCGTGGAAAAAGAGGAAAATGTCGCATAATGACACTTTGATTTTCTATGCTTTTACAGCAGAATCTAATCATCTAGGTTATATCTTTTGCCAGGAAATGCTTCAGTTTAGAAACTCTCTGCAATGTTCTCCAAATCTAACAAAGTCGTTGGCAAACTCTTTCGGTTTGGAAGAGTCCAAAATTTGTTGTTTGGGATGGGTTAATTAATCCCTCTTACAAGCAATTAAATTTATCCATAGATTTTTCTAATTGTCTTTCACAAATGGATATTATCCTAATTTTTATGGTACAGAGAGAAAAACAACTCTTCAAAACAAAAAACTTTTGGGGGGTCTGTGATCTATGGCAAAAAATAAGGAGTGACCATATGTCATGTGACCAGCGAAACATGACCTTTGAAAGGACCCCCAGGGCAGTACAAACACTGAATGAAAAAAGTGTCAGATTTCTAATAAACTCTTTCAGAGTCAACAAAATTTCTCAACTTGTCAACAATGAAAGCATTCGAATGTGACATAACTCATTGTAGTTTAATCCATAAATTTGTCTCAGGACTGGTAGAAAATATTGTGGAAAAAGGAGAAAATGCTGGTTTCAAGCATTTTCTTGTTTTCTAAAAGCATTTTCAAAAGCCTTCTTCCTCGACGGCATCGTACAAAAAAAACACAGGATTGTTTGGTACAGGGATATTAACAATGCTATCAAAGAGTAAATATACAGCGACTAACAAAAGTCAATCATTCGGTGAAGTAAAAATTTTACCCTACACCTAACAATCCTGTGTTTCAACCCTTTACCACATAATGATGACTTTTGATGCTCCACAAAAAGAAGCATTTTGAAAACTTTGTGGGAAATGGAGAAAATGCTGGTAACCAGCATTTTCTCCTTTTCCCAAAATGTTTTCTTCTCTATCAAAGAAAAATTACACCATTTGAGCCACTCTGAAATTGTCGTCTGCAATTGCTTTCAATTTGGAAAAAGGCTAAATTTTTGTTATCTGGTAATTTAAGGGTTAATATACTATTCCTGGTTCTAATGACCTTTCAGTGAGAAGAAATCAGAAATCATTAGAGGAAAAGCAGAAAAAAACTTGAAATCAGCATTTCCTTCTTTTTCCCATAATTTTTTACTACCCTTCAGACCGCAAATTCCATTTTAATTTTTGTTGAATTTGTAATAAACTTTATGTATGATGAAGCTTCTATAATTCCATAATATAATAAACATGTAATTATTTTCCATAACATCTTCTTCGGACGCTATGTTTGAAGCTTCCTCTGTATATTTCCGGTATGTAAATGAGCGAGTTACTAATGTAAGAATAGAAAAATTGTTTCCCGTCAGTGTCGACCTGGGCTGTAGTAAATTTCTAATTTCTCTTGTTCTCGGATGGTTTTAGACTACTGGGGTTTTCAGAACGTAAATTTAAAGGCTTTTGGGAGCATAAGAATGATTTTTTTTTTATATTCTTATAAAACTTTCGTCTTAAAATCTGAAGAGCCACCTTCAAGATGTCTGGTAAGGGGCTAACAATACAATAATAAAATCCCTGATTCTTCATGATGGCAGCTTACACCCTTCAAAATTCAATGATATAGTAGTTTAACTTGCTATAAACTGATGTAATTTAATAGAGAAAAACTAAGAATTTAAGATATAGACATCTAAAAAACATTATGAGAAAAGCAATCATTACTTGGTATAACTTTTCACCAGACCACATTATCAATTATAGAATGATAAAAATTTTAAGTATTTGTAGATCTGTATGGCAAATTCTATCATGACACGTGAATTTGGCTCTATATACACAGAACAACGAAAGCGTAAAATCTATGTTACTCTACTTTGTAGAGTGATGTCATTCTATTATAGAGTGACGTCACTCTGTCTTCTAGAAAGAAAGTAAATAATTCAAAGGAATATAATCTGCATCCGCATTTTTACTCAGAGTATGAACTTCTTTGCCTCTCAGTAGGAGTTAGTCATGTTAGAATCGAAATAATCTTCTTTCTATCATAGTTTATCGTTCAATAAATCACAATGTCAGCTATGAGGCGCAATGAATAAACCACATCGGCTATCATCCTCATGGATTATTAACTATGCCTCATAACATACAAAGTGGGTTTATTGAACAATAAACCATGATAGTAAGAAGATTATTTCTTAATTAAACATCATACACAAATGGTTGAATCTGTCTCTGAAAAGTTTGACAACACTGCAGGAAAAGGAGAAAATGCTGTTTACCAGCTGTTCACAAGCATTTTCTTCTTTTCTCATAATACTTTCAAAAGCCTTGTTTCCAAAGGCTGATTATTATCCTAATAATGGGTATGTGGGAAAGCGACAAGTGACCTGGTAGATTACTGACTGATAAATAATGATCAAATAAACTACAGGAAAGCACTTAGAGATGCATTAATGGCTGCTGCATTATAACTGAAATAATGTTGTCAACATTGTATTAAGCACTACACAAATAGACATTGTTTGTAAACAGCTAGACTGTTTGGTAAAGCACTTGCAGACGACAAAACATAGCTCTAAAATTGAAATTTGTCTCTAGCTGGGTAGAAAACATTCTGGGAAAAGGAGAAAATGCTGGTTACCAGCATTTTCTCCTTTTCCCACAATGTTTTCAAAAGCCTTCTATCTCAGGGTCGTAAAAACCAGGGATTGTTTGGTAAAGGGTTAACCCTTTATGAAAAAAAAAACACAACTTTTAGACCCTTCAAAAATGAGAGCACCAGTCCTGTACATGAAAAATTTTAAAGTGGTGCAAATTGAACAAAAACTCTTTGACAGGGTAGAAAAACACCCAGGGAAAAGGAATACATGTTGGTTACCAGCATGTTGTCCTTTTCCCACAATGTTTCCAAAAACCCTCTTCCCAAGGATTGTAAAAACTCAGAGTGTTTGGTAAATGATTAAGCTATGTTTTTCCATGCTATTTCAAAAAGTTTATAATGATGACAAGGCGGTAAAAGAATAGTACATGTAATGGAAATGTGATGTTTGAGTAAATAATAGTACAATAGATCATTGATTAATCTATTCATATTTTTGCATAAATCTCCTATTTTTATCTACGAGGCTTCAAATCTCCTGATTTTATCAGTCAAATTCAAATAAATCTTAAATCTGAAAAAAAAAAAAATAATTGGCTCAAACAAGTCAGTCTCTACTGTATTTTTTTGGCAGAGCCCATAGTTAGCAGATATGGGTAAAATCTGAAAATTGTATGTTGTTTTGTTGTTTTAACGATAAAATTGAAAAGATTTTTATCACATAACTCTCTCCATTTCAATGCAATACAGCCATTACAATTTTTCTTGTCTCACACATGTGCGAGATACGAAAATAGTGCTGTATTTGGTCAACACTCTGTAATTATAATGCTTCGCTTCTTAAACACAGCTGACTTAGGTTCGTGAAGGAAATTTTTATGGTCAAAATTCTTAATCTTGATAAAATTGTTAATTCAATCATTTTTTTAGACTTGAAACAAAAGTAATGTATACATGCAAGTTTCTTCAGAACTATTTTTCGTTTATAGTGTACATGTCAAAGTAAGCTTCATGTAAATTTCAAATGATACATGTATTCCTCTCATTTTGGACTATAATTCTTGTCTTACAGTGATGTGTTAAAAAGAATCTGACACTCCTTGGCTTTGGAGGTAAAATTTATTTAACTGTTTCACAAAAAAAAAAATGTGTTAAACTCGCCAAAGGCTCACTTATGGGAATGAATATTCGAACATTCTGTTATGTTTTTCCACAAATATTCGAATTTGAAATTCAATGGCTTTCAAAATTTTTTTTCTTTGGAGGGAAAATCATTTATCTTAAATTTTAGAAATAAAAAAACCTTTTAAAGAGTGTGAGGAAAAGTTGCATACTTTCGTTTACCGATAGGCACATATTAACTTTCTACGTGTAATCCTTACGCTAATTGATAACATCATCAAGGCAGTGCAGGACAATAACTGTTTTTGACAGTTTTCAATTCAGCGTTTTATAATAATTGTTGCCTGTGTGTCTCACAGTTTGCAAACTAATCAATATTTGTTTGTTAATGTAGCACCTGCATGATTAAACAAGGTTTTCATACCACGCATGATGCTCCAAACTGTCATTAACTATTACTCTTTTATTGACCAATCATAAATTAAAATTTTATGTTATGTCAGCCAATCATATTTTGATTGATTGGAAAATACACTTTGTTGAGTTTATATCCTTCAGTTCGTTCTTGAGCTATCCAACCCAATATCGTCAATTTTGATGCAAATTAAAAGATTACTATGACTTCACACATTTGGATTTGCTTCACCCTTTCCAGTGACAAAAAGATCGCAACTTGTAACATTTGCAGCCAGGAGTTCGTGTACAAGGGCACAACTTCAAACCTAGTTAGCCGCTTGAACAGACAGCATACCTCGGCTGAAATCACAGAAACTTTGAAGTAAACAACATCCTTGCTATTCGTCAATAATCCAAAGAGGGGAAAAGGCAATGCAAAAAAAAATTACTCAGGCCATCGCTGACATGATACTTTCTGACTTTTTGCCTCTGAATATTGTTGAAGGTGACAGGTTTTTGCTTCAAAATTTTGTAGGACACGTCTAATAAAACATGAAATTTCTGACGAAGCTCTTAAAATTGAATAAATGAATATGGTATTGGTACCCTGACATATCCTATATTCGAAATTATGGTTACCAACTGTATAAACTTGATAAAAATGAATATTTGAATATATTAAAATATCAAACACAAAAATTCAAATGTCTATTTTAGTATTTGTTCCCATCCCTATTTAATAACGTTTTTGGAGACTCCTCTGATAAATTTTTCTCAAAAACCAACTCATGTCAGATCCTATATGTCTGTTCTTTTGAGTTTTATCCTTTACTCCTTTACCAAATGACAAAATTTTAGCCCTGTCCAAATTGAGAGCATTTGCAGACATTAATTTCAATGAGGCTCAAATTGTTGAATATTTTTTTAATAGGGTAGAAAACATGATGGGAAAAAGAGAAAGTACTGGTAACTATAGAGTATTTTCTTCTTTTCAAACAATGTTTTCAAAAGGCTTCTGTCCCAGGGTTGTTGAAAGCCGGCATTGTGTGGTAATAATATGGTTTTAACATTATTTCAGTTATATTCTGATGGCCAGTGCTCCAGCCATGCTTACTAGTTCTTTGTATAACATTTTCTACAGGAGTGGACAGCTGGATATTCTCTGAGTCATTCCAAGGCCATTGTTAAATACCCAATATACAATGAAGAGTCAAAGCTGAACTGGCCACCGTTGTATACCGTGTATTACAACAGGCACAAGCTAAACGTACCATGCCCTGTGATTGGATTATTGATACAGCCAATGAAACGGCTCGATACATAATTATATCGAGTAACCTGACAATGTTATATTATAAACATGATAATCAACTAATACTCTTATAGTCATAACATTTTTTCTATTAAATTTTAGACATTCAGCTGTTGTTTGTTGAAATGATTCCATGCATTTATAGCAAATCCGCTAAAAATGTCGAATCAAGAGACGCTACTGCAAGTTACTTCTTGCACAGTTACCTCGCCTAATACGGGCAGAATATGAACCATATCGATTAGCCTGTACCGGTCCCTATACATGTAGTAGTATCAGGGGCGGTAACCAGTCTAAGTCAAAGCATGGCTTTTAGAAATTAACATGCGGCTACTAAATCTCGCACATGATACCCGATTTGTTTGGTGTAGAGATTTGATGCAGATTGGGTGCAGCTATATTGACATTGTATTGTGTGTATGAATGTAATGGTTTGTAACTAGACTTCAAATAAATGATGTAAACTTCTGTTTGATTGGTAGTTCTCTGACTGGAATTTTGCTAAATCTAAAGATTTTTAAGGGCGCGGAATACATCAGAAAATTCACCTGCCCAGTCAGGCCAGTCAGATAATTTTTGTACTTGTCCAAAGTCAAAGATTAGTCGCAGATGCCAGCAGGTGAGAGGAATTTTACATCCCTGGAAAAGGACAGAATGCTGGTTATCAGCAATTTCTTCTTGTTCTGTATTGTTTTCAAGAGGCTTTTTTTCTCAGGGTGCTTTAAAGTTAGGATTGTGTGGTAAAGGATTAAAAAGTATGTATTTGGATAGTCAATTATATTAGACATTGATTTGTGACGTAATTATGCTGATGCCGATAATTTTTGTCCTGTTTTTTTTTCCCCCACAACAAATATTGATTAATGTTTCAACCTGTATCAATGGATTGGATATTGGGCGAATTCAATTTTCTCTTGTACAAGATTTCTCAAAAATTAAACTTCAAAAACTCTTCATCACTGAATGAAATAAGATGTCAGCAAAGTTACATATGCCAAACCACTCATGACAAAGAATGACAAAATGTGAAAAAATTTTACAGGGGTATTTCGTTAACCCTTCACCACACAATCCAAAGTTTTAGTGACCCTTAAGTAGACAGCACTTGGAAACATTGTGCGAAAAGGAGAAAATGCTGGTCACCAGCACTTTCTCCATTTCCCACAATATTTTCTACCGTTTCAAAGAATATACTCCCATCATTTGAGCTATTTTCTCCTTGTCATCTTTTAATCCTTTATCACACAATGATGGCTTTTAACAACCCTGAAGAAGAAGCCTTGTGAAAACATTGTGGGAAAAGGAAAAAATGCTGGTAACCAGCATTTTCTCCTTTCTTCACAAAGTTTTCTACCCTATGAAAGAAAAATTGCATCATTTCAACCATTATGAGATTGTTAATTTTTTGAATGCCCCATAAACATCATTACATGAGCAACACAACATCTAAAATGGTGGCGTCGATCTATCACCAGACTGTACATTTATGCACCAAACATTGCACGTTTTAGTGACATCAGTTTCCACTGACGTCAGTTATCATTGAATTGGGGCACTAAGAAGGAAATTTCTATTTGTCAATATGTGACATAATAATACAGGAAATTTTCACTTAACACTCTTTGAAAGGGTAAAACTTTGCAGCATAGTAAATTCTTTGTATGGTCAGGTGGCAGGGGACTTGGAATCTTGTTCACGGCTGTGTCCAATCATGTCGCCACCTTGCCTTCATCTCAGGGCTACATGATTCACCACAGCCGTGAACAAGTTTCCACGTAGCCTGCCACCTGACCGTACAACTAATACTGTCAGTAATAACAGACATAACAAAGTGTCAAAGTTTTTGCCTGACTATAACCAGACAACAGTGTCAGGACAATACCTCGATGACATCTTTGAAAATAGCCAAGGGAAGAAGAGAAAATGCTGGTAACCAGCATTTTCTCCTTTTTCCACAATGTTTTCTACCCTTCACCAAATAATTTTCAAATTTTCAGTCACTTTTATTTTGTCGTCTGCAAATGCTTTCAATTTGGATAAACCAAAAATTTTGTCATTTGGTAAAGTGTTAGCAAAGCAAAGCAATATGAAAAGGCCCCTTCAACAATATTTTCAAGTAGACAAAACAGAAAAATCTCATTGACAAAGACTCCTCTAACACGTCATCAAGTTAGTTTTATCGTTTATTTTAAAGAAACTAATTCACCAATTTGTAAGAAAGTAAATTAAAATGTAAATTAAGTTGAAAATTTATCCCCCATAGACATTTTTTCTTCACTCTTTACCAGACAAGGAAACATCATTCTTGTCTCGATTTTGAGAAAGTGCCAGCAGATAGGATTTGGCTGAAATGGTCAGATGAGTCTTTGAATGTTCGAAAATACTGAAGTTAACCCAATTTACCACACAAACCCTACTTTAATGACGCCCCTGAGAAAGAGGCCTTTTAAAAACACTGTGGGAAAAGGAGAAAATGCTGGTAACCAGCATTTTCTCCTTTTCCCACAGTGTTTTCAAGCCTTCACAAAACAAATTTCAATTTTTCAGTCACCTTTAATTTGTTGTCTGCAAATGCTTTCAATTTGAACCAGTCTAAAATTTTTCGTGCCGTAAAGAGTTAAAGGAGAGAAATGTTGTGTGATTTTCCTTCTTTTTCAAAAGTATTCTACCTCTGAGTTTCAAAAACTTGTTGGGACTGTTATAAAGTGTTTGGAATTCTTGTCTTGTGCCTGTATGTCCATTTTTAACTTTTTATCAAATATTTCCCTAGTTTAATAACTCTGATAAAGAAGCCATTTGAAAATATTGTGGGGAAAAGGTGAAGATGCTGTTAACCAGCATATTCTGCTTTTCTCACAATTTTTCCTACTCCTTCAAAGACAACTTTCATTACTTAGGTATTATTTGGTTCGTGGAGTGGAACTGTTTCAATTTGGAAGGGTTTAAAATTCTGTCATGTTGTGTGGAATTACACACTTTCTACAGAGTAATGACGACTATTCAAAACAATTTAGTTGCAAATGCAGAAACTGAAATTTCTCCAATGATTGAAATTCAAACTTTTAGATAACAGGGCCCATATTTGCAAACAATTCTTGCGAATATTCTTAGTCTTATTCTCCAAGGTTTTCTATATTTGTAAGTAATACAACTTCTGATTGGCTAAACCACCTTACAGTGGTTGATTTCCAAGATAGTCTCAGGAGTGAGGGATTCCTATACCTTAATACATGTCCGACTTATCCTTAGCAACTAGAATGTCAAATCTAACTTATCCATGAGGAATGTAACATCGCAATGAGGCAGATAACACGGCAATGAGGCATGTAACATCACAATGAGGTAACATTGCAATGAGGCATGTAACATGGCAATGAGGCATGTAACATCACAATGAGGTAACATCAGAATGAGGCATGTAACATGGCAATGAGGCAAGTAACATCACAATGAGGTAACATCGCAATGAGGCATGTAACGTCAGAATGAGGCATGTAACATTGCTATGAAAAATCTCTTTCAAATTCCTATTTTACTTAGTAAAGTGAAATAAAACACCTCTGTTTTAGGAGCGTATTCAATAATTCTCTACTCTGATACGTCGAAATCAAATATAGTTATAACTAAAATAAAAGACAAATAGATTTGCCCATAATTAAACAATCACAATTTCAACAATCTTAAGGACAAAGTCTGTAATAAACATTGTTGGAAAAGGAGAAAATGCTGGAAACCAGCATTTTCTTCTTTTCCAACAATGTTTTCTGCCCTTTCAGAGACAATGTTACTATTTGAACATTACTTTTGTCCTTTGTAAATGCTTTTACTGTATGGACTTGTAAGTTAAAAACTTTCTTGCTTCAAAAAAAGTTTATGTAAATAAATGAAAAAACTTACTGGTCTCAGACAGTCATTCATGGACTGGGGGTTGTTTTCTTGTCCACTTTTCCTGGCAGTGTCTCTGGCTGTCTCTCGTGCTGTTTTTGTCTCCTCATCTAGCTCCTCGATGTCCTCAAATTCATTTAGTAGTCCATAAGAAAACTCACGAGAGAGTGCACTTTTAGATGAGTAACTTGCTGAGCTATCTGAAAGTTCTGAATGCTGTCCTGAGCTAATTCCTGAACTTGTTGTTGAATATGTAGAATAGGTATTTGAACTTCCTGTACTTCCTCTTGATCTGGATCTACAATAACTACCCTGACGTGAACCTGGCAGTGAGCGTACAAAACTGTTCTGGCGTGATAGCACTCCATTAAAACTGTTTTGTCTCGGCACTGCACCAGAAAAACTGTGTTGTCGTTTTAATGTATTTGGGGTGTTTCCAACAGACTGTTTCTGGGAACCAAACCCTGTGAAACTGTTGGATCTTTGGTTCCCCGTCCATTCAATGTCATCCTCACTTGGTGAAAATGACTGCACACGTATCAGGCGTGTCTTCTTCATATGTTGGCTTAACTGCTCTAGAAAACCATCAAGACTATCTTTTGGCTCGAAATCAGACACAAATCTTTCATCACAGATAGATATATCCTGTAAAAAAAATACTGTGATAAATGATATCTCTTTACATTACTGAAACCTATTTCTTGGGATTCAAGTTTTAATGTAACAGACTTCAAAATTTTGAGGATCATTTGTGACCCCTATTCCCAATTTTAAATTTTTACAACTATCAGAGAAAGAAAGCTTATGGAAATACTGTAGAAAAATGTATGTGTACTACAAAAGCTAGAACCAAAGTTGTGATTGTTACTGTACTCTAGTTTTACCTCGCATTTATCTGCCCGAAACTGGAACTATGACATACCAAACTACAACACACTGTCAGACTCATCATGATATCTTAACTTTTTAATATCATTATAGTCTCTTTTTAAAGACCCCTGGATATTGTATTTTCCAAAAGGAAAACAATTAACCCAATTCTACCTCAAGGTCATCAAAAGTCGTCATTGTATGGGAAAGGATCAAGGGACCTGGGATTCAGTATTTCACACATGCAGTATTCTGTTTGTAGTACTTTATGAATAAGAGAAATACAGCCAAGACTAGGTTAAAAACTTCAATTTCAACTGTATATAAAGCTTTGAGCAAAATTTTTATTGCTTATGCAGATGGTGTGAGTAAAGATCAGACTGCACAGGATATACTGTCCATCGGCCATTATGCAGCGAGTAGGGTTGAGTTGCCTGAAATCGCTCTACGGCAGAGATTTTGCCTATATGCTAGCATTAAGCCCAGTAAAATCAGTGTAAGGGCATTCCAGCTGTTGATGAGACAAAAAGCAACTGTGCAATTTTCAGAAGAATCCAACCACAAAATGCGCTGACTCCATCACGTGAATTAGAAATTGAAATTTTCAACTCAGAATGGCTACTTTTCTATTACTGTTTGTTGGATTTTTTTCAAAGTCAACAGGGTTAAAGCTATTGATGACATAAACTAAAAACTCTGATCTCAAATAAATACTTTATCATATCAACAAGCAATGAAAATGTTCAACTTGCAATGGCTACTTTTCCGATACTGGTTGTTGGATTTTTTTCAAAATCAATAAGGTTTAAGCTATTGATAAATTATAAACATGCTATATGATGCAAGTTTCATGAAAATCTGACCTCAAATGCAGACTTTAGTCCATATAAACAGGAAATGAAGGTGATTTTTACTTGAAATGGCTACTTTTCCAATACTGTTTGTTGGATTTTTTTTTTTCAAAATCAATAGGGTTGAAGCTTTTGATAAAAAACCCCAAAATCTGCAAGTTTCATAGAAATCAGACCTCAAATGCAGACTTTATCACGTACACAAGATATGAAAATTTTAAACTTGAAATGGCTACTTTTCTCATACTATTTGTCAGATTTTTTTTTCAAAATCAATAGGGGTGAAGCTATTGATGAGATGAAGAAACTGTGTTCAAATTTCATGAAAATTTGACCAAAAATGCAGACTTTATCCCGTAAACAAGAAAAAGACTAATGGACTGTTTGAGTGAGACGACGGAAACCATGCTATGTCATATAAGCTCTGCTGGCTTTCAGCCAGTACAGCTAAAAAGGAGAAAATGCTGGTCACACCAGCATTTTCTCATTTTTCTACAGTGTTTCTACCCTTCCAAATAAAACATTTTGAATTTCTGAGAGATTTTTTTGTCTGCAAATTTTTTGAATTCCAACACGTCATTTTTGAAAAAAAAAAATAACGCTTTACCACACGATAAAATTTTACTAATGAAAGCATTTGCAGATAACAAAATAAATGTGGTTGAAAAATTGAAATTTGTTTTAGGAAGGGTAGAAAACATTGTGAAAAAGGGAGAAAATGCTGGTCAGCAGCATTTTCTCTCTTTCCAACAATGTTTTAAAAAGTCTTCTTTCATAGAGTTATTAAAAGTTGGGATTGTCCCATTTGTTAAAGGATTAAATAACCCTGAGGGAAAAATCTTTTGAAAACAACTTTGTGGCTAGCTATACATGTACTAGCATTTCATCTTTTCCAACAATACTTTCTATTCATTCTAAGAAAAATCCAGCCATTTAACTCTTTACCACACGAAAAAAAATTTAGATTGGTCCAAACTGAAAGCATTTGCAGACAACACTATGTGACTGAAAATTGAAATTTGGTTTTGGAGGGATAGAAAAAAATGTGGAAAAAGGAGAAAATGCTGGTTCCCACAATGTTTTCAAAAAGACTTCTTTCTCAGGGTCATTCAAAGTAGGATTGTATGGTAAAGAGTTAACTCTTTACCACATAATCCTGACTTTTAACCACCCTGAGAAAGAAAGCCTTTTGAAAACACTGTGGGAAAAGGAGAAAATGCTGGTTACCAGCATTTTCTCCCTTTTCCACAATGTTTTCTACCCTTTCCAAATCAATTTCCAGTTCCCGATTCACATATATTTTGTCGTCTGCAAATGCTTTCAATTTGGACAGGTCCAAAATTTTGTTATAAGTTAAAGAGTTAAGCCATTTTTTACTTGTTATCTGCAAATGCATTCTGCAGTTTGGACAAGTCGAAAATTTTGTCGACTGGTATAGAGTACAGAGCATAGAGCAGATGGACATTACTTACTTGATCTTTATCTCTTATCCCATATCATTTGTCCTTTTATGTAAAAAAAGTTCCAGCATAAAAAATGTCATTTGAACATTTCAGACATAACACATTATCATTACTCCATTCAATATTTTCTCAACTTTTCATACATAATGGTCATTTATCCGTATATACAGTCTTCTCTATTTCAATATTCAATTGTGAACTTTATGAGCATGTTTTCAATGCCCTTCTTCGGCAATAATCCATTTTGTCAGAGAAATTCAATAATCTTCTATGTTTTACAGTTTTGAAATGAAAGACATTGAGGGTAATTAACAACTCACTATAAAACTTTTAAATGCCTCTTTTCTTTTCGGTTATACAAAAAACATGTTCCTCAGACAGTTTTTTTTAAACACGAAAAAACAAAGGTATTAATAAAATAAATATCCACTTCAAGTTGATTTAACACTTTCCAATATCACTGTTGTCCATTTAAATGACTTTTTATAGATTTCAATGGACCTATTGTTTAACTCTTAACAAAACAATTACATGTTTGGGACGACCCCAAAGACTGAAGCAATGGGCTTTTGAAAACATTGACAGAAAGGAAGCAAAAATTCTGGTAACCAGCATTTCTTCTTTTTCTGCAATATTTTCCATTTTTCTTCCAATTTCATCATCATACTTGTAGTTTGCGAATGCTGTACATTTCAATGGGCCTAAAACTTTGTCATTCACCAGTGAATTAAGAGGGAAATTGTGGTTAGATACACAGAAAACATGTCACAAGAGAAGGTACCCACAAAAATTAATTCCTCCTACACTTCTGAAAAATTTGTTTCTTGAAAATATTTTCAAACAGTTTATTATTTTGGCATAAACTTATTAATTTATTTCTACAAAATGCTTCCAGACAATTGAAAAACAAGTGTAAACTACAAAACATAGGTCAAACACTAGACAGAAAGGAACCTAATTTAAACTGGGAAAACTTCTCTGTACAAAATACCGGTAATTGTTGACCCTTAACTCTTTACCAAACAACAAATTTAAGATTAGTCCAAAATTCAAAGCATTTGCAGATGACAAAATAAACATGGCTCAAAAATTGAAATTTGTTTTAAAAAGGGTAGAAAACATTAAGGAAAAAGGTGAAAATGCTGGTACCAGGAAATTTTTCTCCTTTTCTCACAATGTTTTCTAACCTTCACAAGGCAAATTTCAACTTTTCGGTCACTTTTATTTTGTCGTCTGCAAATGCTTTCGATTTGGACAATCCTAAAATTTTGTCATGTGGTAATGAGTTAAAGTACCTTTCAAAACTTTGGATGCTGTGTGACCAGTAAAGACAAAGATGGGATTTCACAAAATGTGCAGAACAAATTTTGATACGAATTATTCTCTTTTCTAAGATATTCTGGACTCTAGCAACCTTTAAATCGCTTTTTATTCAAGTACATTTCTAAACTAATATCAGGACAATACGAAGGTGCCAATCCTCGAAAGCAGTTGCTTTATACCCCTGAGCTTAGTATTATAGTATGGTTTAGGTAGTACTCAGGAAGTTGCTGGTCCAATTCCCAGCTTGACCTAATGTTTTTTTGTGGATTGATGGTATTCATTGTGACAGTATTCATTCTTCTCTCAATACTCATCATTATTTCGAAGATCATAGGCTTTGAGGGTTTAGGGGCTAGTGACATGAAGACAAAGTCAATATGATTCTCACAGTGAGCAGCGGTACGAGATGAAAGAACCCGGTTGTATTGGGCGTTTTCATAAAATAACAGTATAGGTTCTGAATCTCAAATATCCATGACTCGGCCTGAAAGTCGTTCAACTGCAATTAATTAAAACAAAGAGTGAATGAGCCACGTGGGTACCTCTATGTATTGTAACCAAAGCCATGTACCCTTTATGACTGCGAAAAACTTGTTCACCCTTCGCCCATTCCTTCTTGTATATTTTTCCGCTTATAAACTCCTAGAGTGCTAGATAAACCCAACAGACTTTTTCATTTAAACAAGGTACCTAATAATTGCATTAATTATGGTCGTTCTTGTCTGTAAAGTTTCGGAAAGGCACACAATGTAGATAAAAAACAGGCTTCACATTTTGGGCAGTCTGATCTTAATTTAACCCTTTACCAGACAATCCCTGGTTTTTACGATCCCGAGATAGAAGCCTTTTGATAACATTGCAGGAAAAAAAGAAAATGCTGGTAACCAGAATTTTCTCCTTTTCCCACAATGTTTTCTACCCTGCTGGAAACAAATTTCCTGTTTTGAGATACGTTTATTTTGTCATCTGCAAGTGCTTTCAATGGACCAGTCTAAAATTTTGTTGTTTGGTAAGGAGTTATACAAGCTGCAATGGCAATATAGTTGCTTTATAACTAAGAAACATACCTATGAAAGATGACTTTTGACATATCCTTGTGCAATTACATACAATGGACGAAGATCTGATACAAAAATACATTGATGTGAGACATTTTTGTAAATGGTGATGTACATGGAGCACATTTCAACAAAGTTTTTGTTTTCACCACACTGTCCTTGTAAGTTTAAAATCATCTGTATTATTGATATGATGATAAAATTTAAAGGAACTAAAAAAGGTTTTCTACATCTGTAATTAACACAACTTCTGTTTGGCTAAACCGAATGGTTTGGCCAATCAGAAGTCATGTCACTTACAGAGCCGTCACACCATGCCGTTCTGGTCAACGTTTGCTGACATTTGAGGAAACATTGTCAATCGCCCATGGTCGCTGGGATAGCGCCAGAAGAGCGTTGTGTGAACACTAGTAAACTTTGGTGATCGCCGGAAATCGGTGGAGAACCCTAGTGCGGAAAAAAAGTTTTGAACATGCACAAAAGTTCTCACTGACACCAATGTTCTTCAACATTTAATTTTAAACGCTGAAGATTGTTAAAGAATGTTCATCGAGCATTGCACGCATTTGGCTATCGCTAGTCAGTCGTTACTCTAGCGTTACTTGGTTGTTACTAATCATTTGCTTTGAAGGGAACGACCCACTGGTGACCTGTCAACAACCACTGAACGGTCTCTTAGCACACGTAGCATGTGACTAAAGTGAAACAAAATTAATGTCCTTTTGGCGTCCACAGAGCGCCATTTGAGCGTTTCCTGAACGTCCATACATATGGAGGTATCAGAGGTATCTTACTTGGTCGCTGTTACACGCTTCTCGTGCGCTAGATACACGCTAGTCATGCGTTAAACACACATTAATAACACACCAGATAAGCCATCCTCATTCTAGAATGCTCAAAAATTGAACGATTGAAATGCTCATAGAACGTTGACCAGAACGCCATGGTGTGATGGCTCCTTTAGCATTTTAAAAGAATTTCCCAACACTCAAGGCTCAGTGATTTACCTGCTCTACCTTTTGTTTCTGAGAACTGCTGCCACACTGTTCTTTACACTTTGATGGCTGGATTCTATGTCTATTATCTTGAGCTGCCTGCAATAACAAGAAGAAAACAATATGGGCCAAGATTCTTTTGCACTCAACAATTTATATATATCTTACCTCATTACCAAATGACAAAATCTTAGGCTAGCCCAAGTCAAAAGCATTTGCAGATGACAACATTAAAGTGACTGAGAATTTAAAATTTGTTATGTGAAGGGTAGAAAACATTGTGGGAAAAGGAGAAAATGCTGACTACCAGCTCTCCTTTTCTCCTTTTCTCCTTTTTCCACAATGTTTTCTGAAGGCTTTTTTCTCAGGTTTGTCAATTGTAGGGATTGTCTGACAATTAATGGTTTAAACCATAATGGGTTTATCTTTGTGAGGTAAAAGGCATTTTTGGAGAGCAAAAACAAGTTAATCAACAGTCTTTTCTAGTTTCTCAATATTGTTTACAGACAGCTTCTTATCCAAGGTTGAGAAACACAGAGCCATTTCTTCAAGGTTCAATTTCGGGGTAGCAGACTTTCGGGTGAATGCCTGAATGTTCACTAGGTCAGAAGTTACTCTTCAACAGGAACCCATGTCAGCAACAACTATCCCTTTTCCACAAAATTTTGAGTTTTAACGACCAAAAGGAAAGAACTTTGTGGGTACAATGTGAGAAAAGGAGAATATAATAGTAACCAACATTTTCTCATGATGTTTTCTGCCCTTTCAGAGGTAAATCCCATCAGGTGGGTATCATTTAATTTGTTGTATAAATATTCTTTCAATAATGGCAAGTCTAAAAATTTTGCAGTGTAGTAATTGGTTTCACTCTTTCCCACACAGTGCCGAGTTCTGACGACCGTGGAGTAGAGACCTTTTGAAAACATTGTCGGAAAATGAGAATATGCTGGTAAGCAGCATTTTCTCCTTTTCCGACAATGTTTCTACTCTGTCACAGACAAATTTCATCATATAAGTCACACTCAATTTGTCATCTGCAAAAGCTTTCAATTTGGACAAGTCTAAAATTTTATCATTTGGTAAAGAGTTAAAAAACAAAAATTCTTGCATTTTCATTCCATTAAAAAAAGTTCAGATTGTCGTTTGGAAGTCTTATGGAAGCTGGGACCGTGTAGATTCAAGATCTGACTCTTTTGATCTTTATCTGCACTGTCCCTCACAGCATTGAACTGAGATCTCTGTTCTAAGGGTAACATACAAGTAGAAAGTTATTGTACATAATACTTATGCTTTTCTCACATTTATAATGGTTAAAAGACTGTGACAAACACAACACAGGGTTTTCACTAAGTCTTGAATTTCTGTTATGGGGTCATATGACCCCCCCCCCCACCACCACCACCACCAATCAGATTTATGTGTCATTTAGAAAATTTGATCAAGAGTGTGTGGTTGCAAGAATAGCCAAAGTTTTTCATTATTCACACACATTTTCAAAACCAATGCGTGACAATCGCATGCACCAAACAACTCTTTACCAAAAGACAAAAATATAGACCAGTCCAAATTCAAAGCATTTCCAGACGGCAACATAAGTATAGCTCAAAAATTGAAATTTGTGTTGGGAAGGGTAGAAAACATTGTGGGAAAAGGGGAAAATGCTGGTTACCAGCATTTTCTCCTTTACCTACAATGTTTTCAATATAGGCTTCTATCTCAGGGTCGTTTAACTCTTTACCACATGAAAAATTTTAGACTGGTTCAAATTGAAAACATTTGCAGACGACAAATTAAAGGTGACTGAAGAATTGAAATTTGTTTTAGGAAGGGTAGAAAACACTGTGGGAAAAGGAGAAAATGCTGGTTACCAGCATTTTCTCCTTTTCCCACCGTGTTTTCAAAAGGCTTCTTTCTCAGGGGTGTCAAAAGTAGGGATTGTGTGGTTATGGGTTAAAGTTGGGATTGTGTGGTGAAGAGTTAAGCAATGAGTGTTAGATCACTTATGGCATTTCACCGTAAATGTTGATGTAAACAACCGCCCAAGATAATTCCTATGAATCAGAGTGACTTCCCTTCCTTGCATCAGGAACTTTGATTTTATGAGAAAAAGATGTCTGCCATTTTTTTTCCCTTCTCCATTCAAAAACTATTGATTACATATTGCAAACACTTATTTATCAAAATAAATATGAATCAAAGTCTAAAATTCTGTTGTCTGGCAGACAATTGAAGCTTTTGTCTCATTCAAAGGGTTGAAAAATATGACTAGACAACTCCATGCCATTTTTGAAATTTTTATGTCATTAAACTGAAATCTGAACTTCTTGAAGTGTGACAGTGTTCTCTTATTGATAAAGCAGGGATTTTAAAATTAATCGTAACCATTAGAAATTGTGCAGCACTCTTCATCATAAATTCAATAAATAGTTTTCCGTCTATAAAGGGCACATTACTGTAATACAAATTAATCAGTGTGAAAGATGATCCCCCAATTTGACATCTATCATATGGGTAATACCAAACTGATTTAACTCTTCAGTAAACAATCCAATATGGACAAAGTAAACATAATGCAGGAGTTAAAATTCATTTAGATTTGAATAATACCATTTGTAAGTATGGAAACTTGTAAATGGTTATGACAATCAGTTACTTTCTTTGAATGGTGTTTTACGCCGCTTTCAACAGTATTTCAGTCATATCACGGTGACAGCTCACATATTCATATTTCCTGGGTTTCACCAGTACTAGGCTAGGCTCTGAAGTGTCTTGCCCAAGGACACTCCTGTGAAAAAACCCAGTGGAACCAGCGAGGCTCGAACCTGGGACCTCCAGGTTACGAGTCCTACGCTTTACCACTGAGCCACACAGGACCCCAATCAGTTACTGTATGGACCGTGATCAGCAAGAAGACAGTTCCATGTGTATCTGAATTTGGGTCATAAAAAAGCAGGGATTGTTTGGTAAAAGGTAAAATTGAGATCAGACTGCTCAAAATGTGAATTTAACAACTACATGTAGGTTAAAACTTGCCAGGTCACTTTATATTTTGTTTATTTTTTAACCTGGTTTAAAAGTTTTTCATTTTCCTACCAGAGACAAAGATTTGAGCTAACTGCACAATTAATGAAATATTGCCATCTTCATAAAAATTTCCATACTTTTAAATAGTATGATTACAGTTAAAATGCATTTAAACTCCTGCAAAGTTTACTTTTGGCCACTATGGAGCCTTTAAACTGTTGCTGTTTTCTTTCCAAAACGTTTTAATCCTTTACAACACAATCCCTGGTCTTAACAACAGCTCTTAATGGAGGAAGGCTCTTGAAATTACAGTGGGAAATGGAGAAAAATGCTCTTACATCATGTGCCGAACCCCAGTAGCAAAGTTGGTTGCATGCAGGAGGTTCAATCTTTCTGAGAATTGATGATTATAGTCATTGCAACAGGATTCATCCCTCTACCCTCCCTGACCACTATCTTGACAATGGTTAGTGGGAAAGCAGCCAGTGGCTTGGAAGGAAATTGTGCTGTGTGCTGGTAAAAGAGATTCCAGGAAAGCATGGATAGGTGCACTGGCAGCCATGATATAACTGAAATAATGTTGCAACTGTTTTTAACACGGTCGGTCGGTAAGTCTTAGACCCTTGAAAAACAGAATGCAGATACGACTGAATTCTGATGGTAAATTAACTCTTTACCGAACGATAAAATTTTAGACTGGTTCAAATTGAAAGCACTTGCAGACGACAAATAAGTGTGATTAAAGAATTGAAATTTGTATTGGGAAAGGTAGAAAACATTGTGGGAAAAGGAGAAAATGCTGGTTACCAGCATTTTCTCCTTTTCCCACGATGTTTTCAAAAGGCTTCTTTGACAGGGGTGTTAAAAGTCGGGATTGTGTGGTAACGAGTTAAGGAAATGAATTTGTATTTTGAAATTAAAACAAGAGGGCCAAGATGGCCCTGGATCGCTCACCTGAATTTTTGAGATGACCATAGTCTTTTTTTTTTTCTTTTTTAGCGCTGAAACATTGGAACCAAATTTATAATTTTGCCAAGCAGTTTTCAAAAGGTCACCTGTAAAAGTCATTTCGAAATCTGACCATCAGTTTCAAAAAGAAGAATTTTTAAGAATTCTTCATTTCTGTATAAGAGCAAGTAACCCCCATCCACAAGAGCCATGTTTCTTGATGGATCAAAATTTACGAACAAGTTTTGAAAAGGGTCACCCAAGGAACATCTCTCTGAAATTATTTCAAAATCTGACCAGGGGTTTCAGAGAAAGAAAATTTTAAAGAATTTCATCATGTCCGTATAGTGCAAGTAGCCCCCATTCACAAGAGCCATGTTTCTTGACGGATCAAAATTATATGTACAGCTTTTGGAAAGGGTCACCAAAGGAACATCTCTGTCAGATTATTTTAAAATCTGACCACGGGTTTCAGAGAAGAAGAATTTTCAAGAATTTCTTCATTTCCATCTAGTGCAAGTAGCCCCCATTCACTAGAGCCATGTTTCTTGGCCAATCAAAATTTCGCGAACAATTTTAGAAAAGGGTCACCCAAGGAATATCTCTGTGAAATTATTTCAAAATCTGGCCAGCGGTTTCAGAGAAGAAGAATTTTTAAGAATTTCTTCATTTCTGTATAGTGCAAGAAGCCCCCATTCACCAGAGCCATGTTTCTTGACGGATCAAAATTTCGCAAACAATTTTTAAAAAGGGTCACCCAAGGAACATCTGTGTGAAATTATTTTAAAATCTGGCCAGCGGTTTCAGAGAAGAAGAATTTTTAAGAATTTCTTCATTTCTGTATAGTGCAAGTAGCCCCCATTCACCAGAGCCATGTTTCTCGACCAATCAAAATTTCGCGAACAATTTTTGAAAAGGGTCACCCAATGAACATCTCTGTGAAATTATTTCAAAATCTGACCAGCGGTTTCAGAGAAGAAGATTTTTTAAGAATTCCTTCATTGCTGTACAGTGCAAGAAGCCCCCATTCACCAGAGCCACATTTTTTGACCAATCAAAATTTCACGAACAATTTTTGAAAAGGGTCAACCAAGGAACATATCTGTGAAATTATTTCAAAATCCGACCAGCGGTTTCAGAGGAGAAGATTTTTAAAGAATTCCTTCGTTTCTGTATAGTGCAAGAAGCCCCCATTCACCAGAGCCACATTTTTTGACGAATCAAAATTTCACGAACAATTTTTGAAAAGGGTCACCCAAGGAACATATCTGTGAAATTATTTTAAAATCCAACCAGCGGTTTCAGAGGAGAAGATTTTTAAAGAATTTGCTAAAAAATTCCATTTGGTTGCCATGGCAACCAGAGTTTTTGATGGAATCAAATTCTGTGAACAATTTTTAAAGAGGACCTCCCAAGGAACATTCCTGCCAAGTTTGGTCCAAATCCGCCCAGCGGTTTAGGAGGAGTTGATGTTTAAAGAATTGTTGACGACGCACGACGGACGACGCACGACGCACAACGCACGACGGACGACGGACGACGGACACCGGGTGATCCTAAAAGCTCCCCTTGAGCACGTTGTGCTCAGGTGAGCTAAAAATATGTTAACCCTTTACCAGACGACAAAATTTTAGCCTGGTCCAAATTCAAAGCTCTTGCAGACAACAAATTGAACATAAATGAAACCTCAAAATTTGTTTTGTGAAGGGTAGAAAACATTGTGGGAAAAGGAGAAAATGCTGGTTACCAGCATTTTCTCCTTTTCCCACAATGTTTTCAAAAGGCTTCTGTCTCAGGGCTGTAAAAACCAGGGATTGTTTGGGAAAGGATTAAAACAGCAGCATTGAAAAAAAGACAAATCACTATCTTGAACATTATGAAAATTGGGTTACCCACAAGTGAACAGTTATTCTTGCAGACCATTGAGCCCAACTAAAGGGGTATCTCTCCCACAATGACTCCAATTACAACCCAGGTATTCACTTACAATTTATGAAACCCAATGCCTGACTATCAGAGCTTCAGGTTGTAATGATAATTACAATCAATGAACATGGGTGACAAAAAAAAAAACTGAATGAAATAATTCTTTGGGCTTTTGGCAAAAAACCAATCAACCCTTTGACTGTCGAGTAAATCAAATTGTTGTCTTTCAATAAATAATACCAAATATGGCCATTTCTATGCAGAACTGGTTAATCCTACACAATAGTATACAACCCTACTTTGAAGATCCTGAGGAAAAATACTTATTTCTGATGTGACAAAACACACATTTTGATATGTGAGTGCAACACTATTCTAAGTGCCTGTACACTGTACAGGCACTTAGAATAGTGTTGCACTCACATATCGATTTGGGGACCATCACTTGTCTCCATTCAGTAACATTTGTATAGACTGGTCCATAATTCACAATCACCTTTTGCAACACTGGTAAGAAATAAAATGTTGGTCAACTAAATTTTAATTAAAACATATTTATTATATATTGATTGAGAAACATGTTCTTACAACTTATACTAATCTGTCTTGATTCTTCTTCCTGGGAACTACACCAGTACTTGCACTGAATGTGTGGGCCAATGAAAAATCCAAAGTTGAGACCCGCTTATGAGTATCGAACTCAAGGCCTTATGGTTACAAAGCCGACATTCTACCTCACAACCAACGACATCACACTGTGGGTCAACTGATGAAATTTGTCTATGGAAGGAAAAGAAATCATTGTTAAAAAAGGGGAAAATGCTGGTAACCAGCAACTGCTGTCAGTTTGAGCTGCTCTAAAATCCTGGGAAGAAAGACTTGACTATACTTCAACCAAACTCTCCTAGAGTTTCTGTTGCCAGTACTTCATGAAGCATTCTCCCCAAGCAGATAACTGCTTTCCCACAAAATCATTGTCAAAACAGTGATCAGTAGTAAGACAGGAATAAATTCTTTTGTAATACCGGTAACTATCATCATTATGGAAAATTATCCCAAAATGAAAAGCTACTTTGTGACATAACCATAATCAAAACAGGCATCAGCAAGAACATGGTAATACACCTAGGACCGTATTCACCAACCATTCTTAAGAATGTTTTTAGCCCTATTCTTCAAGATTTTCTGACTGTGAAAGTAACAGAACTTCTGATTGCTAAACCAAATGGTTTAGCCAATCAAAAGTTGTTACTGAAGAATAAGATCAAGAACCATCTGTAGAATGGTTGGTGAATACAGACCCTGATTGCAATAACTTTAATTAATCCCTATTAAGAAATTGGAAAAAAACCCTCAGTATTCAAAAGAGCAACCCGTTATTTTGAGCCCTGTGAGTTATTATCCTCCGCCAAAGGCGGCAGGATATAGTTTTAAGTCTTGTCCGTCCATCCGTCTGTCTGTCTGTATGTCCGCCCCGGTGAATATCTCCAATACCACTGAACAGAATTTCGTGAAACTTAATACATGTGTACAACAACCCATTTTGTCCTGACCATTTTTCTTTTTCTCTGACTTGATGCAAAATGGCTGACTCGGAGGTCTTTTTCGGAAGGGGATATCATTTTAATCAAACATGACCCATTTCCAATCTCCTAAGAGACACTAAAGCCAAACGCTCTAACAAACACTTATTAGTATTGGGCTTACAAATATGGCCTCTAGAGTGCACACAAGCTTTTTCTAGAATTTGTCACAGCAGCCTACTTGACATGTAGAAATTATCCCGACATACAAAGGGTTTTTCTGAGATTTGATCTGGTGGCCTAGTGTTTTTAATCCAACATGACACATATTCATACTTGTCCAAGATATCATCAGGACATTTTAACATTGAGAACAAATTTCAAGATTACATATATTGGACTAAAAATGTGACCTCTAGAGTGTACACATGGTTTTTCAAGGATGAAACTTGGTGTCCTAGTTTTCATACCATGTGACCCATTTTCAAACTCATGCAAGATATCATCAAGACAAATATTCTAACAAAAGTTTAAAGAATACTGTACTGAATTATAGTACACAAGGTTTTCCAAGTATTGACCATGTGACCTAGTTTTTCATCCATATGTCCTGGATTTCATACTGGTCTAAGAAATTATCAAGACAAAAATTCTGACCAAATTTCCAGATTATTGGACTGTAAACATGGCCTCTAGAGCTTTCATAAGGTTTTTCTAAGATTTGACCTAGTGACCTAGCTTTAAACCCAACATGACCCATTTTTTAAGTCTTGTAAGATATCATAAAAGCAAACATTCTGACTAAGTTTCATGAGTATCCAACTGAAAATATGGCCTCTACAGCATACACAAGGTTTTTCTAAGATTTGACCTAGTGACCTAGTTTTTGACCCGACATGATCCATTTTCAGATTCATCTGAGATATTATCACGACAAACATCCTGACCAAGTATCACAAGAATTGGACTGAAAGTGTGGCCTCTAGAGTGTACACAAAGTAAAAGTTGACAACGGACACCGCACGCCGGTCACAGCACAATCACAATAGCTATTTGTGCTCAGATGAGCAAAAAAGCAAGGGTAGATGGTGAAACTTTTAATAAACAATTCAAAAATGAAGTTAAAAGGAGATATGAGTAAAAAGTGGAATTTTACAAGCAAGCCCCTTTTTCCTTGGCACAGTGTCAAAGGAGTTGATGTATGAAATTTCATCTAATTTGGTCAATGGGTTGTGGAGAAATTGCAACGGACAGACAAATGAAGCTGAGACTATTATGCTTCCCCCTTGGAAAGTACAAAAAGCACAATAATTTATGTTGGTTACCAGCAATTTCTCCTTTTCCCACAATGTTTTCAAAAGCCTATTCCTTCAGAGTCATTAAAACTGGATTTTGTAGTAATAGTTTAACTCTTTACCAAACAATCACTACTTTTAATGACCCTGAGAAAGACACCTTTTGAAAACATAGTGGGAAAAGGAGAAAATGCTGGTAACCAACCTTTTCTCCTTTTCCCACAATGTTTTCTACCCTTCCCAAAACAAATTTCAATTTTTGAGTCACATTAATTTTGTCGTCTGCAAATGCTTTCAGTTTGGACCAGTCTAAAATTTTGTCATTTGGTAAAGAGATACCGGTAAACAACAGCTGGTCAGTATTCACCAACCATTCTCAAGAACATTCCTTGTCTTATTCTTCAGAATTTTGTAAGTTAGATAATAACAGAACTTCCGATTGGCTATACCATTTGGTTTAGCCAATCAGACGTTCTTTTACTTTCACTGCCAGAAAATCTTGAAGAACAAGACAAAGAATGTTCTTAAAAATGGTTGGTGAATACGAACCCAAAGATTACTTCGGAAATAATTTAAAAAAAAAAAATGTTTTTAGCCATGGCCTAACTGATTTATTGCAAAAGCATTTATAAGATCTTATCATATCTAATCAAGATGCACATAAAGATAATTTATTCATGGCTGTTAACACTTTACCACACAATCCCGACTTTTAACGACCATGAGAAAGAAGCCTTTTGAAAATATTGTGGGAAAAGGAGAAAATGCTGGTAACCAGCATTTTCTCCTTTTCCCACAATGTTTTCTACCCTGCTGGTAACAAATTTCAATTTTTTAGTTGTGGTTATTTTGTCGTCTGCAATTGCTTTTGATTTGGTCCAGTCTAAAATTTTTTTGTTTGGTAAAGGGTTAATGTACAGAGCGTAATATTGAGATTATGCAAACATAATGGGAAAACAAATTACAAGTCCAAATCACGCTCTCTGTTACAAAATGAACTTCTGGTGCCTGTCTGGCTGGTCCCTACCTGCAGCCTGGCTGATAAACCCTTAACCCTTTACCTGTGACACACAATCCCGACTTTTAACAACCCATGGGAAAAAAAGCTTTTGAAAACATTGTAGGAAAAGGAGAAAATGCTGGTAACCAGCATTTTCTGCTATTCCAACAATGCTTTCTACCTTTCCTTAATCAAACTTCCATTTTTGAGTCACTTTTATTTTGTTGCCTGCAAATTTATGCTTAGAATTTGGACTAGTCCAAAATGTTGCTGTCTGGTTAAAAGAGTTAACAAAACAATTCTGTTTTTTCGAACCCTTACAATTATAGCTTTTGAAAACATTGTGGAAAAATGAGAAAATGTTGGTCACCACCATTTTCTCCTTTTTCTACAATGGTTTCTGCAGAGCCCCTGATGCTAAAAAAGTAGCAAACAGGACTTGAAGACAGGGATTGCTAGTTCCATCCCTGTATCTCTTATAAATTGATGCAATTAGCCTCAATGTTTTTCAAAAACCCTAAACTTGAAAAAACAAAATGTCATTCTTGTTAACAACATGTTCTTCTTTTCTCAGTATGTTTTATGTTTAGGGTTTCTGACCTGCTTGAAACAAATATCAATTCTTGAGTTACATAAATTTTGTTGTGTGCATGTGCTTTCAGAATGGACCAGTCAAAAGATTTTGTTAATATTAATGTTAATGTTTGTCATAGTACTACCATGGAAAATGGGTTTTAGTTACGATACAATTTTAGTCTTTATCACAGCGTACAATCATGTCAAAACTTGTCGAAAACTCTTAACTAAATTTTTTATTCCATTTATGATACAAAACATTGCAGGAAAAGACTAATAATATTTAAATCACTCTCACATTTAAAGATACGTAAAAGAATGTCCACTTAGTTACTCAAATAATTAGTGAAATTATTAATTTTCTTTAATATTTGTATATTGACATATGTTATATATATTGCATGCTTTGTACTATACTTCTATGACCATTAAGCTTATATGCGTAAGAGTCTAAATAAAATTTCTGTTCTGTTCTGTTCTGTTCCTGGCTTGGCCAATTTGTTTCCAAAGCTTGATGATACTCATTGTGACAAGATTCATTTCTCTCATTGTTAATCACTGTTTTGATGATGGTTATGTGGAAAAGCAGCCACTGCTTTGAAAAGTATATCATGTCAAGTACTGGTATAAGAAACTCCAGGAATGCATGGATAGGTGGACTGGCAACCTCACTATAACTGAATTTAAATGTTGAAAATGGCATTAAATATCAATTGCAATCAATCAGTACAATCAACCAACTAAACTTGTGTCTTTTCAACCCTTAAAATAATGGTTTTGAAAACATTGTTGGAAAAACAGGCAATGCTGATCACCAGTATTTTCTCCTTTTCCAACAATATTTTCCATACTTTAACAAACATTTCCAATCATTTAACTCTTTGTAACCAAACAACAAACTTTTCGACTTAGTTGAAAGCATTTGCATGCAAAAAAGTAAATATAAAACGAAAATTGAATTTTGATTTTGGAAGGACTGAAATCATTGTGAGAAAAGGACAAAATGCCTTAACAGCATTTTCTCCTTTACCCACAATGTTTCCAAAAGCTGTCCTTCTCAAGGTCATTAAAAGTCGGGATTGTGTGGTCAAGATTTAAGCTACATTAAATTTATTATCTATAACTTGCTATTATATCATGACTATAGCCTAAAATTTTGTCCTCTGGTTAATTGTAAAAATGACCTTGTACAGACAAAATCCTTATCCTGCAGTCAACTAATTTTCAAAAAACAATGAGGAAAAGGAAGAAACTGGCATAATGACTGTTAAGGGTGTTTAGATCAAGATAAATAGCATAGTGCAGCCTGATCTTGTGCCATTTCTCAATTTTATATAATGTTAAATTGGTTGGTTGGTTGTATTGGGGTTTAACGCTATTTTAACAGCTAAGGTCATATCATGGCGGTCGGTGACTCACACATGTTTCCTGGTTTTCTCACACCAGTTCTAACACAACTTTCCTTCCAAAGCCACCGACTACTTTTCTAAAATGCTTCAGCTGGGGTGAAAGGCAAAAATATGTCAGGAAGAAAGTTCGCCTCAACTGGGTACCAAACTCACAACCACCAGGTCATGAGTCTGACACGCTCTCCACTGAGCCACCCAGGCCGGCGAAAGTTAAATTAAACTGTCTGCAAAAAATGCACTATCATGCATTTCATTCAACTTCTCAAATTAAGAAATAATAATCATCCAACAATTTCATCTGGGAAAAAATTCGATTGTCTATTAGTTCTTAAGAAATTGATGACATTAGTTTGTACTCTACTAGACTGAAAACATTATACAGACTACAAATTGACTAGCTCAAAAAAAGAGTCCGGTCTTTGAAAAACAAATTCTGTGGTTGGCAGCATTTTTTCCTTTTCCCTCAAATTGTTTTCATAAGCCTTCCTGATTAGGATCGTGAAAACTGGAGAATTATATGGTAAAAGATGAAGGGTGTTTTCTCCTTCTCCTACAATGTTTTCAAAAGCCGTCCTCCTCATGATCATTAAAACACAGGTCAGGGTCTTCAACAGTAGGGATTGTGTGATAATGGGTTAATTCAGTAATAAATTCCTATAGAACATGAATGGTATCTAATGTTTTTTTCGTAAATAAAGGAAAGTTCATCAATCATTTTTTACCCATTACCACACAATCCCTACTTTTGACGACCCTGAGAAAGAAGCCTTTTGAAAACATTGCTGGAAAAGGAGAAAATGCTGGTAACTAGCATTTTCTCCTTTTCCCACAATGTTTTCTAAAGCAAATTTCAAATTTTCTGTCACTTTTATTTTGTCGTCTGCAAATGCTTTCGATTTGGACAAACCAAAAATTTACCATTTGGTAATGAGTTAACCCATTACCACACAATCCCTACTTTTGACGCCCCTGAGAAAGAAGCCTTTTGAAAACACTGTAGGAAAAGGAGAAAATGCTGGTAACCAGCATTTTCTCCTTTTCCCACAGTGTTTTCTACCCTTTCCAGAGCAAATTTCAATTTTTCAGCCACTTTTATTTTGTCGTCTGCAAATGCTTTCAATTTGAACCAGTCTGAAATTTTGTCGTTTGGTAATGAGTTAACTCCCACTTTCATATTCTAAATAGCCCTATTATTCCCAACCCCATCCTACATTTTAACTTTTAACCCTTTCCCAAACAATCCCGGATTTTTACGACCCTGAGATAGAAGCCTTTTGAAACCATTGTGGGAAAAGGTGAAAATGTTGGTAAGCAGCATTTTCTCCTCTTCCCAAAATGGTTTCTACCCTGCTGGAAACAATTTCATTTTTTGAGTAACGTTTATTTTGTCGTCTGCAACTGCTCTCAATTTGGACCAGTCTAAAATTTTGTCATTTAGTAAAGAGTTTTAAACAAACAGCGAAATTTCAGACCTGTCCGAATTGAAAGCATATGCAGATGACATCTAGTTTTCATTAAAATGGTATGATTTGCTTATGGAGGAATAAACAAATTTGAGGGAAAAGGGGAAAATGTTAATTACCCGCATTTTCTCCTTTTCCCACCATGTTTTCAAAAGCTTTCAAAAAAGTCAGAATTGTGTGGTTTGACAAACCCTTTGAAAAATTATTTCATTTTTATACAGACACCGAGGAAAAAGGTATTCAGAAATATTGTGGGAAGGATAAGGAGTGTAACCCCTTTACAATTTACCCCAGTCATAATGACCCCAAAAAGGAAGGCTCGTAACCAGTATTTTCTCTTTTTCCCACATTGTTTTCTACACTAAAAGAGATATATTCCAAAATTCAAGTCACTCAGTTTTTTATCTGCCATTGTTGTCAACCTGGTTTGTTTAGTTCTAGGTGTTATATGGCATTTTCAACATGAATACAGTTATTTTGCATAGGCCATTGCACCCATCCATGCTTTCCTGTAGTTTCTCTCATCTATACTTGGCATAATATTCTTCCAAAACAAATGACTGCTTTCCCACATAAACATTATCAAAACGATGACCCGTAGTAAACGAAAAATGAATCCTGTTGCAATGACTTTCATCACTCCTTTAGCCCATTACCACATAATCCCTACTTTTGAAGACCCGGAGAAAAAAGTCTTTAGAAATCATTGTGGGAAAAGGAGAAAATGCTGGTAACCAAAAGTAATCAAAAGGCCATAACTTGGAAAATCATTTGACTATAATGCAATCCATTGAGTAGTTATTGAGAAAAAGCTCCGACAAAAAATACCACTGATCATCATATCATCATAAAGCCGAAACTCACTGGAAAATCATTCAACCATAACTAAACTATAAAATGCACATCTATCATACTATGCATATCAAAACTTCCTGTGAAGGTTGATTGAAATCTGTCCAAGAGTAATAATTATTATTGAGAGACAGAATGGGCAAAAAAAAATCAAAATCATTCAAAATAAACTAATCATAATAAATTATGCACATCTCTGCATCATGATGAAACTTCCTATGAAGTTTGATTGAAATCTGTTGAGTAGTTATTGAGAAACTGCTCAGACAAAAAAAAATTCATTAATCAGAAAAAACTCATTTGAAAATCATTCAACAATGAGCAAAACATTACATGCACATCTTCATTTTGTATTGAACCTTCCTACAAAGATTGATTGAAATCTGTCCAGTAGTTACTGAGAAATAAAAAACCTTATCAAAGGACCATAACTCAATGACTTATTCAGAAAGTCATTCAACCATAACCAAATTATAATATGTACACATCTTTGCTTTGTACTGAAACTTTTTATCAAGTTTGAAAGAAATCTGTCCAGTTATTGAAAAATAGCTTTGTAAAAAAACCATCAAAGGGCCATAACTCATTAGAATATCATTCAACCATAACCAAATTACATTATGCACATTTTTGCCTTTTCTTGAAACTTTGTATGAAGTTTTATAGAAGTCTGTTCAATGCTTTTGAGAAATAGTTTGGACAAACAATAGGGCCAAGATGGCCCTGGATGGCTCACCTGAATTTTTGAGAGGACCATAACATTGTTTTTTTTTTAATTTTGAATTTTCAAGAATTTCTTCATTTCTGTATAATGCATGTAGCCCCCAGTCACCTGAGAGCCATGCTTCGTAAGGGATCAAAATTTCTAACAATTTTTGAAAAGGGTCAACCAAGGAACATCTCTGTGAAATTATTTCAAAATCTGAGCGTTGGTTTCAGAGAAGAAGAGTTTTTAAGAATTTCTTCATTTCTGTATAGTACAAGTAGGTCCCAGTCACCAAAGCCATGTTTCTTAATGGATTGAAATTTCACAAACAAATTCTGAAAAGGGTCACCAACACAACATCTCTGTGAAATTACTTCAAAATCTGACCAGCAGTTTTAGAAAAGAAGAATGCTTAAGAATTTCTTCATTTCTGTATAGTGCAAGTAACCCCCATTCACCAGAGCCATTTTTCTTGACAGATTACAATTTCCCAAACAGTTTTTCAAAAGAGTCACCCAAGGAAAATACATGTATATGTGAAATTATTTCAAAATCTGACCTGTGGTTTCAGAGGAGAAGATTTTTAAAGAATTTCTCAGAAAAATTCCATTTGGTTGCCATGGCAGCCAAATTCTGTGAACAATTTTTAAAGAGGACCTCCAAAGAACATTCCAGCAAAGTTTGGTCCAAATCGGCCAGGCAGTTTAGGAGGGGAAGATGTTTAAAGGAATTGCTGATGCTGCACGACAGACAACAGACAATGGACACAGCGTCAACCTAAAAGCTCCCCTTGAGCATGTTGAGCTAAAAATCAAGAAAGGGCCATTAAGTCTTTACCGCACGACAAAATTTTAGACTTGTCCAAATTGGAAGCATTTGCAGACAAAGAAATAAACTTGACTCAAAAATTGAAACTTTACTTTAGAAGAATAGAAAACATTGTAGGAAATGGATAAAATGCTGGTTACCAGCATCTTCCCCTTTTTCCATAATGTTTTCAGAAGGCCTCTTCATCTGGGTTGTAAAAACCAGGCATTGTTCGGTAAAGGGTTATCTCACTTGAAAATCATTCAATTGTTACTAGATTATAATATGCACATCTGCTTCATATTAAAGTTTCCAATGAAGTTTCCATCCAGTAATCATGGACAAATACAATGTTATTAACAGTCAAAAAAAACTTAACCAACTGACTGACTGATGACGGACACAGTGACTTTATAATTATATGCCCTCCCCCCATCTAATCAGCGGCCATCTTGATCAAGTGAACAAAATTTAGAGAAGTACTTTCTGTTCTCTTTTTAGCTCACCTGAGCACAACGTGCTCAAGGGGAGCTTTTAGGATCACCCGGTGTCCGTCGTCCGTCCTGCATCGTCAACAATTCTTTAAACATCAACTCCTCCTAAACCGCTGGGCGGATTTGGACCAAACTTGGCTGGAATGTTCCTTGGGAGGTCCTCTTTAAAAATTGTTCACAGAATTTGATTCCGTCAAAAACTCTGGTTGCCATGGCAACGAAATGGAATTTTTTAGCAAATTCTTTAAAAATTTTCTTCTCTGAAACCGCTGGCCAGATTTTAAAATAATTTCACACAGATGTTCCTTGGGTGACCCTTTTCAAAAATTGTTCGTGAAATTTTGATCCGTCAAGAAACATGGCTCTGGTGAATGGGGGCTTCTTGCACTATACAGAAATGATGAAATTCTTAAAAATTCTTCTTCTCTGAACCCGCTGGCCAGATTTTAAAATAATTTCACAGAGATGTTCCTTGGATGACCCTTTTCAAAAATTGTTCGTGAAATTTTGATCCGTCAAGAAACATGGCTCTGGTGAATGGGGGCTTCTTGCACTGTACAGAAATGAAGAAATTCTTAAAAATTCTTCTTCTCTGTAACCGCTGGTCAGATTTTAAAATAATTTCACAGAGATGTTCCTTGGATGACCCTTTTCAAAAATTGTTCGCGAAAGTTTGATCTGTCAAGAAACATGGCTCTGGTGAATGGGGGCTTCTTGCACTATACAGAAATAAAGAAATTCTTAAAAATTCTTCTTCTCAGAAACCGCTGGTTAGATTTTGAAATAATTTCACAGACTTGTTCCTTGGGTTACCCTTTTCAAAAATTTTTCGCAAAATTTTGATTGGTCAAGAAACATGGCTCTGGTGAATGGGGGCTACTTGCACTATATAGAAACGAAGAAATTCTTGAAAATTCTTCTTCTCTGAAATGGCTGGACAGATTTTGAAATAATTTCACAGAGATGTTCCTTGGGTGACCCTTTTCTAAAATTGTTCGCAAAATTTTGATAGGCCAAGAAACATGGCTCTAGTGAATGGGGGCTACTTGCACTATATGGAAATGAAGAAATTCTTGAAAATTCTTCTTCTCTGAAACCTGTGGTCAGATTTTAAAATAATTTGACAGAGATGTTCCTTGGGGGACCCTTTCCAAAAGCTGTACATATAATTTTGATCCATCAAGAAACATGGTCTTGTGAATGGGGGCTACTTGCACTATATGGACATGATGAAATTCTTTAAAATTCTCTTTCTCTAAAACCCCTGGTCAGATTTTGAAATTATTTCAGAGAGATGTTCCTTGGGTGACCCTTTTCAAAACTTGTTTGTAAATTTTGATCCATCAAGAAACATGGCTCTCATGGATGGGGGCTACTTGCTCTTATACAGAAATGAAGAATTCTTAAAAATTCTTCTTTTTGAAACTGATGGTCAGATTTCGAAATGATTTTTACAGGTGACCTTTTGAAAATTGCTTGGCAAAATTATAAATTTGGTTCCAATGTTTCAATACCTAAAAAAAAAAATAGACTATGGTCATCTCAAAAATTCAGGTTAGCGATCCAGGGCCATCTTGGCCCTCTTGTTATTATAATTTATTGATGAAGACATAAAATGTTCATTATGGCACCAATCTAAATTCCAGCCAATCAATGCAAAGATTCAAACATTATAGTTCCTGACTGTGTTTCAGTCCAACAGGCAGAAAATTCTAGATTGTTCTGTTTTATACGACCTGTCAAGCAGCCCTCATAACTTTGTCATTTGATAAGGTCTGAGAGACAGCTGTACAATGGCCTTTAATCTTTTACCATACAATCGTAAGTTTTAACAACACCGTAGAATGCTTTTCAAAATATTGTGGGAAAAGGAGAAAATGCCGGTTACAAGCATTTTTTTCTTTTTTTTCTGCAAAGTTTTCTACTATTTCAAATACAGAAATCATCGTTTGAGCTACATTTGATATGTTGCCTGTGACTGCTTTTAAGTTGGACTGGTATACAATTTTGTTTTCTGGAGAGATTTAACAAGGAGGTCAATATCAAGGTTTTCCAGGATTTCATAATTCTTTAACAAATGAAAAAATTGTAGGCCTATCCAAATTGAATGCATTAGTAGATCACAAAATAAATATGGCTCAAAAATTGGAAGTTGTTTTGGGAAGGGTAGAAAACATTGTGGGAAAAGGAGAAAATGCTGGTTACCAGCATTTTCTCCTTTTCATACGATGGTTTCGAAAGGCTTCTTTCTCAGGGTCGTTAAAGGTGGGTATTTAGAATTTTCACATCACACCAAATTAAAAAAATATATATATTATTGAAATTTATATGAAAAAACAATACAAATCATCAATAATAAGGAATCATAAAATTACAAAAAAAAATTTTTTGATGGTATTCCCTTAAAAGGCTACATAGCCTCTTGAGCTATTTTTAGATTTCGTGCCAAAAATCAATAAAGCATTGTGGGAATGTCATATGACTGGCATGTGACTAATAATGCTGAAATTCCATTAGATAACAAACATGTAATAATAATTATTTTCCATAATGTCTTCTTAAGACGGATGTTTGAAACTTTGTCTGTGTTTTCCTGTATTTAAATGAGAGAATTGATAATCCAAAAATAGAACATGTCTCCCGTTGGTGTCAACCTGGACCGTAATAAATCTCAAATTTCTCGTGTTATCGGATGGTTTTCGCCTACTGGGGTTTATGAACACAAATTAAAAGGCTATGGGAGTATAAGGATGTTTTTTTTTTTTGCATTTTCATCCCAAAATCTGAAGGGCCACCTTTAAAGGTTGGGAGTATGTGGTAAAGGGTTAAACCATTACCAGATAATCCTGGGTTTTGACGACCCTGAGGAAGAGGCCTTTTGAGAACATTGTGGGAAAAGGTTCACATAACCAGCATTTTCTCCTTTGACCACAACGTTTCCTATCTTTTCAGAAACAAAACCATTGATAGGATCCAAATCTAATTTGTCATCTGCAAAATTAACCCAGTACCACACAATCCCTACTTTTCACGCCCCTGAGAAGGAAGCCTTTTGAAAACCCTGTGGGAAAAGGAGAAAATGCTGGTAACCAGCATTTTCTCCTTTTCCCACAGTGTTTTCTACCCTTCCCAGAACAAATTTGAATTTTTCAGTCACATTTATTTTGTCGTCTGCAAAATTTAATGCTTTCAATTTGGGCCAGTTTAAATTTTTCTCGTGTGGTAATGGGTTAAGACTTTGAATTTGGTCCAGTCTGACTTATTACCAGTCCTATTACAACAAAATTCAAATCTAATCCATATCAGAAGCATTCACTAACAAGAAATTAAACATAATCAGTGTTCATATCCGAGAAAGGGTGGAAAACATTGTGGAAAAAGGAGAAAATGCTGCTTATGAGCCATGTTTTAACCCTTTACCCGATAAGGCATTTCTATGGTATCTCTGACCCACCCTAAATAACAGCAAGGATTAAGTTGTTTCTTATGTGTATATGACACCTTTTGATAGTGTAGAAAACATTGTGGCAAAAGGTGAAATTGCTCGTCATGAGCAATTTCACCTTTTGCCACAATGTTTTCAAAAGGCTCCTACAAGCAATGCGTAGAAATGAGTATCTATGGAGTAAAGGGTTAAAAAAAACATCTTCTACTGGGTCTCTACAATGTGGAATAATCAATCTTAGAATAAAATTTGCACTTGGAAACTTTCCGGAAGCATCTCTGTGAGAAATGGACAGTTTTATCATGGAAATTAACTCTAAACTCTTCAAAAAACATGTAATTTTTAAAGCTTATCTAATTCAAAAAAACTTTTGCTGATGACAAATTAGACATAGCTGAATATTAGTCAATTTTTCTCTGAAAGGGCATAGGATATTGAGGAAAAAGTTGTAACTGCTAGTGACCAATATTTTCTGTCTTTGTCAAAGTTGTTTTCAACACAAAATTGGAGTTTAGAGTCACAGTATTTACATAATTTTCATGAAAAGGTAAAAAACATTTCAGGGGCTTAACCCATTACCAAATAATCCCTGGTTTCAAAGAGGCCTTTTGAAAATATTGTGGGAAAACGAAAAAATGCTGGTAACCAGCATTTTCTCTTTTTCCCACATAATGTTTTCTATCCTGTTGGAAACAAATTTCAATTTTTGAATTATGTTTACTTTGTTGTCTTCAAGTGCTTTCAGTTTAGAACAGTCTAAAATTTTGTTTTTTGGTAAAGAGTTAAAATTTGGCAATTGTTTTGGTTAACCCATTACCACACAATCCCTACTTTGACGCCCCTGCGAAAGAAGCCTTTAGAAAACATTGTGGGAAAAGGAGAAAATGCTGGTAACCAGCATTTTCTCCTTTTCCCACAATGTTTTCTACCCTTCACAAAACACATTTTAAATTTTCAGTCACTTTTATTTTGTCGTCTGCAAATGCTTTCAATTTGGACAAGCCTAAAATTTTGTCGTTTGGTAATGAGTTAAGAGGATAAATGTTATTGGTCTTTTCCAAGAACATAACTTACCTCTTTAACAGTTTCACCTCTGTTAGTCAATGACAACAGAAGACAGGATTCCCGTCTTCGATACTCCTTCAATAGATCAGCGAGGTCTACAGACGTCAATGTGCCCCATAAGATTTGTATAGCTTCAAGGAATTCATTATACAGCCCTTCTTCTTCATCCTAGAAAAGAAAGATAAAGGATTCATAATGAAAATTTCATATCATGTGCAATTAACCCTTTACCACACAATGACGACTTTTAACAACCCTGATGAAGAGGCCATTAGAAAACTTTTTGGGAAAAGGATAAAATGCTGGTAACCAGCATTTTCTCCTTTTCCCAAAAAGTTTTCTACTCTATCTATCTATCAAAGAAAAATTGCATCATCTGAGCCACTGTGAAATTATCTCTTACAAAATTAATGCTTTTGATTTGGATAGATCTAAAATTCTGCTGTGTGGTAAAGGGTAATGGATTGAGCATTTGAAGTCCTTTACAAGGGCCTGTATAGCTTTTTGGGTGTAAATCCCATCAGACAGCTAATTCTAGATTTGCAAATTAAATGATAAAACAACATCAGAAGAAAAGAAAAATACTGGTCACCTGCATTTTGTTTTTGTCCAACAATGTTTTCAAAAGCTTTCTTTTACAGGGTTGTTCAACACTGGAGTGTTAAAACCAGGTAAAAGCTAAACAAGAGGGCCAAGATGACCCTGTATTTGGCTAAAATTAGTAAAATCCCACAAGCCAAATATTACAATACTTGGCAAGCCGGTTTCAAAGTAGAAGACATACAGGAATTTTTCTATAAAATCTTACTTGACAGTTATGACCCCAGGCATGAGCCATTTTTAACCAGATGTATGATTACTTGAATATGGGTTGAGGTCAACAAGAAACAACTTTATACATAGAGGATATTTGTTTTTTTCGGTGAAAGATCGAAATTTATTTCATCGAGTGGACACCATCTGTAATATTTTCACGAGTGGTGCAGCCACGAGTGAAAATATTACCGATGGTGTCCACTCGATGAAATAAATTTCGATCTTTCACCCAAAAAAACAAATATTCTATTTATTTTATGCTTTTAACCTTTTCTGGGAGGAGCTTTATCAAAATTTAGTACAATTCCTTTCCCTTATTCCCCGTGGCGTACCCCACCTGCATAGCAATGTTACATCAAGCGCGAGAAATGTAAGATATATGACGTCATATTTCCCATCTGGTTGT
Organism: Tridacna crocea; assembly: GCA_943736015.1. Lineage (NCBI taxonomy): Eukaryota > Metazoa > Mollusca > Bivalvia > Cardiida > Cardiidae > Tridacna > Tridacna crocea. The sequence goes on from OX031062.1 coordinate 14,925,738, forward strand.
TAGGCACGCGCAATTTACCTAGGCAACAAGAATGTGAAAATCGATATTTTCACTGGTGGTACCAGTGTAAGATTGAAAAATATTTTCACTGCTGTGTCTCGATATCCTACCGGAAAGCATGAAATAACAAAATTAATAATACATGCATGGTTAAAGAAATGAAGATTTTCAAACTTTCCTAAATAAAAGAACCTCTAAAACATAAGACCCCCAAGACATGGCTAAATTTGGTAGCCCAGGTCTTATGGATAGTAACAAGAAGGGTTCTACAGTTTTCACTATATAAGCCCATTTAAAATTTCTGACTTCTGACTGTTGCAGAAAGTATTGTTAAAAGAAACTATAGAATGGCATAGATAGATGCACTGGCAGAAGTAATAAAACTGCAATAATATTGGAAATGGTGTTAACAACAAAACATACATACACAGTCATTTGCTAAAATATTTCAAGTGTTTTCAGGTTTTAGTGTTTACTAAACAATGTGGTGTTTAACTCTTTACCACACGATCCCAAATTCTAACAACCCTGAAAAAAAAAAAGCCTTTTGAAAACATTGCAGGAAAAGGAGAAAATGCTGGTAGCCAGCATTTTCTCCTTTTCACACAATGTTTTCTACCCTTCCAAAAACAAGTGTTCATTTTTTTAGCCATATCATTCTATTTTGTCATCTGTAAATTCTTTCAATTTGGACAAGTCTACAATTTTGTTGTTTGGTAAAAGAGTTAACTCCTAATCAAACAACACAGATTTAGACTTGTCCAAATTGAAAGCATAAGGATAAAAAGCTTTTTAGGAAAAGAAGACAGTGCTGGCTACAATCATTTTCTACAATGTTTTAAAAAGTCTTCTATTTTTGAATCATTGCATCTTGGGACTGCTTGGTATAAGGTTATTGACCATAAGAGAGATGGCTTATGACAACATGATAAGAAAAGAAGAAAATTCTCATCCAGCTTGTTCCTCTTTTCCAACACTTGATTTTGTCTTAAATTTAACTCTGTACCACATAAAGCCGACTTTAAATGACCCTGGGTGAGAAGGCTTATCAAATCACTGTGGAAATGGAAATGGGAGAAAATCATCAGCAATTTTGTTGGTTGTCTGCAAATGCTTTGAATCTGATCCACTCAAAATGTTTGTGGTTTGATAAAGAGTTAACTCTTTACCAAGCAATCCCTACTTTTAAGGACCCTGAGAAAGAATGCCTTTGAAATCATTGTGGGAAAAGGAGAAAATGCTGGTTACCAGCATTTTATCCTTTTCCCACAATGTTTTCTATTCTACCCTTTCCAACTCAAATTTCAATGTTTGTTTCACATTTAATTTGTCGTCTGCAAGTGCTTTCAATTTGCACCAGTCTAAAATTTTCTTGCTTGTTAACTCATTACCAAATGACAACATTTTAGACTTGTCCAAATTGAAAGCATTTGCAGACGACAAAAAAAAAGTGACTGAAAATTTGAAATTTGTTTTGTGAAGGATAGAAAACATTGTGGGAAAAAGAGAAAATGCTGGTTACAAGCATTTTCTCCTTTTCCCACAATGTTTTCTAAAGGCTTCTTTCTCAGGGGCGTCAAAAGTAGGGATTGTGTGGTAATGGGTTAAAGACTTAATGTCATCCACAATTACTTTCAGTTTTGACGGGTCTTAAATTATGTCCTTTGGTAAGGAGATACCAGCAGAAAATAAAATAATTATGCCCAATATTTACCAGCATGGCATCATTTGTATCAGGATCTGACTCGATTCCAGACTCGTTAAAGTTGTTTCTATTTTTAGCCAAACAGTTTGGTGACGATTCTGGTGACTCCGTAATAGTTTCCACAGAGTCACTTCTCTCTCTTCCTGGCACACTATCCAAATCTTGTGACAACTTTGTGCACTCAGATTTACCTCCCCTACTTTTGTCAATGGGAGGCAAAGTTGATTTTAGAACACTTGAAGCCTTTTTTCCACTGTTTAACTTTCGAAGTTTTGAGGCACTTTCTGGTCTTTTGAGATGTTCCCCAGTACTGTTTCTGTCACCTACAAAGCCTCTGGCTATGTTACAGGCAAGTCCAGGTTCCTTTGTGCCCAATTTACCTGCATCTTTGACTTGTTGAATACGCTCTATTGTTTTTAAATGTTCAGCAAGCAAGATTTGAATGTCTTCCCGCGTCACTCTCTGGCCTTTAGCAGCTAATCTTTCAGCAAGCACTTTCTCAGATGTCTCTATGATCTGAAATAACAGGTGTTTAACAAATGGCAAGTTTATAGACTGGTCCAAATTGTTAGCATTTGTAGACGACAAAATAAAAGTGACTGAAGAATCGAAATTTGATTTCTGAAGGGAAGAGAACATTGTGGGAAAAGGAGAAAATGCTGGTTACCAGCACTTTCTCCTTTTCTGACAATGTTTTCCAAAGGTTTCTACCTCGGGGTCGTCAAAAGTTGTCATTGTGTGGTAATGGGTTAACTCTTTTACGTACCAAACAACCGAAGTCTTAGCTCTTTAGTGAATGACAAAAATTTTAGACAAGCCTAAATTGAAAGCATTTGCAGTCAACTAATAAAATGTGACTCTGACAATAGATTTTAATTGAAAGGACAAAATGCACTGTGGGAAAAAGAGAAACAACTAGTTACCAGCATTTTCTGGTAAACTCCCCCCTCCCCCCCCAATTAAAAAAAAGTAGCATTAAAGCCATTTAACTTGTGATATTCAAAATTACTGTGAATTTGGACAAGTCTAACATTTTTTGTTTCTGAAATGGAGTTAAGGACTGAACTACCCGATTTATGTAACCCACTAGGATATGGGATGAGCAAGTCCAAGACACCCATTGCCTCAAACCTTGAAACAGAGCCTGTTGGAAACAAGAAGGCAAAGATGGCCCTGGATTGCTCACCTGGATTTTTGAGAGAACCATAGCCAATTACCCCAACATTCATGCCCACAGTGGCATGAACACAAATGGGAACACAAAAGGCTTCTCCTTCAGGGCCATTAAAAGTCATCATTGTGTGGTAAAGGGTTAACTCTCACAAACAGTTAAGGCATATCTATTGTCTTTAACTCTTTACCAAATGACAAAATTTTGTTCAAATTGAAAGCATTTGCAGATGACAAAGTAAATGTGAATCAAAAATTGAATTTTTACTTTGGAAGGGTTGAAAGCATTGTGGGAAAAGGAGAAAATGCTGGTTACCAGCATTTTCTCCTTTTCCCACAATGTTTTCAAAAGCTTTCTTTTACAGGGTTGTTAAAAGTCAGGATTATGTGGGAAAGTGCTCCCAACTTGGATGAATGAAAATGTTGCCATCAGAAAAAGAGTGATAGGAGTTGACTGCTCTATACAGTTGGTCTCTAAGATAGGTTTGACAGTTATAACAATGATAAAACAAAACCTCTTCATCGTGACTTCTGAGACGGATCTGCACACGCCATGAATCGTCTGTAAAAATGTCTCTTTGTTCACCCTGCAAGTAGACAAAATTACAATACAAGATACCTTGTATACATCTCTGATTCTGGGGCAACTTTCAAAGTATATCAAGTTATGTTCTGTTTCCCACTATAGGACACATTATCTCCTGCTAGGTGGCATTCCATAAATACTCATCTATCTGATTTCGGCATCCTGGGAACAGAACTGAACCACTCTCCTACGCGACAACCGTTACTTTGAATTTCAAATTAAAATAATGTTTACTCGATAAAATGTTACCTCATGCAATTCACTCTGGTATGATCAGCAGTTTAGAGAAATCTGAAGCTAAAGCAGGTCTCATTTCTCCTCAAACCTATTGATAAAAGCTATTTTCTACATTGCTACTTTATAGAGCTTAATATTATAGTCTGCCCGTTTTTTGGGCTTAATTAAGTGATGCGTCATATAAGACAGTCGAATCTTCAAAGAATATGACATGCGCAGACAACGCTATTGGACACTGTTTGATTGCTTTGACAAATTTTTAGATTGATCCATAGCATAATACACAAATTTGAAGATGGTGAATAATAACCCTTAACCCATTACCACTCAATCCCTACTTTTGACGCCCCTGAGAAAGAAGCCTTTAGAAAACATTGTGGGAAAAGAAGAAAATGCTGGTAACCAGCATTTTCTCCTTTTCGCACAATGTTTTTTACCCTTCACAAAACAAATTTCAAATTTTCGGTCACTTTTATTTTGTTGCCTGTGAATGCTTTTGATTTGGACAAACCTAAAATTTTGTCGTTTGGTAATGAGTTAACATTAGCAACAACACTTAGGAAGAGGCATTTTGAAAACACCATGTGCAAAGGAGAAAATGCTGATAACAAGCATTTTCTCCTTTACCTACAATGATTTCTATCCTGTCAAAGAGTTTAACCCTTTCCAAAACAACAAACTTTTGGACAAAACCAAATCGAAAGCGTTTGCAGACGACAATTCAACTCTTGCTGAAAAGATGATATCTGTTTATGATAGGGTAGAAAACATTGTTACCAGCATTTTCTCTTTTTCCCACAATGTTTTCAAAAGGCTACGATTTTAGACCCGTAAAAACCAGGGATTGTTTGGGAAAGGGTTAAGATCATTTGTACTACATTCAAGTTTGTTATCTGTAGATGCCTCAATGTGGAAGAGTCAAAAACTGTTGTTTTGGAAAGGGCTAAATGTGGCTTAAAGGTGGCCCTTCAGAATTTGGGACGAAAAGTTCACAAAAATACAAAAATATCATCCGTATACTCCCAAAGCCTTATAATCGTCATTCATATTATCCCAGAAGTCGAAAAACATCTGACAACATGAGAAATTAGAGATTTTCTACAACCAAGGTCGACATCGACAGGAGACACGTTCTATTTTTACATGAACAACTCGCTCATTTACATACTGGAAATACACAGACGAGGCTTCAAATATAGCATCCGAAAAAGATATTATGAAAAATAATTACATGTTTGTTATGTAATGGAATTTAAGCGTCATTAGTCACGCGCCAGTCACTTAACATTCCCACAATACATTTTCTATTTTTGGCACGAAATCTAAAAATAGCTTAAGAGGCTACGTAGCCTTTTAAGGGAATACCATCAAAAAATTTTTTGGGGGTAATTTTATGATTCTAAATTATTGATGGTTTGTATTGTTTTGTCATATAAATTTCAGTGATATATATATTTTTTGATTTGGTGTGATGTGAAAATTCTAAGTACCCACCTTTAAATGATAGGCTTTGTTTCACTTTAACCAAACTTTAACCCTTTCCCAAACATGCCCTTGTTTTTACGTGTCTGCAGTACAAGTCTCTTGAAAACATGGTGGGACAAGGAGAAATTGCTGGTAACAAGCAATTTCTCCTTTTCCCACATTGTTTTCTGCCCCTTTCTGATCATTTTCTGCCAAGTTAAAATTGTTGTCTGCAAACTTTCAGTTTGGAAGAGTCTGAAATTTGTCGTTTGGGAAAGGGTTAATGTTTTTTCCAGAATGTTTTCGACCCATTCAGACTTACATCGAATAGTTTGAGTCCCATTTAATGTCATTTGCAATAATGAAATTTTCTGATATGATTTAACCCTTTACCGCACAACCAAAAATATAAATAACCCCAAGGAAGAGTGTTATTGCACACATCATGGGAAAAGGTTAAAATGCAGGTAACCAACATTTTCTCCTTTCCCCATGATGTTTTCTACCCTGTCAGATATGAATTCCCTCACTGTAAATATTATCAATAGAGATCAGTATGAAATGATGAATAATAAAAAAAGAAAAGAATAGATTTTAGTTTATCCATTACCACACAATCCCTACTTCTGACGCTCCTGAGAAAGAAGCCTTTTGAAAACACTATGGGAAAAGGAGAAAATGCTGGTAAACATCATTTTCTCCTTTTCCCAGTGTTTTCTACACTTCCCAGAACAAATTTCAAATTTTCAGTTAAATGTATTCTGTCGTCTGCAAATGCTTTCAATTTGAATGAGTCTAAAATATTGTGGTGTGGTAAAGCAATTTAACAAGAACAATTCAATGCAGTATAAGAATCATAAATAAACGTTAGGCTTCATACTTATTAACTTCCAATTTCTACATTTAACTTCAAAACAATTCATTCATGCATACTTAGTTCATCAGGCATTTAGAAACACTTAAATCTAATACAATTCCGAAGTTTTCAATAAAATTGTGCAACCAAAATCCTTAAATAATGACATCATCATATTATGAAAATAGAAAGAAATGTGTCTTAGTCATCTTGAAAAAATGTCGTTTGAAAACTCAAACTTAAAAGGTATCAAAAGAAATCAAATGCTTCAAAAAGTTTTTTGAATCACAAACACATTTTTCTACCTCAAAGTAAACTCCAGGTTCCTGCCTGAACAAAATCAGTGCAGTTGTCTCACTCAAAAGTTCACCCTGTATCAAGCTCAAGTACCAAAATATGGATTTCTGTCTCAATCTTTGCAGTCTTTTACCCTTTATGAAACAATCCAGAGGTTTAAAAAGTCTCTGGTGGAAAATGCTTCAGAAAATATTGTGGAAAAAGGATTTTCTCCTTTTACCACAATATTTTCTACCATTTGAGAGAAAAAAGCTATCATCAGATAAACTATATTTCTACGTCTGTTCAATGATTTCTAATTGGAAAAGGCTGAAGTTTTGTTGTTTGGTCAAGTTAAACTATGATTGAAAGCAGGCACAAATAAGTGGCTATATATATAGCAAATACATGTAGTATATTAAATTTAAAAATAAGAATGACATCTTGCAGAGTGGTAATACTTATAATGAGCAATTAGCCTAACTTTTTAAAAAAATCTTCTGCAGGTTCATCAAAAATCGTCTGCTGCAGACGTAAAAGAAATGTTGTACACTTGAGGGAAAAGGTTGACATCAATACAGCCTGATTACCTTAGATTACAAACAACATGTCAGGCACATCAACTGATTTACCTTTGTTTCTTCTGATTTGAGGAAAAAATAATCCATCTAATCTTTTATAAACCCTATACCACACAATCCCTTTAAGTTTTAACGACCTTGAGAAAGAAAGCTTTATACAACATTGTGGAAAGGGGATAAAATCCCAGTAACCTGATTTTCCCCTTTTCCCACGTTTTCTACCCTGCCTTAACCCATTACCACACAATCCCTACTTTTGACGCCTTTAGCCTTTAGAAAACATCGTGGGAAAAGGAGAAAATGCTGGTAACCAGCATTTCCTCTTTTTCTAACAATGTTTTCCACCCTTCACAAAACAGATTTCAAATTTTCAGTCACTTTTATCTTGTCATCTGCAAATGTTTTCAATTTGGACAAACCTAAAATTTTGTCCTATGGTAATGAGTTAAACAAATTTAATTTTTTCAGTCAAATTTATTTGGTTGTTTGCAAATACTTTCAATTTTGATAAGTCTAAGATTCTGGTAAAGAGTTAATGAAACAAAAACATGTGTATATTACAAAAAAAGAAAAATAAATGATGCTTCTGGTAATTCATTTTTGAATCTTCTAACATTTTTTTGACAAATAAATCCAAATGGTCAAAACAGATCTGCTTGAAATTACAAATCCTGGGTGGATACATCTAAAATGTTGTCATCCAATGATTTAAATTTTGAACAATTGTAAAATTGTTAGGGGTTAAAAACAATTATAAGTATCTAAATACTGATAACTATGGAGTGATAACCATGTCCAACGATCTATGGTGATAGCCACTAAAAGAGCCTTAGACAAACTTGATTGAACTTGTGATTTGATTTGCTCATACATATCTGGAATAATAGTCTGAAAGAAATATGTTCTTGAAGGTAGCACATATTTAGGGTCCGTTCTTGAAGGTTGCACATATTTAGGGTCCGGAGTCTGAACAAGTTCACAAAAACCTGACAGGCCAGCATTTAGAGCCTCCCAATTACCAATATTTCCAAACTGGTGTGTGACAACATGAGCTTTTATAAACCCTTCAATACCACATGGCAAATATTACAATTGGTCAAAATTAAAACTATATTCAGATGAAAAGTCAACAGTGGCTGGAAAATACAATTTTTCTGTAAACTAGTAGAAAACAGCGTGCAAAAAGGAGAAAATGCTGCATGGTTACCACAGCATTTTCTCCTAGCTATTCCCCAATTTTTCAAAAAGTTTTTTTTCAACAGGTCATTAGACCCTGGTATTGTGTGGTAAAGGATTGTATGTTGGGAAGGACTGAAATTTTTGCAAAACAAATAAATCCAAATGGTCAAAACAGATCTGCTTGAAATTACAAATCCTGGGTGGATACATCTAAAATGTTGTCATCCAATGATTTAAATTTTGAACAATTGTAAAATTGTTAGGGGTTAAAAACAATCATAAGTATCTAAATACTGATAACTATGGAGTGATAACCATGTCCAACGATCTATGGTGATAGCCACTAAAAGAGCCTTAGACAAACTTGATTGAACTTGTGATTTGATTTGCTCATACATATCTGGAATAATAGTCTGAAAGAAATATGTTCTTGAAGGTAGCACATATTTAGGGTCCGTTCTTGAAGGTTGCACATATTTAGGGTCCGGAGTCTGAACAAGTTCACAAAAACCTGACAGGCCAGCATTTAGAGCCTCCCAATTACCAATATTTCCAAACTGGTGTGTGACAACATGAGCTTTTATAAACCCTTCAATACCACATGGCAAATATTACAATTGGTCAAAATTAAAACTATATTCAGATGAAAAGTCAACAGTGGCTGGAAAATACAATTTTTCTGTAAACTAGTAGAAAACAGCGTGCAAAAAGGAGAAAATGCTGCATGGTTACCACAGCATTTTCTCCTAGCTATTCCCCAATTTTTCAAAAAGTTTTTTTTCAACAGGTCATTAGACCCTGGTATTGTGTGGTAAAGGATTGTATGTTGGGAAGGACTGAAATTTTTGCAAAACAAATAAATCCAAATGGTCAAAACAGATCTGCTTGAAATTACAAATCCTGGGTGGATACATCTAAAATGTTGTCATCCAATGATTTAAATTTTGAACAATTGTAAAATTGTTAGGGGTTAAAAACAATCATAAGTATCTAAATACTGATAACTATGGAGTGATAACCATGTCCAACGATCTATGGTGATAGCCACTAAAAGAGCCTTAGACAAACTTGATTGAACTTGTGATTTGATTTGCTCATACATATCTGGAATAATAGTCTGAAAGAAATATGTTCTTGAAGGTAGCACATATTTAGGGTCCGTTCTTGAAGGTTGCACATATTTAGGGTCCGGAGTCTGAACAAGTTCACAAAAACCTGACAGGCCAGCATTTAGAGCCTCCCAATTACCAATATTTCCAAACTGGTGTGTGACAACATGAGCTTTTATAAACCCTTCAATACCACATGGCAAATATTACAATTGGTCAAAATTAAAACTATATTCAGATGAAAAGTCAACAGTGGCTGGAAAATACAATTTTTCTGTAAACTAGTAGAAAACAGCGTGCAAAAAGGAGAAAATGCTGCATGGTTACCACAGCATTTTCTCCTAGCTATTCCCCAATTTTTCAAAAAGTTTTTTTTCAACAGGTCATTAGACCCTGGTATTGTGTGGTAAAGGATTGTATGTTGGGAAGGACTGAAATTTTTGCAAAACAACATAATTTTAGATTAAGCCAAAATTATACCCATTAGGAAATGACAAATTCAATGATGATCAAATTACCGTAACCCTTTACAGAACAAATCCCTAGTTTTTATGACCCAGAAGAAGAAGCCTTTAGAAAACATTGTGGGAAAAGGAGAAAATTTTCTACTCTTCTAAAGTCAACTTTCAACTTTTGAGTCACATTTATTTTGTTGTCTGCGAAATTAATACTTTCAATTTGGACAAGTCTAAAATTTGTTGTTTGGTAAAGGGTTAAAGTTGCTATCTGCAAATGGGAAGAAAACACTGTAAGCAATGGAGGATATGCTTATTGCCAGCATTCTCTTCTTTTCCCAAAGTGTTTTCTAAAGCTTTTTTCCTCCAGTTTCTTTAATTTTTTTTGTATATAAAGTTTAAGTCGTGATTACCACATTCCCAAGTTTCTACCTCCCTAAGATGGATGGATTTTGAAAACGTAGTGGGAAAAGGAGTAAATGCTGGTGACCAGCATTTTCTTCCTTTCAGACCATGTTTCTACCCTATCAAAAACAGATTTCATAAATGAAAAAAATGCTGATTATTGGACGCCTTCAGAGGCTTCCACAGTGTTTGGGAAAAAGTTAACTCTTCACCACACATCCAAAGTTTTCTCAACTTTGAGGTAAACACTTTTTATAGCATTCTGGGAAAGAATAAAATTCTGGTGACCTGCATTTTCCCCTTTTCCCACAATATTTTTTTATTTTATCAAACAAAATTTCCACTATATGAGCCACATTAATTTGTTGTCTGTGCATACTTTGGATTTGGACTAATCTAAAATTTCAGTATCTCACAGGTTATGTGTTAACCCTTTACCAGACAAAGAAATTTAAGCCTTCTCCAGATTGAAAGCATTTATTTTGCAGACAACAATTTCGATCTGACTCAAACAGTACAATCATTTTGGATGAAGTAGAAAACATTTTGGAAAAAGGAGAAAATGCTGGTTACCATTTTTGAAATGCCTCTTTAATTCCCAGGGTCGTTAAAAGTAGACATTGTGTAGTAAAGGGTTAATAGATCAACAAATTCCAAACATTGCATGTAGCTTTTATTGTAACTTCAATCCCTGTCAATTAGATATTGTAGTAATATTGGAAACGACAAAAAAGAAAACAATAGATTTAAAAGCTATTTTTCCTTTCATGTCGGTATGTCATTTAAAATGCACTTATTATGTGCAGGCACACTAGAGATTAAAATCTAACAGAACAATCATAATTTCTAAACCATAACCCTTAATCACACATTCCCGAATTTTAAAAACCCTTGTCCGCAACTGCTTTAAAAATGCCCATCTACAGCCGGTGAACAAAAATCCTGTGATTAGGTAAGACCTGTGTAATGGAAAACAGCTATTTCCCCTAAAATATCATCCTGCAAAATTTAAGCTATTATTAAAAGTGAGTATTATTGAACTACTTTCACTGATTCATTTTTTTTTTCCATTTTTTCCTTCTTTGAATTATCATTTATAAATCAAAAACCACTACATTCTCAATTCAAAAAGAGATAATAATTACCTCCCTTTTCAGAAAACTAACAAAAGTATCAAAAAGTAATTTCATGATAGACATAAACCGAATTTCTGATCCATTAGAAATGTGCAAAAATATTATTTCTGCGTAAATCCTTATTTATCCTTATTTATCAACCAATTAAAATATTCACCAGAAGTGCATTACACAGGTCCTTCCTTAAATTTCAAGCAATTTCGAATGGTAAAGAAATCTTTCCTTTGTCTACACAAGGATAAATTAATGACATATAACTGAAAGAAAGAAACACAGAGGTTTCTGTTAGAAAATGAACATTGGTCAGAAGAAAACTGGCTGATGATTGTAGCTTTAGTCCTTTACCACATGAAGCCGACTTTTAATGACACTGACAGAGAAGGCTTTTGAAAAGATTGTAGGAAAAGGAGAAGATGCTAGTAACCAGCATTTTCTTCTTTTCCCACAATGTTTTCTTCCCTATCAAAGGCAGAAACTATCATTTTTGCAACATTTTATTTGTCTTCTGCAAGTGCTTTCTAACTGGATGAGTCCAGAATTTTGTCATGTGGTAAAGGGTTAATCAAGTCCCTCATGTGTACCACAAAGCACTTTGAGTGACTCAATGTCCCTTAATTGTACCAACTGATCAACTGATCAAGTCCCTCAGCGGTACCACGACACACCTTGGATGATTGATCACTGATCAAATACTAGTACCTCGGTTGTATAATGAGACACCAGTGCTCACACCGAATGTCTGGGCCTATGAAAAATCCCAAAGTTGACACAGCCTTGAAATCTATTAAGGCTGTGTGAACCTACTTTAATTGTTAAAAATACCCAAAGTTTTTCCTAATTTAGACTTGATTTAGGTTTGGTTTATTTCTTGAGAAATACAACATGTTGAAGATCTTCATCAGAAGTTAAACTAGATCAAGAAAGAAATCTGTGATTGCTGATCCTCCTCAATTTGCACGTGAATGAAACTCAATCAAAAGGAAAAAAAAATCTGCTATTCTTTACATTTGATCGGTTTACACACAAAGCCTGATATATTTCACAGAAATTATTAACTGAAATAAAATGAACACAGATTTTTCCAGGTTAATTTGTGACAAGTGTCCCAAAGTTGTGTTTTCATAATGCTTGAATGTGGAGAGAAACAATATTTTTTCACAGTAAGCAGAATTTGTCTGCAAGTATTAAAAAATTAGAACAAAGAAAATCTGATTTTCTGGAGGTGTTATTGGTTACCTCCCTTATGAAATGTTCACATATTTTACTTTGAGTTTATAAATGTGATAGCCATAAATGTTATGTTTCATGAATCTGTTCTAAATTTCCTTCTTTGTCATGTATTATGTTGCAGTATAAGAGCGACATACATGATTTTCAGTATGAATTGAGCAGTCACCCCTGTCCAGAATATAAACAATGACTAATGGTATTCATGTTTTGTTAAATGACAAATTTTAGACTGTCCCAAACTCAAAGTGTTTGCAGATGACAATTTTGAATTTGATGAGAATGGCAGAAAGTTTTCCAATAGGCTAGAAAACACTGTGGGAAAAGGAGAAATGGCTTGTAACAAGCCATTTCTCCTTTTCACACAGTGTTTTCTAAAGACTTGTACTGCAGACGAGTAAGAACCAGGGCTTGTTTGTGAAAGAGTTAAATGCTGGATTCCAGAGTTTTTTTTATATTATACCCCAAGACTATCTGGCATTCTCTATGCAAAAGAATGAATGTATCAAAGTACAAAATCTGCCAATTTAAAGCGGTTTTCTGCAAATCCCGAAGGCAGATGGCTCATTATACAACGAAGTATTAGTTGTCTTTGCAGCTGATCTTTCAGTCTGGAATTAGAACATTTTTTGCTCTTCAAATAATAATCCTCCAAAAAAAAAAACCTAAGTCCCAATTTTTTCAATGAATATCATTCAAAATAGATTTAAGTTGACACTTACATTAATATTTACTTTAAAAAAAAACTATATTTTTCATTGTCCTTGACTAAAAGAATTTCAGGTTTGAAATCATTTGACGGAAAGTATTTCCAAAGGAACTGTGCCTTGTAAAAATATGGTTAGATTAAAACTGACAAAAGATGACATACCCACCAAAATCTCTTGTGTAACAATAATTTTTTCTGATAAAGATATGACTGTTACGTGACCTGTAACGTTCATTGATAGAGAGTTGAATGTTGCGCCAGATTCTGACATTGTCTGGCAAAAGCAGATATTAATTATTGGAAAGCTAACATATCTATTCCAACCCTTTTCTTTCCTATTTGACTTGAATTTTAACAATTGAGCAGACAATAAAATTTTAGACTTAAGTCCAAATTCAAAGCATATGCAAACAACAAATTCAAAATTGGCTATTACGATAAACTTAATTTCGTTGTTCTGCCACACAGCATTTTCTCCTTTTTAATAATTCTTCCTCATTATAATGGAAACATTGGTACTGTCTGGTAATGCATTTACAGGGTTCTACAGGGAACTTTTTATGCCCTGCAGCAAACCTTTTTTAATCCTTTACCATTATTATGATGACTAAACGACCCTGAGGAAGAGGCCTGTAGAAAACTTTATGGGAAACGGAGAAAATGCTGGTAACCAGCATTTTCTCCTCTTCCCACAAAGTTTTCTACTCTATCAAAAAAAAAATTCATCACTTGAGCCACTATGAATTTTCGTCTGCAAATGCTTTCGAGTTGGATAGGTCTAAAATTCTGCTGTATGGTAAAGGGTTAAAACAATGATACATAGGGAAAAAATACTCTCATTTCTCCCCAATGTCATCAATTTTTTTTCTATTGAAACTGAATTTTTAACAAAATCCTGACATAACACAAGGTTTTCAATTTGGCTTTCTGCAAGTTATGTTTTAGAAGGTAATTAATTCTTCACCATCCAAAAGATATTACAGCTTTTGCCGATTTTGATTGACAGGTCTACCAACGTCTTATTGGCCAATGAAAACCGGGTGTCATGTAAACAAAAATGTCTGACACAATTTCTAGTTAGCTTGTCAGGCTTGACAACCAATATAGCGTGTTACTAATGGGGGGCATGCCAAACTGGCATTTACAGAAAGATCAATTTGAAAGCACTTGCAGATGACAAAACAAATGTGGATAAAAATGTAAGAAATTTGTTTTTTGGAGGATAGAAAACATTGTATGAAAAGGACAAAATGTGTGGTATTGGGTTGACCCTTTACCAAATAATCCTAAGTTCTTATGACACTAAAAAACAAATGCCTTTTAAAACATTGTGGTAAGTGGTTAAAAAAAAACAGAATTTGTTCCCTTTTTTACAACTTTACTTTAAACCTAATAGTTCACTGTTTGAGTACTATTAGAGTTGTTATCTGCAAATTATATTTTTTTTGGGGGGGATGGGGGGCAAAATTTCAGAATCAGGTTTTTCTGATTTGACATATAGTGTGTTTGGTTATGCAGTGAGAAATAACCTAATACATGTACTAGGGACAAAAATAGAAGGAAATTCATTCAACAATGTGGTGAATTATGAGATTTGGAGAAAAAAGAAAGCAGAATATCACACTGAATGAAATGTGATGTTGGAAATTGTTTGGTGTCTGTCAGATAATAAAAGTAGATGAAAATTTCTGTGGCTTGCCGCTGTTTATTTTGAACTATTTTGATTTGTTTGAAACTTTCTATCATCAGTAATTAAGCTACTCTGACATATTATTTCATCCTCTTTATATACGAGGATTGTAAAGCAATATTTGGCCAAACATTGACAGTCATTTTATTGGTGACCGTATTATTGAAGGGTCCCTCCACTAACCCCCCCCACCCCACCCCCCACCTCCCTCCTCAGCCCCATCTGTTCCTACGGCCCTGGAGCTGGTGTCACTTGAAAACAGTGACGTCAAGATCAAATGACTTGAAGATTAGATTATCTAGATTATCACTAGATTTTCACAATTCAAGTGTGCAAAAAAAACTAAACACTACTTTTAATCTAGCATTGAAAACGCTTTAACTTTCAATCTAGCAACTAAACCTAACTGATCGTAATTGCTTTGGTCCATAATATCTAAGCAAAGCTGACTGTGCTAATAATATTTCAAACTGCACATCTTGTGCAGTCTGATCTTGATCTACTAGGCTGCAAATCACTGTGAAAGGTGCTAAGAGTTAAATTATTACTGGATTGAAAAACATATCGGTTCTCTTCTATCTACTAACACTTAACTCTTTACCAAATGACAAAATTGTAGATTCGTCCAAATTGAAAGTATTTACAGACGACAAAGTAAATGTGGCTGAAAAATTGGAATTTGTGTAAGGTTAGAAAACATTGTGGGAAAAGGAGAAAATGCTGGTTACCAGCATTTTCTCCTATTTCAGCAATGTTTTCAAAAGGCTTCTTTCTCAGGGTTGTCAAAAGTTAGGATTGTGTGGTAAAGAGTTAAGTCTCATCTCCTTTACTTAATGAGACAGGTCTAGACCAAATACTATTCACTATCAATACATCCTAACCATACTTTTTATCTTTTTACCAAATGACAAAATTTCAGATTGGGCCAAACTGAAGGCATTTCCAAACAACTTAATAAATTCAGCTGAAATATTTGGAATTGTCTGTGTAAGTAAGGAAAATCTTGTGGGAAAAGGAGAATATGCAGGTTAGCAGCATTTTCTCCTTTTCCAACAAGATTTTCAAAGGCTTTTTTTTCCCAAGGGTAATAAAAACTTGGGATTATTTTATATTAAGTTTTAACACATTACCCATGTTGATAAACAATCATTTTTAACATCTGACTATTGTTTCTATGTGACATTTCTGTACAAAAAGCTGCCAGTGTCTTAAAAGAAAGTTGAGCAAAGTACTGGTAACAATATATTTTTTTTTTATCTCAAAGCAGATAACTTTTCAAGACATTCTGACAAAAGCAGAAATTTCTACCTTCTGTCTGTGTTTGCCATAATGATTTCAGGTTATTGCATGTGTAATACCCAGAAAGACAAGAGGGCCATCAAAGCCCTGTATTACTCCACTGATTTTCTAATCAATGCATCAGGCACTTAATCAGCGATGACACCGACATAAATCATAAGAATTTAGAATGGTCTTAAAGAGCCTGCAATGCCCCCTCCTCCCCCCACCCCCCAAAAAAAGAAAAATCACATTGTTTTCAAGTGCAAAGTTTAGTGAGTGATAACAAGTAGTTCCCATCAGGTATCGTTACACCACATATCACTGAACCTTGGTATAGAGTGCTTTTTCAAGTTTTCATTGTACAAGCCAATGTAAAGCTTGTTACCCATGGGCGAGGTCAATTTTGACTCAAGGGCTATAATTTGCAGTGTTCTGGTAGAGATCTATTCAAATTTGGTAACCCTAAGGCTTAATTAATGATTTCTGAGAAAAAGATTAATTTTTCTGAAGATTTTTGATATTTTTCAGATCTGTTGCCATGGTAACCCATGCTTTCATAGTAATCAATTCTTTGTAAGAAATTCTGAAGTGGGCATAATGGCAGGATAATCTGTGTGAGGTGTCATCAAAATTGGATCTGTAGTTTCAAAAGAAAAAAATATTTTAAACTAAATTAATGCAGGCAAGCGTGTGCAAGTGGGTCAAAGAATGAAGGTTGGGTCAAAATGTGGGTCATAAGAAAAGGAAATAAAACCTTATGGGAAAAGCAGAAAAGGCTTGTAACCATAATGGTTTTAAGAGCTTTTCTCCTCGGAGCCATTAAAACTGAGGACTGTTTGGTAAAACTGTATCACAACTGTTTATATGTTGGGTATATAGGGTATTACTAACTAAAATGCATTTTTCACCTACCTTGACCTCAATTCTAGGTGTCATCTGATTATGTGTGTATCCCATCGCCATTCCAACAAGCTGGTAACGGAGACCCTTCATTACATTTTCATAGTCTGTAGATGTACAAGGTCCGCAAAGCCGTTGACGATCCAGTGCAATCACTAAAGAGGAAACTAATTCTTCAAGACTCTGAAATAAGCAACATGAGAAATGTACATCTTTTACAAGTTTTTTTTTGTTGTTACATTCAATAATTTTGAATAAAGTTTACAGAGATAAACAATGCTGTAATGCTAAAGGCAAGAGCCTCTTCCATTTGAAATTCTGAAAAAAAGAAACAAATTTCTTATACTGCATACTATATCGCTTGGGCCAATCATTGATGTTGTTACAAAATAAATGTCACATTTTAGGATTTCATGTACCTGAAAGTGTAATAGATTTTGAAGATATCCCCTATTGAATTATTTGATTACAAGTTGGACTTCCTTCGTTAGGTAAATTTTCCATAGGATTCAACACTTTGATGATACAGATGATTCAACCAAGTTTCAGAAGAAAAGCATAAACAAGAGAACCTCCAGTTATGCATCGAAATTGCCACAGTGTCCCTTATCTCCCAAAATGCCCCCAAACTCAGAAAATATGCACACAAAATGCAGCATTTTTAGTGTAATTTGCAGTATCATTAAAACCACAATGCATGGTGCCAAAGATTCTAACACGGTCTAAAAAATTGCTCAGTCTGAGGACTATAAATTTGCGAAGGGAAACAACTCTCAAATCCAACACACCAGGGTAGCAATCTCACAGCATCCACGAAAAATTGCAGAACGCCGAGGTGTGTACAGTACAATCACATGCATCGTCCCAGCAATGCAGTGGCATCACGAGTATACACTTTAGGATCATCTAGGACACCTAGGAACGGCCCACATTTTGAGAATGCCCAAGACATGTTGTCGCTTGGCATTCCAAGGTTTGGAAGGTTGTCTTAGAAGTGCAGTAAGATCTTCCACAATGCCAAGGGGGCTCCCCCGGCATGCACAGAGGTTCCAGTGTATGGAGATTGTACTGCGCTCAGATGTCACTGTGTCTCACATGTGCTTGCATGACCTGTCAGCGGGGCTTATATAGCATGTCAACAGCACTGACACCCAGCTTTCAGGAGTTTTGGGATGAAAATATGGCCTCTAGAGCATACATAAGGTTTTTCTAAGATTTGACTTTGCGACCTAGTTTTTGACCCAATATGGCACTGAGTGTAACTTATTTCGTTGCGCTTTTTAAACATTCCACTGAGCTGCAAGGGTGATCATTGCACTTGTTAGGAACTTCTATAGTGTCCATCAGTCTTTCTCTGATAAAAACAAACATGTAGTAAACGAAGTATGCAAACAGACACTCAATGCACCATGGCTGATGTACACTAGCAAGCCAAGCTAGTAATGGTTGGGGAGGTGAAAGACAGTGTTTGACTTAATTTTGTTTGAAAAGATTGGGGTTTATGTCCTGCTTTTTCCTGCTTTTTACAAGTATAATTTTATTCTGTGTTTACTTTTCCAGACCACACCAAGGAAACAATTGATGAATAAATATGAGTACATACAAAGGGTAGAATGGTCCTTTG
This sequence comes from Tridacna crocea, assembly GCA_943736015.1. NCBI lineage: Eukaryota > Metazoa > Mollusca > Bivalvia > Cardiida > Cardiidae > Tridacna > Tridacna crocea. The sequence goes on from OX031062.1 coordinate 14,944,328, forward strand.
GCATGCAGAAAATTTACAACTAACAAAGTTTTTGGGTCCATGTGGACTAACATGGCTAGATACATTTAGCTTCCTTTTCACAGAGCATGGCCCATGGTTCACATAAGCTGACACAATATAGGGCACCTTTGCAAACACGGTACATCAAGATCAAACTATATTAGCTGTACCATCTGCTATGTCAAATTATTCTGGCCAAAAATGCTTTTATATTTGTTATATGGTTTGCAACATGCGAAAAGGGGCATTGGGACATCTGCGTAAAGTGTCCTCTCGGATCAGCCTGCACAGTCTGCGCATGCTAATCCAAGACGGCACTTTACGACTACATTAGATTTTGTCCTTCAGTAGACATGTGCAAAACAGAAAAATACATAAAAACAAAGTGTCGTCTCGAATTAGCCTGCGTGGACTGTGCAGGCTGATCCGAGAAGACAGTTTACACAGAAGTCCGATTATGCCCCTTTTCGTGTGTTGCAAGCCATATTTGGATAATGCTTTTATTGACAATGTCCATTCTGAATCTCTTTTTATGCACACATTTAGGTTTTTGCCAATTTAATAGATTACAGGATGGGTTTATGAAAAGATACAACATTAATTAAAAAAAAAACCATCCATTGAGCTATAAAGCATCACCCTGTCCATGACTCGATCAGAAAGAAAATCTGCATAGATAGTCATCTATCAAAATCACAACATAAAAATTGTAATTTCAAAACTGAATCCTTTGCTATTTCTCACAAAATCAGCAACAGTTGTTGTGCACATGTAATATTGACTGCGGCAATTGGGATCAGACAATAAAAAATGTGCAGTATAATCCTGGATCTACTTTTCTTCCTAAAAATACTTTTGGATCTACTTTTCCTCTTAGAAATACTTTATACATGTATTTTATCAAGATCCTGGAAAATCAGCCTTCAAATACCTTGAGTCCAACATTTTTTTATCTGGTAAAGATTTAATCTTTTGTTAATGATGAGTTAGTATAATAACACACATGTGATCAACTTGAGGGAAAAAAGACTAAGTGAAACACACATACATACATCCTTAATTTGTCTACAAAAAGATGCTGCAGAATGTTCAGATGATAAGTTAATGAACACCTATTGATAAAAACAAGGGGGCCATGATCACCCCCTGCCCCCGAAAACAAAAACATATCTTTTTCACATGCAAAGACATTCTCGATGAATAAAAGTAGGTTTAATTGAGTATTCATAACCAAACATCAATGACTCTAACAGGTGAACTCAATCACTTTAGAAACTTTAGAAACACAAATACATTTTTCTATGTCATGAGATACGAAAGTCCCATCCAAGCACAACCATTAACAAAAAGAGGGCCATAACGGCCCTGAAGTCAATCATCCGAGTCTTGTGACCAAACATGGGCCTTTTCAATCTCTTTTTATTTACTAGGATAAGCACTGATGAAAAAAACATTTCAGACATTTAACTCATTGACCTCGGTATTGGCCCGAAATGACCCACTTGCATACTAGTTTAAGAAACCATCAAGACAACCATTCTGACCAAGTTTCATAAGTATTGAACTAAAATGTGGCGTCTACAAAGTACACAAGGTTTTCAAAACTTTGACCTAGTTACCTAGTTTTTGACTCACCATGACTCATTTTCTAATTCTTCTGAGATATTGGGTCAAACTTTCTGACAAACTTTCAAGAGTGAACATGATTGTGGCCTATGGAGCAAGCAGCAGGTTTTTCAAAGGTATGACAATGTGGCTTAGTTTTTGACTTGACATGACCCATTTTCAAAATCTTTTGAGATATCATCAAAACAGTCAGATCATCAAAACAGGACATCTGACTAGCTTTCAAGAATATAGGACAGAAAATATAGCTTCTAGAGCATAAAAAAGGTTTTTCAGAGATTTGACGTAGTGACCTACATGTAATTTTTGTCCGAACGTGACCCTTTTTCAAACTTCTGCAAGGTATCAACAACACAAACTTTTTGACTAATTTTATAAGTTTTTAAAATGAAAATGTGGCTTCTGGCCCATACAAAAGCTTTTTCTAAGATTTGATCAAGTGACTCAGTTTTTGACCTGACATAACCCATTTTCAAAATCCTCCAAGTTATCATCAAGACAAACATTTCTGACCAAATTTTGAAGAGTTTTTGACTAAAAGTGTGCCCTCTAAAGCCCACAGAAAGTTTTATTAAGATTAGACCTACATGACATGTAGTGAACCAGTAATTGCCCAGATTATGATCCATTATCATACTCTTCTGAGATACTATTGAAACAAAAATTCTGACCAGCTTTCAGGAGTCTTAGAATGAAAATGCGGCTATTACAGCATACAGAAGGTTTTTCTAAGATTTTTTCCTAGTGACCTTGTTTTTTATCCAAAAGGACCAATTATCAAAGTCATTTGAGATATTATCAAGACAAATACTCTGACCAATTTTCAAGAGTTTTGGGCCGAAAATGTGGCCTCTACAGCATACACAAGGTTTTTCTGAGATTTGACCTAGTGATCTAGCTTTTTACATCGACATGGCCATTATCAAACTTATCCGAGATGTTATTGGGATAAACATACCGACCAAGTTTCACGAATATTGGACTGAAAATGTGGCCTCAAGAGCGTACACTAGGTAAAATTTGACGACGGACAATAGACGATACACGCCAGACACAGATCGATCACAAAAGCCATCAGATGAGCTAGAAATAAATCAATATTACTGAAAAATGAACATTTTACATAAAAAAAGGCCGAGTAGGCATAATGTTACATTTTCCTTGATCAATATATTATACCTCATGCAGCCACTGAAGATTTGCTGTTTTCAGGCTTTGGAATAAAAGATTATTAAAATTTAGGGATGGCAACGATTAACCGGTTAACCGATCGAATGACCGATTAACCGGTTAGGAAATTGGTAACCGGTTAACCAGAAACAAATAAAGGCATACATTATCAAAAGTTTACCAAAATAATCATTATAATAAAAAAAAAAAATACAAAGTTAACTTTGCCGGTTCTGACAACCGAAACTGCGTCATACCAGTATCCAATGTCGCCAAGACGCGGCGAAGGTGTGATATACAGTTTGACATGTCTGTGCAATATTAAACATTGTTAATTCGCTAATTAATCCCCAGTTTCCCATAATAAACAATCAAACACGTGTCCTCTTTGGATCAAAGGCACTGGCTTATCCTAATTGATTTGCTTGGATTATTTCATTAAGTACCCGCCCCTAATCAAATATATGCATGGATTGACCAATCAGCGTAAGAGGGATTGAAATTTATAAAGAATCGAGAGGGATTAGTATAAGTTGTAAGAACTTGTTTCTCAATCGATGTAAGATAAATATGTTTAAACCAAACCAAACCAAATTTATAAAGTCAATCATTCTGTGTTCAAGCAGGCATAGCAGTTTCTCTTCGTTCGTTCATTATCACTTCGATAAGTATCTTCGAAAATCATAGTATGGTGCAGAGGCTTTGAATTTGGGAAAGTCTAAAATTTAAACCTATCGTTTAGGCGATGGCTAACATCCGATCACTTAGCGATAGCCGCTTCGTTTGACGATCAATAACCATACCATCATCTGTATGATTCTGTAGATTTTTTGAAGTTGTAAATAGCAGAGATCCCACTAGTTTTTACTTTCGATGCAGCACTAAAGTCTGTTATTAATATATCTATGGAAATTTACTGCTTAAAATCATTAAAAAGCTAAAAAGACGATCTGAAGTGACTCTGATAGGACAATGTCGAAAGGAACATTTTGTTCTGACATGGGTTTCCGTGTTTCTTGCATCGAGCATTTTTTCATGTGCTTTAACTTATGGATAGGTATTTCCGCCTGATTGACAATAATTTATCAAAATGGGTAGCAAGTAACTTCAAATCCTGGTATTTTACACAAGTTAAGCAGATACTGTTTTTTTTTTCCTTTCCAACGTGAGGTCTCACGTGAAACCGAACTTTTTTTTTACGTGAATTTCAGTTCTATTAGGTGATTTACGCAATAATTTGCGTAGTGGAAACACTGAAATAGCCTGATAATTTCTAGTCCTCTATAGTAAACATTGTGATAAAAGGATTTTATTGCCGAGAGGGTGAGAGATCGTCGATAGATTGGCAGTCTTTTGCGCTAAGGACAGAAATAGTAAACATCACGGGAATGCATTACTCACGCACCGGTTGTCAATGTTGACATATCGAGCAGGTACCTTCATCTTAAATGTTTTTATTTGGTCGTTCGGTTAACCGGTTAGCCGATCGAAAGATTGAACGGTTAACCGGTTATCAAATTTACTAACCGTTGCCATCCCTATTAAAATTGCATACTTTAACTCATTTCTATGGGGATTAAATATGTCTAAAGGGTATACTTATACTCAGATATATGTAAAAAGAAATGGCTATGAAAAAGTAATGAAATGATATTAATCATAGGATTTAAAAGTCTGGCAGGAAAAGAACAGAAACTAATAAAAGATTGAACAATGATGATTGATGAATTGACTGGTGAGGAATTTAAATATTTTGTAAGCGGTTAAATAAACTTCTAAACCTTATACACCAACAAATAAAAGTACATTAAATTTTTTAAAAGCATCCTTGTAAAGTATGTTACATGAAACAATTTTTTACGCATGAATATGTTTGAAAAAATACAGTGAGAAAGGAAGAAATTATCTGACATGGGCATTTTTTTCTTTTGCTATAATGTTTCCAAAAGTGCTCTTGCTGCCTGGATCCCCATCCATCTCAGAAAAATTATCTACAGAAATGTACTACATTTAAAAAGACATGTTATCATAGACAAAAAATATAGTAATAATTATATAGTTGCCGCTACCATAATACTAAAGTACCTATTGGTGTCTTAGTTACAGGTCGCTTCTATTATACTTGTGAGCACCCTGCATAAATACACCAAGTATCAATTATTATTGTGTGGACTGTAATCAGTGTTCAGATACATGCAGATTAATCCCAGTGCCACCTACCCGCGCTTTATTCAGAAATAGTTAGCAACATATCCCTTCTCTTTTGACATTTATTTCTCCTATTTTTCTCCCTTTCAAATGTTCCATGTCCTACATACTTTGTAAATTATATGTTGTATTAATCATAATGCTATTAATATGTAGATATTCAACGCAATAAAGATATGTATGTATTAAATCATACTGTGTTGAAACAGTGAAATATTTGCTGTAGTAACTAGGCATCTACCTTAAGCAACTCAGTTTGAGTTTTTCCTAGGTGCTTGCTCAAAACAGTCTTAACGGAAGGTCATAAAGCATCTGAGCAGCACTCTGGCAGAAGGGGGTTTAATGATTGTCTTTGATGAATTATACTGAACCAGTGTTTCTGCCAGAGTGCATTTCTTTCTTTTTGATGCAATGATTTAGTCTCTGCTGGAGCACTAAAACTGGACATTTGCTTTTTTGTTTTCCTGACGCAACAAAAACACCAGTTCAATCCATTCAAAAGTCTAAATGCACACCACGACTTCAAGCTGAATCAAAGCGTTGAGAACGCTGAAGTGGTATTTGTCAAGGAAACCCATTGCATGGAATCAATAGTTTGAAAGAAAAAGAGACATAATGTTCAAATTTTGCCTGAAGCAAATGAATACCTTTTCGGTAGAAGGGAGAGTACTCATGTACCTTAAAACTATAATTTTGAAATATCTTTAGCCTTTTACATTTAATTTCCAACATTATGTAACAATCAATTACTTCGATCTATAAATATTCATGAGCAATCAAATGGAATAGCGCGCAATCATAAGACAAACAAGCCATTAAACAAATTGGTTTTGGAATGAAAAAGCGCAGTAGGCAAATTTGTATCGTTGTGCCAATAAAAGGCTATGAGCGAGAGAAGCTATCTTCAATCAAAAATAAGTATCTCGACGATCGATAGCCAATGCATTTTAAAATCCCATTTCAAATTACATATTTGTGTGCCACCAAAAAAGTCATTTGCCTGAGAAAGAATGAGTTTAACTTAATGGGTTTATTTCCTTCGGCTTTGCACAAAATAAGATACATGGTTATCAAAATTCGATCTTGAACTCATAGTGGTACTGTCTTCGACAAATACCACAAAACCAGGGGACAACAGAGTTCCCAATCTTGCCAAATCATCCATGAAACACGTACAAATGAAAAGAAAAACATTCAAAATGACAAACCTACATGTGAATTCATGCACAAATAAAAAGGATGGAAGTATAAAATATAAAAGTTGCTTGCAGACAAGGGCTCGCGCAACACCGATTTTTGGAAAATTTAAATCAGACAAAAATTTTTGGATCCCCAGCTTTCTTCAATGATATTGAAAATATTGTGGAAAAATGAGCTTGGAAAAAGCAACTGCTTTCTTTCCAACAATGTTTTCAAAAGCTGTCTCCAGCATAAACAGTTGTATTTGTTTAGTTATGGTTGCACCAAAACATCCAGTCATAACTGCAAGCCTGAGGGATTTGAACTTCATACAACCTTTATAATCTTATACAAGTAGTATTAGATTAAGTTTTTTACACAATTTAAATCTTTCATGGTATTTATGGTCATAGTTTGCTTATCTTTCATTAACCCTTTACAGCACAATCCCAAGTTTTAACAACCTCAAGAAAGACGGCTCTTGAAAAACTGTGTGGAAAAAAGGAGAAAATACTGGTACCCAGCACTTTCTCTTTTCCCCAGAATGTTTCTACCAATTCAAGCACAAATACTATTATTTAAACTAGATTTCTACATTTGAATTATTCGCTTTAAACCTTTACCTCGGGCGGGACAAGGTTTCAAACTGGTCTGAATTGAAAGCATTTGCTGATGACAGTTTCAATATGGCTCATATGAAATGATTTGATTTTTCTTTAAAAGGGAAGAAAACATTGTTGGAAAAGGAGAAAATGCTGGTAACCAGGATTTTCTCCTTTTCCTCACAATGTTTTGTAAAGACTTCTCTATCAGGGGTGTTAAAAGTTGTCACTGTGTGGTACAGGGTTAAGCACTTTCAATATGGCAGTAATATTTTGCTGTCTGGTAAAGAGTAAGGCCTAACTCTCTTAGCCCAAAGGACGAGAATATGGGCTTCTCTTGACAGTACAGATCCTTATCTGACTGCATACAATATTATACCCTGATCTTGGCATGATGCTGTCTCGCTGGTCGAGTGAAACCTTGAATACAAGTTCTGTCCAAGTTCTAGTGGATTGTGTTTGCAGCCACTGAGAGAGATTGTGTTCCTATATTTGGCACAGAGTGTCAATGGTAATTTTGTGAAGCACACATAAGCCAAGCTCTGACAAAAGGGGGCTTAATCCATCTGCGTGATGTATTATATCAGGAAAGTCATTGCACAACTATGGAACTACAAAATCCATCTATTCTAACAATCAAATGGATTTGGAGATAGAACAGTCCATGGAAAATTTAGATATAGCAAAATCACTAGACTTGTTTCAGCTTGGGGAGATGTGGTTTACAAATTATTTAAAAAATAATCAAAGTACTAAAATATACGCCCCCAAAACTATATCCAAAAATTCATACATCTCCGGAAATAAATTAATCATGTTGATTTAGTCACAGGAATCTGACATTATATAATCAAAATAAATGATAAAATATGAAAAAAAATCTCCCCTAGATATAATATAAACACAAGGAATGCAACGTCTCGATTGCCGGCGCCAGCACAAGACAGCCTTTCCAACCCAAAATCACCCACGAAACAAACAGTGATCATAATTTCTTTCAGCCTAGCGATAGACAACACAACAATGTACCAGCAACATTCAGCGATTCCTCAGTAGACACCTTTTAACCGGAGATATCCGTCAAGTTTTACGACTCTTTTGACAATTTCTATTTGTCTGGGTGGCCATTCGCTGAGGTGTCTACTGAGGAATCGCCGAATTTATTTTGGTTATAGAATGTCAAGTTCCTGTGATTTAGTTATGCTTTGGCATAAGTACGATAAAGACATTTATTAGTGTCTCGCTGACCGAAAATTTGGGCAAAAAATGAATAAACAGTGACATAATCATTCTTTATCTGTTTTAGGCCTACCTATGCTCTCTTCATTAATTCTAAATATCTGATCTTTTTTACAGAAATAAATTTCGATTTTTGTGTAAATCTAAATCATCACTGGAGACCATCTTGGTGCTGGAATTTTCAGAATTCGCCGTTTGCTTCAATAAGGGGGTAATATTTACGACCAGCATTGGTTCTGTGTGTTCTGAATTATCTCCCATTTTTGCTCGCGCCTAACATGGCTTTGAAAACTGTGCCTCTTATCAAAACTAAATGATTACCATGACTATGATGAACTTAAGAAATCAAAGCGTTGAGAACGCTGATGTGGCATTTGTCAAGGAAGCCACTGGGTGGAATAAATGATTTGAAAACAAGAGGGCCATAATGGCCTTGGATCGTTCACGTGAGTCAATAGGCAAAATTCACACCTCGTGCGTAATTCAATTTCTAACCGATTGTCCGGTCAATTGAGCATAAAATATGGCCTCTAGAGAGTCTACAAGGAATTTCCTAAAGTTGACCTAATTCATCATTGGACTGATCATATTTAAAATTCATCAGAAACTATTAAGACAAACATTCTAAACAGTTTTCAAATTTAACGAGCGATAAATGTGGCCTCTTGAGCGCCCACAATATATTTCTTAAATTTGACCAAGTGACCTAGTTCATGACCTCAGGTGACCCAATTCCAAACTCACTGAACATTTCATCAAGACAAACATTCTGATCAATGTCCTAATTTCCTAAAGTTGACCTGATTATAAGGTGAATAACCCCGTTTAAAACTCATTAAAAAATTATCTAGACAAACACTCTGAGCGGTTTTCAAGGCAAGTGAGCAAGAAATGTAGCCTCTAGAATGCCCACAAGGAATTTCTTTAATTTGACCTTGTAACCTAGATAATGGTCCCAGGTGACCCAATTTTGTACTCATCTTAGATTTTATTAAAACAATAATTCTAATTAATTTTCATGTCAAGTCAGTAAAAAATGTGGCGTCTAGTGTGCCCACTTTAATTTGACCTTGAGACCTAGTTTATAATCTCAGGTTACTCGATTTTAAACTGAGTAAACATGTTGTACTCAGGTGGGCTAAAAAGATTTGAACAGGTTCACTACATACCAAATAACAAAGCTTTATGCTTTCTAGTTTGGGAAAAAAAAGAACTTAAAAGTTTTTCTTCTTTGTTCCTTACTGCAAACGTTTGATCCCCGGGGCGGGACGAGTTTTGACGCCAGCGAAATCATTTGAACAAAATTGGTAGAGGTCCACTAGGAGATGCTACATACCAAATATAAAAGCTCAACAACTTCCAGTTTTCGCTAAGGAGAATTTTCAAGTTTTCCTTCTTTGTTCCTATGTTTGAATTTTTGAACCCTGGGCCGGGCTAGTTTTGACCCCAGAGGCATAACATGAACAAAATTGATAAAGGTCCTCAAGGAGATGCTAGATGCCAAATTTCAAAGCTCTACGCCTTCAAGTTTCAGAGATGAAGAATTTTGAAGTTTTCTATTTTTGTTCCTTGGTTCGAACTTCTGATCGAACTTGTGGGTGTGGCCAGCTTTGACCCATCATATGAACAAACCTGATAGAGGTCCACTAGGAGATGCTACATACCAAATACATGTATCAAAGCTCAAAGGCTTCTAGTTTCAGCAAATATTTTCAAAGATTTTGCTTTTTTTCCCTTTCTGTTGCAATAGCAACAAGAGTTAAAAGTGGAATTCAATCTCTTGAGCAAATTTGGTAGAACTTCACCAAAGGAACATACCTAGTAAGTTTCATCAAGATTGGCCCAGGGGTTTAGGAGGAGAAGATGTTTAAAGGAATTCTGGATAGATGTACGCCGGACAATGGCCGTTCACATTTCCTCTCCTTAGCACTAACTGCTCAGGTGAGCAAAAAAAGAAAAGAGAAATATCCTTAAAATATTAACTTAAAAATCAACCCCCTAAGCAAATTAATATGTCTCTTTTGTAAAAGGGAGATTACTGGTACCTTAGTTTGCATCCTTTGATCTTTCAAGAGGAGTCAGGAGTAACTTCCCATGACGGACAGATGCATGGTGGGTAGATAGAGAAGCCATGTAAATACATTGAATTCAATTAATTTTATACCTGAATACTATGACTTTGAGATGTCTTTGGCCGTCAGGGTCTAATTCCCAACATTAAAAAGTTTTCTACCTGAAGACATTCATCTACGATCAAATGAGTAGCGTGCAATCATGGGGCGAATAAGCCCAGGGACGAACTGGTTTTGGAAGGAACAACTCCGGAAGCAAAGTGAATAGAAGACAAATTTTGTGCATATCATTGCGCCAGTAGAAGGCTATGAAGAGATGAAGCTATTTTCAATCAAAAAGAAGTATTTCAATGATCGATGGCCTTTTGCTGTTTATTTCATTACGTCATTTTCAATTATATATCTGAGTGCTTTTGAAAAAAAAAAAAACATTTGTCTGGAAAAATTTGGTTTAATTGGGTTTATTTCCTTCGGTTTTGCACGAAACACCATACATGCTCAATTTTGAACATTTTCGACAAATGCCATAAAAAATCGCACTATACATGTGTACCTGGAACCCTTTATCAAACAACCCCGTGTTCGTGAAATACAAAGCTTTCTAAATCCGCTGTATGAAAAGAAGAAATCGCTGGTCGCCGGCATGTTCTCCTTTTACCAGTATATTGCCTTATCATCATTTTGAAAGCATTTGCGCCACATTTGATTTGTCATTTAACTGTTGTGTTCAGTTTTTTTTTCTTTATTTAACACGTAGAGTCTACTTGAACAGTAAATCTTTCAACAATTTAGTATACTTGTAAATATGTTTAGTATGGCTACTTTGAATTAAACACATGGGGGAAAAACTAAGAGAGTTCGTTCAGTGTACGTTAGAGCATGGAACCTACTTGAACATATGCATCTATGATACATAGGTTAAGACAGCACTCAATACAGGCAATATAAACTAAGAAATAAAGGCGAAAAGTTTCTCTACGGATATATGTAATGATATAAAATGTATTGTAAGAAAGATGTCTTTTATGTTTGAAAAAATGTTTCGGAGAAAAGTGTGAAAATGTGAATAATACTGAAACGCCAAAACAAACAAATCCTCTGCTACCCCACCAAGTGATACCTGTGATGGTACAGCCTGACTGCTAACCCGCCATATTTTATCCACGAGATCGAATGAATGTGACGTAACTATAATCCAATGTAGCGTCTGGGACGTCATTTTCTCCTTTACTGGCTATAATATGTGTGAATAAAATAAAGCAATAGTATAGACCAAAAAATCATAGAAAAAACATCTACTTTTACCGATCTAGAAACCCTGATTGTTTTGTGTTTACGTGTACGTGCGTATGATACAGATGAGACAGAAAGGTTCCGTATTCAATGAATTCTTTAAAATGATTCTTAGACTTTTCTAGCGCTGCCCTTGATAATGCAATGTTTACTCTCGATTGTGTTCCGAGATGTAAAATAAGTACTAGACTACTCTCATGAGCTCGCACAAATACATGAATTTTCCACAGGTTTAGCACAGCTCCTTACTCGCCATTCACTTATGAATAACAGTGTTTTTCTTTTGTGATATAGGCTATAAATTAGATTCTTTGATGAAGTTAGATGAAGACTTCATAGATCAAGTTTAAAAAATCTTTTTCATAAAATATGGAAACTAGGTATGGGTTATGGTTAAAAATTTTCAGATAGCACTAATTCACTGAAGTATATTTCGGCTCTGCGTTTTCGAAACTTGTTATTATGAAGAGCTTGAGAAAAAATGTATTTGCGACAAATAATGGCCTACAGAAAGAGTTCCAGTTAATTTTTAATCACTATCATAAACAAAAGGGCCATGATGACATTGTACCGCTCCACTGCCTAATAAGTAAAATCCTTACACGCCTATTACCATACTTGGCCAATTGGTTTCGAACTAGAATATATACAAAATTTCTCTATAAAATCTTTCAAAGATTTTCAATATTTGTCAACGGTGCTTTTTTTGCCATGGCAACCAGAGTTGTTGAAGGAATCAAAATCTTAAAAGATATTCTGAAGAGGACCATGATAGAATCATTTCAAATCTGATGGATAATCTCAGAAAAGGAGATGTTTGAAATAAAAGTTAATGCATGCACTGACCGACGCTCGGACGGACGCACGACGGACACCGTAATCGAGCCATGACTTAAGCCCACTGGCCTTCAGCCAGTGGAGCTTAATTAAATTATAGAGAAAAATCTGCATAGAATGTGCATTAGGAACGCTTAAAAGTAGGACTTGTATTAAACTTTGAAAGTCTGAGCACGTCCACTCGTTTAATCGAACAAGTGTGCGAGCACAAGCTATCAAGTAAATAAATGAATAAATAATGGCACTGCTTCAATAGGTCATTTAGATTTTAAATGCACTGAATAACACTGTTGCCTTGCTCGGTTAGAAGATAAAGAAACGAATTCAAGTAATGATATAAATTACCCATTTAGAAGCAGTCTATTGAATCGGATACAACGAACAGAACTATTGAATTTACTCTTTGACCGCTGCGTAAATGAAAGACATTTTTGGTCCCTAGACAAATTACTCTTCTTTCAACTTCAGTGTTGTCTGAGGTAAAAAAAAATCAAAATGTGGGACAGTGTAGAACAAAGGACAGGCACCATGTTTTGTGTAGTCTGATCTTGTTCTTCAGAGTCTACAATTGCACCTTTTTTGTACAGATCACGTATAAGACTTTGATGCTAAGCTACAATTTCATTGATAAACTATATTTAGACGGTAGAATGTTAACAGGAAATGACGCTTTTTTGTGTGTGTCTCTCTCTTTAGGTTTCAGTATTAACAGTTGAATTGTACAAAAATATCAAAAAGAACTTTGACATGTTACACCCCCGTCACACCAAACTCGTCCTCACTCCGTTCTAAAAATTGTTGCCGAACGGACTTAATCAAAATGTGTTCGGACGTAGTGAACGTATTAACAACATTTTACGATCTGTTTACGAACTTAATGGACGTGTTAGGACTGGAAGGGTGCTCCAGAACTTTGAGCCTACTCAAAATCTATTGCCATCTTGTAATTAGACAGAGTGACAAGGTATTTAAAAGCAGATGGACATCCTACAAACGAAACTGTCGTTCTTTGGTCGTAACAGAGACGCGCTGCAGTCGGGCATCAATATAGTAGTATGTTTGCGCTGTACCGACCGAAATTACACGTCCTATCCCGACCGCAGCCCGTTTTACGATTTTGCTGTCAAAGAAAAGGTTTGGTGAAACAGGGGCTTCAGGCATTATCAGGCCAAAATTCCACGTTCTACTCCGACTGCAACCCGTTTTCCGTTTATGTCAGGACGGGGCAAGACGTTATAAAAACTAATTTTGCGTGACGGGGGCTTTAGTTGGCTCTCTCTCCTTCTCTCCTCTCTCTCTCTCTCTGACAGCGTATCATTAATATGATTATGCTTTTTGTTTGTTTGTATGTGTTTGTATGCATTTTCTTTATGTAAATCTTCTATATGGAGGAAATAAAGAATATTATTATTATTAGTTGGCTCGAAGATGTGTGTCTTTTCTATGTTCTGACTTAACGCGACTTTTTTGCTGTTTTGAAAGGAAGCCCTTTTTTTTGTTATTTTGTACTTTTCTGCCCTGATATTGATATAATTACTTTTAGCTTACAACTCGGTGATTTAGCTTCACTGTCTCATTGAATTCCCATTCTGACGGTATCATCGAAATTAAAGTAGCGCATTTTTTTTTTCAAAGGAATCGTAGGTAGTCGTAGTAGTGGCTTTATTTATTTTTTCTGTAAAGAAAGTAAACACAACATTACAAAAAAGATACTCAAAAAGATACATAAAAATGACATTGATCTACAGACTTTTCTTAATTCGAGTTCACGAACTTTACAGAGCTGCGTGTCATAGATATAAATGCAAGTCATGCCCCATTGAAATCGTAGTTCAATGTATCTGGGAAAAAAAAAAAAGAAATTTGCAAATACTAAGTGATTTTCCCTATGTACAGTTTGTAGTTCTCTCAATCATGAAATGAATATAATATTTTCTATTCTGTTCTGCATTAATAATTAGTATGCAACACAAATTGTTTGTGTGGTATTTCAGTCTTACAAAACAAGTACAGCTTTACAAATTGGAAGCCGAAACCAATCTTCGTAAAGATCAACATTTTTGTTAGTAGATCCTAATATTACAGGTGATTTACATTCAACCCTCATGTCAGTGCATTGCGCTTTTGCGAGAGAGTGAAAATCAAGATCAAACTACAAAGGACATACTGGCTGATCTGTGATCTACACAGTCCGATCGGGAGATTGTTTTTCGTTGAAAAGAACTTGCACAAAGTCATATGGGGGGGGGTCTATTGGGATAGAAATAAAAATATTTTACATTTTTATTCAGCAATTGAAAAGTTCACAAAAAAGATCCATTCAAAATTAGCTCATTACCAAACGACAATATTTTAGGCTTCTCTAAATCGACAGCATTTGCAGACGACAAAATAAAAGTGACTGAAAATTTGAAGTTTGTTTTGTGAAGGGTAGAAAACATTGTGGCAAAAACAGAAAATACTAGTTACCTGCATTTTCTCCTTTTTTCCACAATGTTTTCCATATGCTTCTTTCTCAGGGTCGTCAAAAGTAGGGATTGTGTGGTTATGGGGTAATATAAACTCTCGCAATACCAAATAACAAAATGGACTTTTTCAGTTAGGTTAAAGAAGATAAAAACTATTTAATTTCATGCCAATCTGTTAGTAACGTGGGAAGTGTGGATCAAAAGTCGGATTCAGCATATTATTATAATCTCTTCTTTTATCTTGATCTGCAATTTCCCCGAAAGTGAACATAATACTCACCGGCGTAGGGTCCTTACCACAGGCGTTCGTCACGACGAACTTCGCCACCTATATAATGTAATATATGGGACTAATAAAATATAATATTACATTATGATAATATGTTGCGAAGTCCGTCAATACCGCTAAATAGGCTACCAAGAGCATAAATAGGCTACCAAGAGCGTACAAACCTAAAATATTATTGTTTGGTAATGAATTAAACTGTCCGTAATAGCCGAAAGGTGAAACGGCACTGAAATTTTGGAACTGCATAATGATCGACCTCCCCCCCTCCCCCCCCCCCCCCCCCCCGTTACGCCCAAATAATGATGGCTAAATGGATACTTTTCTTTTATTTGCGTACGCACGAAGCTTTCTTACACAGTTTAGGTAAGCAAGCATCAAACTTGAATATAAGTTTCATCAAACTGCGTAACTGAATAATTTGAGTAAATAATTGCGTACCTTTACACCAGCTCATATATTTTGGTAAAGCAGGGACTGTATGTGTGTATTTTCAATCCACCAAAACTTGCTTCAATCTACGCAGAACGGTGAAACGTACCCCTGATATTGAAACTGCTTTAACTTTCCTCACCAAGTAAAACGCAGACGCGACGATTTTCAAATTTTTCTTTCGCTCTCAAAGCTATTCTTTTATGAGAAGGAGTTCACATATAGAGAGATATAAAACAACCAAAAGAGCATAAAGGGTACACACAGTTATATCAGCAACGTCTAAAAACACAGACTAAAACATCATGGAATTGCTTGGAATCTAACCTTTTGGAATACTAGGAACAAAAAAAGTGGAACTGCTTAAAACTTCAGAACTGATTGAAACTGAAAAAAAGTATGGATTTGCCTGTAATTAACAAAACTGTGGAACTGCTTTGAATTTAAAGAAAAAAAAAAAACCTTGAAACTGCTTAGAATTCACGGGAAAAAAGGAACTGCTTGAAATTAAGAAAATAATAATAATAAAACTGCTTTGATATTAACAAATGCCCAAAGTCAATTTCACTAAAATGAAAATATTCTGTTGACAGCATATGCATAAGAAGACTACACCGATTATATTCCTTTACCAAATTATCCATTGTTTTTACGTCTCATTTTGAAAAAATAAAACTGTTTTAAAAACATTTTTTTTAAAGAAAAGTAGAAACTGAAGATAGCAATCGTTTTCTCCTTTGACCACCATCTTTGCAATTCAATGAGATATCTAAAATTCAACTAGATTTGTCAATTGTTTGGATTGTCTTGTGCAGATGACTTTTTATGGTCAGATTTCCATGAAACTTGCACAGTTTGTTTAACTTATCAATATCTTCAACCCTATTGATTTTGAAAAAAAAGTCAAACAAACAGTATGGGAAAAGTAGCCATTTCAAACAAAGTTTGCATTTGTGGTCAGATTTCTATGAAACTTGCACAGTTCGTTTATCTTATCAGCATCTTCAACCCCTTTGATTTTTGAGAAAAAAAAATCCAACGAATGGTATGGGAAACGTAGCCATTTTAAGTTGAATTTCCATTTCTTGTTTCGCAAAAAAGTCTGCATTTGGCATCAGATTTTGGTGAAACTTGCACAGTGTGTAAATTTCATCAATAGCTTAAACCCGATTATTTTGTGGAAAAAAAATCCATAAAAACACTATGGGAAAAATTGCCATTTCAAATTGCAAATTTGTTTATGCGATGAAGTCGTCATTTCTTGTTTGAAATTTTGTATTTGTATTCGTCTTTTGCCTTTTGAATCATACATTAACGATTTATGCTACAAAATAGGCAAAATCTCCGCCAGTATAGCAATTCAGGCCCTTCAAGGCCTCTGGCTTTCTTTTTGCATCATAATTTCATAATGTATGCTAGCATAAAAGCAAAGTCTCTGCCAGTAGAGCGATTCCAGGCCCTTCAGAGCCTTCTAGTTGGTGTAAAATTTTCGTCCCAATATCTGAAGGGCTACCTTTAAAGTATAATGAACACGTCATAACACAGAAATATTTTGATACGGGTTAAAAAAATAGTTCGCCCAAAGATTTATGACCTTCTTACTCGTTTGTGTACTATTAATATTGTACACGAGAAAACAGTTCCATGATGTTTTAGATGACGGTGCACAACACACTGATATACAGGTAACACTCACCCGTCCACACGTGTAATACATATCATTAGAAGGATCAAAGCATTCCGAATTAGTAGGTGTGATGGAACCATCCATTGGTGTTAGTATTATGCTCGAAATGGATCGTTCACTCGCTTTCTTCGCCAAATTTAGGTCATAATCCGAGTAGGTCCCACTTACAATGCGATACATATCTGTTGAACAGCCCGCGCGTGGCGTAATTGATGACGTCAATACCACATCAGTAAAATCCTCGTTTTGAACCCAACCACGCCTTTTAGGTGTGTCTTCTTTACCACGCGTAAATGTTCCTGTTTCGTCTGGAATAGAAAGCATGTCTGTATCACTGACATCTGTGTCGGTCGAAGTGTCAAGGTCACTAATAGTCTTTGGCGAATTTCCTCCTCTATGTCCAATATTTGTACGATTTTTTCTGCGAGCACTTTTAGGTCTACTCTGTCGCGTTGGCGACGGACTACTTGCATTGGACAAAGTATCGTCCGACAAATCATCGGTGGATTTTATTGGGACACCAGGTTGTCCCCTGGCAGATCGAACCATTCGCCGTATCTGAGATTCGGACAGCTCCGTATTCTTATTACTTTTACCGTCACCATGATGACTGCGATGTCCAAGACGACATGACTGCGGCCTGGATAGCCTTGACGAATTTTGGTCACCTGACTTTTCCGGACTGGACTCGGATGATGAACCCTTGAAAACTCCGGTACCCGAATATTTCTGGAACAGATATCCGTTTGGTATGTCATTCTCCCCTATTCCGGAATCTCTCGATTCTGCAGTGTGTAACTTTCCGGGTTTATGAACTGTATCTAAATCGCCATCAGCATCAGAATCGACATTCCCCGGAATTGTCGGCAATTTCCGTACACTGTTAGCAATAAGAACCGAGCGTTTACTGCCACAGGCTGTGCTGATTCCCGTTCCCATGGCTTATTATGCACTTTCATTTAAATTCATGGTTCTCGTTTTTACACAAATCCACAAAAGTAGCACTGAAAAGAAATAACGTAAAGATGAAAATAGACTGGAATGCAAGTATTTTATCTCTAGTTTAAATTTTTAACACCTGATTTAGCGGATGTAGTCGGGTAGTCGGGTTTAACTGGTATGTAATTCTGTGATCCAATATTGATTTACGTTCATTATAAGGTACTTTATTTCACCTTAGTGAGGCGATTTTCTCTTTATTTACTAATCCGATTCCACCCTTGATACCTTTAAAACGAGTTTAACATTTCAATGTTTTCCCATATTGAAGCGTCCCATGCCTTTTAACTCTGTACCAAACAACAAAATTCAAGACTGGGCCAAACTGAAATCATTTGTGACGAGAAATTAAACGTTCTTCAAGTGATTATTCCGTCTTTGATGGGGTAGAAACATTGTGGGAAAAGGAGAAAGAGCTGGTTATGAGTATTTTATCTTTTTCTCAAAATGTTTTCAAAATCCATCTTCCTCCGGGTCGATAAATTCCACATTGTTTGGTAGAGAATATGCCAATCATTTCCTGTCTAGCAAAAGACCACTTCTGAAAATATTGTGACAAATGACAAATCTTCCGTATGAGCATTTCCTACCAATGCAACAGTTATGTGGTATAAAGTTAAAAGCCGACTTCTGCGAGTGTGCTTAGGGCGGTTTTGAACAAAGTTTTTCGGTTTACTCTGAATCAATATAAGAGTGCAAGAGCGCAGGATTTCGACCCTTTAACTTATTACCAAACGACAAAATTTTAGGTTTGTCCAAATCAAAAGCATTTGCAGACGACAAAACAAAAGTGACTGAAAATTTGAAATTTGTTTTGTGAAGGGTAGAAAACATTGTGGGAAAAAGAGAAAATGCTGGTTACCAGCATTTTCTCCTTTTCCCACAATGTTTTCTAAAGGCTTCTTTCTCAGGGGCGTCAAAAGTAGGGATTGTGTGGTAATGGGTTAAACCCTGCTTTGCGTGACTCGATCAAGTGCACAAACCATGCAGTTTGATCTGGAATCTACACTGTCCGATATCAATTGCATTTTTTTCAACCGTCGTTTGAAGTCATATATTTTTTTTAAGTTTTACTATTTGCTGAAAATTTTTAACCCTGGTTAAGGGTTTAAACAATTTAAAGGGTCGTGTTTTGACTGACCTTTGAGTCTGATCCGAACAAATTTCTACAAATATTGGCACATATATATAAACAGTAGACTAAAGTAAATATTATAAAACAAGAAATACAATGACTGCTGTACTTTTTGTCACCATGTAGAGACGAATTGAGTGTTTAGTGACCTTTTCAACACTGTTTCAGTTATAACGCGATGTTAAGTGCTTTACAGCATTTTTTGCAACAATGTGCCCAGGTACCGCAGCGGCTAGTGCACCAATCCGTGCTTTCTTGGAGTTTCTGTGTCTTAGTGCTTTGTATTTTTCTTGACATTCTTCCCAAGCCAATGGCTGCTTTCCCACATAACCATTGCCAAAACAATGATAGGTGATGCAAGAGGACCTGCACATTAGTGACATGTTTGTTAGTTTTTATGATGTTTAACTCATTACCACATGAGAAAATTTTGGACTGGTCCAAATTGAAAGCATTTGCAGAAAACAAAATAAAGGTGACTAAAAATAAAAATTTGTTCTGGTAAGGGTAGAAAACACTGTGGGAAAAGGAGAAAATGCTGGTTCCCAGCAATTTATCCTTTTCCCATAGTGTTTTCAAAAGGATTTTTTCTTAGGGGTGTCAAAACTAGGGATTGTGTGGTAATGGGTTAAAACCGTTTTCAACCTAATTTCAGTTATATCGCTGCAGCCAGTGCACCTGATCAATTTTGAAAACTTTTGCTGATGAGAAATCGAATATGACCCAAATTATTGGATCATTCTTTAAAAGGTTAAACTAACATTGTGAGAAAAAGGGAGAAAATGCTAGTCACAAGCAGCTCCTCCTTTTCTCACTATATTTTCTGGAAAAAAAAAGCCTTCTCCGCCAGCGTCGTGAATTTTTTCGTATTTGTGTGGTTTAATTTTTCTATCATTTTGTTTTTTTTTATAACACGGGGGATGGTCTAAAACTTAATTGTCAGTGCTGCAGATATGTTTTAGGAGGTAAGGAATCAGTCTGAATAATTAATAATATGAATATGTACAGTCGATATTTAATAACTAAATGTAATGTTTACATAGTATTTGTGCCCCTTTTTACATAACGTGCTGTCTGATCTTGGATTGTCCCTTTCTACGGTATAAATAGAAGATATTTGTTTTTTTCCGTGAAATATAGAAATTATTTCATCGAGTGAACACCATCAGTAATATTTTCACGAGTGGCGCAGCCACGAATGCAAATATTAACGATAGTGTTCACGAGCCTGATGATGAGATAAAATTTCGATTTTTCACCAAAAAAAAAAATTTTTATTTATTTCATGCTTTTAACCCTCTCTGAGAGGAGCTTTATCAAAATACAGTACAGTTCTTTTTTGTAAAAAACACGGTAGATTCATGGTTTGTCAGCTTTGACCCAATAGTTGAGCTATGCTTTGTTAATAATGGGTTAAATGCATTTGAAAAAAGCATCGACTCGGGTCAGCCCACACAGTCTGCGCAGGCTGATCGGAGTCGATACTTTTTTGTTTTTGATATAATTTATGTACGTCCAGGTACCATTCTACCTCAGGATTGAGTTGGTTGTTTGACAAAATGGGTTGTGCGGATCCAATAATTAACCCTTCATCACACGAGAAAATTTTAGACTGGTCCAAATTGAAAGCATTTGCAGACGACAAAATAAAGGTGACTGAAAAATTTAAAAAAATTGGTTTGGGAAGGGTAGAAAACACTATGGGAAAATGAGAAAATGTTGGTTACCAGCATTTTCTCCTTTTCCCACAGTGTTTTCAAAGGGCTTCTTTCTCAGGGTCGTTAAAAGTCGGGATTGTGTGGTTCCAATAACCCTCATCCAGCTAAATAACTAAAATATGATTTTTCAATTCGATATTAAAAACACAGATAATATCATTTCAAAGCTATGTCTACGGGAATGATATTCTTTTTATCAGACAATGTAGATCCAAGATCAGACTGCACATTGATATACACTGTTTGCAAAAGGTCAGTGAGTCGCGCGCTTAGCAGCCAAACGGTTAATTAAAATGACTTGCTAGGTATTATGTATCACAGAGATGTATTAGACCCCGTTTTGTCAGAACATGGCTCATTTGATATCACAAACTGGAAACAGCCGTTCCATTTGTTTAACTCATTACCAAACGACAATATTTTAGACTGGTTCAAATTGAAAGCATTTGCAGACGACAGAATAAAAGTGACTGAAAATTTGGAATTTGATTTGTGAAGGGTAGAAAACATTGTGGGAGAAGGAGAAAATGCTGGTTACCAGCATTTTCTCCTTTTCCCACAATGTTTTCTTAAGGCGTCAAAAATTGGGATTGTGTGGTAATGGGTTAATAGTTTACGAATTATACAGATTTCCATATTTGAATTGTCAATCGATTTCTAATGTTTTCTAATTGAAAGTTATGAATAACAACCAATTTAGATATCTTGACTAAAATGGTTCAGTTGGCCATTTCTGTTACCTCCTTTGAATAACGAACAACTGAATTTTCAATGTCTATTTAGAGTCTAGTAAATGCAGATACAAATGAATAAAGAAAGTAAATGATAATTTACAGCCACTTGTTAAAACCAGATCATTGCCATTTCAAAGTTCTGTTTGCTCAGAAAATCCCACCACATCGAATAGCGTTGATCTGAGATCAGACTGCACAATCTGATCTTGGTCTACGTTGTCCGTCCGCAACACTGCTTAGCAGCCTATAGGTTAAAGACATCCTATAGAATTGCAAAGATCCTATAGAACTGCATATAGATCTTATAGAACACCAACGGGATCTTATAGAACTGCAAGGAGATCTTATAGAACTGCAGAGATATTATAGAACAACGAAGAGGTCCTATAGGGAGATCCAAGGAGATCTTATAGAATACCAAAGAGATCTTATAGAACTGCAAGGAGATGTTATAGAACTGCCCATGAAATCATGTTTGATTGAATGATTGTAGAGCGTTTAAAGCTGTGTAGTCAAACCAGTGACCCCATGTTTTAAAATCTGATATGCTACCGACTGCGCTTCTGGAGCTTGGCAGATCCTTAATGGAAAACGAAATGTTGGTATCGGACGATACGGGGACAAATCGCTATCATGAAATGTATAATTTACAGTGTATAAATAGAGTTTATTTCACCAGCTTGTGGTTAATATGGGTTAATATTTGCCCAAAAAGGGAAAGATATGCGAAAATAACAAATATAACATAAGGCACGAGTTATTTTCGCATACCTTTCCCTTTTTCGGCAAATATTTCCCCATATTAACCACAAGCTGATGACATAAATCATATATTATAATATCCTCTGATTATTATGTCAGCGAATGCCACTTTTAAAACTAGTGACCTTAAGTCAATCAACCGGATGACTGACATTTTCAAAAAAAAAGGAGGAGGAAAATATCATTTTATTGTTTTTCCGCCAAAATGGCGAGCATTAGGCAATAAAAATACAAGGAAAACAATAAGAATGAAAAAAATATGTCAAAGAAAGGAAACCAATGCACGGCTAGACTCCGACCCGAAAAAGACCCTTGCAATAAAAGGGCGAAAATGCAAAAGCCCTTTCCCTGATCAGAATGCGGGAGCACATTGTTCAAACTCAAAGTACAAAATAAAGAAGAGAAACGAGACAAAAAAAAAAGTCAGTTATATGGGTGTGCGCATCTTATCGCGGTGGTCTGTGCGCGTATCCACGGTTTTCTTGTTTTTTTTTACCAGTATTTCGCTCAATACACTGGCTGCTTTCACACAAAACCACCGTCAAAACAGAGATCAGCGATGAGAGGGAATAAATCATGTCAAAATGGCCTCGAAAAGAAATTCTTCGAGCTGGGTACTCGAACCACAGTGACCCCTCATTCTCAAGTCCCATTTTACCAAGCCACTTGCTGCTTCTCCAACTTAGTGTCGTCGAAAAAGTTGTCTGCAGTCAGAATCCTGTCGCAATGACTGTCATCAATCCTCGATAAGATATAAGCCAACTGGGGGAATTCAAACCAGCAGTCTCCTGTTTTTAAGTCATGCGCACTACCTTGGCTGGGCCAGATTGATTTCAACTATTCTTTGCTCTCTTTTTTCCAAAGTGTTCCCAGAAACTCTTCCTTGAAGGAGAATTTAACCTCATGTTTGATCGGCAGTCGATGCAATCAGCGTCCGAATAGTAAATCATAAATTACATGTGTTCAGATAAGGAGCACCCGTCTTAATTATTTAATGTTAAAGATTCTTTTTCTGAAGTTTCAAACAACATCGCTACAAACCAGAACATTTTCTGGTCATTGAACAAATCGAAGGATCATGCCTTTTAAATATAAGATCAGTTTGATCTTGAACCTATATCCTTTGCAAAAGTTACTTTGGTTGCCAATAGCAGCATCAAGGTTAAAGCTAGTCTGATTGACATGTTTTCAATAACAATGCATTTCAGTAACTTTCGACAACTCTTCTGTAAATAAAAAGTGCTGTATTACCTTGACCCTTACTCTTCTACATACTGTTCAATAAAAAAAGCATTTGGAAGTAACACAATTTCTGATAGCCAATCAGAAGTTGTATCATTTTCAGATTTTGAAAATCTTAACGAATATGACTTGGAAGGTTCTTAAAGGTGGGTATTTAGATTTCTCACATCTCACCAAATTAAGAAATATATATGTATATATATACATGTATCAGATTTATTAGAGAATACATATCATCAATAATTATGAATCATAAAATTACAAAAAAAAAAAAAAAAAGATGGTGTTTGCCTCAAAAGGCTACGTAGCCTCTTGAGGCATTTTTAGATTTCGCACCAGAAATCAAAAAGGCATTGTGGGAATCAATGTCAAGTGATTGGTACGTGACTGATGATGCTTAAATTCCATAACATTACAACCATGTAATTATTTTCCATAATGTCTTCTTCGGACGATATGCTTGAAGCTTCGTTTGTGTATTTCTGGTATGTAAATAGCGAGTTTTTCATGTAAAAATAGACAGTGTTTCCCGGCAGTGTCGATCTAGGCCGTAGAAAATCTCTAATTTCTCTTGTTGTCGGATGGTTTTCGACCACTGGGGTTTTACGAATGAACATTAAAAGACTTTGAGAGTATAAAGATGATTTTTTTGTATTTTTGTAAAATTTTCGTCCCCAAATCTGAAGGGCCAGCCCTTTAAAAATGGTAGGTGATTATGGACCATGGATAGATAGGAAAGAACGTTTTCTTTTCTGTTCTGCTCCCTTCTATTTTGTTTAAAGAAGCCAACGCCACCATAAAATAGCATGTCCCTGGCAACACACCTCTAGGGCTTTTTAGAAAAGTGTAGATCAATATCAAACAGCACAAAAAGCTCATGCTAATCCGTATTACTATGCATAAAAAGCCCAGATATGATAAAATAGTGTGTCATATACTTGTGCCTTACTGATGCAGTGTAGAATAAGATTAGATTGCAAAGCTCGTATATTCCATATACTCGTTATATTGGCACTGTCTGTAATGCATTATAAGCTTTTCTATCTCAACAATATAATCTTGATATTGGACAAAAAACTTCGTTATTTTACATATCTAAAATCGTTTTCTCCCTTTTTATATACATCCAGACTCTTCAAAACTTTGAAACGGTTACCCTCATTTGCATATACAAATACAGGCGGTAAAATCATGACCTGCAACACCAAAACTGATGCCCAATTGTGTCTACCGTAACCACAGGTCGATAAACAAGCTACCAGACTAAGTAACACGCTTTATTTGCATCTAGTCGTAGAAGAAAAATCGAAATCATTAATTTGCCGGCGACAGGGCTGAAATCTGATTCCGGGCCTGAAAAATTCATAATGGTGGTAATAGTATAACATAATCCATGTTTGACTTGTCAACTTGACATGGGCATGAATTATACAATGACGTGACATGGCCGCCTCAATGTAAGTACTGTAAAGTGTTTTAATTGAACATTTCATCCTTAACCATCAAGTACCATTCCTCTCTACAGCATACTTGCAACAGACGTAGTCGGAAATCATGTGTTCAAGTTAAATTTACACATACAATAATATTTCAAAATGTTGTGACGAAGGGGGGAAACTGCTAGTTTAGAGAATTTTTCTTTCAGCCACAATGTTTTCGAAAAATCTTGTCCGCTACGAGTCGGGAAAAGCAGTCTATATAGGTGGAAACGAGTTAACCTTTGGGCTGTTTGCCCTACTCCAGGACCTTGTGCAAACATTGTAGATCAAGATCAGACTGCGCAGAATATGCAGTCTGATCTTGGATCGATATTGCCGATAAGATTTTTTTTGAAATACTTTTAAAATGGCAACACACAGATTTTTTACCATCGGATTGGAAGTTATACTTAACTCTTTATCCCATAAGGCATTTCTATGGTATGTCTAATTGACCCTAAATAACAGCAAGGATGAAGCCATTTTTTATGCACATATGACACATTTTGATAGCATAGAAAACATTGTGGCAAAAGGTGAAATTGCTCGTGACGAGCAATTTCACCTTTTGCCACAATGTTTTCCAAAGGCTCCTAGAAGCAATGAGTAGAAATGAGTATCTGTGGAGTAAAGGGTTAAGTAGCAGGTTAAGTGTTGCTAGACTTGAAGTACATCTAATCATATAACGACCTTATAAATAGACTTCTGTGTTTCTTATGCAAGTTTCTTCTAGTTTAAATCTATACTTGTAAATACAGGGAGGGAAGAAGAGGATATATGCAATTAGTTTGGAGGTAAATTACTCAATAAAAAGCAGAGAACGCAAAGGGCAGCCGTAGATGTAGCAATTTAATAGAATGAAAATTACGTGCTGTTAGAAAGTTCGTCTGCAACCAGGGTATAGGGTTCAACCAATTAAGACCCATTACCACCTTAGAAGTTTTAAAAAGAAAAACGTATGTAAATATTTAAAGAGCCAAAAGTGAACCGAAGTTGTCAAAAACGCTGTCCATTTCGTTAATTTTCGTTCCTTTGTTGATTGTGTAAGGGGGTGGGGTACTTTTTATAAGTTTAAAGAGTGAAAAGAAATGTTAGCAAAACTATTTCTTATGTTAACCAACAGTATAGTTATAACTTTAACAATTAAACTGCTGATCGCATACTTTTGGGATTAGCAGACGGTGTAAATTAGGATCAGACTGCATGTCGTGTGTCGTCTGATATTTGATTCACATTGTCTGATATTTCTTAAGATATTTCCACCAAAAACGGTTTAGAGTCTTATAGTCAGGGATGTAGCTAACCCAAAATGAGGTACACGTAGAACAAACACCGAAGGTATTACGCGGAACGCGGAGTGCCCCGAGAGGTAAGGGAGATTCGCCAGAAGAGTCAGTCTTGGAGGTCTTTCTTCGGAATATTTTTCGATTCGTCGCTTTAATATATATACATTGTAGGCTGTTCTAAGCAGCTTTTTCAACATTTTGAAACAAGAGGGCCAAGATGGCCCTGGATCGCTCACCTACATTTTTGAGATGACCATAGCCTATTTCTTTTCAGGTATTGAAAAATTGAAACCAAAATTTTAATTTTGCCAAGCAATTTTCAAAAGGTCACTTGTAAAAGTCATTTCGAAATGTGACCATCAGTTTCAAAAAGAAGAATTTTTAAGAATTTTTCATTTCTATGTAAGAGCTAGTAGCCCCCATCCACGAGAGCCATGTTTCTTGATGGATCAAAATTTTCGAACAAGTTTTGAAATAGGTCACCCAAGAAATATTGCTGAAATATTCTTTTAAAATCTGACCAGGGGTTTCAGAGAAAGAATCTTCAAGAATTTCATCATGTCCGTAAAGTGCAAGTAGCCCCCATTTACAAGAGCCATGTTTCTTGCCGGATCAAAATTATATGAACAATTTTTGAAAAGGGTCACCCAAGGAATATCTCTGTCAAATTATTTTAAAATCTGACCAGGGGTTTCAGAGAAAGAATCTTCAAGAATTTCATCATGTCCGTAAAGTGCAAGTAGCCCCCATTTACAAGAGCCATGTTTCTTGCCGGATCAAAATTATATGAACAATTTTTGAAAAGGGTCACCCAAGGAATATCTCTGTCAAATTATTTTAAAATCTGACCAGGGGTTTCAGAGAAGAAGAATTTTCAAGAATTTCTTCATTTCCATATAGTGCAAGTAGCCCCCATTCACCAGAGCCATGTTTCTTGACGGATCAAAATTTCATGAACACTTTTTGAAAAGGGTCACCCAAGGAAGATCTCTGTGAAATAATTTCAAAATCTGACCAGCGGTTACAGAGAAGAAGAATTTTTAAGAATTTCTTCATTTCTGTATAGTGCAAGTAGCCCCCATTCACCAGAGCCATGTTTCTTAACGGATCAAAATTTCGCGAACACTTTAGGAAAAGGGTCACCCAAGGATCATCTCTGTGAAATAAATTCAAAATCTGTCCAACCATTTCAGAGAAGAAGAGTTTTCAAGAATTTCTTCATTTCCCTATAATGCAAGTAGCCCCCATTCACCAGAGCCATGTTTCTTGACCAATCAAAATTTCGCGAACATCTTTTGGAAATGGTCACCCAAGGAACATCCATGAGAAATTATTTCAAAATCTGACCAGCGTTTTCTGAGAAGAAGAATTTTTAAGAATTTCTTTTTTTTCTGTATAGTGCAAGTAGCCCCCATTCACCAGAGCCATGTTTCTTGACGGATCAAAATTTCAGGAACACTTTTTGAAAAGGGTCACCAAAGGAACATCTCTGTGAAATTATTTTAAAATCTGGCCAGCGGTTTCAGAGAAGAAGATTTTTAAAGAATTTCTTAGAAAATTCCATTTGGTTGCCATGGCAACCAGAGTTTTTGACGGAATCGAATTCTGTGAACAGTTTTTAAAGATGACCTCCCAAGGAACATTCCTGCCAAGTTTGGTCCAAATTGGCCCAGCGGTTTAGGAGGAGTTGATGTTTAAAGAATTGTTGACGACGCACGACGGACGACGCACGACGACCGACGGACACCGGGTGATCCGAAAAGCTTCCCTTGAGCACGTTGTGCTTAGGTGAGCTAAAAAGCCAGTTTACCCAGAATTCTTTCCCCTCACTGAGCGTAAGCAGGCGCGCCCTCCTTTGTAAAATGGTCCTTAAAAGCAATTTTTGCACGTTAATGAAATTTACAGTCATTTCTTAACCCATTTCCACACAATCCCTACTTTTGACGACCCTGAGAAAGAAGCCTTTAGAAAACATAGTGGGAAAAGGAGAAAATGCTGGGAACCAGCATTTTCTCCTTTTCCTGTAATGTTTTCTGCCCTTCACGAAACAAATTTCAAATTTTCAGTCATTTTTATTTTGTCGTCTGCAAATGCTTTCGACTTGGACAAGTCTGAAATATTGTCATTTGATAATGATTAAAAAAGAAAAATGCGAGATAATATATGGTTGGAAGCCCCGCTAAAGTATCATTTTTGGGTGGAGTTGTCCGTACTTTAATCTGCTGAAAACGAAGAATCACAATTTGATAAAAAATGCCTTTAAATCAACACATCTGCGTGCGGTCTTGAACTTTGACCCTGGATGTCCTTCAATCTGACCCTGGCATGCAAGAGTTTGTTGACATTGAGCTAACAAGAGTCTGCCGTGAAGTGCATTGACTATGTGTGTGGTTTTTTTCAATATTGAAACCTTTACCTCGCGACAAAACCTTAGACTTGAAAACGAAAGTATAGCGATTTTAAAAGTTGTTCTGGGCGGAAAAATCTTACCCGTATCGGACTATGTAGACTCGAGATCAGAATGCACTCTCTGTGCAGTTTGATCCTGATTTACTATGTCCGCAATGGCTTACGGAGCCGCGTTTGGCATTCCAAAAGGTTTATAATATAGAACCCGGAGCTCATCAATCACGGACGAGTGTTTGCTCTTCATTACTG
This sequence comes from Tridacna crocea, assembly GCA_943736015.1. Taxonomy (NCBI): domain Eukaryota; kingdom Metazoa; phylum Mollusca; class Bivalvia; order Cardiida; family Cardiidae; genus Tridacna; species Tridacna crocea. Next base: position 14,973,439 of record OX031062.1, read on the forward strand.
CATAATTTGTGTGTTCTACCCCCTGCTTAAAAGTCAACAGTTTTAGTGAACCTGTCTTTTCTCCCTCTTATATGCATCTTTAAAGTTATCAAATAAGTCATTTAATTCGTTGCCACACAATCCCGGGTTTTTATGACCCTGAGATAGTAACCAGCATTTTCTCCTTTTTCCACAATGTTTTCTACCCTATTGATATCAAATTTCGTTTTTTGAGCTACATTTGTTTTTCCAATGCAAGTGTTTTCGATGGACCCCGAGATAGAATCCTTTTGAAAACATTGTGGGAAAAGGAGAAAATGGTAACCAGCATTTCCTCCTTTTTCCACAATTTTCTACCCTGCTGATATCAAATTTCAATTTTTGAGCTACATTTTATTTTTGTCGAATGCAAGTGTTTTCAATATTGACCAGTCTAAAATTTTGTCGTTTGGTAAAGCCAAATATAATTCATTTCGTCGATATCTACTCAAACTGTAGATATTTTTGTGGCTTCATGACAAATATTACCCCATGGCGGATGCGAGATTGCATCGATTACGACAAATAGAGTTTGCAATTTTAGAATTTGCAGCTATCTATATATATACGTTCAGTTAAGGATAGCGCATGATGCTTGTGACTTGACTGAGTACGACCTTCGCCTTGCATATTGATAAGGCTAGCAAAAGACGTTATTTGCGAATATCATATTCTATATAAAGATACCAAACGATTCATTATTTAATTATGGACCCAGTTTACGTAATGACAGACTGAATTATAAACAAAACTGATCCTTAAACATACAGAAAATTAATCAACATTAACCCTTCACTACACAATGACTTTTAACACCCATGAAAGAGAAAACTTTTGAAAACATTGTGGGAAAAGGAAAACAATGCTGGTAACCAGCATTTTTTTCCTTTTCCCACAATGTTTTCTACCCTGCAGAAAACAAATTTCAATTTTTGAGTTACGTTTAACCCTTCACTACACAATGACTTTTATCACCCCTGAAAGAGAAAGCTTTTGAAAACATTGTGGGAAAAGGAAAAAAATGCTGGTAACCAGCATTTTTTCCTTTTCCCACAATGTTTTCTACCCTGCAGGAAACAAATTTCAATTTTTGAGTTACGTTTATGTTGTAGTCTGCAGGTGCTTTCAATTTGGGAACCAGTCTAAAATTTTGTAGTTTTGTAAAGGGTTAAAAGGTTTCGACAAAGGTCAACCTGCACGCACAGACTGATCTAAGTCGATACTTTTTGCGGATGCTTTATGTCCCCTTTAGACGGAGCATGGTCCAACTGTAAATGCGTTTAGAGTAAGGCGACTTTGAGGCAAAGATAAGAGAAAAAACCTAATTGTAAGAAATTCGAGTGCCAAAAGCCAATTTAAACATGAATTCAACTTAAATGAGTTCACTTTATCTGTAGTATCGAATTTCAATATTGACTTTGATATTGTAAGTACCTCTCTAGTGTTTTATCGTCTATCATTGATTAATATTGAATAACACGAACTCTGATTCACCCCTCCCACTCTCTGTCTGTCTGTCTGCCTGCCTGCCTGCATGCCTGCCTGGCTGCCTGCGTGCCGGCCAGCTGGCCGGTCGGTCCGTCCTTGCTTGCCTACCCACTCTTGATTGATGATATTCATACGACACACTATATTTCTCTCCCAACACTGCTCATTGAATCGAGGATGGTGATGTGAGAAGCAATGGTCAAAGAAACTTCGAGAAAGCACTAGCAGGTGTACTGGGCGCCAAGACGTTAAGCACCATACAATCTTAATTTCAACAACTGATAGCACCAAGGCTTTTGGATAGGTGCACTGTTCGCTATATTATAGTTAAAGTAATGTTGAAAACTATGTTCATCACAATGCATACACAAAAGCAAATAAACAAACATACATATTGTCCATCCCAGTTATTGAACGTCGTAAGAGCTTGAACTCTTTACCCGTCAGACAACAAAGTTTTAGCCTCTACCATGGCATCGACACTCGCAGACGTCAAATCAAATGTGGCCCAAATGATGTAAATTGTCTTTGAAAGGGTAGAAAATAGTGTGAGCAAAAGGAAGTAATGCTGGTTACGAGCATTTTCTCCTTTTAAACACAATGAATTAGGAAGGTTCTTTATTCAGGACACTCGATAGCATAGTGCAGCCCCGGTCACATATTCACGGAAGACCGCCACGGAAGAGCTACGGTCTAAACTCTCACGGATGACCACGGAAATGACAAATCCGTAGTCCGCTAATGTTCCAATACGGATACACAACGGTGTGAGTAGAGTTCGACGGATCTACAGCCAAAATATAGGTCACAGTTCCAGGAGTGATACGGACTGTTACGGTTCGACACGGTTTAGTACGGAGCGACACGAATCAGGACGATTTTAGTACGGATACACTACGATTTGCTTCGGTACAGATACGGATTAGTACGAATAAGAACGATCCGATACGTAGTAGTACGAATCGTCACAGATCGATACGGACCTGCCACGATTTAGCATTCCGTCCAAATGCTCTAGCCCGCTCACTTTCAAAATGCAACAAGTTCGGCCATGAGAGCCTCATACTGGCCATGGACGGGTCTTTGTAAAAGCCAATCTCTAGTCCACATATTCTCTGTCTTTTATTACCTGATTATTATAATCAATAACCCATCACAAGTTGACAAAATTTGGCCTTCACGAAATTGAAAGTACATGTATCTGCAAACAACAACTGTAAATTTGGTACAAATGAGCTTCAGTAGAAAGCATTGTGGGAAATGGAGAAATTGCCCATTTTGAGCATTTTTTTCAATTTCCTAGAATCAGAATGTTTTCTTGACTTCTCTGTTGCAGACCCATAAAAAGAAGGGATTGAATGGCACAGGGTTCAATAAAAATATTGCTCAATAACATTTCTCTTATATATTCATAAAATCTGCTGTTTATTTCACAATTACACTGATTATCATGAATGTTTATGTTATAAAAGTAAAGTGCTTGTCTATTATAGTTAGTATCACCCATTTCGTAAGGGCCAGCCTGGCACCAGGCAGGCAACCAGTAACCATATATTTAACTAGCTGGTGGTTCACCAACCAGCCATATCAGAACAAGCTCCTGGCGGGGCTCGAACCTTTGACCTCAGGTTTCGTTGGTGGTTGCCTGAACCACCAGAAACGGTGACAGTTTTATGTACTCGTACTATTTGATCGTTTTACTTGCATGTTTAGCATCGTTGTTTGGATAGAATGTCACATTATAATACTGATGTTTATTCATTTTCGTACAATGTATTGTAAAATATGTAACCTTAAATTAAAGGTATTATTAGTAGTACGATAAAAATATAATTATTACATCTATGTATGTCATCAAGCTGCTGGACCAGTGCCTTGACATTTTGTGCGATACCAATATTCAGTTGCAACCAATTTATTGCAAACATCATTTGTTGATGGTTCATAATTGTGAACTCAACAACAAAGAGCAACTGCGTTGTATTCTACAAAGACAGAGTAAAAATACCCTTGTTGAAGTACATGATTTTGAATTTATCCTACCAAACAATAGTGGTCCTTACAATTCCGTATTGAGTCGTGTTGCAACGTAGTAAACCGTAAAAGACCGTGCGAATCCCTGCCTCTCCGTAGTACAACGTATTAAGGTCGTGACTTTCCGTGACAAATCCGTATCATAACGTAACTAAAACGTAGCGTAACCGTGCTAATACGTAGTTCTCCGTATCAAATCCTGAAAAAATTTTGGGCCTACGGATAAGTACGGACTGATACGGTTTTAATACGGACCAGAACGTATCAGTGCGGTCTAATACGGACTAGTAAGGATACGCTACGGTCGTTTGATCCGTAGCGAATTTTTGTGCATGTTCAAAAATTGTCAAGGACCGCTACGGATATACAAGGACTACTACGAATGCCTACGGTTACAATACGGAGAGCTACAGACTAGTACGAGTTGCCACGGACAATGCCGGAACGAATCCGTAGCTCTTCCGTGGCGGCCTTCCGTGAATATGTGACCGGGGTATGCAGGATTTACCAATAGGTCAGCAAAGTACATGAAGTAATGCGCTAGCAAACAGAAACGCTTTTAGCGGGATAGTCGAATTCATTGACTTTTGTGGACGGCATAGATTAAGATTAGACTGCACAAAACGTGCAGTCTGATCTTTGATCTATACCGTCCACCTCTCTAATCATGCAAATTATTTATGAATCTTTTTAAGTTTCAATGGATTTTATTTCAAGACGACGAAAGATGTCGACTTTATAACAATACCGCTAGGAGAGTTGAAGTCCGGTTCTAGTTTTGGCATATCGACAAGAAACTTAAAACTCTATCGCTACATGATAAAGTTTAGCCCTTTCTTGTAAGACAGAAATACAAACAAAAGAATAGTTAAAAAATCATTTTAGATAAGAGTTTAGAATCAAGTAGCAGAGGGTGTAGATGAGGTCAAACTGCGCACACTTTGTATTCTGATCTTGACCTATACTATCCTCAAATTCCAAAGGTGTCGTGTTTTTTTTTTTTTGTGAAAGGATTGAAGCCTATAGAGGTAAATAAATGGTAAATACATGTAAGTCCAAACTGTGATTGTAGCGAAATGTGAATGGCCTTTTGTAACTATGGACTTAAAACCAATCAGGACAAAAGTTTGGCGACCAAAATCTGTTATGGTGTGTGGTGATCAGAAATTTGGGTGTATCAACATCAACAAGAAAGACAAAACCAACCTAGCAAACGGCAACAACATTAACTGCAACAATCATACTTCTACTACTATGACAGATAATATTTATAATAATGATTGTTTCTTTATTTGGCGTTTAATGCCGTTTTCAACACTTCTGCATGAATGAATCCTATCTCACTGACTACAAATCTCCGAGCAGAGTTGTCGTTCGTTACTTTCACCATACATTTCTGCAATGGGCTAAATGACAAGAATCTTGTCAAACCGAGGAAAACATGTTTTGTTACTGTTTAACTGTTTCATGTGTAACATTATAAAGTAGAAAAAGGAAATATGGTTCCAGATACATTATAGCTGCATTCAAACTGATTAATTTATCTGTATACAATGGATCTAATTTTTCGAGCTTCTTTACTAACCAGAATCTTACGCCAATTGTACAAAAAATGGCTTAGCCCATGAATGATGACAACAGTGTCGACTACCCGATGGATCTTAGTTTGTAAGATTAAAAAGCAAGTTATCGTCCTTCATAAGGCATTTAAGCTTTTCAGAAAATCCCTTTTTTTCACATTTCCAACTACTAAGTCTGATTGGCCCTATGCTGTCTGAACAGCACAAAAACAATCGATATTGGTCTTCATTTCACCGGCGTTTGTGTCGCCATTTTAAGTTATGGTCATATGACGAAAATATCAAGGGATGACGGACTGTTTTCTGAGCCAACTATAGAGGTGAATGGGAATGGTCCGTAGTGCAAGAGAGTAAGTAACTACATATTGCGACAATCCTCTAGAAGAACTGTTTTGAACAGGCGAATCAAACCAGTGACTGAGTTTGATTCGAGTCTCTGAGCGACTACTATTTCTACTACTACTTCCACCACCACCACTACTACTACTACTACTATTACTAATCACAAAAGCCCATTTATATGTATGTTCAAGCGTATGTTATGAATTCAGGATCAGAGTGCACGATATATGCGGTCTTTTCTTGGTCTATGTCTTCTACAAAGCCTACGTTTAATTGTGTACATTCAGTGCAGTCTGATCTTGAACTATGCCTTTTGCAATAGCCCGTATATATGTATGTTCAAGCGTAGGTTATTGATTTGGGATCAGAGTGCACGATATATGCGGTCTTTTCTTTGTCTATGTCTTCCGCAAAAACCTATGTTTACTCGTGTACATTCCGTGCAGTCTGATCTTGAACTATGCCTTTTACAAAAGCCTATGTATATGTATGTTCAAGCGTAGGTTTTTGATTCGGGATCAGAGTGCACGATATATGCGGTCTTTCCTTGGTCTATGTCTTCTATAAAAAGCTATGTTTATTTGTGTACATTCAGTGCAGTCTGATCTTGAACTATGCCTTTTACAAAAGCCCATTTATAAGTATGTTCAAGCAAGCTTTATAGATTCGGGATCAAGTGCACGATATATGCGGTCTTTTCTTGGTCTACGTCCTCCGCAAAAGCCTGTGTTTAATTACGTATATGCTATACACAAAAATATACTGCTGTATTTAATAGTCACTCTAAATATATGTCATTTCAGATTTATTTGTATTTTGGGCCGGTAGCCTTATATATGCTGAATTAACTATTTGAATTGAATTGAATATTACAACAGCAACAACTACTACTTTGTCTACTACTACTACTTCTGCCATTAGTCATGCTACGACTAACACCGACATCAATATTACAACAACTACTACTACGTCTACTATTTCTACTGCTGCTGCTACTACTATATCTTTTACTAAATCTGCTACTACTGCTACAAATACTAATAACACTTCAAAAACTAGTTAACAGCACTTCTACTACATATACATTAATTATGACAACAGTAATAATCACGATAATTACAATTCGCCAGAAATCAACCTCCCTCTTTTCAATGTAAAGAATCGATGTTGTATTTCCACTATTCGGAAACGCCTCTTTTCCACGAGTGTCATTTTATTTCTTTTGTCATACCTTCTATTTTACCTTTCTTTTCTATCAATCTTTATCTTTTTCAGTTATAAAATAAAAGATCGGGGCATTTATTCACTTTCCATTTTGAAGAACATTATTAGTGTTATTCTCCATTTTAACAATTATGCTGGCAAATAAATTAATTGCAACTATCAGGCCAATAAGTAAATCAAAGCGTTGAAAATGCTGAAGTGGTATTTGTCAAGGAAACCCATTGTGTGGAATTACTAGTTTGAAAGAAACAGACTTATATTGTTTAAATATTGGCTTAAAAGTAAACCCACTTAGCAAATGAATACCTTTTCGGTTGGAGGGAGAGTACTCATGACAAAGTTTGGTTTATTTTTGTATAAGAAGTCTTCCTTTGATCATTAGGAGGAAGCAGGAGTAACGCCCCTTGACAGCAGGATGCATGACGAATAGAGAGAAAAATCCTGTTGATATCGAACAAAATTAAGTTTGTTCCTGAAATCTATAATTTTGAAATACCTCTAGCCTTTTACATTTAATTTCCAACATTATAATAAATTACCTCGATCTTTAAATATTCATGAACAATCAAATGGAGTAGCGCGCAATCATAGGACGAACAAGCCATGGAACGAATTGATTTTGGAACGAAAAAGCCCAGGGTCAGTTGGTAAATTTGTATCATTGCGCCAGTAAAAGGCTATGAGCGAGAGAAGCTATTTTCAATCAAAAATAAGTATCTCAACGATCGATGGCCTCGCCCAATGTATTTTAATATGCCATTTCAAATTACATGACTGGGTGCCACCGTAAAATTCATTTGCCTGAGAAAAAATGATTTTAACTGGGTTTATTTCCTTCGGCTTTGCACAAAATAAGATACGTGGTTATCAAAATTCAGTCTTTAACTCATAGTGGTATTGTCTTCGACAACCACCACAAAAACCCGAATGATAATATTTCATATTGTTTTTTTTGTATCTTTTTTTTAGAAAAGTGTCTCCTTATCGGACGGTGTAGATCCAAGATCAGACTGCACGTTCTGTGCAGTCTGATCTTGGTGTTCACTGTCCGATAGACGTAAGTGAGTCGCGCTTAACAGACTAGTTCTTACGACCCATATATATTCGCCTTTAGGTGGTTACGAGTTTTAAGAGAACACCGCAGCATTTAGATCCGAACATTAACCGCTAAAATCGAGCCATTCTGTTTGATACAATTAACCCTTTACCAAACAATCACTAGTACTTACGACCCAGAGGAAAGAGCCTTCTGAAAACATCGTGGAAAAAGGAGAAAATGCTGGTAACCAGCACTTTCTCCTTTTTCCACAATGTTTCCTAATCTTTTACAGTCAAACTTCAATTTTTTGAGTCACATTTATGATAACTTCTGCAAATGCTTTAAGTCTAAACAAGTTTAAAGTTTTGTCGTTTGGTAAAGAGTTAAGACATGGCTTATCTTTCAAATTTCGAATGTTAATGAAGTGAAAGATGTATTTATAATCTACCCTTGTTATATTTCAAATTCCAGTAACAAGAAATTGTCACTAGGAATAATAACATCTTTAATATTTGAATATTTACCATGGACGACTATTTTTTAGCTCAATGCTTTTCTAAAGCCGTCGTCTTTAACCAAAAAATTGTTTGATAAAGAGTTGACTCTAATACAACGTGTTTGGTGGCATTTTACATGCTGGTTACCAGCATTTTCTGTTGCTTTTTCTTCTTCTTTATTTTCTAAGGCTTTTTTTCCCTAAAACACGCCGTCATTGATATGTTTGGTTAAGGGTTAATCAAAATACGAGTAAAGCCTGTTTCGTGACATATTACAAACATGAAAATACATTTTTAGATATTCTTACCTTTAGGATAAAGAAGTTATTTTCCTCCAGTTCACAATTATTTCACATAAACATAGCAAAGTAACAAAAGAAATATAATTTTGTGTGTCATTCATAAAAAAAATATTATTATCGTTCGGTTTACAAATTCTCGTTTTAAATGATAATCTCGGACGTAACGATATTATCGCTCGAGGCACAAAAACTGCTTCAAATCAGCTTATCAGACATTTCTTAAAGAAGTTGGGACACAAGAAAAGGGGTTGACATAAATATTCTGCTTAACATTATTATTATACGATGATGATTATTTTCATTTTGGTGATGATGTTGATGATGATGATGATTATTATTATAATCCTTTATTTGTTTATTTATTTACATTTCAGTCAGTCAATATCTTGCTTCAAACAACACCCCGAGACCAGTCGCGCAGTCGATAGCTTACAAGACTTACAGGCAGGGAGTCGCTGGCTTGAGTTCCAAGTTTGCCTAAGCTCACTGCGAGGACTGATGGTAGTCCTTGCAACAGGAATTACTTTTTCTCACCACTGATCATTGTCTCGACTTTATTATGTGGGAAAGCATCCCGTGTCTTGATAGAATACTGTGCCCAGAACGGATAAAAACACTCCAGGAAAGCATGGATATCTGCACTGGTTGTCGCGATATCACTGAAGCAATGTTGAAAACGGTTTTAAAGAGGGAAAGAGAAAAAACAAGAGTTTTATACGGCAAGAAAGTAGCGGAGAAAAACCCATGTTTCATATGACTCGTTCTGAAATAAATATATCTTTATTTGGGACGATAATCACCCATTGTTATTTTGTGAAGTCCAATTATTCCTTTAGAGCTGAGGTGATTTAACCCTTCCTTCCACATTATTCCTTGGTATTTATAAGTTTTTTTTTTCAAAAACATCGTGGGAAAAGGAGGAAACGCTGGTAACCAGCATTTTCTCCTTTTCCCACAATGTTCTCTGTCTATTCATATGAGAATCATTGATTTTGTCATCTGCAGTTGCTTTTAATTTGGACCCGTATAAATTTGTCGTGAATGCGAAGGATTTAACCTGCTTAGTCATTTACGTAAAATTTTAATTCTCTATTATTTATATTTGAAGAAAACAAGGCAACAATATAAGCAGATCTGACTTAACTATGAAGATAGACCACAAAACTTTGCGAAAAATGGGAAATGATGAAATTGAGTGATTCCTACCTCTGAAACATTTTTTAAAAATTTCAACAAAGATTTCAAAAGCCGTCTATATTCAGGCTGTTTGAATAAATATCGTTGAATTGAGGAAACTAGTTAATCAGGACTAACTGTATTTTTTTTTCTTCAAACTAGTTCAGACAAAACTCTATCACTGTAAAATCTCAGTTTATGGCACCGTCCTCTTTACCAGATAACCTCCTGTTTTCGGGTTACTGAGAAAATTAGTGTGTAAAACATTGTTGAAAACGAAGAAAGTGCTGGACATGTTCCACAATGTATTCAACTCTTTAGACAAAACTCTATCAGTCTGCCAAATTTTTGTATATGGTATTGAAGCCTTTACTAAACGACCATGTTTTGTCAGGATCTGAGAAAATTAGTGTATAAAACATTGCGGAAAACTGAGATAATGATGGTCATGTCTCACAAAGTTTCAACGCTTTTAACGTTTCCCATAATTTGAGCCTCATTTTATTTGTCCTCTGCAAGCGGTCTCATTCGTATAAGATTAATATAATATCTATACGTTCGTAAAATTTCTTTATCAAACCCCAATCCACAATTCAATGTAGTATAGTCCAGAATGGGAGTGCCTTCAGAAGTTGGGTAAACCATTTAGAAATATGGTGTGCAACACGCGAAAACGGACATTCGGACATCTGCGTAAAGTGTCGTCTCGGATCAGCCTGGGCTGTCCGCACAGGCTAATCCGAAATGATACTTACCGTTCTAATGTAATTTTCTGTTTCGCAAAAGTCTACTGCAGGACAATATCTAATGTAGTCGTAAAGTGCCGTCCCGGATTGGCCTGCGCGGACTGCGCAGGCTAATCCGGGACGACGCTTTACGCAAATGTCCGAATGCACCTTTTCGCGTGTTGCACTCCATATAGAATATTCTTGATAAAAAGACTAAGGATTGTTCGTGAAAATGGTCTCTTTTTTTTCTCTCGGATATAGATTTTGTTTCTGGCGGTAATATGTCACACAGACACTTCCGATTCAACAGAGCGCAGGCAGATAGCTAAAGCCTGGCAAAACTTCAGTTACAAAGGGTTCATATAGATATTGTGTATATAACTATTTGTACAAGAGAACTATTTCCATAGGTTTCGGTTGAGGAAAAAGTACTAAACTTTTGAATATCTGATACATAATTACGTATGAAAATATTGTACCAATATATCAATGCATAAGTGCATGTAGGTAAACAACCAAAAGCCTCAGGCAGGAAACTGAATGATGGGGAAGAAAGTGAGACAGAACGTTACAGAGAGGGAAAAAAGCCTTTATCCCTTTACCAAACAATCCCTGGTTTTTACGACCCTGAGATAGAAGCATTTTTGAAAAGATTGTGGGAAAAGGAGAAAATGCTAGTAACCAGCATTTTCTCACTGAGTTTCCTACGATCTTTCTACCCTGCTGGAAGCAAATTTTAATTTTTGAGTTATGTTTGTTTTGTGGTATGCAATTGCTTTCAATTTGGACCAGTCTAAATTTTGTTGTTTGGTAAAGGGTTATACAAGAACATTTTGTTTGAATTAACAACGATAAGAATGAAAAGACCTGGGTGCAGGCGGCATAATCCATATTGTCATGTTACATGAAATGCACAAGGAAAGGGCGGTCCCTCATTGGTTAAAATGTCGGAATTGACAGTTTGCAATATTAATACAGATTCGATCGTTATTAAGCCTACGTCAGATAACGCTTTAGTTTTTGGTTTTGCGACTTTTGTAGATCAAGATCAGACTGCATGTAACGTAGAGTCTGATCATTGCTCTACACTGTTCGATGATATATTAAGAAAAATCCCATGGGAAAAAAAATAGTTTTAAATCGACTCGGGTTTTGTTTGTTTCCCTATTGCTGAAAAAGTATATATATTATTCTTAATTTTTAGCGTAACAAGAGTTAAAAAATTCTAGCGATAAGACAAGCAGCCGGGCAACAATTGTTAATGTGGAATTCTTTAACAGATACTGATAAGCTTGATTCGAATGTGTCTGTATGCAAATTAGAAGTTAAAGATGGGTATTTAGAATTTTTATAGCTCACCAAATTAAAAAATATATATATCAATGAAATTCAAATGAAAAAATAATACAAATCATCAATAATTAAGATTCATAATTTTACAAAAAAAAAAAATTTTTGATGGTATTCCCTTAAAAGGCTACGTAGCCTCTTAAGGTATTTTTAGATTTCGCGCCAAAAATCAATAAAGCATTGTGGGAATGTCAAGTGACTGGCAAGTGACTCATAACGCTTAAATTCCCTATCATAACAAACATGTAATAATTATTTTCCATAATGTCTTCTTCAGATGCTATGTTTGAAGCTTCTTCTGTGTGTTGCTGTTAGTAAATGAGCGAATTGATCATCTAAAAATAGAATGTGTCTCCCGTTGATGTCATTCTGGGCCGTAGTAAATCTCTAATTTCACGTGCTGTCAGACGGTTTTCGACTACTGGGGTTTAATGAATGAAAATTAAAACGCGTTGGGAGTATCATTTTTTTGCATTTTTGTAAAATTTTCGTCCTAAAATCTGAAGGGCCACCTTTAAAGAGGGAGACGGAGTTGTAGGGGGGGGGGGGGGGGGGGGGGGGGGAAAGGAGAGATAGGCATAGAAATGCAGACGAAGTTTGCCGAGCTACGGGTTCGCACCTGTTTACTCCTGATTTTTAGCCCGGTACAACATCGATAGAGCTACAAGGCTCTGCCCAGACAGACAGAACAAGACACAGACAAAAAGTGAGCCATGCTCCGGTAAAGGGAGCTACAACCCTGTCCCGAACGACAAACTTTTAGACTAGAACAAATTGAAAGCGTTTGCAGACGACAATTCAACTCTTGCTGAAAAGATGATTTCTGTCTATGATAGGGTAGAAAACATTGTGGGGAGAAAGAGAAAATGCTGGTTACCAGCATTTTCTCCTTTTCCCACAACGTTTTCAAAAGGCTACTATTCCAGACCCGTAAAAACCAGAGATTGTTTGGGAAAGGGTTAATATATCACTGTGATGCATTACTTCAGTCATATCATAACGTAATTATGGATTCATAAAATCCAACAGGTTTAACTCATTACCACACGAGAAAATTTTAGACTGGGCCAAATTGAAAGCATTTGCAGACGACAAAAGAAAAGTGAATGAAAATTTGAAATTTATTTTGTGAATGGTAGAAAACATTGTGGGAAAGGAGAAAATGCTGGTTACCAGCATTTTCTCCTTTTCCCACAGTGTTTTCAAAAGGCTTCTATCTCAGGGGCGTCAAAAGTAGGAATTGCGTGATAATGGGTTAACCGTTATCTCACGAAATAACTAAGATGAAATTATCAATTCGATGGCAAAAACTCATATATTGTTATTTCAAGGTCATGTATTAGGGAACTGTATCTCCTAACCGGACAGTGTATATCAAGATCAGACTGCACGTTCTGTGCAGTCTGATCTTGATCTACACTGTCCGCAAAAGGTCAGAGAGACGCGATAAGTAGCCTAAGGGTTAACAACTAACTGAATTATGACGTAGTATGTTCCTCCGACATACAGAAAACTGACCAAAAACAAACAGTATCGACACAGCTCAGCCTGCATGAACTGTGCAGGCTGATCCGAGTCGGTATTTTTTTGGCAGATGATAATAAACCCCTTTTTTTCTCGGAGCATCGTTCACTGGCAGATGAAAGAGTATCTCCACTATCAAAAGGTCAGCTAACTAATTATAAATGTCTTTGGGCAAGACACTTTAGAGCCCTAAACTAGTACGGATCAAACCCAGAAAATTCGTAAATACGAGAAGTCACCGTGATTTGAATGTTAACACTTTACTCCATAGATATTCATTTCTACGCATTGCTTGTAGGAGCCTTTGGAAAACATTGTAGGAAAAGGTGAAATTGCTCCTGATGAGCAATTTCACCTTTTGCCACAATTTTTTCTACACTATCAAAAGATGTCATATACACATAAGAAATGGCTTCATCCTTGCTGTTATTTAGGGTCAATTAGAGATACCATAGAAATGCCTTGGGGGGGGGGGGGGGGTAAAAGGTTAAATTTGACGCAAAAACACCATACAGTCAATTAACCCTTTACCAAATAAGGCATTTCTATGGTAGGTCCAACTGACCCAAAATAACAGCAAGGACGAAGCCGTTCCCTTTGTGTATATGACACCTTTTGATAGCATAGAAAACATTGCGGCAAATGGTGAAATTGCTCGTGACGAGCAATTTCACCTTTTGCCGCAATTTTTTCAAAAGGCTCCTACAAGCAATGCGTAGAAATGAGTATCTATGCAGTAAAGGGTTAATCAGTTACATGTATGTTAAAATGTTTCTATTGGGTTACAGTTTCATTATTCCTACAGACGTGAGCCTGAGCCCTGCAGTGCCTAATGCCGTTGAAACAGAGTCGTAGAAGCAGAAAATTTTTTGGTGAAATGTTAAAAAACGCACACAATATCAACTTTTCTTCTTTTTCCCGCAATATTCCCAGAAGCCTTCATTTCAGGTACGTCGATACATGGCTTCGTTTTGTAAAGTATCAAAATTCACATGATATCAACTTATCTCTTTTTTTTTTCCACAATGTTTTCAAAGGCCTTTTTCATCCGGCCTTGAAGAAACAAAGAATTCAGTGTTAGAACTCACACGATATCAACTTACATGTCTTCAGGTTTGACATTTACCGATTAAAGATGTACTTGATTATAAATTGGTACCAAATATTATCGCAAATATGTCCGAGTCATCGCTTCTACTCAATTTAATCTTGACCCAACATCCCGAGCTTTTAACAGACCCTGAGATAGCAGACTTTTAAAATATTACCGTTAGAAAAGATTGTAGGAGAAGGAGAAAAAAGATGTTCACCGGCGTTTCCTCCTTTACCCACAATGTTTTCAAGAGCTTTTCTCTGCAGAGTCTTTTTAACTTGAGATTGGGTGGTGAAGGGTTTTAAAACGAATGATAAGACAACAGGTATTTTGATTCTGAAAATAACACTGTACGGCATGCATGTTCAAGGTGGGCCTTATCCAAAATACGTCAGGAAAGCGATTTCGAAAATGGGTCATGTCGGGTCAAAAACTAAATCATCAGATATTATCTTAGAAAAACCTTGTGTACGCTCTACAGCCCACATTTTCATTCCAACGCTCTTAAAGTTGGTCAGAATCTTTGTCATGATGATAGCTGGCATGGGTTTGAAAAACTAGGTCACCAGTTCAAAGCTTAAGAAACATTCTGTACGCTCTAGAGGCCATATTTTCAGTCCAAAAGTCTTGAAAGTTTGTCATAATGTTTTTCTAGCCTATTTTTCCCCGTCACTTACTATGATTTTATATGTATGTAAGTTGTACTCTTTGTTCATGTATCATGTATGTATGAATTGAACAAAAATCTTGATTGATTGATTGATAATATCTCGTACGAGTTTGAAAATGGGCTATATTGGGTCCAAAACTAGGTCACTAGGTCAGCTCTTCGAAATACCTTGTGTAAGCTCAAAAAAACACATTTTCTGTCCAATACGTTTGAAAGTTGGTCGGAATGTTTTTCTTGAAACTATCGCTTACGACTTGAGAATAGGCCATGCCAGATCAAAAACGGATCATCAGGTTAAATCTCAGAAAAACCTTTTCTATACTGCAGCACTGAAAATGACTCACGTGGAATAAAAAACTAGGTCACCAGGTTTAATCCCTGAAAAAACTTGTATTATGCTCTAGAGACTAGTTTTGAAATTTGCGTAGAATATTGGTCTTAATAATGTCTTTGACCTGTATGGATATGGGTCATGCCGGATAAAGAAACCATGTCACAAGGTCAAATCTAGGAAAAATCTTTTGTAAGCCTAGAGGCCACATTTTCTCTCAAGTACCCATTAAAGTTTGCCCGAATGTATTTCTGGATAATTTCTATTGGTCAAGTAGGCCGCTGAGACAAATTCTAGGCTTGTGTGGACTCTAGAAGCCATAACGTTTTGTAAGCCCATTACTAATGAGTATTTGTCAGAGTGTTTGTCTTATTATCTCTGTAGAGATTGGAAATGGGTCCTGTTTGATCAAAAGACTCAGGTGAGTGACTTCAGGGCTATCATGACCCTCTTGTTTAAACTTAGACGTACTTTAGATGTACTTTAAAACCTTAAGTTGTTAAGTGCACGACTCAGGGACCTTATGCAGAACTCTGGATCAAGATCAGACGGCACAGAACGTGCAACCTGATCACGATTCTATTAAAAAACAAACAAACAAAAGTTTCATTAACAGGTTGAAGGTTTAAAAAACCCGAGGAGTCACCCTTGACGAGCCAAAAGTTAATTAAAATTTAAGATAACCCGAAATATATTATGTGACAAATGAAGGAAATAATGTCACATATATCAAATATCTTGTTGATAGATAACGTGTCTAGTTTAACGTCCCCTGCAGTTCCGAACGTGTCTTCTCAAGTAGCCGACTTAATTAAAAAATGTTAAGATATTGATAAACTTGGACTCTTTGCAAAAAAAAATAAATTAGGTTCAAAGGCCAGCGGAAAGCGGCAAAAGAAGAAAATGGTAAAATAAAAAAATAATAAAATACCATTTTCTCGTTTTTCCGCATTTGTTTTCAAAAGCCTTCCCTGCTTTTTAAACCATGTGGTTGTTCGGGATAGGTTTAATGAATAAATTTTAAAATACCAATTAAATTGCTTAGTTGCAACCATAAGTTTCTACCTCACAGATAGTGTCCGCAATTTTGCAGTTATATTAAGGAGACATCAACACTGATTGACAATTGTCTAGGGTTGCACCAGAACAAACGTTAGTCTAAGTCTCTTTAACAAGTTCATTCTATAAAGAAATCATTTACTACCAGTAACAGTAGCATTAATTCATCATAACTTCCATTTGAGTATCATTTCATTGTTCCTTCCATATGAATGATGTTTTTCTGTGCACATGTTTTTGTCAACATGTAACGACACGTCTTTCGTATGTAATGTAACGTTCCATATTCCTTTTCTTTACAAATTTGTTTGATAATACTTAAGAATCAACCCATGATCGGACTATTATTTGTATAAGTCACCATTGTATTTCTATGATGAGGTTCTATAATGAGGTACTATGTGCACAACTTGTAAAAAAGTCTATGTCTATGTGTAAGTTTCTGAAGTGTCGTGCCAAAGGACGTTCTCATGAGGAGTTTGGAACCTGTACAGTACGAATCCTGCACTTTTACCACCAAGCTCCGGAAGACCCCTTAAGGGTAAGAAATAGTATGTTCTGATGTCATACCCCATGCCTTTTCCTACGTTATGAAGATAACTGCCATTGACAGTTTGCTGTACATGTAATAGAAAACCTCTGACTTTGCTGTTTATTTCTGTATCACATATTGGCCCATTGTCTATAGGCCTACTCAAGAAGTTACAAAAGGTAATTTTCCACTTTAAACACCAAATACCATTGGAAAATCAATCTACATGGGAAAAAGCACATATCCCTGTAGACAAGGTTTTTTTTGTGGGCTGAGCCCCAGCAGCTCAGTCGGTAGCAAGGACAACGAGGACGATGATGATTATGATAAAAATATATTAAAAGAGCGATTAAGTAAAAAAACAATAGTCGTCTATATCCTTATCTCATTACCACACTATTTTTTAGCAACCCCTAGAAAGAAGCCTTTAGAAAACAATGTGGGAAAAGGAGAAAATGCTGGTAACCAGCATTTTCTCCTTTTCCCACCGTGATTGTTTTCTACTCTATCAAAGACAAATTCCATTATTTGAGCAATGTTTAAATTTGCAGTCTGCCAATGCTTTCAATTTGGACAAGTCTATCATTTGCTTATGTGGTAAAGGGTTATGTTTTTAGGGCCCTACATGGCTCAGCGCTACAATGTAGGACTCGTGACCTGGAGATCCCAGGTTCAAGCCAAACTGGATCCATTGGCCTTGTCGTGGGAGTGTCCTTTGGTACTGTTGAAATCCAGAAAATACACGAATCCATGAGCATGCGCCGTGATATGACTAAGATAATGTTGAAAGCGACGTAAATTACCACTCAATAAATCAATCAGTCTGAAAGTTTTCGGGTTGTTTTCTATCCTTAACATTTTGGAATTTAGAGCGACCTTACTTGAGAACAATACAGACATCGTCCTTTTTTCCAAAGCCCCACTTGAACTTAGAGGATACGCGTGATAAAGTTGAAATACTATCGAAGGCGGCGTAAAACACAATATAATAAACCATTTAAAGTTAAAAATCTAGAATGACCTAATTCGTGAACAATATAAACATCGTCGATTATGTTAAAGCCCTACTTGAACTTGAAAAATAATACGAATGTGATGGTTTACCTCTTTAACCCTTTATCCAATAATCTCATGATTTAACGAACTAGAAGGAGAAAACAAGCATTGTTGGAAAAGGAGAAAGTGCTCGGAACAAGGATTTTCGCCTTGTCCGATAATGTTTTTTTCTACCCGATTAAACACTTATCCAATCGTTTTAACACTGCATAATTTGAATTTTTGTTTCCACAGCTTTTTTTTTTCAATTTGGACGAAATTCTAAAATTCTGTCATCTGCTCGTATTCAAAATGTTTCGAAGAAACTTAAACATAATTCCAACAATTTAATTTAGAGGTTGAAAACACTGTGGAAAATGATAAATTGGTGGTAACCAGAATTTTCCTTTTTTTTTTTCGTATTTTTTCATAGCCTTATACTTAATATTTGAGTGAGAATGTGCATTCAGGGCTTTTACATGAATATATATGTGTGGCAGAAGGAGAAATTACTTGTAACGTTCCGTATTAACTATTTATCACGCAGCCCTATCGACTTTGAGAAAGAACAGTTTTCAAAACATTGCGGGAAAAAGAGAAAATGCTGGTCTCCAGCATTTTCTCTTGATCCCACAATGTTTTCTACCCTTTCTCACAACCGTATCAAAGGTACAAAATAGATTTTACACAGACTTCCAAAAAGCTCTGACACTTGCTGTCCAAAGAAGAAATGAAAAAACAATGTGGCGAACAAAGAAATCGCTGGGAACATGCAATGTCTCCGATTTTCTTATTATGTAAATACATGGTGACACACACACACACAAAACGGTCATCACCTAAACTTAAATAACTTTTGAAATAATAAATCAATTCTTGGTCGACAGAGAGGGGTCATCAGGATCCTCCAGTGGTTCCAGCAGTATGGTGCTACCCCCCACACCTCAAACGAATCATTGGCATGGCTACAGAAGCGTTTCCCTGACAGACTGATCAGCCGCAGGTATGACCCGCAGTGGTCGCCGCATTCAGCAGACTTGAACCCCCTAGATTTTTATCTGTGGGGATACCTTAAGGACAGGGTGTATGGCAACAGCCCCCAGACTATTCCTGACCTGAAGGCAGCAATCACAGCAGCAATAAGAGCGATCCTAAGGGAGGAATGCGGGAGGGTCATCGGGAACTTTTTCCAAATGTGCCTACAGCGCCGGGGAGCTCATTTGGAGCACATTGTTTGAGCGCCAGTGAAACAAAGAATTTTTGTAGTACAGCCTTGAACCTTTGGAGATGTCTGCTACACAGACTTGACCTAATGTAGCTGAAGTTTTGTGTCAATATAAATAAAATTTTAGAAGATATTCGATTTTTGGTGATGACCGTTTTTTTTGTGTGTCACCCTGTACGTGCCATGCTCTTTGAAAAGGGGGTTTATTGTGTCCCAGTCATCCATTACGCCAAGAAAGAAATCGCATTAATAATAATCATGGACTTTGTCCAACAACCACGAGAATCATGAGGTAGAGTGTTCTTTGAACATGCATTGAATTAATTGATAGCAATAAGAATCGTTCCAGTACCAGTTCTGCGCGGACTGCGCAGGCTAACATTGGTAGGTATTTTTACAGTGGCATTTGGCCCCATTTTCACACAGGACGACTCGTATAAATTTGGAGACATTTCTGGTGTTAACCCTTTCCCAAACAATCCCTGGCTTTTACGACCCTTAGATAGAAGCCTTTTGAAAATATTGTGGGAAAAGGAGAAAATGCTGGTAACAAGCATTTTCTCTTTTGCCCACAATGTTTTCTTCTCAGCTGGAAACAAATTTCAATTTTTGATGTATGTTTATTTTGTCGCCTGCAAATGCTTCCAATTTGGAAAAGTCCTGAATTTTGCCGTTTGGTAAAGAATTAATACAAAAGTATCATGCCGACAAAAGAACGACTAACAAGAAAATTTTGATGCATTACATCAATGGCGCCGCAAAACAGCTGTTTCTAAAATATGGCACTTTACAGCATTTCAAATTGTGCAAAGTAAATTTATGCAGATATCGGTGAGGAACAGACTGTGAAGCCCTGAACAATATTTAGAATCCCACTAAAAACTTTGCAAAAAAGGGGCATTAATGGTATGACACAATCATAGCCATTTTTCGGCGAAATAGCCCTGAACAATATTTAGAATCCCACTAAAAACTTTGAAAAAAAGAGGCAATAATGGTATGACACAATCATAGCCATTTTTCGGCGAAATATTACGTAAGTTCAATTAGAGCTATGTACAAAAGCAATTGTAATTTGGGAAACATCACAAGAAAAGTAGTGTTAAAACTATGTACTAAATTACCAAATTGATATAAAAAAAACTAGGTATGAAATGACCAAAGTGGGTACGAAATGATCAAAGTGAGTACGAAATGAGCACCGTATAGGTGGCTACGAAATGGCCTAGGTACGAAATGATCTTATAACGAAACGAATAGAAGCGAGTAAACAAAATGGCTGCCTCTATGGGTACTTTTCAAAAGCGAAAAAAATATAGTGCCGCCGCTCATGCGGCGCCACAATGAATTAAACTGTAAGTTTCTTTCTAGATATACAACTTGATCTACATAGGCCGTAAAGGCAGCTTTAGTTGTGAGAGGAGCCATAAAGGTTTTAAGTCTGTTAATGCGGCTTTTCTCTACGATAGCTATATATGTGTAGCCGTCCCGATTGAAAAAAGGTTAACAATTTTGGTAAAGATTTCAACAACTTGAGATACAAAAGGAAATGTTGGTTTTCAGCACTTGAAATAAATAATTCTTACACACTTCGAAAACCCATAAATAAATAAGGCAGCTATTCCATTGAGATCTTCTTAACTCTACCGAAACGACAAAATTGTTAAACTGGTCCAAATTAACAGCATTTGCAGACGATAAATTGAACTAAATTTGTTTTTTGGAAAGGAAGAAAACATTGCGGGAAAAGGAAAAAATGCTGGTTACCAGCATTTTCGCTGGTGACCAGCATTTTCTCCTTTTCCTACAATGTTTTCATAAGGCTTCTTTCACAGGGATGTTAAAAGTCGGGGTTGTGTGATAACAGTTTAAATTTATGTGTTTCTTTATATTTTCGAGAGTTGAATATCCTTCTTCTACAGCAGGCGGCAAAATTTTAGACTAGCCCAAATTCAAAGCATTTGCAGACAACATGATAAATGAGGTTGTTTTTTAGGGGGGGGGAATTGTAGGAATAGGAGAAAATACTAGTTAACCACCATTTTCTCCATTTCCAACAATGTTCTCAAAAGCTTTTTTTCCCTCTGGGTGGTTAAAACTCGGGATCATGTGGTAAACGAATAAAAGTACGGAAATTATTGTAGAGATGACAATCTGTCATTGTTCGGACGTCCTATGTGCTATCGCTAACAGAAAAGTAATTTTAAAAACTAGGTTACAACATGCCAGGTGGCTATGTCTTTTGTTTACTTTTTGTCCGATTTCAAAATTCTTTGCTTTGCCGGTGTAATACAGAGAAATGAGCCTCCCCTGCAAAATGACCCATGGGTAATTTCTATACAAAGAATAGAGATCCTGGGTAGAGAAATGACTCATGGGTCATTTTGTAGGGGAGGGTCATTTTTCTGCATTATACAGGCACGAATTTGCAAAACAGCTGTTCGGTGTTCGTGAGATCACCATAAGGAGGAGGAATTATCTCTTGTCCAGATTTTGGATACATATAATTATTATGTACACATCTCTTACACTAAATAGAATAGAGCACTCGCCAAAACTCATTGCTATCAGTTTATTAATATGATTTTGATTACGGATGTTTTGCCCTGGTTTAACACCTGCATGATCATAAAGTACAACTTTACTTAGGAAATGTGATCATTACATCACTTTTTAGTCATGGAAACTTTTATCCAATATCGGTTAACTTCTACTGTGACGTTCATTTTTTTGAGTAGTTTACATATATTTGGCCAATCACAAAACGAGTAACAATTTATTTCTTCCAAGTACTTAAAGTAGGTCAAAAGTGAGATCATACAGCTACACCGAAAAGGAAACACGGAGAGTTGTATTAGAAACCGAACATTGGTATGAAGAAAACTGGCAGACGATCGACGCCGTATACTGTGGCGGTACGTCACGGAAATGTATCGTTGGTTTCCGCCTAGAGTCGGATACAGTGTAATTTGCATTTAGGCCGCGACCTCCGTCTGAAAATGGAGGCTGCAACAGAAAACCACCATTTCCGTTTGTTTGCGTCATTAGACGCAGGGCAAAATACAAATATAGTCATGTGACAGACTGCATGACCATCATACGAATCTACCTGTATGTATAACGGATGTATCGAAAGTTTTCCATTAAAAAACCGGAAACGACGGATGTGTTTACGTGGAAGGCCACAGCTCAGCGAAATGCATTTTTATCGACCGTAATCTAGGCAATCTTGCAACCGTCGGGCGCAATATTTGGCATGAAGCTATATAAGAATGTACAATAGTTTGATAAAATAAATACAAGA
Organism: Tridacna crocea; assembly: GCA_943736015.1. Classification (NCBI taxonomy): domain Eukaryota; kingdom Metazoa; phylum Mollusca; class Bivalvia; order Cardiida; family Cardiidae; genus Tridacna; species Tridacna crocea. The sequence continues at coordinate 14,995,990 of OX031062.1, forward strand.
GGAGCTAAAACTGGCTGAAAATGAGTAAAATGGCTTCTTTAAATGTAGCTCAAATGATTGGATATGTTTCTGAAGGGTTACCAGCATTTTCTTCTCTTTTCCCCACAATACTTTCAAAATTCAATTTTACAAATCTGCAGTCTGTAAGAATGTAGAAGTGAAAAGTCAAAGTTCTATACATGCGGTCATCTCAAAGCAGTTCCATGTTTTAACGGATTACGGCCCCGAGTGACAACGCGTATGAAAACATTGCGGACAAAGGAGAAAATGCTGGTAACCTGCATTTTCTACTTGTCCCGCAATGTTTTTCAGCCTTCCAAGACAGAAACTTAACAATCAAGTCATATCCTATTTGGCGTTTGAAAATGCTTTAACCCTTTACCAAACAATTCCCGGTTTTTTACGACCCTGAGATAGAAGCCTTTTGGAAACATTGTGGGAAAATGAGAAAATGCCGGTTACCAGCATTTTCTCCTTTTCCAACAATGTTTTCTACCCTTTACAAAACAAATTTGAAATGCTTAGTCACTTTTATATTGTCGTCTGCAAATGTTTTCAATTGGGACAAGTCTATAATATCGTCGTTTGGTAATGAGTTAAATCTCGATAAGTCTAAAAATGTGTTGCCTTGAAAAAAGTTCACGATGTCGCCCTTATGACTTTAACCCTTACTCTTTACCACACAATCCCGACTTTCAACGACACAGGGAAAGAAGCCTTTTTAAAACATTGTGGGAAAAGGAGAAAATGCTGGTAACCAGCATTTTCTTCTTTTCCCACAATGTTTTCTACCCACTGAAAAAAGAAATCAGCAATTTAACAACATTTAATTTATCGTCTGCAAATACTTTCAATTTGGACCAGTCTAAAATGTTGTCGTTTGGTAAAGAGTTAAGTCTCTATACGTCACTCTAGGACGCTTAGTGAACTGTATATATCAAGTTCAGCCTGCAAAGAACGTGCAGTCTGCACTAAGATCTACATTGTCCAATATTATGAAACTTTCCAACCACGCTACCTTCCAAATAGCAACATTTGGGGTTTTACCGTTTAGGTTTAAAGCTTCATTTGAAAAGGTAAAGGATTACAAATTTCCCTCCAGGTGTGACTCAGCACTATGTACCTATGATTTGTAAGGTATTAACTGGAATCAAGGTTCGTCACTTTAACCTATTTATGCCTTATGAATTCTTTTGTCGCTTCAAAATTTACTAGGCCGAGGAGTCAATAAAGAATCTTTTACTGCATTATAAGTAACAAGAGTAACACAATTGCCCTGTATCGCTCCACTGGCTTTTTTGCCAATGGACCAAAATTAATATCTCAGATATCTGTCATCAATGGGACATGTTATAGTTGATTATATGGTGTTTAACTCTTTACCAAATGACAAAATTTTAGACAGGTCCAAATTGAAAGCACTTGCAGACAACAATATATACGTAACTCAAAAACTGAAATTTGTTTAGAGCAAGGTAGAAAACATTGTGGGTAAAGGAGAAAATGCTTGTTACCAGCATTTTCTCCTTTTCCCACAATGTTTTCTAAAGGCTTCTATCTCAGGGGCGTCAAAAGTAGGGATTGTGTGGTAATGGGTTAATGCCGTTTTTTCTTTCAATAATATTATGGCCGCCTGAGCACCCATCCTTTCTTTTATCGGCACTCCTCACAATATTCTTTTCAATCCACTGGTTGCTTTCCCACACAGGTTCAGTCGTAACAATGGTCAGCCCTGAGTGAGGAATTAAACCTGTCGCAACGACTATCATCAAGTCTCGTAAAGAAATTGGCCGAGCCGGGGAATGGAACCAGCGATCTCAAGTCCTCTCGACTGAGTCAGTCGAGCTCGGCACACGTTACAGAGAACATAAGATAACAGTCAACAATGCTAATGTTGTATCGTAGCCCAGGAAGATGTCTTTAACCCTTTACCAAACAATCCTTGGTTTTTACGACCCTGAGATAGAAGCCTTTTGAAACCATTTTGGGAAAAGAAGAAAATGCTGGCTACCAGCATTTTCTCCTTTTCCAACGATGTTTTCAAAAGGCTTTTACCTCAGGGTCGTAAAACCATGCATTGTTTGGGAAAGGGTCAACACAAATAGAATCCAGTTTCAGATGGAACCACTCGAACTTTTTTAACTTATTATAAAACTAACCATAAAAGGAAGACCTCTGAAATTTTGATTAATATTGGCTCGGTATTTGCAGAAGAAGAGATGTTGGACATAAATGTTGAAGCTTTCAACGAAGCACACACGACAGACACAGATGCCTAAAATAAGCAAGTATGTCTTCAGTCAGTGGAGCTAAAATCGACTTCGCTGCACGTCAGAATTCAATTTCGGCAAAACTGGAAGTTGTTAAAAAAAATCTCAGAATGTGCAGTCTGATCTATGACATGTACAATGTGTTACTGTGAGATTTTTTCCCCAAGAATAACTATGAAATTTGGGAAAGCCGATTTATCTTTTTCACTTTAGGTAAAAATCTTCATTTGATGTCTCTATAGCAGCGTAAAGGTCAACACTAAAAACGCCTAGTAAACCGAACCTGACATTTCTACCATGGAATAAGACGTACATCATTGCAATTAGAAGGATGCACTTGTCAAGACTGTCTCAGCAAATCGGTCGGTTGGATCAAGATGAGATTGCACACTTTAACAGGTTAACACAGCAATAACTTACCACCTGTAACAAAAACCCTCTCTTGCAGCTGAACCGTTCTACGGGAAATATTTATGGCAAAAGGCTAATTTCCCATAACCCTTTTACCACAAAATCCCGGCTTTTAACATCCCTGTGAAAGAAGCCTTTTGAAAACATTGTGAGGAAAGGAGAAAATGCAGGTAACCAGCATTTTCTCCTTTTCCCAATATGTTTCTTCCCTTCCTAAAACATATTTTAATTCTTCAGTGAAATCCATTTGTCGTCTGCGAACGCTTTCAATTTGTACCAGTCTAAAATTTCGTCGTTTCGGGATAAGGATCGATTTTTTTTTTTACTTTTACTGCAATGCTTTCACGTGTATTCCCGTCGGAAACAATACGTCATCTTGATAATCTCTAATGTTTTAAAAAGGGTCTTTCCAAAGTCATCGGCTCCAAAATTTGTTCAAGGTATCACTCTATTTCAATGACTTACCTTCAGTGTTCAGTTGATCTCAATCTTGGTCCCGTTAAGGTCCTGTTACTCCCTAGAAATTATAGGTTACCTGATGCTTACTTTGTCGCCATTTCCGATTAATCCAGAGCAACTTACAAACAACTATTTTAAAGAGACCTATTTAAGCACATAAAGTGAAGTGTGTTTTGATTTGAGATATAAAATATAAACACTACGGATTCTTTAACGTGATAAATGTCTAAAATGTTTTGATAGTGTAAAATCCATGTTTTGTCTTTGTAATGACCTAACGGGGGTTAATAGTTAAAGGGTGAGATACGTGAATAAAACAACTAGCTATATAGTTGAGGTATCTGTTTCTTCAATGGTACAAAGGAATACAAAAATATTTATTGGACCTGTATTCATGAACGATTTTAACGGCTCCCCTTGTATTCTTCTAGTATACGAAGTAACGCAACCTTTGATTGGCTAAACCAATTAGTTTAACCAAAAGGAAGTTGCATTACTTTGAAATTAAAAAGAAATGGAAAAAAGACTGAGAATGTTATTGAGTGTGGTTGGTAAAACGAGCCCCAAACAATTGTTAAAGAATTAGGTTTATAATATGGGGATTTGGCGCATATAAAATGTACAATACTATATTGTTAAATACGTGTTACAATGAACGGCATTTGCAAGTTGCAGGTTTAAGCGCTGTAGTCACTCTGCGGGCATTTCATGTATATCAAGGTTACTTTCACTGAACTTAGTAGCTTATTGCAAATCGGTGTCTGCGCATGTCATATTCTTTGAAGATTCGACCCGTCTTATATGACGCATCACTAGCCCCGAAAGCGGGCAGACTGTATTATTACGGTCTGTAAAGTAGCAATGTAGAAAATAGCTTTTATGAATACGTTTGAGGAGAAATGAGATCTGCTTTTGCTCCAGATTACTCTAAACTGCAGATCATAGCTGAGTGAATTGCACTAGGCAGCGTTTTATTGAGTAAATGTTTATTTTAGTTTGAAATTAAAAGTAACGGTTGTCGCGTAGGAAAGTGGTTTGGTTCTGTACCCAGGATGCCCAAATTAGATAGATGAGTATTTATATAGAACGCCATCTAGCTGGAGATAATGGATGCAAATCATTTAAAATTGTATATATATATATACACACACACACATACATACATACATACGATCCTCGCACAGCTGTGCAATTTAGTGAAACTTGTTTTCGGACATGACGCTTACTTACCTAAACTTGGCAAACAAACTGCGTGTGCAGTTTAAAAGTGAAAGGAAGCCCTGTAGAATACAGGCTAATTCGGATATATTTCACCCGTGTGTTTAGTCAAATGTATAGGGGAAAAGTCTTCCGCCTGAGTTTCCGCATATTATATCTTCATCAGTGGAAGAGGTTTTTTGTTAATATATATATCCGGGGCTAAAGAGTTAGTAAGCAGAAAAAGGCTACATTTCTATAATTTCAGTGCTGTTTTGTAGACGAAAGAAGGCAGTGAAGACCCAGGACCAGCCTTACTTGTCTTGTCTCCGTGATAGCAGTTACAGGAAACAAACAAAATTGTTCGTTTTAAAGTACAGGGTCTTTTGCAGACGGTACAGATCAAGATCAGAGACTGCACAGAACGTTTAGTTAAACCTATCTGATGAAAATTAAAAAAAGAAAAAAATCGTCAGTTTCATTTTTTTTTTTTTCAGCCGTCAAAGAAGGTATTATTCATACATTTGGTCCTGAAAGATTTGAAATTCAATCTGTAAGTATTTTAGTGAAATATTTGTTTCAATAATAATTCACCCTTTAAGATAGGCTACCCGTCGAAAAATTCGCAACGTTTATATTTGTACAGCAGTAAACCCTGTCACACAGGAGTTGAATAGGGTATTGATCGAGTATATTGATGTTTGCGGGTTTGTAATATTTGTTTGAAATAATTCTGTATACAATATCCGCGATAATGGCTAGTTTACCTTAAATGTTTAACATTGGATAATAGCCCAGGTCAGGTGACAGCTTAGAAAACATGTCCAATGTTCACAGTTAACTCTTAACCATACAAGCCTGGGTTTTGGCGATCCTTACAAATAAAGCCTTTTGAAAACATTGTGGACAAAAGGAGAAAATGTTGGTAAAAAGCATTTTCTCCTTTTCCCATATTATTTCCTGTCCTTTGTGCAACCAGTGCAGCTGCCTGTATTTTGTTGTCTGTAAGTGCTTTGAAATTAGAAATGTTCAAAATCTTGCCGTTAACTTGAAACCAGTGCTCGTATTCACCATCCATTCTTAAGAACGGATAATGCATGGGTAGGTGCATTGACTGCCGGGATATTGCGTAAGTAATGTTCAAATCGTCGTTAAAACACCTGGGCCCGTATTCACCAACCATTCTTTAGAATGTTCTTAGTCTTTTTCTTCAAGGTTTTCTAAATTTGTAAGTAACACAATTTCTGATTGGCTAAACCGAATGGTTTAGCCAATCAGAAGTTCTGTTACTTACGAATGTAGAAAATTCTGGAGAATGAGACAAAGATTGTTCTTAAGAATGGTTGGTGAATACGGGCCCAGGTAAAAAAAAACAAAAACTCATCTATCTTCACCAATAAATCAGGATTCGGCACTATCATCATCACTATCAACTCAACCATCAATACTACCACCACCATTATAATAATAATCATCATCATTATCAAAGCAATGATTAAAATGCACTGAAAACTCCATAACCATAGCTTTCTATAAAGTTGTCACAAACTCTAAAAGAGTTGAGGAAGAACTAGAACTGTCACTGAATGTGACTGCATTTCCTCGCCAGCGCTCTGACAGTATTTTGGACACAGACGGACACGCAGACGGGCACAGGGACGTTTACAAAGACGGACGAACACACGGACAGGCTGATTTCAGTATACTCCCGAAAACATGTGCTTTGCGGGGGCATAAAAAACAATAACTTTCTCGATTCAGATAAGTTCCCGGTTATGTTTGGCTAAAAAGATGATTAAACAGCAATCAGTTGGCAGCGTAAACAATTCTGATATTTATTCTGAACACATTTTAAAACATGCCTTTTAAATGCTGGCACGGTATAGATATTTCACTTTTCCGTCATTATTCTTTACAAATTTAACACTTTTTTAATCCATATATAATCCTTCCATTGAAAAGTAAAACTGTCAAAATCAGAGGCTCTGTCAAACTCACTCTGTCAGACACTTTTTGTCTCTCTGTCTTCATCTCTCTTAACCCTTCGGCTGCTTATCGCGACTAACAGACGTTTTGCGGACAGCGTAGATCAACATCAGACTGCACAGAACGTGCAGTCTGATCTTGGATCTACGCTGTCCGATCTGGAAATTTTATTCTCTAAAACATACATTTGAAATAACAATTTTGGGTTTTTACTATCGAATTGAACATTTCATTTTAGTTATTTATCAGGATAAGGATTAAAATCCAGGGGCTCCGTCAGTAACATTCCGGACGCAGAACTTTCGGGTTGATGGTTCAACTCACTACCTAGAGCTATTCAAATTTGTTTTTAAGACCTTTTTTATATGTTCTTTGCACATGTTTCATTTTTCTCTAAAGGCGATCAACGGTTAAACATGTTAATGTAGGAAAGCAGACAGTGGTTCAAAAAAGACAATGTGCGAAGTGCTGGAAAAAGGGAACTTCAATAAAGCATAGGTCGGTGCATTGACTGCCGGGATATTAGGTAGGTAATGTTCAAGTCGGCGTTAAAACACCAAGAAAGCAAACATATCTATCTCCACTAATGAATCCGGTATCTCGGCACTACCACCATCACTGCCAACTCAACCATCGAAACGACCATCACCATTCATCATCATCATCATCATCAAAGCAATTATTAAAAAGCATTCATAAACTCCATAGCTTTGTGTTAACTTATAGAAAACTCTTGAAGGGTTCAGGATTTTTTTGTAATTCAAATCAGTCACCTTTCTTTGGCAAATCTGAAAAAAACATTCACGGCATCCCAAAAGCAACACTTTTTCTTGACCTTTGACAACAGAGATATCAAACTGGTCGATAGCGTAAAGAACTTGAGACATGAGTAAGCTGGTTTGAATCCCCTGCTCGGCCATTTCTTTTCGAGGTTTGATGTTAATTCTTGCGACAGGATTAAATCTTCGCTAGGCTCTCAAAGCACCTTTGATAATAGTTATGTTGAACAGGAGTCAGTAGCGTCTGATAAATATCGTGCTATGGACTGGCTACTGAAACTTCATTAAAGTATGGGTACGTGCACTGGCTGCCGCGATATAATTGAAAGATTGTTGATAACGATTTTAAAGACAGGCAATCAATCAATCAAATCAGTCCCCCTTTTTTCATTTATCTGAAATATTTCACAGCATTTCCAAATCAACGCATTATCTTCACGTTTAACTCCAAAGACTATTTAAAAAGAATTCGGTCCGCATTGCCCGGAACTTGAGGCACGAGTTAGCTGGTTTGAATCCCCTGCCCGGCAATTCCTTCCCGAGAGCTGATGATACTCACTGCGACAGCGTTAGTTTCTCATTAACCTCTCAGCAGCAGTATTGACAATATTTATGTGCAAAAGCAGTCAGCTGCTTGGGAAGAATATCGTGCAAAGTATTGGTTACTGAAACTACAGGAACGCATGGGCAAGTGTACTGGCCGCCGCAATATAACTCAAATATCGTTGAAAACGGTGTTAAACACATATAGTCACTCACTCACTCAATCAATCGTCAAAAACTAGTCGTTTATCCAAAGGTCTAGAGACAAGAGGTCGCCAATCCCTGGTTCGGAAATTTTTTTCCCATATTTGATAAAATTGCAAATCTTCTCACTCACTGCTGTTCATTGTTTCAACGATGATTATGTGAAAAAGAGGTCGACGGCATGAGCATTAATTCTGATATTTACCCTAGAAATATTTTTAATGCATGCCTATTAAAATCTAGCACGATACATATATTTCGATTTTCTGTCATTAACCTTTCCAAATATAAAAATTTCTTCATCCACAATGGAACCCTACCACAATAAAGTAAAGTTTCGAAATCGAGAGCGGTTTCTAAGTTTCAGTTTTACAAACTCTTTCTGTCTCAGTCTTTCTATATCCCACTCTCTGTATGTCTGTCTGTTTGTCTGCCTATCATTCTCTCGTTGTTGCTCTGACTTTCTCTCTTTCTCTCTCTCTCTCTGTCTGTATGTCTGTCTGTTTCTCTGCCTATAATTCTCTATCTCTCTCTTTCTCTTTCTCTCTCTCTCTATCTATCTAGATAGATAGATAGATAGCTATTTTAAAATCGAAAAGCTTCCTTAGTGTCTTTTGTGTCGAAAAAGTTTCGGGTTGATGGTGCAACTCCCTACCTAAAGCTGTTCCAATTTCTTTTTAAGGTCTTTTTTTTTTTGTGGTATGTTAAGTACCCCATGATTCGTTCTTTTTTAAAATCGACCAACAGTTCGACATGTTTATGTGGAAAGGAGACAGTGGTTTAAAAAAGACAATGTGTGAAGTACTGGTAAAAGAAACTTCCTTAAAGCATGGGTAGGTGCATTGACCGCTGGGACATTATGCAAGTAATATTGGAAACACATCTATCTCCACCAATAAATCAGGAATTGGCACTACCGCCATCTCTACCGACTCGACCAAAAGTTGCATTTAATCATATGTTGCAAACTTTTGTTTCTTCGGCATGTTAAAAATTAACACAGAGCGATTCGATAACTATGATCTAACCAGTACATTTTAGGTGTGTCAGGAACGGTTGTAACATGTAATAGCAAAAAACAAATTTCAGAATAGTAATTAACTAATGATCTACATCTATTTCAAATCATTCAACATTCAAGCTTATGGTCTGAAGGAACATACCAACATACGGTAATTCATACTGGCAGAGGGTAAGAACTACTGAAGGAGGATTAATCTAAAATACAGAATGCTGTTTTGGAGGAAAAGAGATAACCTTTGCGCGGCCTGTGGACTTGAGGAAACCATTAAGAGAGGGTAAGCTATAATATCTGGTTAGTGAAAGGGAGAGAGAGAGACAGTCAGAGTGAGACAGAGACAGACTGAAAGAAAGAGAGCGAGACAGAGAGCCCGACAGATAGTGACTATAAGAGGCAGAGAGATAGAGTCAGAGACAGGCTGAGAGAGAAAGATTGAGCCAGAGAGAGGCCGAGAAAGAAAAGGATAAAGCAAGAGAGAGAGGGGGAGGACAGACAGATGCCGAAAGAAAAAGAGAGAAAGAGAGAGAGCGACAGACAGAAGCAGAGAGACAGACAGAGAGAGGAAGAAAGGAAGGAGGGAGTGAGATCGAAAGAAAAAGGGAGTCAGGAGAAGAGAGGAAATGGTTAGACAGAATAATAGAGAAACAGACAGAGAGAAAGGAAACGTTAGAAATAGATAGAATGAGATAGCGAGAGAGACATATGAAAAGAAAGAATGAGTGAATGAGCAGAATGACTGAGATATAAAGGGATGGAAGAGAGAAAGACAGTCAAGATAGATAGACAGAACGACAAGGGAGTAGGGAAGGGAGTCAGAGTGATAGAATAGAACGAGAAAGAGGACAACCCGTTTTGGGATAAAACCTAATTTCAAAGAATAGAATGGGCACATTTAAATGCCAAAAGAACAACAGTAAAAAATAGCACTATGGTTAAATGTATTCGAGATTGACTGATACCTTAATTCAATAGACTTACATGTAGGTCAAGAGTTCTATGATTACGGAAACAGTTTACAAAGTGGGGAAAATTGCACAAGCTAATCGACTGAAGGTAAATCAAAGTTTTAGGCACAGTTGTATATAAGGAGGTTACATCAGTTCAACTTATGGACAATCTTGATCACGGATACAGGCACACAGCATAAGGTTGAGATAAGGGAAGAGACACATTTCCAGGGTTTGTGCGTACTTAAGGATGGTGAAGGGAAAATGGGAACATCTCACGGTTTGATGGTGGAGGATGACTGGCTGGAATTAAAATCACGGTTTTATGGCCTGGGGATACATCTCACATTCCTTAGAAGACGAAACACGTAATGTGGGAATATCCTGTGGACAAAGGACACATCTTGCAAGCCTCGAGTACATCAGACAGGCATGGGGTACAGCCTTACAACTCAGATTTCGGGTCTCAGGGCACAGTTACTCTCTAAGGTTACATCTCACAGATTTAGGATACGTCTCAGGGACTGAGGGTATCGGCAAACAGGGCAAATGAAAGCATTCGAGAAAGGTCAGTGGTTCGGTGCCTGAGGGTACATCTAACGGAGCATAACCACGAGTCTGAGAGGAAATGTAACACTGACGGAACATTCCACGAACAGAGGATACAATCTCAAGAACTCGGTGTGATGGTTTAAGGTTCGAGTTAAAGACTATGGATATGTCAGCTCAGACTGGGGGTGCAGGCTCTTGAATCCGGGCGATCACATTAATGTAGATATACAGTTTCACTGCCTAATGGTAACTTCCAACAATCAAGGGTTCCATTTTAAAGACATACATATTAATTAAAAGAATTCTTTCTCGAATAGACGGTACATCACATTGACTAAGCTTCATCGGACAGACTGAGGGTAAGAATTGACGGTATTCAATGAAAATCAAACTAAATACCAGAATCTGGGCATCTATTTCCATTTGACCAATCAAGATAACATCTTATAAAGAGAGGAAAACATAATAATGGTAGGGGGATCGGCTGATATCATTCATTGAGAGTAAAGAGTAATCAACTGAAGGAAAAAGGACTTGGCTGACTAAATCTCAAGCATTTGTTGGCTCCTCTAAGGTCGCTAGGGGTACATCGCACAGACTGATGGTACTGACCGAGAGCTACCTAAACGGAAGTATAATTTATGAAACTGACCAAACACCTACTATCTTGAACTGAAAGTATTTCAAACGTTTTGAAGGTATAGATATTTCGCGATTGAAATCGATTCCATATTTTTTATTTATCTTAGTAACTATCGCAGCATTTCCAAATCACCACTAGTAGTTTATATATTGGGGGTTACGGGACAAAAGGCCATAACATGCTTAATGCGTTTGCCCTTACGAAAAACTAGGTCACTTACGAAAAACTAGGTCACTTACGAAAAACTAGGTCACTTATGAGAAACTCCGTCACTTATGAAAAACTACGTCACTTACGAAAAACTCCGTCACTTATGAAAACTACGTCACTTACGAAAACAAACTCACTCATGACAAACAAGCTCACTTACGAAAAACTAGAGCGCGCCCCGCATCATGTGCCAGCATCTGATATGCCCCTTATGGGTTGAATGGTTAACTGACTAACCAATTAAAACTGTATATAATATACATGGTCTGTATATTATATGCCTAACCTACTTACATGGGTGAACCTACCTATAATTCAATTTTTATTCAGTCATTAAATTTATAAAATAAATTTTGATTTAATATAAAGAAAAAAAAATTATATTAAAAAAAATGAACGGTATTGAATGGTTGAACAAACACTTTGAAGAAAAAATCCGAATTAATAAAATCACCAGTAAAATAAGCCAACACCAAGAACTAGGTGTTGCTGAAACATATTATTACTGTGGTAATGAATTTAAAACCATGGAGGAAACGATAGATTTTATTAAAAGCATAAGAGGATTTTACTATGCCTTATGGGAAAATAATAAGTACGATGTAGTAGATATAACAACAGTTATATTTAATAAAGAATATTCTAGATGTATAGATAGTTTTGTTCTTAATAGTTTTTATCAAGAACAGTTAGATCTGTATAATTTGTTTTTTAGCTACTTTAAAAATGCTTTATGTAATTTTAAATATAATTTAAAATTTAAATATAATTCAAAATCTAAATATAATTATTTACCTCCTTTTAAAATAGAAATCAAATTAGAAGGAAGGTGTTTTTATCCGATGCCCATAGAACATTTAAACGAAATAAAAAATTTTAAAGAAGATAGATGTGTCGTGTGCTTAAATAACGAGCCTACAGTTCTCTATGAAGAATGTGGGCACCTGGCTATTTGCGATGACTGTAGCAATATGATGGATAACGCTAACTGTCCGATTTGTAGGACAGAAACCATTAGAACATATTCAATAAACATAAGCTCATAAATATTTATTCTTATAGCATGTTGATCTAAAGCGTAGTAAACCAAAGAGGAAGTATAAATATCAATGATTACGCTGTAATCTTCAATGAAATACTACCCTCATTACAACCAAAGAGGAAGTATAAACGTTTACGATTACGCTGTAATCCCTAATGAATGTGTATCGACAAATACTACCACGTAAAATATAACTTTTTTATGTTTGAAAAAAGTTATATTTATTCACCTTTACCTTTTTTAACGATTACGCTGTTGAAAAGTTATATTTTTAGATATTGATGTGTGTATAATTATAAGTCTAACTCTATTAGTAGTGAAATCTTAATTATAAGGCTTCTTATAAAATCAGCTGGTAAAAGAGCCTGCTCTGCATAAGTAAAATAAATAGACAAAGGATAATCCTGTTCTATTTCCCCACTTATTTCTCTATGTAATCTTTCACCTTTTATTCCAGTATTAGAATACCTTTCCTCATTTCTAATTGGTGAAACAATTGATGTTCGTACTCTATCTGAATAGTTGATATAAATAGTAAAATTACCAAAATCTATTGGGTTAATGGAATCATATCTATATCTTGTAGTTAAGGAATATCTTAAAAATCTACCAGACACAGGCATAAGAAACTCATTTTGAATATCAGGACCATCTCTGTCTTTAATCGTATCACCAACTCTTACAGAAGAAATGAAATTAAAATAATAAAATGATCTCCTTTTAAGTAACCAATCATTATAATAATCCTCACCATTAAATACAGCTTCTACATTAATTACACACTTTTTCTCCTGTAATGCTCTGTCAACATACTGCTTATTAACAGCATCACTAGAATTAACAGGTTCAGGTAAATTTAACAATTGTTTAAAAGCCATATTAATATTCTCGGTAGCCTGGTAATTCCCATTCTCCTTAAAGAATACGGTTCCCTCTGCTACTCCAGGAATAGCTCCATCTCTTACATTATCTGCCACGAGAGTATCCACATATTTTTTGTTTACGGCATCACTATCAATAAAGCTGTCTTGAAAAAGTTTAATAGGGTACCTCGTTCCAATTACCCCACTTGCTACATAGGAAGGATCATCACTCAGTAAAACGGCAACCTCATTACCATCATCATCAGTTACAATATTTGTTTTAGTAAATGCGCTAGGCTCTTTGTTTTTATCTACATACTTCTTTGTAGCGGCATCAGCATCCTCTTCAGGTTCTTTCAGATTATTCAAAGGTTGAAAAGCCATGTTGATGGGGGCTGTTGCGGCGTAACTACCATTATCTTTTAAAAAGACATTAGGTAAATCAACAATTCGTCTACCTAACATTTGGCTCGTTCTATCCGTATACTCTCTAGCATTGGTTCCTACTCTATCAACATATTCCTTATTAGCAGCATCATCTTGCGCAGTTGGGGTAGGCAAACCAAAAAGTTTTTTATTTTCCATGTTTACACCCGAAGATGTAACAAAATTACCATTTTCATCTTTAAATTTTTCAACATATTTATCTACATATTCTTCCACACGCCCATCCACGTATCTCTTATTGGCAGCTTCACCGCCTTTTTTAGGTTCTCTTAGACCACCAATCTTTTGTTTTCCGAAGTATATATTATCAGTGGCTTCGTATCCTCCATTCTTGAATACAAAGGCTGCGTATTTGTCAGCATACTCTTTGGTAGCAACATCTTTTGAATCAGTTGGCTCTCCTACATTATTCAGAGTAAAACCTCTCATATCTATTGAATTTTTAGCTGCATACCCATTTTGATTAATAAAAGGTGTATGAGTATCAGAATATCTTTTAGTTTGCACATTTAATGTATCAACATATATTCTATTTACAGCATCACCATCATTTACAGGCGGTGAAACATTTTCCAGCTTTTTGTTGTTTATATCTAAGTCATTTTTTAAAACATATGAACCATCCCGATTTCTATCAAAAAATCCTCCTCCTTTAACATTGTCTACATAATTCTTTGTAGCAACATCTTGTGGATTAGCTGGGTCACTAACCTTAGTAAGTGTATTCCCACCCATATTTATGGAACCGGTAACTTTGGTTGTTCCATCTTTCCGTAAAAAGTTATTATTTATGTAAGCGAGTGGTACACCATCACCGCTTGTTTTAGATTCAATATCCATTCTTCCAAATTTATCAACAGGCATTTTTTTATTACTAAAATAAAGTATTTAAAACATTTTGGAACTCTTTACCTCTACCTAACTCTTTAAGTACGTAAAGGCACAGATGCCCGCAAAATACCTCTTCAGCTGGCTGTATCTGATCACTATTGTAATGTATTGGACTTTTTAGATACTCTCGAATTTCGATAGGGGGTTGTATACCATAACTGTCAAAGTAATTTTTAGTTTTACCGTCTTTATACCAAGCAACCCAATGAGTACCAGGGCCACCTGTGTCATCGAGGTTTAATATACCACATTCCTTTTTTCTACACTTTTTTGGTAAAGCGTCTCTTACCATGGCTCCTCTAAAAGAAGGAATCTTTAATTTTTTTGCCGCACTTTCTAATTCGAAATTGTTTAACGGTCTATTTGGTAGTATAAGGTTTCCTACTGCAATATTTCTCATTTTTATTATGATGAAATATTTACTATATCACTATTATCAACCCATGAATTAAACTCATCGGAATAACCCTTCCACTTTACTAACGATTTATTTTTTCCCTTTTTAATAACCTTTTCTATCCTATACAACTCTTGGCTAGTTTTTGTAGCTCGGGTTCATAAAAGGTGCCTTGTATCTCTTCTCCATTAAGGTCTTTTATTTTATACGTTACAGGCTCCGTATTTTTAACCTCGGAAACCGTAAAAACCTCTTCAGTCCATCTTGTAGTATATCCTTTTTCGAAAGTCTTTTTCTTTTTAGTTATCCTTACTTTATCTCCGACAGAAAACTTAGGTTTTATATCTCTTATTTTGAAACGATCGGGGTAAAGATTTCTCCAAACTTCGGTTTCATTTTCTTTTTTACTCGCGTCTACCGGTGTCATCTTAATAGAAGAATGTCTCGTGTTATTATATTCTTTAACGAGGTCTTGTAACACGTTAATGTAAACGCTCGTAGAGTTAGCAGAAAAATATTTCCACATTTTTTCTTTCATTGTTCTAATCCATCTCTCAACTACGCTAGATTTTTCTTCATTCTCGGTAGAATACAATTCAATCAAGTCTTTAACTTCCTTGTTATAAAACTCTTTTCCTTTATCCACCCACATTTTCTCGGGTTTTCTCTCCTTAAAAATACTCTTTAATGCTTTAGCGACAGACTTTCCCGTTTTGTCTTTTAATGGCACCAGATAACCATATTTAGAAAAGATGTCAATAACAGCGAGAAGATATTTTACACCTCGGTTAAATTTAGAAAACGCTTGCATGTCTACTAAATCCGCAGCCCATATCCTATCAATACCGCTTACTTCAACTCTCCTCTTCTTAAATTTTCTCTTTACGGGCTTGTGAAGTTCTTCCGCTAAATCTACGAAATTTTTTTTTTTAATCCCCATTCCAAATCGTTTCTTTGTTCCAATTAAGCTAGAAACAATTCCTCTTTCCATTTTCTCTCTTAAAGTAGGATTGTAAATACCTTGTAACTCTGTTAACATATTTTTATCACAAACAGCATTTCTTGTAGCTGTATCATCGTTTTGGAGATAACATATGTCATGATGATAAGCGGCTTTATCTACTCTATTGATAGGTTTGCTCCATTTCTTTGGAGTTAAGTCTGGGTTTAACCTTTTTTTAAGGTTAGTGCCGGGCCCCGTAAAATTGTGACCAGGGAGATGCATCTCAAAAGGCATATTGTTAATCATTTTGTTTAAAACTGACCCACCCTTTTGCGTCTTAATAAACTGGGTTTTAGTTGTTCCACAAACCGAGCATTTTCCTCGTTTCATATTTCTTCCATTCTTACTAACGGTATATTCTATGTTATTCGTATCAGTAACTTTTTTACATCTAACGCAATACATTTTTATATAATAATTAAAAAAGTTATATAAAAATGGATGTAATCGATTTATCATGGAATGAAGTAGTATCAAAAAGATTTAATAGCCCTCTATTACCAAAGAGTATCAGAGGATTAATCGTAGGTAAATCAGGATGTGGTAAAACCACCCTTTTACTTAACCTTTTACTTAGACCGGGTTGGATGGACTACAACAACTTATGCGTTTTTGGGAAAAGCCTTTTTCAACCTGAATACCGCATACTTAAAAAAGCCTTTGAAGAAAGACTACCGAAAGAAGGTATCTTAAAGCTATTTAATATGCGAGATGAAATACAAGATTTAAATGTTTCACCAACAGCTTTGGTTGAAGAATGGGTAAAAACGTTTAAAAATAAATCTGATATAAAGTGTAGTTTTTTTGAAACAACTGACCAGGTACCTGACCCGCGAGATTTAAACTCAGAAAACAAAAATTTAATGATTTTTGACGATTTACTTTTAGAAAAGCAAAATAAGTGTGAGTGCTATTACATTCGTGGGAGGCATAGTAATGTTGACTGCTTTTATCTTTCACAAAACTATTTTAGATTACCGAGACAAACTATTAGAGAAAACGCAAATTTTATCTGTCTTTTTAAACAAGACCTAAAAAACATTAATCATATTTATAACGACCATGTAAGTGAAGATATGTCTAAGGAGGAGTTTAGAAAATTTTGCCATAAGTGTTGGGAAAAACCGCATGGTTTTGTTATTATCGATTTAACGAGTAAAAAACATAATGGAAAGTACAGATGTGGCTTTGATAACTTTTTTATTCCAATTTAAAAAAATTATATTTATTATATAAAAAATGAATACTTTGTTTAAAAAAATCTATAATAGAACTCTTTTAAAACAACGTTTACAACCTATAATTGAACAAATAAATGCTTGCATCAGTGAGTCTAAAAGCGATTTTGCAAAGCGACATTATGATTATTGTCTTATGCAGATGAAAAAATATATTGAAGAAAATGAAATAAGTGGGCGTAATTTTGAAGTTGTTCAAACTACAGAGGGGTTTTTTGTTATTAATTGGTATAAAGAATGTAACTTTCATAAACTTAATATAATAGATACTGATGATGATATTTATGAAAATAAATGCTTGGTAATTAAATATAGTTTGGATAAAATATTTTGTGAGTGGCTGGAACTTCGTATAAAAAATGGTTACAATGATGAAATCCAATCTAAGAGTTTAGAGGAAATACTTAATGAATGGTTGCTACTTAGTAAAAACAAGTTTTAGAGGAAATATATTTTTTAATCTAAAAAAATATATTTCTATAACAAAAATGGAAGATCTTTTAAAACAAATTGCAAAGAATACAAAACCCAAAACGTCCTTTCAAATTATAGTAAGTGGCAACAAAACACGCATTAAAAATAGGTTTAACCCACCTATTCAACTTGACACGGATAAAAAATACGAAATCACCCTGGTAGACCTTGAAACTTACTACTCTTTTCCAAACATTGATGCAACAAACAACATCTTCATTTATTCTCCGGATAATGGTACTTCATGGAATAAAGTTGAAATACCAGAAGGATCTTATGAAATCACAAACATTAATGATACCATTCAGCAGGAAATGAGAAAAAACAACCACTATGATGAAGTCAATGATGGATATTATATCAATATTTCCGCTAACACTAATACCCTTAAGTCAGTTATTGATATAGAAGATGGATACCAAGTAGATTTTAATCATCCGAACTCCATTTCTAAAGTATTAGGGTTTACTCATTCAAAATATACCCAAGGATTTCATGAGTCGGAGAATACTGTAAACATTCTCGATATAAACAGTATATTCATAAACATTGATATCATTTCAGGAAGTTATGTTAACGGTTCAACACAAAATACGATTTACTCTTTTTTCCCAGAGGTATCTCCCGGATATAAAATTGTACAAACTCCTCGAAACCTAATATACTTACCTATAACAGTGTATGAAATACACAACATGACGGTAGAAATTACAGACCAAAATGGAACTTTACTAAATCTTAGAGGAGAAACTTTAACAATTAGATTTCATATTAGAGAAGTGTAATAAAAAAATATTATACATATAAAAAAATGACAAGTTATACGACTGTAAAAGTTAATATATCAGAAGGGCAAAAGCAAAAGCTCCAACATGCTGTTAAAGCTGGATGCCCAGTAAGTATTCGTTTAGGTCATGAGGATTTAGAAGGTAATGATATTATAGGGTTAACCGATTCACAAGTAAAGAAAATGGCAAAAGCCTATGAAAATGGTAAAGGCATAACGATTAGAATGAGCGCTAAACAGCTTAAACATAACATGAAGATTGAAGGTGGTATTCTCGGAATGTTGGCAGGATTAGCTGCTAGAGCTTTACCAATGGTGGCTGGATTGGCTTCAAAAGCGTTACCAGCTTTAGGTCTTGGAGCTCTTTCTGGATTAGGTTCATTTGGAGTGAATAAAGCACTAGGATCAGGTCTTTACCTTAAAAAAGGAGGTTGCGTTTGTAAGGTAGAAACTGATGGAAAGGGGCTTTACCTATCACCTACAAAGGGCAGTGGGTTAGGGTCTGTTGGTGATGGCTTGTATTTAAAGCAAGGAGGAAAGTTTTATGATGGGAGTGGACTGCTTTTAGGCCCTAATAGTCCATTTGCTAATATACCTATCTTAGGGGCTATATTGTAATGTTATAAATATTATTAATATTTATATAAAAATGAAAATCCATAAACTCGGTGTTACTAAAGGAAATATTATTCAACCAAAAACAATCCACTGGATACCATTACAAGGCTTGAAATATCCACCTCGAAAAGTAAATACAACAACCTGGGAAATTTTTTGTCAAGTAAAGCTTACACTAGCGCCTAAAGAAGTTAAACATATACTCTTAGGGTTTGGTTTTAAGATGACTAAAGGAGTTGTTTTAACCTCATTACCATCCTATTTAAAAATTAAGTGGTGTAGTTTACAAAATGAAGTTAACCTCGAAAATGTTGAGAATATTATAATTACTATTACAAACAATTCTAGCAAAAGTGTGGCAATTGAGGAAAACGAGCTTTTATGCCTCGTTTACTATTCATTTTAAAAAAAATATATTTCTAATAAAAAATGGAGATGAAAGAAAGTTTATACCCTAAATTACCAACGGCTCCTCCAATTGATGAGGGACAAGGATATCGGCTACAGAAAATTAATGAAATTCAGAAATTTTTAGAAGATGAAAAGACTAAAAGAGAAGCCTTAAGTAAGAAATATTTTAGAGCAGCAAGAATAGTAGATAACATAGATACGGTTTTAGTTACGGTTACCCTGATTTCAAGAGCTGGTGGGATAGGTTTACTATCAACAGTAGTCGCGATACCTGCAGTGATAGCATTAGAAGGAGCCGCGGCTTTTACTGGTCTTTTAAGTTTAATTGGAAAGTATAGCGTAAGACGCTCCACTGCAAAAGCTGAAAAACACGAAAAAATTAGAACAATCGCGGATACCAAGTTAAATACGATATCCTCACATATATCGAAAGCTTTGAGTGATAACAAAGTTACTGATGAAGAATTTCAACTAATCTTGGAAGAATTGGAAAAGTATAAAGTAATGAAGGAAGAAGTTAGGTCAAAAACGAAGAAAAAGATATTGGCTGAAACTGAAGAATCATTAATTGAGAAAGGGAGGCAAGAAGCACGTGAGTCCTTTCGGAGGTTGGTTGAAAAGAATTCTGACACCCACTAAAAGTAGTAGCAAGCCTAAAATAAATTTTTCTTTCCAATGTAGTTTTAATTGCGTTAGCGGTGAAACGTGTTAAAAACTGCGATTAAATCTGCGTTAAAAGCAACGTTTAAATCTGCGTTAAAAAAATATGTTGCTAATTAAAAATGTCATTTCTAAAAATAACTGATCCTGCAAAAAGAGACTTAATTGTAAAAGAGTACCTCGAAACAAAGAAAAATATCCGGGATAACCAATTAGCAGAGAGAACGGGGGAGAAAGAATTGCAAACTGACCTTTCAAAGTTTTTTAAACCTATTACAGAAACACAAAAAGCTACAGCAAAGGAGGTTGTAGAAGAACTTAAACCAATTAAGGAAGGTTTAAAAGCCATTACATTTCCAGCCTTTCCATCTATAACAGCTTATGATAAACCAACTAAGGAAGCGGGTGAAGACTCACAGTTTATTGGTCCAATAGCTTCACAGTATCTAAGAAAGTTTGCTACTAAGTCTGAAGCTGATACAACATACGGGTTATATGACAAAAAAGGTAACTTTTATATCGGTAATAAACCAGTTGTTATCATTGATAACAATATCGTAGTTGAAGATGAAGAATATGAGGGCACCCCTGGTCTATGGGAGCTAATTGTTG
Source organism: Tridacna crocea (assembly GCA_943736015.1). Lineage (NCBI taxonomy): Eukaryota > Metazoa > Mollusca > Bivalvia > Cardiida > Cardiidae > Tridacna > Tridacna crocea. Next base: position 15,016,655 of record OX031062.1, read on the forward strand.
CAAAAAACCCAGATGAAAATATTTATACTAATGAGGATTATGACAATTACGCGAAGTTGATGTTAACAACCAACACCCTTCATCGTGATAACGACCCGACCAGTATATATCCCAAAAGCAGTAAAGGGTACAAATGGAATAGGATACTTAGTACTATTTGGCAAAATAGAAAAGAGTATGGAGGAAAGGGTATCGTTGTTATCCCAGGTGACCCTAACGCATTAATAGAAAGACTTGACCTGTTATTAGCGAGCAAAGAAGCGGGTAACACAGGTGTAAGAAACGAGTTAGTAGGCATATGTGATGAATTAAAAAGGCAAGGTGTTATAGATTCAAACGCTTATAAAAAATTAATGTCTATATTATAAAAAAATGATATCGCCTAAGAAACGAGGATTTAATAAAAGGTATGCATATGGAGGTAGCGGAATCTTTAGCAGTATTGCGAACTTTCTCACGAGTCTTTTTACTAGTAGCGCGGCTAAACAACTTGCATCTTCTGCCTTAGATGTTGGAAAGAGTGTTGCTAAGGAAGGAGCAAAGAAAGCTTTAGAGGCTGGAAAGAATGTTGCTGTAGAAGCGGGAAAGAAATTAGTTACAAAAGCTTTAACACCAAAATCGCGTAAAATTTTGGAAAAACATACTTCTACACCTGTAAACACGGTTAGCAATCCTACAACACAAAGCATTAGCAGTTTAATGGATGGGAGTGCCATTGCTATTCAAGATTTAGTAAAAAAATTAAACAGTGGGTCAGGTATTAAAGTAACATGAAGAAAAAAAATAATTTAAGTTAAAGAAAAAAAGTAATATATAAAAAATGGCAAGATTAAATTTTACTCGTAAAAATTATGATAAATATGGAACTACATCTATCAACGTATTTGGTACATTTCTAAAAATGGAGGATTGTGATATACTTGAAGTTAATGATACAGAATATAACTACCAAAAAGCGGATGTGAAGTTATCTCCTGAAAAAGTAACTATAATGAAGGAGATTGAGGAAAAGGTAAATGAGTATTTAAGCTCTATAGGTATTTCGCCAATAACAATTGTGTATGGGAACAGGGTTTTTCCTAAAAAGAGAAAATATATCCGAGAAGATAAACTAAAAAGCATTAAACTTAAAAGTGTGTGGGTTAACAAGGAGAAAAAAGCCTTTCCACAGCTTTGGTTAGAGTATTAGAGACAATTATAATTTTTTTGCTTTAAAAAATTATAATTGTATTAATAAAATGGACATACTAAATATCGCCGAACCAATTGTAAAATATGATAGTATTGATATGTATGAGCACTTTGAGTATAACCCAATTACTGGTACAAGGTTAAACAACTCAGGGGGAGATATTAGGATTAACATCGAAACCCAAGATATTTTTACGCACCCGTGTGAAAGTTATTTACTTATAGAAGGTCGCTTAACAAAGGCTGATGGAACAGCTTACGCAAATGCTGACAATATTTCTCTAACAAATAACGCCCTCATGTATCTTTTTAAAAATATCAGATATCAACTTTCCGGTCAAGAGATTGAATCCATAATAAACCCTGGTCAAGCTACTACAATGCTTGGGTTGCTAAAATATCCGGATGATTTTTCTAAATCACAAGGATTAAACCAATTGTGGTATAAGGATACAACAGCCGCAGCACAAGATCAAAACGTAGGTTGGAATATAAGGAAATTATATATCATTAATAATTCAGACCCAAAAGGCACATTTAGCTTTAGAGTTCCATTAAAACATATATTTGGTTTTTGCGAAGACTATAATAAAATTTTGTATGGAATGAAGCAAACTCTCACCTTGACAAGAAATGGTGATAATGATGCAATTTTTAGAGCTAACGGCGTTGATGCTGGTAAGATTACGTTGGATAGAATATCATGGTTTATGCCGCATGTTGAACCCGCACTTAAGGAGGAAAATGAACTTTATAAACTTATCGAGAAAAAAGAAAAATTTCCTGTTGGATATAGAATGATACAGTGCGACTCTATCGCGGTTCCTCAGTCAACATCATTTACTTGGAGGCTTGCAGTTAAATCATCTCCTGAGGTGCCTCGTTTTATTATTGTTGGTTTTCAGACTGATAAAGATGGAAACCAAGAGCACAACCCAGCTACATTCGACAACGTAAACGTTAAAAATATTTATGTTACGTTAAATTCTACAAAATACCCAGCGATTGAATACGATCTTTCATTTCCAAGACAGCAATTTAGTAGAGCTTATGGTGATGCTGCATTATTTAGGGCTAAGTTTTTTAACATGGATGAGTTAGTATCAAACCCTAATATTTCACCATCAGATTATAGAACCCTATATCCTTTGTTTTTGTTTGATGTTTCTAAGCAAAGTGAAAAGATAAAGTATTCAGTTACTGATATTCAAATTAAGGCACAATTTGATGAAAATGTACCTGCAGATACCGAAGCATATGCTGTTATTATTAGTGATAGGTTAATTAACTTTCAGTCTGATGGTAATAAGATGAGTGTTGTGTATTAAGTTAAGTTTTTTTTCTATATATTAAAAATGATAAAGTTTTCCGATTTAAGAGAAATTCTTAAAGAAAATAATATAAATTTTCGCTCTTACTGGAATAAAAAGCGATTATTTGAGTTGGTAAAAGAACATGGCTTACTACCAGAGGAAGAGCCTAAACCGGAAAAGAAAAAGGTTGATCCTAAGTATGATAGATTACAGACTATTATGAAAAATCCTAAAACGGTTACCCTAGAAGATGTTAAAACTGGAGAAATAAAAACTTTCCGATCGATTTATAAGGCTGGTAAATATATAGACCGTTGTCCACAAACGATTATGAACTGGAACGGAAGGGTTTGGAAAGATAAATATAGGATTAACATTCAGTAATTTTATTATATTTACACGTAGATATAATAAAATTTTGATAGCTTAAGAAAATATATTTACTATATAAAATGAGTAATCGATTTGAAAATTACACAGTGTCAGGCCTAAAAAGGCTAGCAAAAAATCGAGGTTTACGAGGATATTCAAACCTCAGAAGACCTCAACTTATTGGGCTTTTGAATAACCCAAGTCCTAGAAATATTGTGAATAGTGAGTTTAGAGGAATCACGGTGGCAAACCTAAAAAGGTTAGCAAAAAATCGTGGTCATAGAGACTATTCACGTCTTAGAAGAGCTCAATTAATTGAGCTTTTGAGTAACCCGGGAATATCGATATTAGATAAAGATATTGAAGAAAATATACCGGGTAATATTCTAACCCCAACACCTGCAACACGCATGGTGCACACAGCTTCGCGTACTCCTGCAACTACTTCTAATTTGGTTCAAAACTTATCAAATTGGTTAGATGAGGTTAGAGAAATTCCAATAACTATTTCACCCGAAATTAAAGCATTAAAAACAAAAATTGATGAATTATACAAAAAACAAAAGGAAGATGATAAGTTAAAGATTGTTAAAACAAATTCTTCTTTGAAAGAATTTGCCAATCAATACACCATTAATTGTTTATTTGAGAATGATACCCCGGAAGAATTTTTAGAAAGAATACGGGAGAAAATGATTACAGTATTAAAACAAAACCGTGGAAGTAAAGTAAAATTACGTCTTTTTATACAACTTAAACAAGTTATAAGAGATGGCCACAAAATTATGGTATTTTATAAGGAGTTTCAGATTCATTCTAATAAACCTATAATTAATTTAGTAGGAACCAATTTAAATGAATTATATGATACCATGGTAGAACGGATTATGGAACAAATAACTAATTTAGTTATGGAGAACACAAAATGGGAGTTTGATAAAGTAAAGCGTGCAGAATTACACACTGTAACGTATAACCCAACAAGGGGAGAAACATATTTTCCCCTACCTAAAGAATTAGCTGCTAAAAGAGCTATTATTAACATGAAAAATGATGATAATAAATGCTTTTTGTGGTGTGTTTTAAGAACATTAAATCCTATAGATACTCATCCAGAAAGAATTACTACGGATTTAAAACAAAAAGAAAACACATTAAATATGAAAAACATAGAATATCCAGTTTCTTTAGATGATATTGACAAGTTTGAAAAGCAAAACCCTACCATATCCATTACAGTAGTTGGTTATGATAGAAAAAACTTCTATCCTCTTAGAATAAGTAAATTTTATGAGAAAAGGGATAATAATATAGTTCTTCTTTTGATAGAAAAAAACGGAGTAAAGCATTACTGCCTAGTAAAAAGCATTAGTCGTTTGATATACTCTCAAGTATCAAAGCATAAGGAAAAGAGTCACGTCTGCTTAAGGTGTTTTAATCCATTTTGGTCTAAAGAAGCGTTGGAAAAGCATATACAGTATTGTAAAGAACATGATTACGTTAAAATAGATTTACCAAAAGAGGGAACCGTTCTAAAATTTAAAAACTACCTTAGGTCAGAAAAGGTTCCTTTTATCGTTTACGCTGACTTTGAGTGTTATATTAAACCATTGCAATCGTGTGAACCAAACCCTGAAAGTAGTTATACTAAACAGTACCAAAAACATGAACCATCTAGCTTTTGTTACTACATTAAATGCTTTGATGATGAAGTATATGAACCAAAATTAGTAAGTTATACTGGAGAGGACGCGGCGCAAAAATTTGTTGAAATGTTAGAAAAGGACATTAGAAAAATTACTAGCATACCAGCGAAAAAAATGATATTTAAAGAAAAAGAAAAAGAGAGCTTTGAAAGAGAAAATAAATGTTGGATATGTAACGAAGAATTCACTGATGAAAATTATAAGGTTAGAGACCATTGCCATTTTACTGGTAGATATCGAGGAGCTGCCCATAAAACATGCAATTTCTTGTATAGAAAACCTAATTTTATACCTGTGGTGTTTCATAACCTTAGTGGTTATGATAGTCACTTATTTGTAAAAAATCTTGGTTGTAGTGAGGGGGATATATCTGTTATCCCTAACAATAGTGAAAGGTATATTAGCTTCACCAAAAAAATACAGATTGGGAGTTATACTAAGAAAGTAAAAACTAAAGAAGGAGAAACTAAGGAAGAAACTAAACCTTTACACCATCAGATAAGGTTTATTGATAGTTTTAAGTTTATGGCTACAAGTTTAGATAAGCTAGTTAATAATCTAGATAAAGATGCTTTTAGCAATGTTAAAAAGTATTACACGGATGACAAACTTAATCTAGTAACTAGAAAAGGTTGTTATCCTTATGAGTATATAGATTCACCTGAAAAGTTAAAAGAAACTCAACTACCACCCAAAGAAGCGTTTTATTCTAGACTTAATGAAGAGGAAATTAGTGATGAGGATTATACACATGCGCAAAAAGTTTGGAAAACGTTTGAGATGAAAACTTTAGAAGATTATCATAATTTATATAATCAACTTGATGTTTTGCTTTTATCTGATGTTTTTGAGAACTTCAGAAACATTTGTTGTAAGCATTACAAATTAGACCCTGCTCATTACTTCACAGCGCCGGGTTTAGCTTGGGATGCAGCATTAAAAGTTACTAATGTAAACCTTGAACTTTTGTCAGACTCTGATATGTTGTTAATGATAGAAAAGGGTATCAGAGGGGGAGTATCGATGATTAGCAACAGATATGCAAAAGCAAATAATAAGTATATGGGTGATAAGTGTGACTCTGGTAAACCTAAGAAGTATATAACTTATTTGGATGCTAATAATCTGTATGGATGGGCAATGAGTAAACCTCTTCCTACACATGGTTTTAAATGGATGACTGAAAAAGAGTTAAATAATTGGGAGCAGATTCCTTGTATTTTAGAAGTTGATTTAGAGTATCCTAAAGGGTTTCATGATTTGCATAATGATTATCCATTAGCCCCTGATAGTATTAATGTAAATAAAATTAATAAGTTAATTCCAAACTTATGGGATAAAGAAAATTATATTGTTCACTATGAAAATCTTAAGCAGTATGAGAGTTTGGGATTAAAAATAAGTAAAATTCATAGAGGTATTAAGTTTGAACAAAGTGAATGGCTTAAACCTTATATTAAACTTAATACTAATTTAAGAACAAAAGCTGATAATGAGTTTGAAAAGGACTTTTTTAAGTTAATGAATAACTCAGTATTTGGTAAGACCATGGAAAATATTAGAAATCGAGTGGATGTTAGATTAGTTAATAATAGATTAAAAGCGGAAAAATTAACTGCTAAACCTAATTTTGCTCATTGTAACATTTTTAGTGAAGATCTGGTCGCTATTCATATGAAAAAGACGAGGTTACTTTTTAATAAACCGGTTTATTTAGGAATGTGCATTCTGGACTTAAGTAAGACTTTAATGTATGATTTCCACTACAACTATGTTAAGCAGAAATATGGAGATAAAGCTAAACTTCTATTTACTGATACAGATAGTTTGATGTATGAAATAGAAACAGAGGACTTTTATAAGGATATATCTGATGATGTAAAGAGTAAGTTTGATACTAGTAATTATCCGAAAGACCATTTATCAGGTATACCAACTGGTTGTAATAAGAAAGTACTAGGAATGTTTAAGGATGAGGCTGGAGGAGACATTATAGAAGAGTTTGTGGGGCTTAGAGCTAAACTGTATTCTTATAAGATGTTAGATGGGGAAGAAAGTAAAAAATGTAAGGGGGTTAAGAAATATGTTGTTAATAAAAGTATTATCCATGAGGATTATAAAAATTGCTTGTTTAATGGTAAGGAGCAACTTAGAAAGATGAATATAATAAGAAGTAATGCTCATGACATTAGTACCGTGGTGGTGAACAAAGTAGCATTAAGCGCATCTGATGATAAAAGGATAATAGGAGAGAACAAAATAAGCACACTAGCTCTTGGGCATTTTAGTCTTATGTGTAATGAAGAGGAAAAGTTTATAAAATTGAATTATAGGTAGGTTCATCCATGTAAGTAGGTTAGGTATATAATATACAGACCATGTATATTATATACAGTTTTATAGGGTTAATTGGTTAGTCAGTTAACCATTCAGCCCATAAGGGGCATATCAGATGCTGACACATGATGCGGGGCGCGCTCTAGTTTTTCATGAGTGACGTAGTTTCTCATAAGTGGCGTAGTTTTTCATAAGTGACGGAGTTTTTTATAAGTGGCGTAGTTTTCGTAAGTGACGGAGTTTTTTATAAAGTGACGTAGTTTTCGTAAGTGACGTAGTTTTTCATAAGTGACGTAGTTTTTCGTAAGTGACGTAGTTTTTCGTAAGTGACGTAGTTTTTCGTAAGTGACCTAGTTTTTCGTAAGTGACCTAGTTTTCGTAAGCGTCCTAGTTTTCGTAAGGGCAAACGCATTAAGCATGTTATGGCCTTTTGTCCCGTAACCCCCAATATATAAACTACTACCACTCTATTGACGTTGAACTCCAAAGATGATTAAATAGTAATTGGGTCCGTAGGGAACTGAACTTGAGACATGGGTTTGCTGGTGTAAATCCCCTGCTCGGCAATGTTTTCTGAGAGTTGATGATACTCATATCGACAGAATTAATTCTTCTCTAACCTCTGAGCAGCAGATTTGACAATAGTTATACGGAAAAGCAGTCAGTGGCTTTGGAAGAATATCGTGCGATACTGAACTCTAGGAAAACATGGGTAAGTGTACTGGCCGCCGTAATTTAACTCAAATATTGTTGAAAACGCTGTGAAGCAGTCAATCAACCACTCACTGAATCAATCGTAAAAGACTAGTCTCTGGTAGCTCAGTCGTTTATCCACAAGTCTAGAGACAATGGGGTCGCCAATCCCTGGCACGGCACATTATTTTCTCATATTTAATGAAATTAACTTCATATCTTCTGTTTCACTGCAGTTCATTGTTTCAACGATGGTTATGTGGAAAAGTAGCGAGTGGCTTTTATAATATTTCCGATATTTACCCTCAAAACATTTTCAACACGTGCTTATTAAACTCTAGAACTATATAGATATTTCGCATTTCCGTCATTAGCCTTACAAGTTTAACAATTTCTTCATCAACAATACTACTTTTCCACTATAAAGTAAAAATGTCAAAATCAAAAGCTCTCAAAAACTCACTACCACAAACACTTTCTTCCTGTCTGTCACAGTCTCTCTGTCCTCATATCTCGTAAAATTAAGAGGCTCCTTATTATTCCAGACGTAAAACTCTTGGGTTAGTGGTTCGACTCCCTCGCTTAAGCTGTTCTAATTTCTTTGTTAAGATCTTTTTTATATGTTCAGTGCGAAAGAATACATTTTTCTCTATCGCCCATCATTGTTTTGACTTGTTTATGTGGGAAAGCAGACAGTGGTTTAGAACAGGCAATGTGTAAAGTACTGGTAAAAGAAACTTCAATAAAGCATGGGTAGGTGCATGGACCGCCTGAGTATTACGTAATTAATGTTCACATCGCCGGTAAAACACCAGGAAAGAAACTCATCTATCTCCACCAATAAATCAGGAATCTGCACTATCACAGTCACTATCAACTAAACCATCAATACTACTACCACCATTATAATAATCATCATCATCATTATCAAAGCAATGATTAAAAGGCATTGAAAACTCCATATCCACAGCTATACAGTTGTTACAAACTCTAAAAGAGTTTAGAAAAAAAAGTTTTCGATTCACATTCATCACTTCCCTGTTGTTGACATATATTTTTGGCCTCAAAATACAGGAATTTTATGCAAAAAATATAGGAGTCAAATTGAAAATTATCGGCTTGCATAGGACTTCTATTAATTTAAAACGCAATAGAATCAAAAGAATAAAGCAGATACAAATTTTACCATGGTCTTATGAATTTTCCCTGGCCTCCACCTCCCCTTACAGCCAGCCCTTTAACTCACCATCTTTTATAACAACATGGATATCTCCTTAAATGGATCCTTCCTTCAATGCAGGTAACACTTATTAAAGCTATGGCTACAAACATTCAAGGCATTGGCATTCGTTATGTGGAAAAGAAGCAAGTGGCTGTTATGATATTTACCCTCTAACGTTTTCAACATGTGTCTATTAAATTTCAGCACAGTACAGATATTTATCCTTTCCGTCATTAGCCTTACAAATATAGCAATTTCTTCGTCCACAATACAATGTTTCCACTATAAAGTAAAAATGTCAAAACCAAAAGCTCTCTAAAACTCCCTCCCTCACACACTTTCTGCTTCTGTTACTGGCCCTCTGTTTTCATACCTCTTAAAGTCCAGAGGCTTCGTTAGTAACATTACGAACGTAAAACTCTCGCGTTGATGTTTCGACTCCCTAACTAAAGCTGTTCCTTTTCTTTTTAAGATATGTTTTATATTCTTATGTTCAGTGCGACAAGATACTTTTTTCCTTATCGCAGATCGGCCTTTTCGACTTGTTTATGTGGGAAAGCAGACAGTGGTTTAAAAGAGACAGAGTGCAAAGTACTGGTAAAAGAAAATTCAATAAAGCATTGACCGCCGGGATATTACGTAAGTAATGTTCAAGTCGGCGTTAAAACACCAAGAAAACAAACATATCTATCTTCACTAATGAATCCGGTATCTCGGCACTACCACCATCACTACCAACTCAACCATCGAAACGACCATCACCATTATTATAATCATCAACATCATCATCAAATCATTTATTAAAAAGCATTTAAAAATCTATAGGTTTGTGGTATGTTCTAGTAAACTCTAAAAGAGATCAGGAAAAATATTTTTCCCATTCAAATCAGTTAGCTTTCTTTTAAAAGTATGAACATTTTTCACAGCATTCCCAAACCATCAATTATTTCTTGACATCTGACTACAGAGATATTTGGATATCAATTCGGTGGACAGCGTACAAAACTTGAGACATGGGTAAGCTGGTTTGAATCCCCTGCTCGGCCATTTCTTTTCGAGGTTTTGCGATAGGATTAATTCTTTGCTAGCGTCTCAAAAGCACCTTTGATGATAGTCATATTGAAAAGGAATCAGTATCATCTGGAAAATATCATGCAAAGGATAGGCTACTGAAACTTCAGTAAAGTATGGGTACACGGTCTGGCTGCCGCGATATGATTGAAAGATTGTTGAAAACGATGTTAAACACATGCAGTCAATCGAAATAGTTCCCCTTCTGTTATTTATCTGAAATATTTCACAGCATTTCCAAATCAACGCATTATCTTCACGTTTAACTCCAAAGATATATTTAACAAGAATTCGGTCCGCATTGCCCGGAACTTGAGGCACGAGTTAGCTGGTTTGAATCCCCTGCTTGGCCATTTCTTCCCGAGAGCTGATGATACTCACTGCGACAGCGTTAGTTTCTCATTAACCTCTCAGCAGCAGTTTTGACAATATTCATATGCAAAAGCAGTCAGCTGCTTGGGGAGAATATTGTGCAAAGTATTGGTTACTGAAACTACAGGAACGCATGGGCAAGTGTACTGGCCGCCGCAATATAACTCAAATATCGTTGAAAACGGTGTTAAACACATATAGTCACTCACTCACTCAATCAATCAATTGTCAAAAACTAGTCATTTATCCAAAGGCCTAGAGACAAGGGGTCGCCAATCCCTAGTTCGGAAGATTTTTTTCCCCATGTTTGATGAAATTGCAAATCTTCTCTCTCACTGCTGTTCATTGTTTCAACGATGATTATGTGAAAAAGAGGTCGACGGTATGAGTATTAATTCTGATATTTACCCTCAGAACTCTTTTTAATACATGCCTATTAAAATCTAGCACGATACATGTATCGATTTTCTGTCATTAACCTTTCCAAACATAACAATTTTTTCATCCACAATGGAACCCTGCCACTATAAGGTAAAAGTGTCGAAATCAAAAGCGCTTTCCAACTTTCCATTTTACAGACTCTCTCTGTCTCTGTCTTACTATATCCCACTCTCTGTATGTCTGTCTGTTTGGCTGCCTTTCATTTTCTCGTTGTTGTTTCTCTCTCTCGCTCTCTCTGTATGTCTGTCTGTTTCTCTACCTATAATTCTCCCTTTCTCTCTCTCTCTCTCTATCTATCTATCTATCTATCTAGCTATCTTAAAATCGAGAGGCTTCCTTAGTGTCTTTTGGTCGAAAAAGTTTCGAGTTGATGGTTCGACCCCCTACCTAAAGCTGTTCCAATTTCTTTTTAAGGTCTTTTTTTATATGTTAAGTATCCCATGATTCGTTCTTGCTTATAATCGATCAATAGTTCCACCTGTTTATGTGGAAAGGAGCCAGTGGTTTTAAAAAGACAATGTGCGAAGTACTGGTAAAAGAAACTTCCTTAAAGCATGGGTAGGTGCATTGACCGCCCGGACATTATGCAAGTAATATTGGAAACACATCTATCTCCACCAATACATCAGGAATCGGCACTACCGCCATCTCTACCGACTCGGCCAAAAGTTGCATTTAATCATATGTTGAGAACTTTTGTTTCTTCGGCATGTTAAAAGTTAAAGGCTGAGGTCGATATTGAGAGTGATTGTATATAGGATTGCATAGAGCGATTCGATAACTATGATCTAACCAGTACATTTTAGGTGTGTCAGGAACGGTTGTAACATGTAATAGCAAAAAACGAATTTCAGAATAGTAATTAACTAATGATCTACATCTATTTCAAATCATTCAACATACAAGCTTATGAAAGTTTGAAGGAACATACCAACATACGATAATTCATACTGGCAGAGGGTAAGAACTACTGAAGGCGGATTAATCTAAAATACACGATGCAGTTTTGGAGGAAAGGAGATAAACTCTGCGCGGCCTGTGGACTTGAGGAAACCATTAAGAGAGGGTAAGCTATAATATCTGGTCAGTGAAAGGGAGTGAGAGAGATAGAGACAGAGACACAGAGAGGGAGAGACAGAGAGAGACTGAAAGAAAGAGAGCGAGACAGAGAGTAAGACAGAGAGCCCGACAGATAGTGACTAAAAGAGGCAGAGAGATAGAGTCAGAGACAGGCTGAAAGAGAAAGATTGAGCCAGAGAGAGGCCGAGAAAGAAAGAAGAAAAGGATAAAGCAAGAGAGAGAGGGGAGGATAGACAGATGCCGAGAGAAAAAGAGAGAAAGAGAAAGTGACAGACAGAAGCAGAGCGACAGGCACAGAGAGGAAGAAAGGAAGGAGGGAGTGAGATCGAAAGAAAAAGGGAGTCAGGAGAAGAGAGGAAATGGTTAGACAGAATAATAGAGAAACAGACAGAGAGAAAGGAAACGTTAGAAATAGATAGAATGAGATAGCGAGAGAGACATATGAAAAGAAAGAATGAGTGAATGAGCAGAATGACTGAGATATAAAGGGATGGAAAGAGAGAAAGACAGTCTAAAGAGATAGACAGAACGACAAGGGAGTAGGGAAGGGAGTAAGAGTGATAGAGTAGAAAGAGAAAGAGGACAACCCGTTTTGGGATAAAATCTAATGTCAAAGAATAGAAAGGGCACATTTAAATGCCAAAACAACGACAGTAAAAAAATAGCACTATGGTTAAATGGTATTCGAGATTGACTGATAACTTAATTCAATAGACTTACATGTAGGTCAAGAGTTCTATGATTGCGGAAACAGTTTACAAAGTGGGGAAAATTGCACAAGCTAATCGACTGAAGGTAAATCAAAGTTTTAGGCACAGTTGTATATTAGGAGGTTACAGCAGTTCAACTTATGGACAATTTTGATCACGGATACAGGCACACAGCATAAGATTGACATAGGGGAAGAGACACATTTCCAGGGTTTGTCCGTACCTAAGGATGCAAAGTCAGTTTAAGAGTGTGGTGAAGGGAAAATGGGAACATCTCACGGATTGATGGTGGATGATGACTGGCTGGAATTAAAATCACGGTTTTATGGCCTGGGGATACATCTCACGTTCCTTAGAAGACGAAACACGTAATGTGGGAATATCCTGTGGACAAAGGACACATCTTGCAAGCCTCGAGTACATCAGACAGGCATGGGGTACAGCCTTACAACTCAGATTTCGGGTCTCAGGGCACAGTTACTCTCTAAGGTTACATCTCACAGATTTAGGATACGTCTCAGGGACTGAGGGTATCGACAAACAGGGCAAATGAAAGCATTCGAGAAAGGTCAGTGGTTCAGTGCTTGAGGGTACATCTAACGGACCATAGCAACCAATTTAAAGTCTGAGAGGAAATGAAAACACTGCGGGAACATTCCACGAACAAAGGATACAATCTCAAGAACTCGGTGTGATGGTTTAAGGTTCGAGTTAAAGACTATGGATATGTCAGCTCAGACTGGGGGTGCAGGCTCTTGAATCCGGGCGATCACATTAATGTATATATACTGTTTCACTGCCTAATGGTAACTTCCAACAACCAAGGGTTCCATTTTGAAGACATACATATTAATCAAAAGAATTCTTTCTCGTATAGACAGTACATCGCATTGACTAAGCTTCATCGGACAGACTGAGGGTAAGAATTGACGGTATTCAATAAAAATCAAACTAAATACCAGAATCTGGGCATCTATTTCCATTTGACCAATCAAGATAACATCTTATAAAGAGAGGAAAACATAACAATGGTAGGGCGATCGGCTGATGTCATTCATTGAGAGTACAGAGTAATCAACTGAAGGAAAAAGGACTTGGCTGACTAAATCTCAAGCATTTGTTGACTCCTCTAAGGGCGCTAGGGGTACATCGCACAGACTGATGGTACTGACCGAGAGCTACCTAAACGGAAGTATAATTTATGAAACTGACCAAACACCTACTATCTTGAACTGAAAGTATTTCAAACGTTTTGAAGGTATAGATATTTCGCGATTGAAATCGATTCCATATCTTTTATTTATCTTAGTAACTATCGCAGCATTTCCAAATCACCACTCTATTGACGTTGAACTCCAAAGATGATTAAATAGTAATTGGGTCCGTAGGGAACTGAACTTGAGACATGGGTTAGCTGGTTTAAATCCCCTGCTCGGCAATGCTTTCTGAGAGTTGATGATACTCATATAGACAGAATTAATTCTTCTCTAACCTCTGAGCAGCAGATTTGACAATAGTTATACGAAAAAGCAGTCAGTGGCTTTGGAAGAATATCGTGCGATACTAAACTCTAGGAAAACATGGGTAAGTGTACTGGCCGCCGTAATTTAACTCAAATATTGTTGAAAACGCTGTGAAGCAGTCAATCAACCACTCACTGAATCAATCGTAAAAGACTAGTCTCTGGTAGCTCAGTCGTTTATCCACAAGTCTAGAGACAATGGGGTCGCAAATCCCTGGCACGGCACATTATTTTCTCATATTTAATGAAATTAACTTCATATCTTCTGTTTCACTGCAGTTCATTGTTTCAACGATGGTTATGTGGAAAAGTAGCGAGTGGCTTTTATAATATTTCCGATATTTACCCTCAAAACATTTTCAACACGTGCTTATTAAACTCTAGAACTATATAGATATTTCGCATTTCCGTCATTAGCCTTACAATTAACAATTTCTTCATCCACAATACTACTTTTCCACTAAAAAGTAAAACTGTCAAAATTAAAAGCTCTCTAAAACTCACTACCACAAACACTTTCTTCCTGTCTGTCACAGTCTCTGTGTCCTCATATCTCGTAAAATCAAGAGGCTCCTTACTATTCCAGACGTAAAACTCTTGGGTTAGTGGTTCGACTCCCTAGCTTAAGCTGTTCTAATTTCTTTGTTAAGATCTTTTTTATATGTTCAATGCGAAAGAATACATTTTTCTCTATCGCCGATCAGTGTTTGGACTTGTTTATGTGGGAAAGCAGACAGTGGTTTAAAACAGGCAATGTGTAAAGTACTGGTAAAAGAAACTTCAATAAAGCATGGGTAGGTGCATGGACCGCCTGAGTATTACGTAATTAATGTTCACATCGTCGGTAAAACACCAGGAAAGAAACTCATCTATCTCCACCAATAAATCAGGAATCTCTCTCGTGTTGTCGGACGGATTTCGACTACTTGGGTTTTATGAATGAAAATTAAAAGGCTTTGGGAGTATAAATATGATTTTTTTTGCACTTTTGATAAATTTTCGTCCCAAAATCTGAAGGGCCACCTTTAACTCACCATCTTTTATAACAACATGGATATCTCGTTAAATGGATCCTTCCTTCAATGCAGATAACACTTATTAAAGCTATGGCTACAAACATTCAGGGCATTGACATTCGTTATGTGGAAAAGAAGCAAGTGGCTTTTATAATATTTACCCTCTAACGTTTTCAGCATGTGTCTATTAAAATCTAGCACGGTACAGATATTTATCCTTTCCGTCATTAGCCTTACAAATATAGCAATTTCTTCGTCCACAATACAACGTTTCCACTATAAAGTAAAAATGTCAAAACCAAAAGCTCTCTAAAACTCCCTCCCTCACACGCTTTCTGCTTCTTTGTTACTGTCCCTCTGTCTTCATATCTCTTAAAGTCCAGAGGCTTCGTTAGTAACATTCCGAACGTAAAACTCTCGCGCTGATGGTTCGACTCCCTAACTAAAGCTGTTCCTTTTCTTTTTAAGATCTGTTTTATATTCTTATGTTCAGTGCGACAAGATACTTTTTTCTTTATCGCAGATCGGCGTTTCGACTTATTTATGTGGGAAAGCAGACAGTGGTTTAAAAGGGACAGAGTGCAAAGTACTGGTAAAAGAAAATTCGATAAAGCATTGACCGCCGGGATCTTACGTAAGTAATGTTCAAGTCGGCGTTAAAACACCAAGAAAACAAACATATCTATCTTCACTAATGAATCCGGTTTCTCGGCACTACCACCATCAATACCAACTCAACCATCGAAACGACCATCACCATTATTATAATCATCAACATTATCATCAAATCATTTATTAAAAAGCATTTAAAAATCTATAGCTTTGTGGTATGTTCTAGTAAACTCTAAAAGAGATCAGGAAAAATATTTTTCCCATTCAGATCAGTTAGCTTTCTTTTAAAAGTATGAACATTTTTCACAGCATTCCCAAACCATCAATTATTTCTTGACATCTGACTACAGAGATATTTGGATATCAATTCGGTGGACAGCGTGCAGAACTTGAGACATGGGTAAGCTGGTTTGAATCCCCTGCTCGTATATTTCTTTTCGAGGTTTTGCGATAGGATTAATTCTTTGCTAGCGTCTCAAAAGCACCTTTGATGATAGTCATATTGAAACGGAATCAGTATCATCTGGAAAATATCATGCAAAGGATAGGCTACTGAAACTTCAGTAAAGTATGGGTAAGTGCTCTGGCTGCCGCAATATGATTGACAGATTGTTGAAAACGATTTTAAACACATGCAGTCAATCGAATCAGTTCCCCTTCTATTATTTATCTGAAATATTTCCAAATCAACGCATTATCTTCACGTTTAACTCCAAAGACTATTTAACAAGAATTCGGTCCGCATTGCCCAGAACTTGAGGTACGAGTTTGCTGGTTTGAATCCCCTGCTCGGCCATTCCTTCCCGAGAGCTGATGAAACTCACTGCGACAGCGTTAGTTTCTCATTAACCTCTCAGCAGCAGTTTTGACAATATTCATATGCAAAAGCAGTCAGCTGCTTGGGGAGAATATTGTGCAAAGTATTGGTTACTGAAACTACAGGAACGCATGGGCAAGTGTACTGGCCGCCGCAATATAACTCAAATGTCGTTGAAAACGGTGTTAAACACATATAGTCACTCACTCACTCAATCAATCAATTGTCAAAAACTAGTCGTTTATCCAAAGGTCTAGAGACAAGGGGTCGCCAATCCCTGGTTCGGAAGATTTTTTTCCCATATTTGATGAAATTGCAAATCTTCTCTCTCACTGCTGTTCATTGTTTCAACGATGATTATGTGAAAAAGAGGTCGACGGCATGAGCATTAATTCTGATATTTACCCTCAGAACTATTTTTAATACATGCCTATTAAAATCTAGCACGATACATATATTTCGATTTTGTGTCATTAACCTTTCCAAATATAACAACTTTTTCATCCACAATGGAACCTTGCCACTATAAAGTAAAAGTGTCGAAATCAAAAGCGCCGCTTTCCAACTTTCAATTATACAGACTCTCTCTGTCTCTGTCTTTCTATATCCTACTCTCTGTATGTCTGTCTGTTTGGCTGCCTGTCATTTTCTCATTATTGCTCTGACTCTCTCTCTCTCTCTCTCTCTCCCTGTTTCTCTGCCTATAATTCACCCTTACTCCTTTCTCTCTCTCTCTCTCTCTCTTTCTCTCTCTCTATCTCTCTCTATCTATCTTTCTATCTATCTATCTATCTATCAAGCTAGCTATCTTAAAATTGTGAGGCTTCCTTAGTGTCTTTTGGTCGAAAAAGTTTCGAGTTGATGGTTCGACCCCCTACCTAAACCTGTTCCAATTTCTTTTTTAGGTCTTTTTTTTATATGTTAAGTACCCTATGATTCGTTCTTGCTTAAAATCGATAAATAGTTCTACCTGTTTATGCGGAAAGGAGCCAGTGGTTTTAAAAAGACCATGTGCGAAGTACTGGTAAAAGAAACTTCCTTAAAGCATGGGTAGGTGCATTGACCACCCGGACATTATGCAAGTAATATTGGAAACACATCTATCTCCACCAATAAATCAGGAATCGGCACTACCGCCATCTCTACCGACTCGGCCAAAAGTTGCATTTAATCATATGCTGCGAACTTTTGTTTCTTCGGCACGTTAAAAATTAAAAGCTGAGGTCGACATTGAGAGTGATTGTATATAGGATTGCATAGAGCGATTCGATAACTATGATCTAACCAGTACATTTTAGGTGTGTCAGGAACGGTTGTAACATGTAATAGCAAAAAACAAATTTCAGAATGTTAATTAACTAATGATCGACATCTATTTCAAATCATTCAACATACAAGCTTATGAAAGTTTGAAGGAACATACCAACATACGATAATTCATACTGGCAGAGGGTAAGAACTACTGAAGGCGGATTAATCTAAAATACACAATGCAGTTTGGAGGAAAGGAGATAAACTCTGCGCGGCCTGTGGACTTGAGGAAACCATTAAGAAAGGGTAAGCTATAATATCTGGTTAGTGAAAGGGAGTGAGAGAGATAGAGACAGAGACAGAGAGAGAGACAGACTGAAAGAAAGAGAGCGAGACAGAGAGTAAGACAGAGAGCCCGACAGATAGTGACTAAAAGAGGCAGAGAGATAGAGTCAGAGACAGGCTAAGAGAGAAATATTGAGCCAGAGAGAGGCCGAGAAAGAAAGAAAAGGATAAAGCAAGAGAGAGAGGCGGAGGACAGACAGATGCCGAGAGAAAAAGAGAGAAAGACAGAGTGACAGACAGAAGCAGAGCGACAGACACAGAGAGGAAAAAAGGAAGGAGGGAGTGAGATCGAAAGAAAAAGGGAGTCAGGAGAAGAGAGGAAATGGTAAGACAGAATAATAGAGAAACAGACAGAGAGAAAGGAAACGTTAGAAATAGATAGAAGGAGATAGCGAGAGAGACATATGACAGGAAAGAGTGAGTGAATGAGCAGAATGACTGAGATATAAAGGGATGGAAGAGAGAAAGACAGTCTAAAGAGATAGACAGAACGACAAGGGAGTAGGAGGGGAGTAAGAGTGATAGAGTAGAAAGAGAAAGAGGACAACCAGTTTTGGGATAAAACCTAATGTCAAAGAATAGATAGGGCACATTTAAATGCCAAAACAACGACAGTAAAAAATAGCACTATGGTTAAATGGTATTCGAGATTGACTGATAACTTAATTCAATAGACTTACATGTAGGTCAAGAGTTCTATGATTGCGGAAACAGTTTACAAAGTGGGGAAAATTGCACAAGCTAATCGACTGAAGGTAAATCAAAGTTTTAGGCACAGTTGTATATAAGGAAGTTACATCAGTTCAACTTACGGACAATTTTGATCACGGATACAGGCACACAGCATAAGGTTGAGATAAGGGAAGAGACACATTTCCAGGGTTTGTCCGTACTTAAGGATGCAAAGTCAGTTTAAGAGTGTGGTGAAGGGAAAATGGGAACATCTCACGGATTGATGGTGGATGATGACTGGCTGGAATTAAAATCACGGTTTTATGGCCTGGGGATACATCTCACGTTCCTTAGAAGACGAAACACGTAATGTGGGAATATCCTGTGGACAAAGGACACATCTTGCAAGCCTCGAGTACATCAGACAGGCATGGGGTACAGCCTTACAACTCAGATTTCGGGTCTCAGGGCACAGTTACTCTCTAAGGTTACATCTCACAGATTTAGGATACGTCTCAGGGACTGAGGGTATCGACAAACAGGGCAAATGAAAGCATTCGAGAAAGGTCAGTGGTTCAGTGCTTGAGGGTACATCTAACGGACCATAGCAACCAATTTAAAGTCTGAGAGGAAATGAAAACACTGCGGGAACATTCCACGAACAGAGGATACAATCTCAAGAACTCGGTGTGATGTTTTAAGGTTCGAGTTAAAGACTATGGATATGTCAGCTCAGACTGGGGGTGCAGGCTCTTGAATCCGGGCGATCACATTAATGTATATATACAGTTTCACTGCCTAATGGTAACTTCCAACAACCAAGGGTTCCATTTTGAAGACATACATATTAATCAAAAGAATTCTTTCTCGTACAGACGGTACATCACATTGACTAAGCTTCATCGGACAGACTGAGGGTAAGAATTGACGGTATTCAATAAAAATCAAACTAAATACCAGAATCTGGGCATCTATTTCTATTTGACCAATCAAGATAACATCTTATAAAGAGAGGAAAACATAATAATGGTAGGGGGATCGGCTGATCTCATTCATTGCGAGTACAGAGTAATCAACTGAAGGAAAAAAGACTTGGCTGACTAAATCTCAAGCATTTGTTGACTCCTCTAAGGGGGCTAGGGGTACATCGCACAGACTGATGGTACTGACCGAGAGCTACCTAAACGGAAGTATAATTTTTGAAACTGACCAAACACCTACTATCTTGAACTGAAAGTATTTCAAACGTTTAGAAGGTATAGATATTTCGCGATTGAAATCAATTCCATATCTTTTATTTATCTTAGTAACTATCGCAGCATTTCCAAATCAACACTCTATTGACGTTTAACTCCAAAGATGATTAAATAGTAATTGGGTCCGTAGGGAACTGAACTTAAGACATGGGTTAGCTGGTTTAAATCCCCTGCTCGACAATGATTTCTGAGAGTTGATGATACTCATTTTGACAGAATTAATTCTTCTCTAACCTCTGAGCAGCAGATTTGACAATAGTTATGCGGAAAAGTTGTCAGTGGCTTTGGAAGAATATCGTGCGAAGTACTGGTTACTGAACTCCAGGCAAACATGGTTAAGTGTACTGGCCGCCGTAATATAACGCAAATATTGTTGAACAATTTGACAATAGTTATACGGAAAAGCAGTCAGTGGCTTTGGAAGAATATCGTGCGATACTGAACTCTAGGAAAACATGGTTAAGTGTATTGGCCGCCGTAATTTAACTCAAATATTGTTGAAAACGCTGTGAAGCAGTCAATCAACCACTCACTGAATCAATCGTAAAAGACTAGTCTCTGGTAGCTCAGTCGTTTATCCACAAGTCTAGAGACAATGGGGTCGCCAATCCCTGGCACGGCACATTATTTTCTCATATTTAATGAAATTAACTTCATATCTTCTGTTTCACTGCAGTTCATTGTTTCAACGATGGTTATGTGGAAAAGTAGCGAGTGGCTTTTATAATATTTCCGATATTTACCCTCAAAACATTTTCATCACGTGCTTATTAAACTCTAGAACCATATAGATATTTCGCATTTCCGTAATTAGCCTTCCAAGTTTAACAATTTCTTCATCCACAATACTACTTTTCCACTATAAAGTAAAAATGTCAAAATCAAAAGCTCTCTAAAACTCACTACCACAAACACTTTCTTCCTGTCTGTCACAGTCTCTCTGTCCTCATATCTCGTAAAATTAAGAGGATTCTTACTGTTCCAGACGTAAAACTCTTGGGTTAGTGGTTCGACTCCCTCGCTTAAGCTGTTCTAATTTCTTTGTTAAGATCTTTTTTTATATGTTCAGTGCGAAAGAATACATTTTTCTCTATCGCCGATCAGCGTTTTGACTTGTTTATGTGGGAAAGCAGACAGTGGTTTAAAACAGGCAATGTGTAAAGTACTGGTAAAAGAAACTTCAATAAAGCATGGGTAGGTGCATGGACCGCCTGAGTATTACGTAATTAATGTTCACATCGTCGGTAAAACACCAGGAAAGAAACTTATCTATCTCCACCAATAAATCAGGAATCGGCACTATCACAGTCACTATCAACTAAACCATCAATACTTCCACCACCATTATAATAATCATCATCATTATCAAAGCAATGATTAAAAGGCATTGAAAACTCCATATCCACAGCTATACAGTTGTTACAAACTCTAAAAGAGTTTAGAAAAAAAAGTTTCGATTCACATCACTTCCCTGTTGTTGACATATATTTTTGGCCTCAAAATACAGGAAATTTATGCAAAAAATACAGGAGTCAAATTGAAAATTATCGGCTTGCATAGGACTTCTATTAATTTAAAACGCAATAGACTCAAAAGAATAAAGCAGATACAAATTTTACCATGGTCTTATGAATTTTCCCTGGCCTCCACCTCCCCTTACAGCCGGCCCTTTAACTCACCATCTTTTATAAGAACATGGATATCTCCTTAAATGGATCCTTCCTTCAATGCAGGTAACACTTATTAAAGCTATGGCTACAAACATTCAGGGCATTGGCATTCGTTATGTGGAAAAGAAGCAAGTGACTTTTATAATATTTACCCTCTAACGTTTTCAACATGTGTCTATTGAAATCTAGCACGATACAGATATTTATCCTTTCCGTCATTAGCCTTACAAATATAGCTATTTCTTCGTCCACAATACAACGTTTCCACTATAAAGTAAAAATGTCAAAACCAAAAGCTCTCTAAAACTCCCTCCCTCACACGCTTTCTGCCTCTCAGTTACTGTCCCTCTGTTTTCATATCTCTTAAAGTCCTGAGGCTTCGTTAGTAACATTCCGAACGTAAAACTCTCGCGTTGATGGTTCGACTCCCTAACTAAAGCTGTTCCTTTTCTTTTTAAGATCTGTTTTATATTCTTATGTTCAGTGCGATTAGATACTTTTTTTCTTTATCGCAGATCGGCGTTTCGACTTGTTTATGTGGGAAAGCAGACAGTGGTTTAAAAGTGACAGAGTGCAAAGTACTGGTAAAAGAAAATTCAATAAAGCATTGACGGCCGGGATATTACGTAAGTAATGTTCAAGTCGGCGTTAAAACACCAAGAAAACAAACATATCTATCTTCACTAATGAATCCAGTATCTCGGCACTACCACCATCAATACCAACTCAACCATCGAAACGACCATCACCATTATTATAATCACAAACATCATCATCAAAACATTTATTAAAAAGCATTTAAAAATCTATAGCTTTGTGGTATGTTCTAGTAAACTCTAAAAGAGATCAGGAAAAATATTTTTCCCATTAAAATCAGTTTGCTTTCTTTTAAAAGTATGAACATTTTTCACAGCATTCCTAAACCATCAATTATTTCTTGACATTTGACTACAGAGATATTTGGATATCAATTCGGTGGACAGCGTACAGAACTTGAGACATGGGTAAGCTGGTTTGAATCCCCTGCTCGTCCATTTCTTTTCGAGGTTTTGCGATAGGATTAATTCTTTGCTAGCGTCTCAAAAGCACCTTTGATGATAGATATATTGAAAAGGAATCAATATCATCTGGAAAATATCATGCAAAGGATAGGCTACTGAAACTTCAGTAAAGTATGGGTAAGTGCTCTGGCTGCCGCGATATGATTGAAAGATTGTTGAAAACGATTTTAAACACATGCAGTCAATCGAATCAGTTCCCCTTCTGTTATTTATCTGAAATATTTCACAGCATTTCCAAATCAACGCATTATCTTCACGTTTAACTCAAAAGACTATTTAAGAAGAATTCGATCCACATTGCCCGGAACTTGAGGCACGAGTTAACTGGTTTGAATCCCCTGCTCGGCCATTCCTTCCCGAGAGCTGATGATACTCACTGCGACAGCGTTAGTTCCTCATTAACCTCTCAGCAGCAGTTTTGACAATATTCATATGTAAAAGCAGTCAGCTGCTTGGGGAGAATATTGTGCAAAGTATTGGTTACTGAAACTACAGGAACGCATGGGCAAGTGTACTGGCCGCCGCAATATAACTCAAATATCGTTGAAAACGGTGTTAAACAAATATAGTCACTCACTCACTCAATCAATCAATCAATTGTCAAAAACTAGTCGTTTATCCAAAGGTCTAGAGACAAGGGGTCGCCAATCCCTAGTTCGGAAGATTTTTTTTCCCATATTTGATGAAATCGCAAATCTTCTCTCTCATTGCTGTGGATTGTTTCAACGATGATTATGTGAAAAAGAGGTCGACGGCATGAGCATTAATTCTGATATTTACCCTCAGAACTATTTTTAATACATGCCTATTAAAGTCTAGCACGATACATGTATTTCGATTTTCTATCATTAACCTTTCCAAATATAACAATTATTTCATCCACAATGGAACCTTGCCACTATAAAGTAAAAGTGTCGGAATCAAAAGCGCTTTCCAACTTTCAATTATACAGACTCTCTCTGTCTCTGTCTTTCTATATCCCACTCTCTGTATGTCTGTCTGTTTGGCTGCCTGTCATTTTCTCGTTGTTGCTCTGACTTTCTCTCTTTCTCTCTCTCTCTGTATGTCTGTTTCTCTGCCTATAATTTTCTCTCTCTCTCTCTCTCTTTCTCTCTCTCTATCTCTATCTCTCTCTATCTTTCTTTCTATCTATCTATCTATCAAGCTAGCTATCTTAAAATTGTGAGGCTTCCTTAGTGTCTTTTGGTCGAAAAAGTTTCGAGTTGATGGTTCGACCCCCTACCTAAAGCTGTTCCAATTTCTTTTTAAGGTCTTTTTTTATATGTTAAGTACCCCATGATTCGTTCTTGCTTATAATCGATCAATAGTTCCACCTGTTTATGTGGAAAGGAGCCAGTGGTTTTAAAAAGACAATGTGCGAAGTACTGGTAAAAGAAACTTCCTTAAAGCATGGGTAGGTGCATTGACCACCCGGACATTATGCAAGTAATATTGGAAACAAATCTATCTCCACCAATAAATCAGGAATCGGCACTACCACCATCTCTACCGACTCGGCCAAAAGTTGCATTCAATCATATGTTGCAAACTTTTGTTTCTTCGGCATGTTAAAAATTAAAGGCTTAGGTCGATACTGGGAGTGATCGTATTTAGGATTGCACAGATCGATTCGATAACTATGATCTAACCAGTACATTTTAGGTGTGTCAGGAACGGTAGTAACATGTAATAGCAAAAAACAAATTTCAGAATAGTAATTAACTAATGATCTACATCTATTTCAAATCATTCAACATACAAGCTTATGAAGGTCTGAAGGAACATACCAACATACGGTAATTCATACTGGCAGAGGGTAAGAACTACTGAAGGCGGATTAATCTAAAATACACAATGCAGTTTTGGAGGAAAGGAGATAAACTCTGCGCGGCCTGTGGACTTGAGGAAACCATTAAGAAAGGGTAAGCTATAAAATCTGGTTAGTGAAAGGGAGATAGAGAGATAGAGACAGAGACACAGAGAGAGAGAGAGACAGAGACAGACTGAAAGAAAGAGAGCGAGACAGAGAGTAAGACAGAGAGCCCGACAGATAGTGACTAAAAGAGGCAGAGAGATAGAATCAGAGAGAGGCTGAGAGAGAAAGATTGAACCAGAGAGAGGCCGAGAAAGAAAGAAAAGGATAAAGGAAGAGAGAGAGGGGGAGGAAAGACAGATGCCGAGAGAAAAAGAGAGAAAGAGCGTGACAGACAGAAGGAGAGAGACAGAAAGAGAGAGAAAGAAAGGAAGGAGGGAGTGAGATGAAAGAAAAAGGGAGTCAGGAGAAGGGAGGAAATGGTTAGACAGAATAATGGCGAAACATACATAGAGAAAGGAAACATGAGAAATAGACAGGAGATAGCGAGAGAGACATATGACAGGAAAGAATGAGCAGAATGACTGAGATATAAAGGGATGGAAGAGATAGATATAACGACAAGGGAGTAGGGAAGGGAGTAAGAGTGATAGAGTAAAAAGAGAAAGAGGACAACCCGTTTTGGGATAAAACCTACTGTCAAAGAATAGATAGGGCACATTTAAATGCCAAAAGAACGACAGTAAAAATAGCACTATGGTTAAATGGTATTCGAGATTGACTGATAACTTAATTCCATAGACTTACATGTAGGTCAAGAGTTTTATGATTGCAGAAACAGATTACAAAGTGGGGAAAATTACAAATGCTAATCGACTGAAGGTAAATCAAGGTTTTAGGCACAGTTGTAAATAAGGAGGTTACATCAGTTCAACTTATGGAAAATTTTGATCACGGATACAGGCACACAGCATAAGGTTGACATAAGGGAAGAGACACATTTCCAGGGTTTGTGCGTACCTAAGGATGCAAAGTTAGTTTAAGAGTATGGTGAAGGGAAAATGGGAACATCTCACGGATTGATGGTGGAGGATGACAGGCTCGAATTAAAATCACGGTTTTATGGCCTGAGGATACATCTCACTGACTAAGAGAAGGATCTCAATTCCTTAGAAGACGAAACACGTAATGTGGGAATATCCTATGGACAAAGGACACATCTTACAAGCCTCGAGTACATCAGACAGGCATAGGGTACAGCCTTACAACTCAGATTTCGGGTTTCAGGGCACAGTTATTCTCTAAGGTTACATCTCACAGATTTAAGATACGTCTCAGGGACTAAGGGTATCGGCAAACAGGGTAAATGAAAGCATTCGAGAAAGGTCAGTGGTTCAGCGCCTGAGGGTACATCTTACAGACCATAGCCACGAGTTTAAAGTCTGAGAGGAAATGTAAAACACTGAGGGAACATTCCACGAACAGAGAATACAAATTCAAGAACACGGTGTGATGGTTTAAGGTTTGTGTTAAAGACTATGGATATGTCAGCTCAGACTGGAGGTGCAGGTTCATGAATCCGGGCGATCACATTAATGTAGATATACAGTTTCAGTGCCTAATGGTAACTTCCAACAATCAAGGGTTCCATTTTAAAGACATACATATTAATCAAAAGAATTCTTTCTCGTATAGAGGGTACATCTCATGGACTAAGCTTCATCGAACAGACTGAGGGTAAGAATTAACGGTATTCAATGAAAATCAAACTTAATACCAGAATCTGGGCATCTATTTCCATTTGACCAATCAAGGTAACATCTTATTCAGAGAGGAAAACATAATAATGGTTCAAAAACGGTACATCATACTGGCAAGTTCATTTAGGGGGATCGGCTGATCTCATTTATTGAGAGTACAGAGTGATCAACTGAAGGAAAAAGGACTTGGCTCGCTAAATCTCAAGCATTTGTTGACTCTTCTCAGGGGCTAGGGATACATCGCGCAGACTGATGGTACTGACAGAGAGCTACCTTAACGGAAGTATAATTTATGAAACTGACCAAACACCTACTATCTTGAACTGAAAGTATTTCAAACATTTTGAAGGTATAGATATTTCGCGATTGAAATCGATTCCTTATCTTTTATTTATCTTAGTAACTATCGCAGCATTTCCAAATCACCACTCTATTGACGTTTAACTCCAAAGATGATTTAATACTAATTTGGTCCGTAGGGAAATGAACTTGAGACATGGGTTAGCTGGATCAAATCCCCTGCTCGGCAATGCTTTCTGAGATTTGATGATACTCATTTTGACAGAATTAATTATTCTCTAACCTCTGAGCAGCAGATTTGACAATAGTTATACGGAAAAGCAGTCAGTGGCTTTGGAAGAATATCGTGCGAAACACTGGTTACTGAACTCCAGGAAAACATGGGTAAGTGTACTGGCCTCGTAATATAACTCAAATATTGTTGAAACGCTGTGAAGCAGTCAATCAACCACTCACTGAATCAATCGTAAAAGGCTAGTCTCTGGTAGCTCAGTCGTTTATCCACAAGCCTAAAGATAAGGGGGTCGTCAATCCCTGGCACGGCAGATTATTTTCGCATATTTAATAAAATTAACTTCATATCTTCTGTCTCACTGCAGTTCATTGTTTTTAAACGATGGTTATGTGGAAAAGAAGCGAGTGGCTTTTTATAATATTTCCGATATTGACCCTCTAAACATTTTCAACATGTGTTTTTTAATCTCTAGAACAATATGGATATTTCGCATTTCCGTCATTAGCCTTATAAATTTAACAATTTCTTCATCCACAATACAACCTTTCCACTATAAAGTAAAAATGTCAAAATCAAAAGCTCCCTAAAAACTCACTCCAACAACCACTCTCTTCCTCTCTGTCACAGTCTCTCTGTCTTCATATCTCGTAAAATTAAGAGTCTCCTTACTATTCCAGACGTAAAAGTCTTGGGTTAGTGGTTCGACTCCCTAACTTTAAAAACTGTTCTAATTTCTTTGTTAAGATCTTTTTTTATATGTTCAGTGCAAAAGAATACATTTTTCTCTATCGCCGATCAGCGTTTCGACTTGTTTATGTGGGAAAGCAGACAGTAGTTTAAAACAGGCAATGTGTAAAGTACTGGTAAAAGAAACTTCAATAAAGCATGGGTAGGTGCATGGACCGCCTGAGTATAACCTAATTAATGTTCACATCGTCGGTAAAACACCAGGAAAGAAATTCATCTATCTCCACCAATAAATCAGGAATCGGCCCTATCACCGTGACTATCAACTAAACCATCAATACTACCACCACCATTATAATAATAATCATCATCATTATCAAAGCAATGATTAAAAGGCATTGAAAACTCCATATCCATAGCTAATAAGTTGTTACAAACTCTAAAAGAGTTTAGAAAAAATAAAATTTCGATTCATATCACTTCCCTGTTGTTGATATATATTTTTGGCCTCAAAATACAGGAAATACATGCAAAAAATATAGGACTCAAATTGAAAATTATCGGCTTACATAGGACTTCTATTAACTTAAAACGCAATAGACTCAAAAGAATAAAGCAGATACAAATTTTACCATGGACTTATAAATTTTCTCTGGCCTCCACTTCCCCTTACAGCCAGCCCTTTAACTCACCATCTTTTATAAGAACATGGATATCTCATTCAATGGATCCTTCCTTCAATGCAGGTAACACTTATTAAAGCTACAGCTACAAACATTCAAAGCATTGGCATTCGTTATGTGGAAAAGAAGCAAGTGGCTTTTACAATATTTACCCTCTAACGTTTTCAACACGTGTCTATTAAAATCTAGCACGGTACAGATATTTATCTTTTCCGTCATTAGCCTTACAAACTTAACAATTTCTTCGTCCACAATACAACCCAACCGTTCCACTATCAAGTAAAAATGTCAAAATCAAAAGGTCTCTAAAAATCCCTCCCTCAAACGCTTTCTACCTCTCTGTTACTGTCTCTCTGTTTTCATATCTCTTAAAGTCCAGATGCTTCGTTAGTAACATTCCGAACGTAAAACTCTCGCGTTGATGGTTCGACTTCCTAGCTGAAGCTGCTCTTTTTTCGTTTTAAAATCTGTTTTATATTTTTATGTTCAGTGCGACAAGATACTTTTTTCTTTATCACAGATCAGCGTTTCGACTTGTTCATGTGGGAAAGCAAACAGTGGTTTAAAAGAGACAGAGTGCAAAGTACTGGTAAAAGAAAATTCAATAAAGCATTGACCGCCGGGATATTACGTAAGTAATGTTCAAGACGGCGTTAAAACACCAAGAAAACAAACATATCTATCTTCACTAATGAATCCGGTCTCTCGGCACTACCACCATCAATACCAACTCAACCATCGAAACGACCATCACCATTATTATAATCATCATCATCAAAGCATTTACTAAAAAGCATTTAAAAATCTATAGCTTTGTGGTATGTTCTAGTAAACTCTAAAAGAGATCAGGAAAAATATTTTTTCCCATTCAAATCAGTTAGCTTTCTTTTAAAGGTATGAATATCTTTCACAGCATTCCCAAACCATCAATTATTTCTTGACATCTGACTACAGAGATATTTGGATATCAATTCGGTGGACAGCGTACAGAACTTGAGACATGGGTAAGCTGGTTTGAATCCCCTACTCGGCCATTTCTTTTCGAGGTTTTGCAATAGGATTAATTCTTTGCTAGCGTCTCAAAAGCACCTCTGATGATAGTCATATTGAAAAGGAATCAGTATCATCTGGAAAATATCTCGTGCAAAAGATAGGCTACTGAAACTTCAGTCAAGTATGGGTAAGTGCTCTGGCTGCTGTGATATGATTGAAAGATTGTTGAAAACGATGTTAAACACATGCAGTCAATCAATCAAATTAGTTCCCTTTCTGTTATTTATCAGAAATATTTCACAGCATTTCCAAATCAACCCATTATCTTCACGTTTAAGTCCAAAGATTATTAAACAAGAGTTCAGTCCGCATTGTCCGGAACTTGAGGCACGATTTAGCTGGTTTGAATCCCCTGCTAGGCCATTCCTTCCCAAGAGCTGATGATACTCACTGCGACAGCGTTAGTTTCTCATTAACCTCTCAGCAGTAGTTTTGACAATATTTATGTGCAAAAGCAGTCAGCTGCTTGGGAAGAATATTGTGCAATGTATTGGTTACTGTAACTACAGGAACGCATGGGCAAGTGTACTGGCCGCCACAATATAACTCAAATATCGTTGAAAACGGTGTTAAACACATATAGTCAATCACTCACTCAATCAATCAATTGTCAAAAACTAGTCGTTTATCCAAAGGTCTAGAGACAAGGGGTCTCCAATCCCTAGTTCGGAAGATTTTTTTCCAATATTTGATGAAATTGCAAATCTTCTTTCTCACTGCTGTTCATTGTTTCAACGATGATTATGTGAAAAAGAGGTCGACGGCATGAGCATTAATTCTGATATTTACCCTCAGAACTATTTTTAATGCATGCCTATTAAAATCTAGCTTGATACATATATTTCGATTTTCTGTCATTAACCTTTCCAAATGTAACAATTTTTTCATCCACAATGGAACACTGCCACTATAAAGTAAAGTGTCGATATCAAAAGCGCTTCCCTACTTTCAATTTTACAAACTCTCTCCGTCTCTGTCTTTCTATATCCCACTCTCTGTATGTCTGTCTGTTTGTCTGCCTGTCATTCTCTCGTTGTAGCTCTGACTTTCTCTCTCTCTCTCTCTCTCTCTGTATGTCTGTCTTTTTCTCTGCCTATAATTCTCTCTTTCTCTCTCTCTCTCTCTCTCTCTCTCTCTCTCTCTTTATCTATCTCTCTAGCTATCTTGCTAGCTAGCTTCCTTCAAATCGAGAGGCTTCCTTAGTGTCTTTTGTGTCGAAAAAGTTTCGGGTTGATGGTGCAACTCCCTACTTAAAGCTGTTCCAATTTCTTTTTAAGGTCTCTTTTTTTTTTGGTATGTTAAGTAACCCATGATTCGTTCTTTTTTAAAATCGACCAACAGTTCGACATGTTTATGTGGAAAGGAGACAGTGGTTTAAAAGAGACAATGTGTGAAGTACTGGTAAAAGAAACTTCATTAAAGTATAGGTGGGTGCATTGACCGCCCGGACATTATGCAAGTAATATTGAAAGTGCGTTAAAAAACCAAGAAAACAAACACATCTATCTCCACCAATAAACCAGGAATCGGCACTACCGCCATCTCTACCGACTCGACCAAAAGTTGCATTTAATCATATGTTGCAAACTTTTGTTTCTTCGGCGTGTTAAAAATTAAAAGCTGAGGTCGATATTGAGAGTGATTGTATATAGAATTGCACAGATCGATTCGATAACTATGATCTAACCAGTACATTTTAGGTGTGTCAGGAACGGTAGTAACATGTGATAGCAAAAGACAAATTTCAGTATAGTAATTAACTAATGATCTACATCTATTTCAAATCATTCAACATTCAAGCTTATGGTCTGAAGGAACATACCAACATACGGTAATTCATACTGGCAGAGGGTAAGAACTACTGAAGGAGGATTAATCTAAAATACAGAATGCAGTTTTGGAGGAAAGGAGATAAACTCTGCGCGGCTTGTGGACTTGAGGAAACCATTAAGAAAGGGTAAGCTATAATATCTGGTCAGTGAAAGGGAGTGAGAGAGATAGAGACAGAGACACAGAGAGGGAGAGACAGAGAGAGACTTTGGACTTGAGGAAACCATTAAGAAAGGGTAAGCTATAATATCCGGTTAGTGAAAGGGAGAGATACAGACAGAGAGAGACAGAGACAGACTGAAAGAAAGAGAGCAAGACAGAGAGCCCGACAGATAGTGACTAAAAGAGACAGAGAGATAGAGTCAGAGAGAGGCCGAGAAAGAAAAGGATAAAGCAAGAGAGAGAGGGGAAGGACAGACAGATGCTGAAAGAAAGAGAGAGAGAGAGTGACAGAATAAAGCTGAGAGACAGACAGAGAGAGGAAGAAAGGAAGGAGGGAGTGAGATCGAAAGAAAAAGGGAGTCAGGAGAAGAGAGGAAATGGTTAGACTGAATAATAGAGAAACAGCCAGAGAGAAAGGAAACGTTAGAAATAGATAGAAGGAGATAGTGAGAGAGACATATGAAAGGAAAGAATGAGTGAATGAGCAGAATGACTGAGATATAAAGGGATGGAAGAGAGAGAGAGACAGTCTAGAAAGATAGACAGAACGACAAGGGAGTCGGGAAGGGAGTAAGAGTGATAGAGTAGAAAGAGAAAGAGGACAACCCGTTTTGGGATAAAACCTAATGTCAAAGAATAGACAGAGCACATTTAAATGCCAAAAGAACAACAGTGAATCAAAGCGCTGAAGGCACTGTTGTGGCGGTTGTCCGGTTGATCTTGAGTTTTTGATCAGACAGACAAGCTGACTCCTTTTATACTGCCCAATCATAATGTGGGGGATATAAGTTTTGAGCTTTAACAGGAAGTTATGGCCTGGACTGGACAAAAATTCCATCTGAATATCAACAAATGGCAATAACACAAAAAACATGAATGGCAGTTTTGGTTCTTATGCACTGCACTTCTCCATAATGTGTTCTGCCAATGTATGAAGTTTCAAGTTGATAGCTTTTATAGTTTGAAAGCCCGGGTGAAAAATTCGAGGTGAAACGATAGACAGACTGATGGACAAGGTGACCCCAGCATTACCCCCTAAAACTTTGCTTGCTGTGGGTATTACAAAACAGGTAAAACAGTTTTGCTTATCACCTGGTACATGTATTTATTTAAATGTAAACTATACATTTGTCATGTCAGAAATATTACCCTCATGACTATATTTTTTTTTCAAGTTCAACTTCACCGAGCACAAAACTTCAAGTAATAATAATAATAATAATAAAAAAAAACAGAAAATTAGACATTATTCTTTCCAGTTAATCCATAACACATTCACTGGACCTAAGCTCAGTCAGTCTGTTTAACCAGATGTGTCAACACTAACAAAAAACAACTACATATTCCAAGCAAAATTGCATTTTTGTCCATATTTTCATTTAGGCCTAATAATCTTGGATATTTCTTCGAGGTAATCATGCATATTCCTACCAAAATTGCATTTTTGTCAATATGTTCACCTGAATAATCCTGAACATATTTTTTAAGGTAATCAGTAACGCATTTATTGAATCTAAACTTCATCATTCTGCTTAACTCTTTACTAAACGACAAAATTTTAAACCAGTCTGTGTTGAAATACTTTGCAGACAACAAAATAAATGTGACTTAAATATTCAACTTTTTTTTGGAAAGGGTAGCATTTTACCAGCATTTTCCCCTTTTCCAGCAATGTTTTCAAAAGGCTTCTTTGTTAACATCTTTAAATGTCGGGATTGTGTGGTAAAGAGTTAAAAATGTATCGACACAAATAAAAAACAACTGTATATTACAAGCAAATTTGATTTTTTGTCAATGTTTCCATCTTAAACTTGAGACAGATGATTGTCAAATTCTTCACAAAAACATAGTTCTTCACGATATGCATATTAAGTCATCAGCAAAAATTTTACTGATGTACATCCAAGTAAACATTGTGTCGTTGAGTTTGGAAAACAAATTGTTTCATTAGCCTGATAACATGTATCATGAAATATACATGGAGGTGCTTACTGAACAATACTACTGCAAGTGTAAACAATCCCTGGTTTTTACAACCTTGAAATAGAAGTCTTTTGAAAGCATTTTGAGAATGGAGAATAAGCCGGTAACCAGCATTTTCTCATTTCCCCACAATGTTTTCTACCCTGCTGGAAACGAATTTCAATTATTTAGCAACATTTACTTTGTTGTCTGCAAGTGCTTTGAATATTTGGACCATCTAAACTTTTGTTGTTTGGTAAAGGATTAATTATTCGCCTACAATAGTCGTGCAATAACCTGTTGGCATGTAAAAGAGCTACTAAACAAAATATCCAGCTTTAAGACTGAACAACTTTAAAACAGTATGTCCCTGATCTATCGACCAAATGGCATTAACTAACTACTCCATGATCATCATGCTGTTAGTAAATTAAATAATCTGTATATACACATAAGGAATACAATAGTAAATACCCATTGATTTAAAGTACTCAAGACCAACTCTGAGCCTTGTAATTACACAAATCTGTCAAAACAAACTACAGGTCTCAGTAGTTTTTTTTTTTTTTTTTTGTTCTCCGATCTATGCTTTTTACTATCAGGTGACATATGTCAACGTGAACAACAAAAAGTAACAGCATATTCCATGCTAAACTGCACTTCTGTCCATGTTTTCACCTGAATAATTTTATCACCTACAATTTTACAAATTTTGGCAAGAACGCAGTTTTTTACTTATGCTTTCCAATTTGGTAAAGACATCAATGTAGACTAAAATCTCACACGATCAAATATGTACAGACTAATTTGCAAATATCTGCAGAAGTTGCTGAATATGTGATCTGCTTGACCTAATCGAAGCATTTTAAGAATAACATCAGCTCGCTGAAGCTTCCCTCTTTGATTAAAACTTATAACAAGACAAAAATTAGACACTATTGCTTTCTGGTATTCAATGACCCATTTACTGAATCTAAGCTCAGTCATTCTGTTTAAAAGATATGTCAACAGTAACAAAAAGCAACTGCATATTTCAAGCAAAATTGCATTTTTGTAAATGTTTCCACCTTGATAATCCTGATATATTTTTCCATGTAATCAATAATGCATCTACTGAATCTAGGCCCAGTCTTTCTGTTTTAACAGATATGTCTGACACTAACAAAAAGCAACTGCATACTTTTAGCAAAATTGCATTTTTGTCAATGTTTTCAGTAAATAATCTTGAGAGATTTTTTTCGAGGTGGTCAATAATGCATGTACTGAGTCTATGCTCATTGAAACATTCTGTTTGAAAAAAATGTAAACACTAACAAAAAACACTGCATATTCCAAGTAATTTTTTTTGTCATTGTCTTCACCTAGAAATCTTGAGACATATGATTTGGAAAATCTTCACAATAATATAGTTCTTCACGTTACCCTTGTTTAGTTATCAGCAAAAATTTAATCCTATGTACATTTAAGGAAACATTGTATTGTTGAGTTTGGAAAACCAGTTGCTTCATTAGCCTCAGTACATGTATCATGAAAAAAAAATAGAGATATTTGTCTCTGACCTTTCCACAAAAATATATAAAAACTGTTACCTAAAATCAATCTTCAATTCTTATGTTCAAAACACACCACTTAGTATCTCCATAAACTATTTATTGATAAGTTAATCTTAATTAGTGCTTAGAGATTTATATTTACAATTTAAACCAGTCAAGTGAAACCACAGGATTTTGTCCATTTCACTGTGGTACACAAGCATTTCGGTCAAGAAAAGATGCATACTGAAATCACTCAGAAGAAACACAAAGTAAAATGTTTTTAAGACTGTTTAACTCATTACCACACGACAAAATTTTAGGTTTGTCCAAATTGAAACCATTTGCACACAACGAAATAAATGTGACTGAAAATTTGAAATTTGTTTTGTTACCAGCATTTTCTCCTTATCCCACAATGTTTTCAAATAGATTTCTTTTCCAGGGTTGTCAAAAGTAGGGATTGTGTAGTAATGGGTTAACATACAAATCTTTGTGCACAATATCAGTAATGCTGCAGAAAGCTTTTAACAAGACAAGCATGCAAAGCTGATTTCCCAGCATACATGGTAGGCAAAAGTAAATACTGGCAGATAACTCTCAACTGAGACAAACTTTTTTGCATAACAATGACAGGCTGAAAGTTCCTAGCCATATTAAGACACGGAGAAATCTAAAAGTAACAAAGACCAGAAACTGGCCTTTAGATTAATAACAATATGTAAGATTAAATAATTATTTTTTTCATACACAGTCAAGGAGATCAAAATGTCAAGAGTCTCATCAAAGCTGTTGTTCAACCTTTTGAGAATTTTCAAATGACTTTGCATAAATGTTCATAATGGAAAAAATAGCAAGCAACCCTGGGGAATACTACTGTAGCTTAACCGATTACCATACAACAAGTATTTGTCACTTGCAAATGCTTTAAATTTGGGAAATTCGTAGGTTTGTAATTGTTAAATGAGTTAAAGAATTCTTAATTATTGGGCACAAACATTCATGAACACTTTTTGCACAGCAAAGCCTCCAATGAATCACACTGGAGTATGATTCGAATAATCTGGTAACCATAGATTAACCCATTACCACACAATCCCTACTTTTAACGACCCTGAAGAAAGAAGCCTTAGAAAACATTGTGGGAAAAGGAGAAAATGCTGCTAACCAGCATTTTCTCCTTTTCCCACAATGTTTTCTACCCCTCTCAAAACAAATTTCATATTTTCAGTCACTTTTATTTTGTCGTCTGCAAATACTTTTGATTCTGACAAGTCTAAAATATTATCGTTTGATAACAAGTTAAATGACTGAAAACAGTTCATGTCCACTTGAAAATATTTAACCCATTACCACACAATCCTTACTTTTGACACCCCTGAAAGAAGCCTTTTGAAAACATTGTGGGAAAAGGAGGTAACCAGCATTTTCTCCTTTTCCCACAGTGTTTTCTGCCCTTTGCAAAACAGATTTGAAATTTTCAGTCACTTTTATTTTGTCATCTGCAAATGCTTTCGATTTGGACAAAGTTAAAATTTTGTCGTTTGGTAATGAGTTAATATGAAAGCATTGTGAAAAAAAAAAGCATTTGCTCAGACAACCAAATCATGTTTCCTGTCATGTTTCCAGCTTTAGTTACAAAAATTTAAAAATACAACAAAAGTGGGATTTACCAATATGAAAAATAACAATGCTTACTGCAGTCTAAGTATTGTTTCAAATGGATAACTTCTTATTCATAATATGACAACATTTGAAAAAATATTTAGAAGAAAGACAATATCATCTATAAATACTAATAAAACACTATACAAAAAGCATTCTATACATCTTTTTAGTCTGATTTTGCTATGGTCTTTCTGGTCTGATCCTCTTTCTATACCATTTCACCTGTTTCCAAACAGCAGCTTGAATCTGTTTGGTATCCACAATGTCATGTTGCTCATAGCCAATACCTGTGAATATGTACATATATTATTGAGCCATGCTCTATAAAAAAAAAAAAGGAGCTGCAACTGCAAAAATAGACCCAGGTCAGCCTGTGTAGTCTGCCCAGGCTGACATGGGCCCACAATGTTTGCCATTTGAATATCTTCTGTATTTCCATGGACCAGTCTACTTCATGATTCAGTTGAATGTTAGACAAAATGGAGTTTATAGATCCATAATTATTTGATGCCTTGCTTGGTATAATAGATCAAAGAAATGCATTAAGTCTCTTTTTCATAGAGCATGGCCCATATTTTGACAAATATTTATCTTTTTGTGTTTATGCCATGTGGTGAAACAGTGCCAGATTACTAAATGAGTGTATGTGATATTAATGATTTTCACAATTTGAAATGAAATGCTCATTATTATCTACTTCATTTAAACTGACCCAGGTAACAATCATTTACATAAATCAATATTCTATTTTTATCCTCAGCATTGCTCGGCATAATTATTATGTCCAGAATGGTCAAGGAAATATTTCACACAGTTTACGCAAATCAAACCTTTACCTACTAGATATGTTGATCTAAAACTTTCAGTGCAGGACACTTTCTCATTTTTCACACCATATTTTAATACCATGAAAAGTAAAATCATCAGCCTATGAGTATGGCATTTCAAGTTATGTCCTGCATATATTTCCAGTTGAGAAGAACCTATAATTTAAAGTTGCTAATGAATGAATATTTTTCCTGTGCAGAAGGCAAAACCTATTTTCGACTTGTACAAACAAAAAGTTACAATAAGTCATGCTATTAGTCACTTTGTAAATATGTGTTTATAACGAAGAGTAGTCACAATTTTATGCAAAGTTCACCTGATATAAGACATCTGAATTGTCATCTGCAAATGCTTTCAATTTGAAAAAGACAATTTCGAATTGTGTGGTAAAGGGTTAAAAAATACAGCATGCATCTAATTTACATAATTCAAGGGTTTAGAAAAATTAATCTAATAATTCCTTATAGCCAAAAAATCAAGACAGCTGATCATTTTGAATTTCAATTTCATTTTGCCTCCCTATCTCAGAGCATTAATCATTATTTTCATGAAAAAAAAAGGTTTAAAAATATAAAACCTTCAGTATTTTGCCATGTATGCCTGCTTAGCTGCTATCTGGGTTGATTTCCTTAGAAAGTAATTCAATTGCACCTCCCAAATTGCTCTTCCATATTCTTTATATTTGCATCACTAGTGGCTTCAAAAAGCAGCCAGGAAGTTGTCCAACCAGGTTATCTGTAAAAAAATGTTTTATAGAAATACAGTTCATTACATTACAATGTATTAGAATTATCTACCATACAGTGAAAAAATTCAAATTTCAGTCTTTGGTCATAAAGACAATGAAAATAACAAATTATATATGATCCACCAGTCTGCCCAGAAATTCTGTAATTGTTCTATGTTACTTGTAAACACTTGTGAAAATATTCCACCAAAATTGCAAATTTTCCATTTTTGTTGCCATTTTCAAATGTAGCTTGCAGACCTTTGAATTGGTATGTTGTTTCACAGTCACAAACAAGAAGTAGATGGAATTCTGAGGAGAATTTGCAATTTACAAGGGCCCGATTTAGTTTTTAGAATTTAGTTTTTATTGAATTTATCCAATCAAACTGATCCTGCAACTTCAATAAAACAATTGTCACAGTACATATTTTCTATATTTTGATGTTTCCCCACCCAAAATGGTTTGTAACAAGACCCTCTTTAACCCATTACCACACAATCCCTACTTTTGACGCCCCTGAGAAAGAAGCCTTTTGAAAACACTGTAGGAAAAGGTGAAAATGCTGGTAACCAGCATTTTCTCCTTTTTCCACAGTGTTTTCATCCTTCCCAAAACAAATTTCAATTTTTCAGTCACCTTTATTTTATCGTCTGCAAATGCTTTCAATTTGAACCAGTGTAAGATTTTGTCCTTTGGTAATGAGCTAACTATAACCAGAAGACAAAATTTTTATAACTGGTCATAATCGAAAGATGTTGCAGACAACATAATAAATCTTCAAATTAGTAAAAACTTGTATCAAAAAGGGTAGAAATTATTGTGTAAAACAAAGAAAATGCAGGATACTATTATTTTCTTCTTTTCTCACAATGTTTTTCATAGCTTTTTTTCTTTAGTGACCTTAACTGCAGGAATGAATGGTAATTGTTAAAAACTTCTCTTCACCATAACAGAAAAATCAGGCCTGAGTTAATTAGGTAAAATTTGGTAAAGAGCAGAGAAATATATTTTATTGCAGAAAAAGTGAGTCAGACACATGTACATGGATTGGTACTTTCTACCAAACGACAAAATGTTAGGTTTGTCCAAATCTAAAGTATTTGCACATAACAAAATAAATGTGACTGAAAATTTCAAATTTGTTTTGTGAAGGGCAGAAAACATTGTGGGAAAAAGAGAAAATGCTGGTAACCAGCATTTTCTCCTCTTCCCATAATGGTTTCTAAAGGCTTCTTTCTCAGTGGCGTCAAAAGTAGGGATTTTGTGGTAATGGGTTAAGCAAATAACTCAGGTATAACAAAATTTACAAAGATAAAAAGAAAATATGATAGATCTTAATTACCTGAACTCAGTTCCATCCCTCTTGACGTGGTGGGTCATATGGGTCACATTATTTATCATAACAAAATTCACATTTCACATACAAGTATCCACCGTGTCCTTTCTATATTTCTCCAAACAACGCTGTCGTAAGAGAAGGAAACAGGCCAGAGAAGGCAAAATTGACACGCCCTCATTGTTTTCGAAAGAACATCGAATTTAACCTACGTCGGCCAACCTTCAAACTATAACCTGTCGAGGCAACTTCAACATGATCACAAGCCTCAGGCAAATGATCCACAAGCATAGTTATGCCAGTCAAAATGCTAGGGTAAGACTGGGCAGCCTTTCTTTCTGTTTTGCGTGAATCGGCCTTAACTGTAGAGTCGCGAAATTGCATGACAATCTTCTGCACCGGAAGTCTCAATCTCCGAGCAGAGTTGTCGTTCGTTACTCTCACCGTCCGAGAGAGTGCGGAAGTCTTAGAAAAAAAAATCGTTTCTTTTTTTTTATTTTAGATCTATCGGTTACATTAATCGACAAAACACCTATAAAATATTTATATTCTACATAAAATATCATTGTATATTAAAACGAAATAATGCTAAAGATGATTTAATCATGCCGTGTCCGACGTGAATGCCCGACCATTCTCTGCAGCTTACCGAGGCAATTCGATTGTTACAAGTATGTAGTATACCGACATTAGCCGATGTTTCAGAATGCAATAACAGTTGGCCAACCTTACCTGTCTCTTAGAATGCATTTTTAAGCATAAAATCAATCACTATCAACACTTCTTTAATCAGTAAAATTAGTTTAAGCCGTCTTCTTTAGAAGCAGTAGCTTATTTGGTGGACTACTTTTTATGGAGTTAACTGAAATTTTATGGCGGTTATTAGGTATGTTCTTAACCGAATCATAGGCAATGAGTTTGGTTTTTAGACTTATTTATTTTTCGAATTTTGTTTCGAATTTTGGATTTTTTTTTTCGAATTTTGGAATTTTCGTTGACTCTGTGGCGACAACCGCCACAAAAATAACACTATGGTTAAATGGTATTCGAGATTGACTGATAACTTAATTCCATAGACTTACATGTAGGTCAAGAGTTCTTTGATTGCGGAAACAGTTTACAAAGTGGGGAAAATTGCACAAGCTAATCGACTGACGGTAAATCAAAGTTTTAGGCACAGTTGTAAATAAGGAGGTTACATCAGTTCAACTTATGGAAAATTTTGATCACGGATACAAGCACACAGCATAAGGTTGACATAAGGGAAGAGACACATTTCCAGGGTTTGTGCTTACCTAAGGATGCAAAGTCAGTTTAAGAGTGTGGTGAAGGGAAAATGGGAACATCTCACGGATTGATGCTGCAGGATGACTGGCTCGAATTAAAATCACGGTTTTATGGCTTGAGGATACATCTCACTGACTAAGAGAAGGATCTCAATTCCTTAGAAGACGAAACACGTAATGAGGGAATATCCTGTGGACAAAGGACACATCTTGCAAGCCTCGAGTACATCAGACAGGCATGGAGTACAGCCTTACAACTCAGTTTTCGGGTCCCAGGCCACAGTTATTCTCTAAGGTTACATCTCACAGATTTAGGATACGTCTCAGGGACTGAGGGTATCGGCAAACAGGGCAAATGAAAGCATTCGAGAAAGGTCAGTGGTTCAGTGCCTGAGGGTACATCTAACGGACCATACCCACGAGTTTAAAGTCTGAGAGGAAATGTAAAACACTGAGGGAACATTCCACGAACAAAGGATACAATCTCAAGACCTCGGTGTCATTGTTTAAGGTTAGAGTTAAAGACTATGGATATGTCAGTTCAGAGTGGTCTTGAATCCAGGCAATCACATTAGTGTAGATATACAGTTTCAGTGCCTAATGGTAACATCCAACAATCAAGGGTTCCATTTTAAAGACATACATATTAATCAAAAGAATTCTTTCTCGTATAGAGGGTATATCTCATGGACTAAGCTTCATCGAACAGACTGAGGGTAAGAATTAACGGTATTCAATGAAATTCAAACTAAATACCAGAATCTGGGCATCTATTTCCATTTGACCAATCAAGGTAACATCGTATAAAGACAGCAAAACATAATAATGCTTTAAACACGGTAAATCATACTGGCAAGTTCATTTAAGGGGATCGGCTGATCTCATTCATTGAGAGTACAGAGTAATCAACTGAAGGAAAAAGGGCTTGGCTCGCTAAATCTCAAGCATTTGTTGACTCCTTTCTGGGGCTAGGGGTACATGGCACAGACTGATGGTACTGACCGAGAGCTACCTAAACGGAAATATAATTTATGAAACTGACCAAACACTTATTATCTTGAACTGAAAGTATTGAAGTAATAGATATTTCGCGATTGAAATCGATTCCATATCTTTTATTAATCCTAGTAACTATTGCAGCATTTCCAAATCACCATTCTATTGACCTTTAACTTCAAAGATGATTAAATAGTAATTGGGTCCTTAGGGAACTGAACTTGAGACATGGGTTAGCTGGTTTAAATCCCCTGCTCGGCAATGCTTTCTGAGAGTTGATGATACTCGTTTCGACAGAATTAATTCTTCTCTGACCTCTGAGCAGCAAATTTGATAATAGTTATGCGGAAAAGCAGTCAGTGGCTTTGGAAGAATATCGTGCGAAGTACTGGTTACTGAACTCCAGGAAAACATGGGTAAGTGTACTGGCCTCGTAATATAACTCAAATATTGTTGAAAAACGCTGTGAAGCAGTCAATCAACCACTCAATGAATCAATCGTAAAAGACTACTCTCTGGTAGCTCAGTCGTTTATCCACAAGTCTAGAGACAAGGGGGTTGCTAATCCCTGGCAGATTATTTTCGCATTTTTAATGAAATTAACTTCATATCTTCTGTCTCACTGCAGTTCATTGTTTCAACGATGGTTATGTGGAAAAGTAGCCAGTGGCTTTTATAATATTTCCGATATTGACCCTCTAAACATTTTCAACACGTGCTTATTTAACTCTAGGACAATATAGATATTTCGCATTTCCGTCATTAGCCTTACAAATTTAACATTTTCTTCATCCACAATACAACCTTTCCACTATATAGTAAAAATGTCAAAATAAAAAGATCTCTAAAAGTCACTCCCACACACACTTTCTTCCTGTCTGTCACAGTCTCTGTCTTCATATCTCGTAAAATTAAGAGGCTCCTTACTATTCCAGACGTAAAAGTCTTGGGTTAGTGGTTCGACTCCCTCGCTTAAGCTGTTCTAATTTCTTTGTTAAGATCTTTTTTATATGTTCAGTGCGAAAGAATACATTTTTCTCTATCGCCGATCAGTGTTTGGACTTGTCTATGTGGGAAAGCAGACAGTGGTTTCAAACAGGCAATGTGTAAAGTACTGGTAAAAGAAACTTCAATAAAGCATGGGTAGGTGCATGGACCGCCTGAGTATTACCTAATTAATGTTCACATCGTCGGTAAAACACCAGGAAAGAAACTCATCTATCTCCACCAATAAATCAGGAATCTGCACTATCACCGTGACTATCAACTAAACCATCAATACTACCACCACCATTAAAATAATCATCATCATTATCAAAGCAATGATTAAAAGGCATTGAAAACTCCATATCCACAGCTATACAGTTGTTACAAACTCTAAAAGAGTTTAGAAAAAAAAGTTTTCGATTCACATCACTTCCCTGTTGTTGACATATATTTTTGGCCTCAAAATACAGGAAATTTATGCAAAAAATATAGGAGTCAAATTGAAAATTATCGGCTTGCATAGGACTTCTATTAATTTAAAACGCAATAGAATCAAAAGAATAAAGCAGATACAAATTTTACCATGGTCTTATGAATTTTCCCTGGCCTCCACCTCCCCTTACAGCCAGCCCTTTAACTCACCATCTTTTATAACAACATGGATATCTCCTTAAATGGATCCTTCCTTCAATGCAGGTAACACTTATTAAAGCTATGGCTACAAACATTCAAGGCATTGGCATTCGTTATGTGGAAAAGAAGCAAGTGGC
The DNA here is from genome assembly GCA_943736015.1 of Tridacna crocea. NCBI lineage: Eukaryota > Metazoa > Mollusca > Bivalvia > Cardiida > Cardiidae > Tridacna > Tridacna crocea. The sequence continues at coordinate 15,060,003 of OX031062.1, forward strand.
TGTTATGATATTTACCCTCTAACGTTTTCAACATGTGTCTATTAAATTTCAGCACAGTACAGATATTTATCCTTTCCGTCATTAGCCTTACAAATATAGCAATTTCTTCGTCTACAATACAACGTTTCCACTATAAAGTAAAAATGTCAAAACCAAAAGCTCTCTAAAACTTCCTCCCTCACACACTTTCTGCTTCTCTGTTACTGTCCCTCTGTTTTCATATCTCTTAAAGTCCAGAGGCTTCGTTAGTAACATTCCGAACGTAAAACTCTCGCGTTAATGTTTCGACTCCCTAACTAAAGCTGTTCCTTTTGTTTTTAAGATATGTTTTATATTCTTATGTGCAGTGCGACAAGATACTTTTTTCCTTATTGCAGATCGGCGTTTCGACTTGTTTATGTGGGAAAGCAGACAGTGGTTTAAAAGAGACAGAGTGCAAAGTACTGGTAAAAGAAAATTCAATAAAGCATTGACCGCCGGGATATTACGTAAGTGATGTTCAAGTCGGCGTTAAAACACCAAGAAAACAAACATATCTATCTTCACTAATGAATCCGGTATCTCGGCACTACCACCATCACTACCAACTCAACCATCGAAACGACCATCACCATTATTATAATCACAAACATCATCATCAAAACATTTATTAAAAAGCATTTAAAAATCTATAGCTTTGTGGTATGTTCTAGTAAACTCTAAAAGAGACCAGGAAAAATATTTTTCACATTCAAATCAGTTAGCTTTCTTTTAAAAGTATGAACATTTTTCACAGCATTCCTAAACCATCAATTATTTCTTGACATCTGACTACAGAGATATTTGGATATCAATTCGGTGGACAGCGTACAGAACTTGAGACATGGGTAAGCTGGTTTGAATCCCCTGCTCGGCCATTCCTTTTCGAGGTTTTGCGATAGGATTAATTCTTTGCTAGCGTCTCAAAAGCACTTTTGATGATAGTCATATTGAAAAGGAATCAGTATCATCTGGAAAATATCATGCAAAGGATAGGCTACTGAAACTTCAGTAAAGTATGGGTACGTGGTCTGGCTGCCGCGATATGATTGAAAGATTGTTGAAAACGATGTTAAACACATGCAGTCAATCGAATCAGTTCCCCTTCTGTTATTTATCTGAAATATTTCACAGCATTTCCAAATCAACGCATTATCTTCACGTTTAACTCCAAAGATATATTTAACAAGAATTCGGTCCGCATTGCCCGGAACTTGAGGCACGAGTTAACTGGTTTGAATCCCCTGCTTGGCCATTCCTTCCCGAGAGCTGATGATACTCACTGCGACAGCGTTAGTTTCTTATTAACCTCTCAGCAGCAGTTTTGACAATATTCATATGCAAAAGCAGTCAGCTGCTTGGGGAGAATATTGTGCAAAGTATTGGTTACTGAAACTACAGGAACGCATGGGCAAGTGTACTGGCCGCCGCAATATAACTCAAATATCGTTGAAAACGGTGTTAAACACATATAGTCACTCACTCACTCAATCAATCAATTGTCAAAAACTAGTCATTTATCCAAAGGCCTAGAGACAAGGGGTCGCCAATCCCTAGTTCGGAAGATTTTTTCCCCCATGTTTGATGAAATTGCAAATCTTCTCTCTCACTACTGTTCATTGTTTCAACGATGATTATGTGAAAAAGAGGTCGACGGTATGAGTATTAATTCTGATATTTACCCTCAGAACTCTTTTTAATACATGCCTATTAAAATCTAGCACGATACATGTATTTCGATTTTCTGTCATTAACCTTTCCAAATATAACAATTTTTTCATCCACAATGGAACCCTGCCACTATAAGGTAAAAGAGTCGAAATCAAAAGCGCTTTCCAACTTTCCATTTTACAAACTCTCTCTATCTCTGTCTTACTATATCCCACTCTCTGTATGTCTGTCTGTTTGGCTGCTTGTCATTTTCTCGTTGTTGTTTCTCTCTCCCTCTCTCTCTCTGTATGTCTGTCTGTTTCTCTGCCTATAATTCTCCCTTTCTCTCTCTCTATCTATCTATCTATCTATCTAGCTATCTTAAAATCGAGAGGCTTCCTTAGTGTCTTTTGGTCGAAAAAGTTTCGAGTTGATGGTTCGACCCCCTACCTAAAGCTGTTCCAATTTCTTTTTAAGGTCTTTTTTTATATGTTAAGTATCCCATGATTCGTTCTTGCTTATAATCGATCAATAGTTCCACCTGTTTATGTGGAAAGGAGCCAGTGGTTTTAAAAAGACAATGTGCGAAGTACTGGTAAAAGAAACTTCCTTAAAGCATGGGTAGGTGCATTGACCGCCCGGACATTATGCAAGTAATATTGGAAACAAATCTATCTCCACCAATAAATCAGGAATCGGCACTACCGCCATCTCTACCGACTCGGCCAAAAGTTGCATTTAATCATATATTGAGAACTTTTGTTTCTTCGGAATGTCAAAAATTAAAGGCTGAGGTCGATATTGAGAGTGATTGTATATAGGATTGCATAGAGCGATTCGATAACTATGATCTAACCAGTACATTTTAGGTGTGTCAGGAACGGTTGTAACATGTAATAGCAAAAAACAAATTTCAGAATAGTAATTAACTAATGATCTACATCTATTTCAAATCATTCAACATTCAAGCTTATGGTCTGAAGGAACATACCAACATACGATAATTCATACTGGCAGAGGGTAAGAACTACTGAAGGAGGATTAATCTAAAATACAGAATGCAGTTTTGGAGGAAAGGAGATAAACTCTGCGCGGCCTGTGGACTTGAGGAAACCATTAAGAGAGGGTAAGCTATAATATCTGGTCAGTGAAAGGGAGTGAGAGAGATAGAGACAGAGACACAGAGAGGGAGAGACAGAGAGAGACTGAAAGAAAGAGAGCGAGACAGAGAGTAAGACAGAGAGCCCGACAGATAGTGACTATAAGAGGCAGAGAGATAGAGTCAGAGACAGGCTGAGAGAGAAAGATTGAACCAGAGAGAGGCCGAGCAAGAAAGAAGACAAGGATAAAGCAAGAGAGAGAGGGGGAGGATAGACAGATGCCGAGAGAAAAAGAGAGAAAGAGAAAGTGACAGACAGAAGCAGAGCGACAGACACAGAGAGAAAGAAAGGAAGAAAGGAGTGAGGTCGAAAGAAAAAGGGAGTCAGGAGAAGAGAGTAAATGGTAAGACAGAATAATAGAGAAACAGCCAGAGAGAAAGGAAACGTTAGAAATAGATAGAAGGAAATAGCGAGAGAGACATATGACAGAAAAGAATGAGTGAATGAGCAGAATGACTGAGATATAAAGGGATGGAAGAGAGAAAGACAGTCTAAAGAGATAGACAGAACGACAAGGGAGTAGGGAAGGGAGTAAGAGTGGTAGAGTAGAAAGAGAAAGAGGACAACCTGTTTTGGGATAAAACCTAATGTCGAAGAATAGAAAGGGCACATTTAAATGCCAAAACAACGACAGTAAAAAAATAGCACTATGGTTAAATGGTATTCGAGATTGACTGATACCTTAATTCAATAGACTTTTATGTAGGTCAAGAGTTCTATGATTGCGGAAACAGTTTACAAAGTGGGGAAAATTGCACAAGCTAATCGACTGAAGGTAAATCAAAGTTTTTGGCACATTTGTATATAAGGAGGTTACAGCAGTTCAACTTGTGGACAATTTTGATCACAGATACAGGCACACAGCATAAGGTTGACATAAGGGAAGAGACACATTTCCAGGGTTTGTCCGTACCTAAGGATGCAAAGTCAGTTTAAGAGTGTGGTGAAGGGAAAATGGGAACATCTCACGGATTGATGGTGGATGATGACTTGCTGGAATTAAAATCACGGTTTTATGGCCTGGGGATACATCTCGCGTTCCTTAGAAGACGAAACACGTAATGTGGGAATATCCTGTGGACAAAGGACACATCTTGCAAGCCTCAAGTACATCAGACAGGCATGGAGTACAGCCTTACAACTCAGATTTCGGGTCTCAGGGCACAGTGACTCTCTAAGGTTACATCTCACAGATTTAGGATAAGTCTCAGGGACTGAGGGTATCGACAAACGGCAAATGAAAGCATTCGAGAAAGGTCAGTGGTTCAGTGCTTGAGGGTACATCTATCGGACCATAGCAACCAATTTAAAGTCTGAGAGGAAATGAAAACACTGCGGGAACATTCCACGAACAGAGGATACAATCTCAAGAACTCGGTGTGATGGTTTAAGGTTCGAGTTAAAGACTATGGATATGTCAGCTCAGACTGTGGGTGCAGGCTCTTGAATCCGGGCGATCACATTAATGTAGATATACAGTTTCACTGCCTAATGGTAATTTCCAACAACCAAGGGTTCCATTTTGAAGACATACATATTAATCAAAAGAATTCTTTCTCGTATAGACAGTACATCGCATTGACTAAGCTTCATCGGACAGACTGAGGGTAAGAATTGACGGTATTCAATAAAAATCAAACTAAATACCAGAATCTGGGCATCTATTTCCATTTGACCAATCAAGAAAACATCTTACAAAAAGAGGAAAACATAATAATGGTAGGGGGATCGGCTGATGTCATTCATTGAGAGTACAGAGTAATCAACTGAAGGAAAAAGGACTTGGCTGACTAAATCTCAAGCATTTGTTGACTCCTCTAAGGGGGCTAGGGGTACATCGCACAGACTGATGGTACTGACCGAGAGCTACCTAAACGGAAGTATAATTTATGAAACTGACCAAACACCTACGATCTTGAACTGAAAGTATTTCAAACGTTTTGAAGGTATAGATATTTCGCGATTGAAATCGATTCCATATCTTTTATTTATCTTAGTAACTATCGCAGCATTTCCAAATCTCCACTCTTTTGACGTTAAACTCCAAAGATGATTAAATAGTAATTGGGTCCGTAGGGAACTGAACTTGAGACATGGGTTAGCTGGTTTAAATCCCCTGCTCGGCAATGCTTTCTGAGAGTTGATGATACTCATATCGACAGAATTAATTCTTCTCTAACCTCTGAGCAGCAGATTTGACAATAGTTATACGGAAAAGCAGTCAGTGGCTTTGGAAAAATATCGTGCGATACTGAACTCTAGGAAAACATGGGTAAGTGTACTGGCCGCCGTAATTTAACTCAAATATTGTTGAAAACGCTGTGAAGCAGTCAATCAACCACTCACTGAATCAATCGTAAAAGACTAGTCTCTGGTAGCTCAGTCGTTTATCCACAAGTCTAGAGACAATGGGGTCGCCAATCCCTGGCACGGCACATTATTTTCTCATATTTAATGGAATTAACTTCATATCTTCTGTTTAACTGCAGTTCATTGTTTCAACGATGGTTATGTGGAAAAGTAGCGAGTGGCTTTTATAATATTTCCGATATTTACCCTCAAAACATTTTCAACACGTGCTTATTAAACTCTAGAACCCTATAGATATTTCGCATTTCCGTCATTAGCCTTACAAGTTTAACAACTTCTTCATCCACAATACTACTTTTCCACTATAAAGTAAAAATGTCAAAATCAAAAGCTCTCTATAACTCACTACCACAAACACTTTCTTCCTGTCTGTCACAGTATCTCTGTCCTGATATCTCGTAAAATTAAGAGGATCCTTACTGTTCCAGACGTAAAACTCTTGGGTTAGTGGTTCGACTCCCTCGCTTAAGCTGTTCTAATTTCTTTGTTAAGATCTTTTTTTATATGTTCAGTGCGAAAGAATACATTTTTCTCTATCGCCCATCAGCGTTTTGACTTATGTGGCAAAATAGACAGTGGTTTCAAACTGGCAATGTGTAAAGTACTGGTAAAAGAAACTTCAATAAAGCATGGGTAGGTGCATGGACCGCCTGAGTATTACCTAATTAATGTTCACATCGTCGGTAAAACACCAGGAAAGAAACTCATCTATCTCCACCAATAAATCAGGAATCGGCACTATCACAGTGACTATCAACTAAACCATCAATACTACCACCACCATTATAATAATCATCATCATTATCAAAGCAATTATTAAAAGGCATTGAAAAAAACTCCATATCCACAGCTATACAGTTGTTACAAACTCTAAAAGAGTTTAGAAAAGAAAGTTTTCGATTCACATCACTTACCTGTTGTTGATATATATTTTTGGCCTCAAAATACAGGAAATTTATGCAAAAAATATAGGAGTCAAATTGCAAATTATCGGCTTACAAAGGACTTCTATTAACTTAAAACGCAATAGACTCAAAAGAATAAAGTAGATACAAATTTTACCATGGTCTTATGAATTTTCCCTGGCCTCCACCTCCACTTACCGCCAGCCCTATAAATCACCATCTTTCATAACAACATGGATATCTCATTAAATGGATCCTTCTTTCAATGCAGGCAACACTTATTAAAGCTATAGCTACAAACATCCAAGGCATTGGCATTCGTTATGTGGAAAAGAAGCAAGTGGCTTTTACAATATTTACCCTCTAACGTTTTCAACATGTGTCTATTGAAATCTAGCACGGTACAGATATTTATCCTTTCCGTCATTAGCCTTACAAATTTAACAATTGCTTAGTCCACAATACAACCTTTCCACAGTAAAAATATCAAAATCAAATTCTCTCTAAAACTCCCTCCCTCACACGATTTCTGCTTCTCTGTTGCAGTCTCCCTGTTTTCATATCTCTTAAAATCCAGAGGCTTCGTTAGTAACATTCCGAATGTAAAACTCTCGCGTTGATGGTTCGACTCCCTAGCTAAAGCTGATCCATTTTCTTTTTAAGATCTGTTTTATATTCTTATGTTCAGTGCGACAGGATACTTTTTTCTTTATCGAAGATCAGCGTTTCGACTTGTTTAAGTGGGAAAGCAGACAGTGGTTTTAAAGAGACAGAGTGCAAAGTACTGGTAAAGGAAAATTCAATAAAGCATTGACCGCCGTGATATAACGTAAGTAATGTTCAAGTCGGCGTTTATACACCAAGAAAACAAACATATCTATCTTCACTAATAAATCCGGTATTTCGGCACTACCACCATCACTACCAACTCAACCATCGAAACGACCATCACCATTACTATAATCATCAACATCATCATCCAAGCATTTATTAAAAAGCATTTAAAAATCTTTAGATTTGTAGTATGTTCTAGTTAACACTAAAAGAGATCAGGAAAAATAATTCTTCCCATTCAAATCAGTTAGCTTTCTTTTAAAAGTATAAACATTTTTCACAGCATTCCCAAACCATCAATTATTTCTTGACACCTGACTAAAGAGATATTTGGATATCAATTCGGTGGACAGCGTACAGAATTTGAGACATGGGTAAGCTGGTTTGAATCCCCTGCTCGGCCATTTCTTTTCGAGGTTTTGCGATAGGATTAATTCTTTGCAAACGTCTCAAAAGCACCTTTGATGATAGTCATATTGAAAAGGAATCAGTATCACCTGTAAAATATCGTGGAAAGAATTGGCTACTGAAACTTCAGTAAAGTATGGGCAAGTGCTCTGGCTGCCGCGGTATGATTGCAAGATTGTTGAAAACGATGTTAAACACAGTCGATCAATCAAATCAGTTCCCTTTCTGTTATTTATCTGAAATATTTCATAGCATTTCAAAATCAACGCATTATCTTCACGTTTAAGTCCAAAGATTATTAACCCATTACCACACAATCCCTACTTTTGACGCCCCTGAGAAAGAAGCCTTTTGAAAACACTGTGGGAAAAGGAGAAAATGCTGGTAACCAGCATTTTCTCCTTTTCCCACAGTGTTTTCTACCCTTCCCAGAACAAATTTCAATTTTTGAGTCACCTTTATTTTGTCGTCTGTAAATGCTTTCAATTTGGACCAGTCTAAAATTTTCTTGTGTGGTAAAGAGTTAAACAAGAATTCGGTCCGCATTGCCCGGAACTTGAGGCACAAGTTAGCTGGTTTGAATCCCCTGCTCGGCCATTCCTTCCCGAGAGCTTGGAATCAACTGCTTGGGAAGAATATCGTGCAAAGTATTGGTTACTGAAACTACAGGAACGCATGGGCAAGTGTACTGGCCGCCGCAATATAACTCAAATATAGTTGAAAACGGAGTTAAACACATATAGTCACTCACTCACTCACTCAATCAATCAATTGTCAAAAAGTAGTCGTTTATCCAAAGGTCTAGAGACAAGGGGTCGCCAATCCCTAGTTCGGAAGATTTTTTTCCCATATTTGATGAAATTGCAAATCTTCTCTCTCACTACTGTTCATTGTTTCAACGATGATTATGTGCAAAAGAGGTCGACGGCATGAGCATTAATTCTGATATTTACCCTCAGAACTATTTTTAATGCACGCCTATTAAAATTTAGCACGATACATATATTTCGATTTTCTGTTATTAACCTTTCCAAATATAAAAATTTCTTCAACCCCAAAGGAACCCTGCCACTATAAAGTAAAAGTGTCGAAATCAAAAGCGCTTTCCAACTTTCAATTTTACAAACTCTCTCTGTCTCAGTCTTTCTATATCCCACTCTCTGTATGTCTGTCTGTTTGTCTGCCTGTCATTCTCTCGTTGTTGCTCTGACTTTCTCTCTCTCTCTCTCTCTCTCTCTCTCTGTATGTCAGTCTGTTTCTCTGCCTATAATTCTCTCGTTCTCTCTCTCTCTCTATCTATCTAGCTATCTTAAAATTGAGAGGCTTTCTTAGGGTCTTTTGGTCGAAAAAGTTTCGAGTTGATGGTTCGACTACCTACCTAAAGCTGTTCCAATTTCTTCTTAAGGTCTTTTTTTTATATGTTAAGTACTGCATGATTCGTTCTTACTTATAATCGATCAACAGTTACACTTGTTTATATGGAAGGAGATAGTGGTTTAAAAAAGAGAATGTGCGAAGTACTGGTAAAAGAAACTTCCTTAAAGCATGGGTAGGTGCATTGACCACCAGGACATTATGCAAGTAATTGAAACTGCGTTAAAAAACCAAGAAAACAAACACATCTATCTCCACCAATAAATCAGGAATCGGCACTACCACAATCTCTATCGACTCGACCAAAAGTTGCATTTAATCATATGTTGCAAACTTTTGTTTCTTCGGCATGTTAAAAATTAAAAGCTGAGTTCGATACTGATAGTGACCGTATTTAGGATTGCACAGAGCGATTCGATAACTATGATCTAACCAGTACATTTTAGGTGTGTCAGGAACGGTAGTAACATGTAATGGCAAAAGACAAATTTCAGAATAGTAATTAACTAATGATCTACATCTATTTCAAATCATTCAACATTCAAGCTTATGGTCTGAAGGAACATACCAACATACGATAATTCATACTGGCAGAGGGTACGAACTACTGAAGGAGGATTAATCTAAAATACAGAATGCAGTTTTGGAGGAAAAGAGATAAACTCTGCGCGGCCTGTGGACTTGAGGAAACCATTAAGAAAGGGTAAGCTATAATATCTGGTTAGTGAAAGGGAGAGACAGAGAGATAGAGACAGACTGAAAGAGAGAGCGAGACAGAGAGTAAGACAGAAAGCCCGACAGATAGTGACTAAAAGAGGCAGTCAGGGAGAGGCTGAGAGAGAACGATTGAGCCAGAGAGAGGCCGAGAAAGAAAAGGATAATGCAAGAGAGAGGAGGGAGGACAGACAGATGCCGAGAGAAAAAGAGAGAAAGAGAGAGTGAAAGACATAAGCAGAGAGACAGACAGAGAGAGGAAGAAAGGAAGGAGGGAGTGAGATCGAAAGAAAAAGGGAGTCAGGAGAAGAGAGGAAATGGTTAGACAGAATAATAGAGAAACAGACAGAGGGAAAGGAAACGTTAGAAATAGATAGAAGGAGATAGCGAGAGAGACATATGAAAGGAAAGAATGAGTGAATGAGAAGAATGACTGAGATATAAAGGGATGGAAGAGAGAGAGACAGTCTAGAGAGATAGACAGAACGACAAGGGAATAGGGAAGGGAGTAAGAGTGATAGAGTAGAAAGAGGACACCCCGTTTTGGGATAAAACCTAATGTCAAAAAATAGACAGGGCACATTTAAATGCCAAAAGAACGACAGTAAAAAATAGCACTATGGTTAAATGGTATCCGAGATTGACTGATAACTTAATTCCATAGACTTACATGTAGGTAATGAGTTCTATGATTGCGGAAACAGTTTGCAAAGTGGGGAAAATTGCACAAGCTAATCGACCGAAGGTAAATTCAAGTTTTAGGCATAGTTGTAAATAGGGAGGTTACATCAGTTCAACTTACGAAAAATTTTGATCACGGATACAGGCACATAGTCTAGTATAAGGTTGGTATAAGGGAAGAGACACATTTCCAGGGTTTGTGCGTACCCAAGGATGCAAAGTCAGTTTAAGAGTGTGGTGAAAATGGGAACATCTCACGGGTTGATGGTGGAGGATGACTGGCTGGAATTAAAATCACGGTTTTATGGCCTAAGGATACATCTCACTGACTATGAGAAGGATCTCAATTCCTTAGAAGACGTAACACGTAATGTGGGAATATCCTGTGGACAAAGGACACACCTTGTAAGCCTCGAGTACATCAGACTGGCATGGGGTACAGCCTTACAACTCAGATTTCGGGTCTCAGGGCACAGTTACTCTCTAAGCTTACATCTCCCAGATTTAGGGTACCTCTCAGGGACTGAGGGTATCGGCAAACAGGGCAAATGAAAGCATTCGAGAAAGGTCAGTGGTTCAGTGCCTGAGGGTACATCTAACGGACAATAGCCACGAGTTTAAAGTCTGAGAGGAAATGTAAAACACTGAGGGAACATTCCACGAACATAGGATACAATCTCAAGAACTCGGTGTGACGGTTTAAGGTTTGAGTTAAAGACTATGGATATGTCAGCTCAGACTGGGGGTGCAGGCTCTTGAATCCGGGCGATCCCATTAATGTAGCTATACAGTTTCACTGCCTAATGGTAACTTCCAACAATCAAGGGTTCCATTTTAAAGACATACATATTAATCAATAGAATTCTTTCTCGTATAGACGGTACATCTCATTGACTCAGCTTCATCGAACAGACTGAGGGTAAGAATTGACGGTATTCAATAAAAATCAAACTAAATACCAGAATCTGGGCATCTATTTCCATTTGACCAATCAAGGTAACATATCTTATGCAGAGAGGAAAACATAATAATGGCTCAAAAACGGTAAATCATAGTGGCAAGTTCATTTACGGGGATCGGCTGATCTCATTCATTGAGAGTAGAGTGATCAACTGAAAGAAAATGGACTTGGCTGACTAAATCTCAAGCATTTGTTGACTCCTCTCAGGGGCTAGGGGTACATCGCACAGACTGATGGTACTGACCGAGAGCTACCTAAACGGAAGTATAATTTATGAAACTGACCAAACACCTACTATCTTGAACTGAAAGTATTTCAAACGTTTTGAAGGTATAGATATTTCGCGATTAAAATCGATTCCATATCTTTTATTTATCTTAGTAACTATAGCAGCATTTCCAAATCACAACTCTATTGACGTTTAACTCCAAAGATGATTAAATAGTAATTGGGTCCGTAGGGAACTGAACTTGAGACATGGGTTAGCTGGTTTAAATCCCCTGCTCGACAATGCTTTCTGAGAGTGATACTCATTTTGACAGAATTAATTCTTCTCTAACCTCTGAGCAGCAGATTTGACAATAGTTATGCGGAAAAGCAGTCAGTGGCTTTGGAAGAATATCGTGCGAAGTACTGGTTACTGAACTCCAGGAAAACATGGTTAAGTGTACTGGCCACCGTAATTTAACTCAAATATTGTTGAAAACGCTGTGAAGCAGTCAATCAGCCACTCACTGAATCAATCGTAAAAGACTAGTCTCTGGTAGCTCAGTCGTTTATCCACAAGTCTAGAAACAATGGGGTCGCCGATCCCTGGCACGGCACATTATTTTCGCATATTTAATGAAATTAACTTCATATCTTCTGTCTCACTGCAGTTCATTGTTTCAACGATGGTTATGTGGAAGTGTAGCGAGTGGCTTTTATAATATTTCCAATATTTACCCTCAAAACATTTTCAACACGTGCTTATTAAACTCTAGAACCATATAGATATTTCGCATTTCCGTCATTAGCCTTACAAGTTTAACAATTTCTTCATCCACAATACTACTTTTCCACTATAAAGTAAAAATGTCAAAATCAAAAGCTCTCTATAACTCACTACCACAAACACTTTCTTCCTGTCTGTCACAGTATCTCTGTCCTGATATCTCGTAAAATTAAGAAGCTTCTTACTATTCCAGACGTAAAACTCTTGGGTTAGTGGTTCGACTCCCTCGCTTAAGCTGTTCTAATTTCTTTGTTAAGATCTTTTTTTATATGTTCAGTGCGAAAGAATACATTTTTCTCTATCGCCCATCAGCGTTTTGACTTGTTTATGTGGGAAAGCAGACAGTGGTTTAAAACAGGCAATGTGTAAAGTACTGGTAAAAGAAACTTCAATAAAGCATGGGTAGGTGCATGGACCGCCCGAGTATTACGTAATTAATGTTCACATCGTCGGTAAAACACCAGGAAAGAAACTCATCTATCTCCACCAATAAATCAGGAATCGGCACTATCACAGTCACTATCAACTAAACCATCAATACTACCACCACCATTATAATAATCATCATCATTATCAAAGCAATGATTAAAAGGCATTGAAAACTCCATATCCATAGCTATTAAGTTGTTACAAACTCAGAGGAAGAGTTTAGAAAAAAAAGTTTTCTATTCATATCACTTCCCTGTTGTTAATATATATTTTTGGCCTCAAAATACAGGAAATTTATGCAAAAAATATAGGAATCAAATTGAAAATTATTGGCTTGCAAAGGACTTCTATTAATTTAAAACGCAATTGACTCAAAAGAATAAAGCAGATACAAATTTTACCATTGTCTTATGAATTTTCCCTGGCCTCCACCTCCCTTTACAGCCAGCCCTTTATTCACCATCTTTTATAACAACATGGATATCTCATTAAATAGACCCTTCCTTCAATGCAGACAAAGAATGTTCTTAAGAATCTTTGGTGAATATGGGCCCATGTAAAAAAAACCCTCGTCTCTCCCCACCAATAAATCAGGAATCGGCACTATCACAATCACTATCAACTCAACCATCAATACTACCACCACCATTATAATAATCATCATCATTAGCAATGATTAAAAGGCATTGAAAACTCCATATCCATAGCTATTAAGTTGTTACAAACTCTAAAAGAGGTCAGATAAAAAACTTTTTCGATTCACATTACTTCCCTGTTGTTGATAAATCAGAAAAGATTTAACAGCATTTCCAAATCAACACTTCTTCTTGACCTTTGACTACAGAGATGATTAAACAGTAATTCTTTCCGTACCGTACCGAATTTGAGACATGCAATACGCCCAGTGCATTTTGATACATTATATATATTTTTGGCCTCAAAATACGGAACATTTATGCAAAAAATATAGAGTCAAATTGAAAATTATTACAAAGGACTTTTAAACTTAAACTTCTTATTTAAAACGCAATAGACTCAAAGGAATAAAGCAAATACAGAGTTTACCATGATCTTATGAATGTTCCCTGGCCTCTACCTCCCCTTATAGCCAGCCCTTTAAATCACCATCTTATAATAACATGGGTATATCATTAAATGGATCGTTCCTTCAATGCAGGTAGCACCTATTTAAGCTACAGCTACAGATATTCATGGCATTGACGTTTGTTATGTGGAAAAGAAGCGAGTGGCTATTTATATTATTTACCCTCTAACATTTTCAACACGTGTCTATTAAAATCTAGCACGGTACAGATATTTATCTTTTCCGTCATTAGCCTTGCAATTTAACAATTTCTTCGTCCACAATACAACCTTTCCACTATAAAGTAAAAATGTCAAAATCAAAGGCTTTCTAAAACTCCCTCACACGCTTTCTGCCTCTCTGTTATTGTCTCTCTGTTATTACATCTCTTAAAATTTTAGCAAACTCTAAAAGAGGTCAGGAAAAAAATATTTTCTTTCAATTCAAATCAGTTAGCTTTCTTTTATAAATATGAACATCTTTCACAGCATTCCCAAACCAACACTTTTTCTTGACATTTGACTACAGAGATATTTGGATATCAATTCGGTCCATAGCGTCCAGAACTTGAGACATGGGTACTGGTTTGAATCCCGTGCTCGGCCATTTCTCTTTTACGTTTGATGATAGTTCTTGCGACGGGAATAATTCTTCGCTAGCGTCTCTAAAGCACTTTTGATACTAGTAATGTTGAAAAGGAGTTAGTATAGTATCTGGGAAATATCGTGCAAAGGACTGGTTACTAAAACTTAAGTAAAGTATTATAGTTGCACTGGTCGCCGGGATAAAATTGAAATATTGTTGAAAACTGCGATAAACACATGCAATCAATCAATTTCCCTCTATTTCACAGCATTTCCAAATCAACGCATTATCTTCACGTTTAACTCCAAAGATTATTAAACAAGAATTCGGTCCGCATTGCCCGGAACATGAGGCACGGATTAGCTAATTTGAATCCCCTGCTCGGCCATTCCTTTCCGAGAGCTGATGATACTCACTGCGAGAGCATTAGTTTTCCTCTGACCTCTGAGCAGCAGTTTTGACCTCAGTTATGTGGAAAAGCAGTCAATGGCTTGAGAAGAATATCGTTCGAAGTATTGGTTACTGAAACTACAGGAACGCATGGGCAAAATTTTAATTATTGTAATGGGCGCCGCAATATAACTCAAATGTATTTGAAAACGGTGTTCAACACATATACTCAGTCAATCAATCAATCAATTGTCAAAGACTAGTTTGGTAGCTCAGGCGTTTATCCACAGGTCTAGAGACAAAGGGTTCGCCATTCCCTAGTTCGAAAGATTTTTTCCCATATTTGGTTAATTGCAAAACTTCTGCCTCGCTGCTGTTCATTGTTTTACCGATGACTACCTGTAAAAAGAAACCGATAGCTGCAACATTTATTTTGATGTTAACCCTCAAAAAACTTTTAACGCATGTCTATTAAAATCTAGCCCAGAGCATATATTTCGCTTTTCTGTCTCTTAAAATCAAGAGTCTTCTGAACATTCCAGACATAAAACTCGCGGGTTGATGGTTCGACTCCCTAGCAAAAACTGTTCAAAGTTCTTTGTTAAAATCTTTTTTATATGTTCAGTGCGACTGGATTCATTTTTTCTTTATCGCCGATCAACGTTACGGCTTATGTGGTAAAGCAGACAGTGGTTTAAAAAAAGAAAATGTGGAAAGTACTGGTAAAACAACCTTCGGTAAGCATGGATAGGTGCACTGACTGCCGGGATATAACGTAACAAAGTCGACTTTAAAACACAAAGAAAACAAACACATCTATCCCCACCAATGATTCAGTAATCTGCACCATTAAAACTACCACCACTATTATAACTATAATCATCATCATTTCCAAGGCAATTATTAAAAATCATTAAAAACCATGGCTATCAAGTTGTCATAAACTCTGAATGAGTTACGAAAAAAAAAAACTTTCTCGATTCACAGCAGTTCCCTGTTCTTCATGAATCTGAAAACCTGTCACATCATGTTCAAATCAACACCTTTTCTTGACATTTGACTGCAAAGATGATTAGACAGCAATTTGGTCGGTGCCGTACAGAACTTGAGACCTGCAACCCGCCCAGTGCATTTTGATGCAATATACTGTATATATATTTAGCCTTAAAATACAGGAAGTTAATGCAAAAAAATATAGTCAAATTGAAAATTACCGGCTTACAATGGACTTCTGTTAACAATAAAACGTACAATTAACTCGAAACGCAACAGACTATAAGCAATAAAGCAAATACAAATTTTACCAAAGTCTGATGAATTTTTCCTGGCCTCCTTCTCCCCTTACAGCCAGCCCTTTAAATCACCATCTCTATTATAACAACTTGGATATCTCATTTCATGTTATTTTTTTATTTCCTATATTTTTTTACGTCAGCAAACAAGTCTGTTTGACCAGCACAAGTCATTTAAATTACTGACCAGAATGAAATCATACCAAATGTAGAAATGCATAAGAAGTTCAGAAATACAAGACAAAATAAGAAAAATAGGAACAATGAACAAACTGCACATGCGTTAGCTGGTTTGAATCCCCTACTCGGCCATATTTTTTTTTCGTTAGAGCTTTGATGACACACATTGCGACAGGATTAATTGTTCTTTAACCTTTCAAAAACAATTTTGACAAAAGTTATGTTGAAAAGCAGTCAGAAGCCTGGGGAAAATCTTGTGAAAAAGACTGGTTAGTGAAACTTAAAAAAAAGACATGGGTAGGTGCCCTGGCTGCTGCCAAAAACCTGAAGTATTGCTGAAAACGGTGTTAAACAATTACACTCAATCAATCAAATCATGCAGTCTCCATGCTTCTATTTATCTAAAATATTTCATAGCATTTCTAAATCAACACTTCGCGTTTTACTCCAAAAATGAGCAATTCGGTCCGCATTGAACGGAACTTGAGACATGGGTTAGCTGGTTTGATTCCCCTGCTCGGCCATTCCATTCCTTTCTGAGCAGCAGTTTTGACAATAGTAATGTGGAAAAGCAGTCAGTGCATTGTGAAGAATATCCTTTGAAGTCCGGTTACTGAACTCCAGGAAAACATGAGTTGTATAACTAAAATATCGTTTAAAACGTTGTTAAACACACACACAGTCAGCAAATCTCTTAATCACTCAATGTCAAATACTACTTCGGAAGCTCAGCCGTCTATATACAGAACTAGAGACAATGGGATCGCCAATCCCTAACCTGTAAGAGTATTTTCCATTATTTAATGACATTTATTACAATTCTTATCTCTCACTGCTGTTCAACGTTTCAACGATGGTTAAGTGGAACTTACAACCTTTCCAATATAAAGTAGAAATATCAAAATCAAAAGCTCTCTCACGCTAACTCCCTCACACACCTTCTGCCTCTATGTCTCAGTAACTGTCTCTCGGTCTTTATATTTCTTAACCCATTACCACACACGTGACAGTCCCTACTTTTGACGATCCTGAGAAAGAAGCCTTTAGAAAACATTGTGGGAAAGGGAGAAAATGCTGGTAACCAGTGTTCTACCCTTCACAAAACAAATTTCAAATTTTCAGTCACTATAATTTTGTCGTCTGCAAATGCTTTCAATTTGGACCAGTCTAAAATATGGTCGTTTGGTAATAGCAATTGAGTCCGTAGCGAACGGAACTTGAGACACGGTTAGTTGGTTTAAACCCCCTGCTCGGCCATGCTTTTCTGAGAGTTGATGATACTCATTTCGACAGAATTCATTCTTCTCTAATCTCTGAGCAGCAGATTTGACAACAGTTATGCGGAAAAGCAGTCAGTGGCTTTGGAAGAATATCGTGCGAAGTACTGGTTACTGAACTCCAGGAGAACATGGGTAAGTGTACTGGCCGCCGTAATATAACTCAAATATTGTTGAAGACGCTGTGAAGCAGTAAATCAACCACTCAATGAATCAATCGTAAAAGACCAGTCTCTGGAAGTTCAGTTGTTTATCCACAAGCCTAGAGACAAGGGGGTCGCTAATCCCTGGCACGGCAGATTATTTTCGCATATTTAATGAAATTAACTTCATATCTTCTGTCTCACTGCAGTTCATTGTTTCAACGATGGCTATGTGGAAAAGAAGCGAGTGGCTTTAATAATATTTCCGATATTTACTCTCTAAACATTTTCAACACGTGCTTATTAAACTCTAGCACAATATAGATATTTCGCATTTTTGTCATTTACCTTACAAATTTAACAATTTCTTCATCCACAATAGAACTTTTCCACTATAAAGTAGAGATGCCAAAATCAAAAGCTCTCTTAAACTCACTCTCTCACGTAGTCTCTGCCTCTCTGTCACAATCTCCCTGTCTTCATATCTCTTAAAATCCGTAGGCTCCATCAGTAACTTAAGATTCCGGACATAAAACTCGCGGGTCGATGGTTCCATTCCCTACCTAAAGCTGTTCCAATTTCTTTTTAAGATCTATTTTTAATGTTCAGTGGGACAGGATTCATTTTCCTTTATCGGCGACCAACGTTTCGACTTGTTTATTTGGAAAGCAGACAAAGGTTTTAAAAAGATAATGTGCAGTTTACTGGTAACAGTGACTTCAATAAAGTATTTGTAGATGCAATGGCCACCGGGATATTAAGAAGGCCATGCAATATTGACGTCGGCGTTGAAATACCCTGAAAACTCAGATGTCTATCTCCACCAATTAATCAGGAATCTGCAATACCATAATCACTACCAACTCAACAATCAATCACCATAATAATCATCATCATCATCATCATCATCATCAGATCAGTGATAAAAAAGTATATGAAAAACAGTTTTGTGTTAAGTTTCAGCAAATTCTAAAATGAGGAAAGAAAAATCGATTCAAATCAGTTCACCTTCTCTGATTAATCTGAAAATCTATCAAAACATTCCCAAATCGACACTATTTCTTGACCTTTTACTACAGAGATATTTGAATATCAGTCGGTCGATAGCCTACAGAGCATGTGTTAGCTGGTTCGAATCCCCTGCTCGGCCATTTCTTTCCGAGGTTTGATGATACTAATTGCGACAGATTTAGTTCTTCTCTAACCTCTCTAGAAAAATTAGGACAATAGTCATGTTGAAAAGCTTTCAGTGGCTTGGGATGCATATCATGCAACTAAAATATTGTTCAGAATATTTTTAAAATGGTGCTTAATACATTCAATCAATCAATCAACCTTAATGACCATTTCGATGGCTTAGTCTTTTTTGAGACGAGGGCGTCGCCAATTACACGCTCGGAAAATTACGTCCCAGGTTTGATGATAGTTATTGCGAAAGGATTCATGAATTCTTTTCTTTTCCTGTCGGTCATTGTTTCAACGATTGTTATGTGGAAAAGAAGCCAATGGCTACAAGGTGTGGTGATGGTCATTGAGACATAAGTCATTCTTGACACATCGCCAGTCAGTGCACATGTTGACAGTTGTTATGTCGGGAAGTAGCCAGTGGCTTGGAAAAATTTGTGAGTAGTACTGGTCAAAAACAAACACAGGAAGATACTTAAGATAGATTCAAAAGCGGGGCCTATTACCTTATGTACTGTCAAAATGGCATTAGACACCAAAGTAACTCATAAAGTTCCCTTCATCACTACAAAATCATCATCAGCATCATCCCAGCTATGAGGGGAAAAATCATTGTATCGATTCAAATCAATTCCCCTTTTTCAACTGATTTGTCGCTTTTCCACAGTATATCGAAAAAAAAGTTAATCTCATTTTCAGCTTTGAATCTATTTCGAAATCACTGAACATAATTTCAGTATACACGTTACACTTCCAGTGATGCATGTAGAAACTTCAAAATATGGCACACATGCCCCCTAACCCTAACAAAAAGAGGGCACTCTAATCCGAAAATGGGGCATTTGACCTTTTTTCCTTTTTAAGAATATGATAGGTATAATTGGTTAGATAAAGGCATGCGACAATAAATGTAAGATGCGCGTCTTTTTTAAGGCATCACACAATGATTTAACTCGTACAAACAGCAGTGTTCCCTATAGGTATTTATTTCAAGGATACACTATATCCTGACCTGTAAATCTGGGGTACATTTAATATTAGAGACTATGAAATTTTAGTTCCCAAACTAGACGTAAAGCAATCCATGTTGATGACTTGCAGCAAAAAAAAGTATTTGTAATTAAGAAGTTTAAGTAAAATTTCTGATTAAAGTCATTTAAAAGCTGAAAAGAAAGTCAGAAGTGACTCTGATCGGACAATGTTAAAAAGACATTCAGTTGTGTCATAGGTTTCCGCGTGTTTTTAACCTATTAATTATGTCTGTTAATTTTTCAAGGTAAATATTTCCGCACGGTTTGACAAAAATTTGTCAATATGCGTAACAAGTAACTTCAAAAACTGTCATTTTGCAAAAAATAAGCGTATAAAGGCTTTTCCCCCCATTACCTGAGGTCTCGCGTGTAATTCGAGCCCAATTAAGGCCGACTGTTTTCCCAGCTTGGAATGAACGCATAATTCTTTTTCTAACAAACAGGTGAAAAGTCATTGTCTTCTCAGACACAGCCTGGTCATTTTCAGTGGTATTTCCTATAACTTTTGCACGTTTTCACAAAAAAAATCGAAGTGTTCTTTCTGTCACTATTTCCGTTGATGACTCACGGAAACTGATCAAAACTTTTATCTAATCGAATTTATGCACCTTTCTAATTTACGATGTCATCGAAAACACCTTCATTGGGACTTGGAAAATCCAGCAACCTTTTTACGGGTAAAAGTTGTTTCCCTTCTAAAGACTAGCGAATTCGTAGTTTTTGGACGGAATAGTTTTCGAGACCGTGTTCGACTTTTCGGTGCCGCACAATGTACTTTTGATAAAGCGTGTATCACAGTTAAAACCCAGCATTTTGCACGCATAGATTTTAAATTTTGGGGGCATTCTTGGAATTAAAGGGGCAATGCCGCACGCTGGATCATCACTGCACTTCAGGTGTCTTCTTACTTATTTTTACCTGTTTCTTCTACTGTCAGTTCATTTGAACTCTGACAACTAATGTCAAGACTCTTCCGTGCTAAAGCATTTTGAGGGCAGTAAGTTTAATGTGGGCCAAATCGTTAGGATTCACTTTAACCCATTACCACATAATCCCTACTTTTGACGCCCCTGGGAAAGAAGTTTTTGGAAAACATTGTGGGAAAAGGAGAAAATGCTGGTAACCAGCATTTTCTCCTTTTCCCACAATGTTTTTTACCCTTCCCAAAACAAATTTCAAATTTTCAGTCGCTTTTACTTTGTCGTCTTCAAATGCTTTCAATTTGGACAAACCTAAAATTTTGTCGTTTGGTAATGAGTTAAGGATATCTACAAAAGAGTGAGGAGAGGGTGTGGTCCATGACAGTATTATTTTCTACGGCAACCACGTCATTCCCTCCAGGCGTGCAAACAAGATTTGTGAACAAGTATTTCGAAGAAAAATAAGCATGTCCCCCTTTAAGGCCGATCGATTATAAAAAAAAGTCAACCTCATGAAACATTCTATTCCTTCTCTCTCCCCGCCAATTTTCTCTCTCTCTGTGCCAACATTACTGAACCCGGTGGCGAATCAAGTAAAGTTCCAGACTTGCAATTCCCAACATGAAGCTTGTCCTAGTCCTTACTAAAGATTGTTTATGTTCCTTACGACAGGGTTCATTCCTTTCTAATCGTTGATCAATGTTTCGAAGGTTTCGATTTATTTATATAGGGCAGCCAGTGCTTTGGGAAGAGATAATGTGCAAAGTACTGGTAGAAGAAACTTCAATACAGCATGGGTAGGGGCACTGACTGCCGGAATAATGGTTGAATTCGACGTTAAAATACAAAAAAAAACCGCATCAATCGCCACCAATAAATCATGAATCAGCACTACCATCATCACTTCCAACTCAACCGTCAAAACTACCATCATCATCATCATCATCATCATCATCAAAGCAAAAATTAAACAGCATCAAACTCACCACTACCATCATCAAAGCAATGATGAAAATCAGAGCTCCTTTGCTTTGTGTTAACGTCTCTAAAGCTCTTTCTTTGATCTGAAAGTCTTTGGTAGCATTTCCACATTGGCACCTTATTATGACATATGACGCCAGAAACCACTGAAGAGCAATCAAAGGTATATTTTCCACTTTCCAAGTCTTCTATATAAACGTAAAAGCCAACGATAATCGGTTGAACTTTGGAATCATTTTTTTTTTTTTGATTCCTCCGTAAAAAAAAAACACACAATTAACCCTTTACCAAACAATCCGTGGTTTTTACGACCCTGAGACAAAAAACTTTTGAAAGCATTGTGGGAAAAGGAGAAAATGCTGGTCATTTTCTCCTTTTCCCAGAATGTTTTCTACCCTGCAGGAAACAAATTTCATTTTTTGAGTTACTTTTATTTTGTCGTCTGCAATTGCTTTCAATTTAGACCAGCCTAAAATTTTGTCGTTTGGTAAGCGGTTAATTCTTTCAGCGCGAAATAAATCGACTCAATCTCTTTAGACGGCTCTTAAACAATCCATTGACACTTACAAATATTTTTATAGTATAGACTAGCTAAGCGGACGTTCTGTGCAGTCTGATCTTGATCTATGCAGTCCGTAAAAACCACTGTTTTCGCCTATGGCGCCTAAAAAGGTTAATTACATGTGACTGAAATGATGTATAATTGGTTTTTGTATTTCTCTCCATGGTCCTGAAAACACAAAACGTGATAGTAACTTTCTTTTCCATTAACATAGCCTTCTCAAAGATCTGATCACAAAAAGAAAACATCTTCAATATAATTCCTTACATTTCATTATGTATTGAAAATACGCCTGCCTCTCTCTCTCTCATATTCATTGTTAAGCTCGGTTCCTTAGTCGGTCACCTTCAAGGGAGTTGCAGGTTTGATTCCCCAGCAGATATGTAAAAAAGAAGTCGTTGTTCTTGTAATATTGTGTAAAGTACTGGTAAGGAAATCTCTCTAAAAATCATTGACAAGCTGACAAGCCCGAATGCTCAGTCGGTAAAGGGACGCGCTTAAACCTAGGGAAGTAGCGGGTTCGATATCCTAGTTATTCCCATTTCTGTCCGAGGTTCGATGGCAGTCAATGAGACAGGACTGATTCTTTTCTCATCCCTTATGACTGGTTTTACAAATATTATGTCCTAAAGCACCTATTGGCCTGGAATATCTAGCAATATGAATATGCAAAGTACTATGTAAACCAAGAAAATATGGATAGGGCCTATGGCTCCGCGATATAATTCAGGGAAAATTTCTCCACCACCAACTCGCCATCACCATCACCACTGTCATCACTGTCATCATTTTCATTATCCAAGCAACGATTACATTGCAGCTCAGCTTCTCTAAATTCAACCAGTTTTCACTACATGGATTTTTGTTCTCTTTTCTAAAACGAACTTGAGTATTTTTCAAGGAAATCTACTTTCAAATAAGTTCCATTTTTTACATTGATCTGAAACTCTTCCACAACAATTTCGAAACCGGTATCTTATTTCTACGTTTGAGTCTTTCCTGGTATCCACTGATATCAGGAAAGACTCAAACCAAGAAATAAGATACCCGTTCAAAAATTCAAAAATATACTTTCAAGTTTCTGTGACTCCGTTATAAATATTAACTCCAGTCGACCGTCCTTGATCCCTTCAAACTCAGACAAGCTGTATTTGAGCCATGCTCTGTGAAAAGGGTGATTAATGCATCTGTGAAAAATATCGACGCATGTCGGTCCGCGCAGGCCGACCTGGGCCGAAACCTTTCGATAGCTTTCAATTTTCTGAATGTTAAAGGATCATTCTACCCTATGATTTGGCCGAACGTCAGACAGAAAGGACTTTATATTTGAGTCATGCTCTCGGAAAAGGCGGCTTAATGCATCTGCGAAAAGTATTAACTCAGGCCAGCCACACGTAATTAGGGTACATAATTATGGTCTGCAACACGCAAAAAGACATTTGCGTAAAATATCGTCTCAGATCAGCCTGCGCACTCCGCGCAGGCTAATCCGAAACGATCCTATCCATTTTTTATGTAAATTTCTGTTTCACAATTTCTGCTCTGGGGTGACCCATTTTCGCACTCGTTCGAGATATCATCAAAGCAAACACTATGACTAAGTTGCATCGTACTAGTCTAGCCTTTAGAGGTCACACAGGTTTTTTTTTTCTAGGATGTGTCCATTTGCCAACCTTTCGATCAAAGTGATCCATTTTCATGATTCCCGAAATATCGTGGCATCATCAGGACCCGTATTCACCAACCATTCTTGAGAATATTCTTAGTCTTATTCTCAAAGGTTTTCTACATTTGTAAGTAACACAACTTCTGATTGGCTAAACCGAATGGTTTAGCCAATCAGAAGTTATGTTACTTACAAATACATGTATATAAGATTCTGGAGAATAACACACAGAACATTCTTCAGAATTGTTGGTGAATACGGCCCCCAGGACAAGATAAGGTGATGTGTCATACTCTTAACTCTGTCACTCATTACACTAGAAGGCCCTGAAAGACCTGAATATGCTCTACTGGCAGTCAACTTGAAATGGCTACTTTTCCCATACTGTTTGTTGGATTTTTTTTTCAAAATCCATAGGGTGGAAGCTTTTGAAGAGATAAACAAACTGTGCAAGTTTCACAAAAATCTGATAACAAATGCACATTTTATCGCGTAAACAAGAATTTGAAATTTTCAACTTGAGATGGCTACTTTTCCCAAACTGTATGTTGGTTTTTTTCCGAAATCAATAGGGTTGAAGCTACTGATATGATAAACAAACTGTGTGATTTTCATGAAAATCTGAAAAAAAAAAAATGCAGACTTAATCGTGACGCCGAAAGAGCTATACAATGGATTGTTCGGTAAAGGGTCAAAGAAATGACTTCACTTACATTTCGTTATGGTGTCCCGCTCTTTAACCTGGAGTCCTTGCTGAAAATCTAACACAAACTGTAAAAACTAACAGAAAAAAATTATGAACTGTGAAACAAGCATGCACAATAATAATTACGCCAGAAATCAAGTGCTAGAAATGTAAACTATACTCTTTTTAATATGATATTAACTACAACCGTCGCAGGCGGAAAAAATCCCCCAACGTAATTCCTCGTCACTAACGGACTGCCCCTTGTTGTACCTAAAATGCACGGAAACAAAGGCCAAGAACTCAAAAAATTAACTACAGAGTTATGGATTTTGTGTGCTGTGCTTGATTTATTGAGTTTGCATTTATTTATCGTCACCATCGGCTGCCCATATGGCTGTTGGTATTGTTACGGGAGATAGTTCAGTTACAGGACGACACCTATCCTAAGTTACGCCTGGTTCTTTAACGTGCTCGGTGTATAGCACCATCACACGAGACCTCGGTTTTCCGTCTTATCTTAAATACAATTAGTAATTTTAGATAGCCAGCCGTGGGGATCAGACCCACGCCCTCAAGTGACCGGAAACATTGCGTCCAAGAGTCCTACGCTCTACTTATTGAGCTTTGCAGGCTGCGCTTGTCCTCAATGTGACCTTGTATTTACAGTTTCCAGTCAGTACCTTATATAGTCTGGATAAAAAAATGCCCTGGACGAAAAAGACATTGTCAATAACTCAAACGATTCTAAAAACAGGATTGCGGATCTTGTTCACTTAACTTTTCCTCAATACTATCTATTTGTACTTGAAGTATAAAGTCAGTCGCTGTAATACATTGAGAGTTATGTTCCTGACACAAAAAAAAAAAGGCAATCACTTTAAAAATATTAATGACAGAGTTATAGATGCATGTGTCCCCCATGTAATCTATCTGCCTATGCAGACTGAAGCCGATAGATTTTATTCTTTTGAAGTTATGTTCCGGACAACGCACGTACAGAAAAGAAAAGACAGACGGACAGACAAGGTTACTCAATTATTCCCTGACAAACTTTCGTATGTGGGGTTTAATAAACGTCATGTGTGAATAGAGACTTGATCCTATGATAATTCTGTATAGAATACTTATATCACAAGTTGTTAAAGTCTCATTTTTTTCCTTGCAAATCGTTAAAGTTTCATTTGTTTTCCTTCAGATTTGTGATGAATTCAATATCGTCGTAGGTTACGAAATTGAAACACTTGATTTCTGACGACAAGCTAGGGATTTATCGAAGGGAGAATGGACAGAATAAGGTTTTATACTGATTTTACCCATATTCATATATATATATATATATGTGTGTGTGTGTCTATCAACAATTTTATGTTTTTGCTATTTGATCTTTTTTCCTTTATATTATCAAATATTTGAACGAGTCATTACAATAAAGTAGACTTTGCTCATTGCATGAATACTTATTTTTCCTGTATTCTTAATAGTTAGTAGCAGGGGCCGTTTTTTTTTTAAGATAGTTACGAACAAAATTTTCAGGGGGGGGGGGGGGTGCGTACTTTTATAGAAGATACTTATGTGTGTTTTATTAAAATGTTCGTAACTGATTCCAGCGTAAGTTTTTGTGTAACTTGACGAGCACAAAAAAGTAACTTTTGTGTAAATGTTGACCAGTCAGTTAGAATTATTAAGCGAGAATATTTTCCTTGCAAAATTGAAAAAATATATTAACGGTGATGCCACTAGTGATCGAACCTAGAAACTGTGAGCAAAAGACTTTAACAAGATAATAAGCACTGAGCCTTGGGCGATCCTGTCGATGTCGGTAATCCATAGTTATATACTTCTATAATATAACAAAAGAAAATTTTAACGACCTATTGTTTTATACAACAATTTGTACATGACTGCGTAAACCTTGGATAATAGAACAAGAGGGCCATGCTGGCATTGTATCGCTCTGGTTTAAAAGTGAGAACACTGCAAGCCAGACATTACAAGACTTAGTGGATTGGTTTCAAACTTGAAGACATACATTTTTTTTCTATATAATCCTACGAGAAAGTTATGACCCCTCGGGGCAAAGCCATTTTTTTACCACAAAGCTATAATCACTTGAATCCTGGTGGAGGTCCACAAGATAAAGCCCCATACCAAATGATCAATACGATCAAGAATGTGTGGTTATAATCAAGAAGATTTTCATAGTTTTCTCAATAGAAGGCCTTGAAAAACATGAGACCAATGAGACAGGGCTAAATTTAGTAGCCCTAGGTCTTGAGAATTTATAGTTTTCACCAAAAAACCCATTTAAACTTGTGACGCCTGGTGTGGAGACAAACTTGATCCAAAGGCTATAATTTGGGCCCTCTGCCCTCTTGGTAGAGGCCCACTAGATAAAGCTACATGCAAACTTTGGCAGCCCTACGCCTTATAGCTAGGTACATGTGAATCTTTAAAGTTTTCCTAATATAAGCCCATGTAAAACTTGTGACCCCCAGGACAGGGCCGAATTTGACCCCGAGGCTATAATTTGGGCACCCTTGGTGGACACCCACAAGAGAAAACTACGTGCAAAATTTCGCTACTATTTAAAGGAACTTGGTAGAGGTCCTCTAGATAAAGCTACATGCCAAATTTGGTAGCCATAGGTCTTATGGTTAATTGGCTTCAGAAAAGATTTTCAAAGACTTTCAAACTTTTTTGGTTTCGTTGCATCGCAACCAGTTTTTGAAGGAATCAAGTTCTTTCAAGAAATTCTGAAGACGACCATGGCAGGATCATTTCTGTGAAGTTTCATCAAAATTGGATGGGTAGTTTCACAAATGATGTTTGAAATACAAGTTAACGCAAGCACGCACAGACGAATGGACACACGACGGACACCGGGCGATGACATAAGCCCGCTGGCTTTCGGCCAGTGGGGCTAATAACCTAGCGATCCAGATGGTCATTCGATTCTGTAATTATCGTTACAAAGGATGTGGGTAAACTTATAAAGAAAAAAGACCCCTCGCGAACACACATGACATTTATATGAAAGAATGCTACACATGTCTACTTTATCCATCCGAAATATTTAAGAAATTAACAGAGTTCAAAGGGGCGTTTCAGAGCTCTAAAGTATGGAGGGCTAGATAGGTCATGATTGCATAAATGATTTTGCTCTATCAATTGGATCCGATTTCTTTGTGAATTCAACGAGAAAATGTTTGAATATCCCAGAAACAATTACAATGAATCATTTTGAAGTGAAAAAAATATTAACATATTGCGACAAACATTGTTAAAATCTCTGTTTGAGCTGTAAAAAGACCCAAGTTTTTCTAACATTCATTTACGATTTTGAGATAAAGAATTCCAACAAAATGAACAAATTAATATTTTCTTTTGAAAATTAGGTCTGCTACATCATTTTGATATTATATAAAATGTTACAAGGACGTATGGTGTATAATGTATTGTTTGGAGAATAATTCAATTTTTGATTGACTGTGATTCATGGTTATGAATATTTTTAATAGGACAATCTTCATTCATTTTCATCGTCATTTTCAAGTTCAGAATCAGTCCAATGGTCTATCTGCACTGCGTCATCAACATGATTGAAAAATTCCTTTGATGTTATAGACTTTTGAGATTGACGTTGGTCATATGATAGGTACCATATCACAGATGCAACATGAACACAACATCCAACAATTCTTGCCCCGGCTTTACATGTACAATACTAAAGAAATATTGGCGTAATTCCAAATTCCTTTGATATTATGGGCTTTTGAGATTGATGTTGGTCATATGATAGGTGATAGGTACCATATCACAGATGCAATATGAACACAACATCCGACATTTCTTGCCCGGCTTTACATGTACAAAACTAAAGAAGTATAGGCGTAATTCCAACAATATACTCTATACAGAAACAGTGAAGCTTTGACGATATGTGCCTGGACTGGATTTGGGCCTTAATCAAACCTTGATGTTCCCTGTGAAGTAGAATCTTATTATCACCCTCATCATCTAAGTGTTCTGTTATGTACGATTGAGCTTGTTTTATTTGGTATACCTCAAAAGTTAAATCTCGCAATTCAGTAATATTGAACTTTGGGAAATCTTCTATGTCACTTTCATCAATATCTTTCCAAATGACTCTCCTTTTGTCCAGTTTTTCGAACTGTCTGCCAAAAGGCCAGAAACAACACACTGCTCGAGAAAGGAATGAAACGAGGTATGTCACGAAGGTAAGGTGAGTGATTGAAAGTGCAAATGGGAGAATAAAACAGTGGAAAGCTCTCAGTAACAGGTTGCAAAATGTACTCTTTCCCAGTGTTAGAGATTTTGTTCATATTGTCTGCGCCCTGTACAATGCTTTCCGCCCACCATTGGCTTCTAGCTCAAACACTAATCAAGTAGTTGCTGAAAGAATGTTGACTCTTTGCAGCAAAGAAAATCCTTTGCAGCAAAGAGTACAGTCCGAAAAACTGGACAAAAGGAGAATCATTTGGAAAGATATTGATGAAAGTGAACTAGAAGATTTCCCAAAGTTCAATATTACTGAATTGCGAGATTTAACTTTTGGAGTATACCAAATAAAACAAGCTTAATCGTACATGACAGAACACTTAGATGATGAGGGTGATTATAAGATTCTAGTTAACAGGGAACACCAAGGTTTGATTAAGGTCCAAATCCAGTCCAGGCACACATCGTCAAAGCTTCACAGTTTGTGGATAGAGTATATTGTTGGAATTACACCAATATTTCTTTAGTATTGTACATGTAAAGCCAGGGCAAGAATTGTTGGATGTTGTGTTCATATTGCATCTGTGATATGGTACCTATCATATGACCAACATCAATCTCAAAAGCCCATAATATCAAAGGAATTTGGAATTACGCCAATATTTCTTTAGTATTGTACATGTAAAGCCGGGGCATGGTACCTATCATATGACCAACATCAATCTCAAAAGCCTATAATATCAAAGGAATTTTTCAATCATGTTGATGACGCAGTGCAGATAGACCTTTGGACTGATTCTGAGCTTGAAAATGACGATGAAAATGAATGAAGATTGTCCTATTAAAGATATTCATTACCATGAATCACAGTCAATCAAAAATTGAATTATTCTCCAAACAATACATTATACACCATACATCCTTGTAACATTTTATATAATATCAAAATGATGTAGCAGACCCAATTTTCAAAAGAAAATATTAATTTGTTCATTTTGTTGGAATTCTTTATCTCAAAATCGTAAATGAATGTTAGAAAAACTTGGGTCTTTTTACAGCTCAATGTTTTTGCAATATGTTAATATTTTTTTCACTTCAAAATGATTCATTGTAATTGTTTCTGGGATATTCAAACATTTTCTCGTTGAATTCACAAAGAAATCGGATCCAATTGATAGAGCAAAATCATTTATGCAATCATGACCTATCCAGCCCTCCATACTTTAGAGCTCTGAAACGCCCCTTTGGACTCTGTTAATTTCTTAAATATTTCGGATGGATAAAGTAGACATGTGTAGCATTCTTTCATATAAATTTCATGTGTGTTCGCGAGGGGTCTTTTTTCTTCATAAGTTTACCCACATCCTTTACAGGTGTGTCGCTGTAAGTATACAGATTATACTATGACTGGGTTATTAATTGATGAACGGCGTATTACTCTGCATCAACAGTTGTTTTAGTTTTTAGTATCATACCCATATACGAGGGACACTTTTTTAAGTTCGTAGAGTAAGCCTATAACTTTTTAACGCGATTATGAAGTTGCACAATTTTTTTAAAACAGAGCTTGCGTAATCATTCCTCTCTCGAATGGTGTCACGGTATGCGATCTATCCATTTCCGGAATGCCGCCCGGTAGTCCTCTTTAGGTATATGTTGCAGACACTGGTAGACCGCACTGCCTATACCACAACGGGATTCAAAACGGTGCCCTGCCAGCATTTCCTTTAGTCTTGGGAACAACCAAAAGTCACAGGGGGACAGGTCAGGGCTGTATGGGGGATGATCTAAGACGTCGAGCCCAGATTCTTTCTGATATTCCTGTACCGTAGCGGATTTATGGGCTGGTGCGTTATCATGGAGTAATTTGATGCTGCAGACACCGGTGAGCGGTCTGCGTTTCTGATAGAAATAAACAAGTTGAGTAAGAACACTTTCTCTGTAAAACTTTCCAGTGACAGAGCTACCTTTCGGGACTGGAATGTGAAGGACTTGACCTTTCGAATCAAAGAATATCGCATACAACATGCGTTTTGATGTTTTGCAACGGCCCGCAATGACAGGTCTGTCGCCCTCAGATGAAACCCAAACCTTATTTTTAGCCTTAAAATCGGGTTGAAAATGATAGATCCAGGTTTCATCACCTGTAACTATCTTTTCCAAACGACGTGGGTCACATTTATCATATTTTCTATAACTTGCGATGCAAGTCTAACCCGACTTTGTTTCTGCTCGTCAGTGAGCAAATGGGGCACCCGACGCGCGCAGATCTTACGTAGCCCAAGTCGTTCACATAAGATCTTCAAAACACTTGACGAATTAATGCCACTTAATTCTTCTATCTCTTGCACGGTATAACGTGCGTCTTCCTCAATTAACGTTTTCACAGTAGCAACGTTCTTTTCCGTCAAAACGGAAACCGGCCTACCCACTCGAGAGTCATTTTCAATTGACATCCGACCATCATTAAAACGACGTACCCACTTGCAAACTGTAGCATGTTTTAAAGCACCATTCCCATAAACTTTTTGCAAATCAGCATGAATTTCTGTTGGCGGAAACCCGAGCTGTGCTCGAATCTTACAATATGCCCTCTGTTCACAGATTTTTACATCCATATTGAACGCTATATTTTACTATAGTGTATAAAACCACGTGTTGAAAATACCCAGGGCAGCGCGCACGTGGACCTCGTACACCGCATACCGTGGCACCGTTCGAGAGAGGATTAAGCAAATTCTGTGTAAAAAACCGTGCAATTTCATAATCGCGTTAAAAAGTTATAGGCTTACTCTACGAACTTAAAAAGTGTCCCTCGTACGTCCTGGGTTTCAGTGCCCGGCTAGGGCTCTGGTATGTTTTGCAAAATAGCATTCCCTTTAAATGGAGTGCTTCGGGTGCGGATCGAAATCAGAACTTCCAGGCTTCGAGCTCTACTCTCTACCAAAAACCACACAAACATATTTGAAGTACTCTATATATTAACGCTCACATTTCTGCACAGTTCAGGCTATTATGAGCGGTGCTCTGAGAAAAGGAGACTTCATGCCGAAAATTGAAAGTTGTTTCCAGCATGGAAGAAAACACTGTGGGAAAAGGAGAAAATGCTGGTTACCAGCATTTTCTCCTTTTCCCACAATGTTTTCAAAAGGCTTCTATCTCAGGGCCGTAAAAACAAGGGATTGTTTGGTAAAGGGTTAAGTCGGTTACTGAAAAAAAGAGGCTCCTATGGATGCATTATTATGTGATGAGTTGGGCTAGTATCGTACATATAGAGGTGTATTAAACCCCATTTTGCTAGAGCAGGCTCAACTAGAGCTATCACTAAACGTGATTATACCCCCTACCAGCTCTTTGCCACAAAAGCAGGTCTTTGTCACAGAATAAAGAATGGTTTAGTACAAAAATAAGAGTTGAAAATGTTCAAGGGGAGTTAATTCCGTAACAAAGTGCAGCAGGGTCATGAAATTGCACATGCACAACGTCATATATATAGGAACCCTGTGTGTAAATTCCAGTCAGTACAAGACTAGCAGTTGTAAGGGCTGCTCCTTGCCCTGTTTTGTGTGAGGCAAGAAGTCAGTAATTCTTCTTTTCATGCTCATAATTCATTTTTAGCGAGGAAAATCGCCTGAAAAGCATGTTCGTATGTATAATTACCGACTCCACATCGCATTTTCATCAAAAATGCTCTAGCCAAAACAGCGTCGGAATAACAATCATTTTCGCTGTTTTTCCTGAACAGAAAAAAAGGTTGACATTTTTCCGCTCTTAAAGGGTGGAATATAAATATTGTGATGAATGAAATTTTTACCTAATTCCTAACCATTAAACAATCCAATAAATGAAATAAAAATTTTCTGTCCATATCGAAAAAATATGAACCACTCTCTATGACAATGGGGCTTATTGCATTTGCGAAAATTATCGGCCCAGGTCAGCCTGCGCAGTTCGCGCAGGCTTACCTTGGCCGAAACTTTTCGCTATTGGTCAGTTTTCTGTATTTCCAAGGCTAGGTTTACCTCATAATTGAGTCAGTTATCAAAAAGAAGTGGCTATTATGGTTTGGGCCCATATATTATATGTGATGGCTTTGGTTTTCATCACGGAGATACATTGAGCCACTTTTCACAGGACATGGCTCGTGTATAAATGTGTATATAATGCGTGTTCAAAGTTCCTTTCACACAAATTATCTCACGGTATCGGACGTAATAGATCAAGATCAAACTGAACTTTCTGTACAGTCTGATCTTAATATATTCTGTCCACAAGAGCACCTTATGTCCCGCTTTCTAGTTAATGCTTGGAAGCCATCTTCTGGGGTCTCAAGTTCACATAATTTATGTCCCAGCTAAACATAATTTAGATTGAACCTATTCCAGCCGGAATGTGTTCCTTGTCTCTTGCAACAGAAAATTGTTGAAAAACATTGTGGCTGGGGGCAATTGTTCCTACCCGGTATTTCAACCTTTTGTCGTTTTTATTCATGCATGACATTTTAAGTTGAGTTAATTTTCCTTACCATACGATGCCATAATTTTATGTCATCACCTGCAAAATTGTTACGGGGGTTACATCTTCGTTAGCCAAGGGTGACGATCCACTATGCTACTAGATGCGAAGATGCGGGGGTTAATGAGTTGACTCTTACGCTTAAATACGCTTAAACTTGTTCATATTGAAAGCATTTGTAGACGACAAGTCAAAAGTGTCTCTGATTATGACATAATTCTAAGGAAGGATTGAAACAACATTGAAATGCTGTTTGTCAGCAGTTTTTCCTCTACCCACGGATGTTTTCAACAGCTTTCGTCTTCACTGTAGTCGAAACGTGTGATTATTCGGTAATGCTTTAACTCTTTACCAAACGACAAAACTTTGGATTGTGCAATTTGAAAGCATTTGCAGATGACAAAATGTGAATCATAAAAATTTAAGAAGAGTAGAAAACACTGTGGGCATTTTCTCCTTTTAACACAATGTTTTCATAAGATGTCTTTCTCAGGGTCGTTGTAAGTCTGGACTGTGCGGTAGAGAGTTAAAAGCATTTGCGCGCCGCTCTGGAAAAAGGAGGCATAATGCATCTCTGTGATATATGATACCAATTAAACCATTACCACACAATCCCTACTTTTGACGACCCTGAGTAAGAAGCCTTTAGAAATCATTGTGGGAAAAGGAGAAAATGCTGGTAACCAGCATTTTCTCCTTTTTCAACAATGTTTTCTACCCTTCACAAAACAAATTTCAAATTTTTAGTCACTTTTATTTCGTCGTCTGCAAATGCTTTAGATTTGGACAAATCTAAAATATTGTCGTTTGGTAATGAGTTAAGCTATCACATAATTATGGATCCCAAAATGATTATAGCTGCTTTCTTTAAACTCTTTACCACACGACAAAATTTTAGTCTGGTTCAAATTGAAAGCATTTGCAGACGACAAAATAAAGGTGAATGAAAAATTGAAATTTGTTCCGGGTAGGGTAGAAAACACTGTGGGAAAAGGAGAAAATGCTGGTTACCAGCATTTTCTCCTTTTCCTACAGTGTTTTCAAAAGGCTTCTTTCCCAGGGGCGTCAAAAGTAGGGACTGTGTGGTAATGGCTTAAAGAACCAACTTCATTAAGAGATCGACTGGTCCTTGGGCATAAAAAAAAATGGCCAACAGCGAAAATGTTCGGCCCAGGTCAGCCAGCGCGGACTACGCTGACCTGAACCTATAGTTTCGCATGTGCATTAAGCCCCCTTTTCACACAGCAAGGCTCATTTACAAATTTTAAAATGAATGTGACCACATGCTTTATCTTTGAAAGCAGCATTGTCTCCTTTTCCCTCAATGTTTTAAAAGGATGTTTTCGTCAAGGTAGTTAAAAACATGGCTCTGTATAGTAGAGGGTTTATAACTTTACTGTACCAAAGAGCAAAACTTTAGACTTATCTTATTAGAATGCATTTGCGGGAAATGAATCAAGTGTTGTTTAAATCGTATGTCTCGTCCTAGAAATGCCGGGGCTGGAAACATCGGGGTAAAAGGAAAAAAATCCTTGTTAAGTTTCTTTCTTCCTTTTGAAATCTATGTTTTCAAACAAGTCTTTTCAAGGTCGTAAATATACGAGATTGTTTGGTAGAAGGCAAACCACACGACGAAAATATAGACTTGTCCAAATTCAAAACAAGCGCAGGCTACAATTCAAATAGATCTAAGGCTAAAGTGTGGAATATGCCTTCGGTTGGGTAGAAACATCGTGGGAAAAGGAAAATATGCCGGTTACCAGCATTTTCTCCTTTTCCCGCAATGTATTTAAAGGGCTTTATCGGCAATGTATGGTAAAGGGTTAATAATCGTCAGGTACAGAAACGAGTCAAAACAGCAGGTGCATGGGATTGGCTCAACATAACATGCAGTCGGAAGTGTCACCAAACGGAATTTGACCTTGTCAATTTCCTTCTCAGTCGCATTTTGACATTTTGTGTAGAGGAAAAAAAAAAACACAGTGAAGACTTTTAACGGCCATGTGAAACAAGCCTTTTGAAAACATTGTGGAAAAAAGAGAAAATGCTGGTGACCAGCATTTTCTCCTTTTCCTACAAAGTTTTCTACCCTTACAAAGGAAAATTGCATCATGAGCCACCATGAAATTGTTATCTGCAAATGCTTTCAATTTTGGTAGATCTAGAATTGTGCCGTGTGGTAAAGGGTTAAAACGCTGAGGCAACTTTTCATATTCTTCAACATGAATTTTTTTTTTCATAAAGTTTTCCCGCCAGTCCGAGTACAGTTGACCTCTGAGATCTGAACTCTGACTGTTTCAAATGATATTCGCGGGGTACTCATAGGAAATTTGAAAATCGACCGCTAAATGAAAATGACCAAATAATTTCAAGGCCGGTGTAATGCAGAGAAATGACCCCCATTACAAAATGACCCATGGATCATTTCTCTACGTAGAGGAATGACCCGGGTCATTTTTCTATGTAGTGAAATGACTTCTGGGGTCATTTCTCTACGTAGAATAATGACCCGGGTCATTTTGTAGGGACGGTGATTTCTCTGCATTACACCGGGCTTAGCAACGTAGATTAACCCTTATCTTGCTGAATAGATTTAATGAAATTTTTCAAGCCGATAGTAAAACACAAAATGATGTTATTTCAAACGCTTTTAAAGGAAAAAATATCTCGTTATCGGACAGTGTAGATCCAAGACCAGACTGCACAGACGTGCAGTCTGATCTTAATCTACATTGTCCGCAAAAGGTCAGCGAGTGGCAATTAGCAACCAAAGGGTTAAGATATTGGACAGTGCAGATCCAAGACGAGACTGCTTGTTCGGTTTGGTCCGATCTTGATCTACTCTGCAAAAACCATCTGATGCTGTCCTTGGCATGCTATGAATCTTGCTACAAGATCAGGGCCTGTATTTACCAACCATTCTTAAGAATGTCCTTTGACTAATTCTCCAGAATTTTCTACATTTGAAAGTTGCACAACTTCTGATTGGCTAAACCAAATGGTTTAGCCAGTCAGAAGCTGTGTTTCTTTTAAAACCTGGAAAATCTTGGAGAATAAGACAATGAATGCTTTTAAGAATGGTTGGTGAAAACGGACCCAGACTGCACATTGTGTGCAGTCTGATCTTAATCTACGCAGACTGCAAAATGTCAGGGAGTCTCGCTCAGCAGCCAACAGGTTAATATGAGCCAGTCTAAAGTGTTGTTTTCGATAAAGATTAATGAATAAATCAAAGACAGCAAAAAAAAAAATCAACCATGGTGTTATCATGTTCGAACTGGTTTTGATTTCAGAAGCTGAGAACTGTGTTCGATTACACTTCCTCTGGCTAGTGAACAAAAAACAGAAAAAATAACAACAGTATAGATATACCACAAAGACTGGATAGACAAGTCCAAGTAAAAGGATTTTGTTAATCCTCATCCTACTGGATAAGTTAAATGATACATTTATTTGAATGGGGTTTTATGCTGCTTTCAACATTATTTCAGTCATGTCATGGTGACAGCTCACATTTTCATGTTGTTCCGGGTTTCATCAGCACCAGGCTAGGCTCTCAGGTGTCTTGCCGAAGGATGCTCCTGTGAAAAATCCACTGAAGCCAGTGAGGCTTGAACTCCAGGCTATTAGTTACTTTACCACTAAACTACACATTATACATTTCAATAAATTGTAAACAAGAGCCGTCAGAGACGGGTTATGCTCCCCGAACAAGTGCTTGTCATAAAATGTATGAAATTAAATATAAATTAACTTCTTTTATCCTAAAAGGACCTGTTCATGCCCCCAAAAATTGAAGTGAAAAGGCAATTACCCGGTACTATCTTAAAGATATTCCCAATATTAGAGAAAAACCATTTTGTACATGAAGCGCCCTTTTTCTGCGATGCAGCCTGTAATTGAGAAACCAGGAAAGAGGTATTGTAAAACGATTTTGTACATGAAGCGCCCTTTTTCCGTGACGCAGCCTGTAATTGAGAAACCAGGAAAGAGGTATCTGGGCAATGTTCAAACAAGTTGAGATTTGAAATTTTACAAAGTTTTGAGCACTGATGTAGCAGATATTAGTGAAAAACAATTTTTTACATGAAGCCCCTTTTTTCCGTGCCTTAGCCTCAAATTGAGAAACGAGGAAAGAGGTATTTGTGCATTGTTCCAAGCAGTTCTGAAGTTTCATAAAATTTGGTCCTGGCGTTGTGGAGAAATGGCTTCTGACGGACAAATGGACGTACACACAGAGTGCCGCGACTATAATCATGCTACGCCGAAATGTTACGGGGAGCATAAAACAAATCTGCCATTTCAATGGAATTTTAATTTTATAATTTTTTGGGGGTGGAGGCGTGGCAGAAATATCTCATTATATGAGTCTAGATCAAAGATCAGACTTCACATTCTTTGCAGCCTGATCTTGATCTACACTGTCCGCTAAAGATAAGTGAGTAGCGCTTAGCAGCCTAAGGGTTAAATTACCCATTCATGTATAGGACTTAAGGTATTGTTTCAAATGTTTTAGTCTGGCTACTTGACTGTATTTACAAAACTACACAAGAAAAGTTTGAGCTTGTGCCTTAGATTAACCTTTTCCCACACAATCCTTCGTTCTAATGACCCTCAAGGAGAAGGCTTTTGAAAACATTATGTTGATAAGAGAAAAGGTAGAGAACCAGCATTTTCTCTTCTTCCCATGTTTTGTACCCTATCAAAATCTCTTTTAAGCTTCTGAACTTTATTTAAATTTACAGTTTGCAAATGTTTTGAATTTAGACTAGTCTAATTTTTTTGTTGTTTGGGAAAAAGTTAAAAATCTCAAATTTTGGAACCCATCATTTACTTTACTATGGACAAGTCAATTTTTTAAAGTACACTTGTTTCTCAGAGTTTGTAGTATATCTATTTATGCAGAATTCATTCCTCTTTGGACACTAATGACCAAATGCTATTAACTTAACTTTAAACTGCTAAATGAATTAAAACTTTCAAGCAACCTAGATGTTGCTGTTTCAAATACAGCTTTGGGTAAAACATACCTACTTATCGGACAGTGTAGAATCAAGATCAGGCAGCACATTCTGTGCAGTCTGATTTTGATCTAAATTGTCTGCACAAGGTCCTTGATTCCGGCTTAGCAGCCTACGGGTTAAGTACCTTCAAACTTTTGACTCTGTCATATGTAGCCAAAATTCTTCATGGGCTCAATGTTTAGGGAAAGATAGGAGAGGATGGAATATCAGGTATAACATTTCAACTAAAAATTTACTGGATTGGAAGAGAAGACACTTGTAATTCTTAACCATTACCAAAGACAAAATTTCCGACTGGTCCGAATTCAAAGTACTTGCAGATGACAAAATAAACATGATTCAAAAGTTGAAATTTGTTGAAAGGGAATAAAACATTGTGGGAAAAGGACAAAAATGCTGGTAACCAGCATTTTCTCCTTTTCCTGCAATGTTTTCAAAAGGCTTTTATCTTATGGTCATAAAAGCCTGGGATTGTTTGGTTAAGAGTTAATCCCTGAAGTGCTGTATTGATAAAATGACCATTTTCAATTTGGAAAAGCATGAAGACTTTTATTATCTCAAGGTTGCTTTTGCTAGAATATGTAACAAAGCAGCAGACACTGAAGATCCAATCTCAGTCTCCATGCTCTGTGCAGTCTGATCATAGTCTACATTACCCATAAAAGCAACAGTTTCTAGCACTTTAACAGCTAAACCTTTGACAACAAAAACATCAATATGCTTGTATTTATGAAACCCTATTTTTGAACTAAATGACCAAATACTGGTCCATTTTAATTTATTTGTTGACAAATGCTGGCATTCATCTCTGAAATGGTTGAAAAAATGAGAGTTACCAGTATTTTCATCTTTTCAAAAGTGCTTTCCAAAGCTGCTTTTCCACAGGATTGTTGAACACTTTACCAAGACAAAAATTTAAGACTTGTATAGAGCGTTTGTAGGGACCATATCAAATATGGTTTAACCCATTACCATACAATCCCTACTTTTGAAGCCCCTGAAGAAGAAACCTTTTAAAAACACTGTAGGAAAAGGAGAAAATGCTGGTAACCAGCATTTTCTCCTTTTCCCACAGTGTTTTCTACCTTTCCCAGAACAAATTTCAATTTTTCAGTCACATTTATTTTGTTGTCTGCAAATGCCTTCAATTTGAACCAGTCTGAAATTTTGTCGTGTGGTAAAGAGTTAATAGATTTGAATAGACTTGTTCTCAAAATGGTAGAACTCATTATTGTAAAAGGGAAGTGCCGTTTTTTTTTTCATTTTATAGCATTGTTCTCAAAAGCTTTCTTCCACAGGGCTATCACCTGTCTTTACACAGCTGACCAATATCTGGACCATGCTACACACCATAAAATTTTTGATTTTTTTTTTCTCTGGCTTGAAAGATGTATCTTTAACCCTTTACCACGCGTGAAAATTTTATACCTGTCAGAAATTACAGCATCTGGCGATGACAGTTGCAATGTGGCTTATATGAAATGATCTTTCTTTGATAGGGTAGAAAACATTGTGTGAAAAAGAGAAAATGCTGGTTACAAGCATTTTTTTCCTTTTCCCACAGTGTCTTCAAAAGCCTTCTCTTTCAGGGGTGTTAAAAGTCATCAATGTGGGTAAAGGGTTAAACACATGATTGCTTGGTAAAGGGTTGAAAAGCTTATAAATGAAATCTTTACTTTCGGCCAGGTCAAAGCTAGGCCTATTTATTTACCCATGCTTTTCCAAGAATGTTTTTTTCGGGATGGCCATTGAGAAGGAATATAAAATGTAGATCCAGGATCAGACACAGATGGTATGCAGTTTGATCTGTATCTACACTGTTCATTAACTCTTTACTTTTAGACTTTTTAGACTTGTCCAAGTTGAAACAATTTGCAGGTGACAAAATTAATCCGACTCAAAAAATTGAATGAGGGGGGGGTTAGGAAATATTGGGGGAAAAGGAGAGAAAATGCTGGTTACGGAAAATGCTGGTTACAAGCATTTTCACCTTCTCCCACAATATTTTCAAAAGCTGTCTTTTACAGGGTCATGAAAACCAAGACTTGTTTGGAAAAGGGTTAAATCAGCAGCAGTTTTGTTTATAATTATCAGAAGTGTGTATCAATAAAACAAATTACGACAGCTAGGCTATAGAGGAATGAATTCTACATTTTAACAATTGTTTTTCAACTTACAGTTTCTGCTGTGGCACAAATTATCCTTCCTTCCCGTGCATTTACTGCTTTTCAGACTTCGTGCTGTTTCTCTTGAGCTGATTTCTTGCAGATTTGGTCCCTGGCAGATTCGGTCCATGTTTCGTTGTGTGTGTGTGTCACTCTTCAGTCTGCAATTTATCATGAAAATACAATTATTTACACATTTTTCAACTCATTACCAAACAACAAAATTTTAGGTTTGTCCAAACTGAAAGCATTTGCACACGACAAAGTTAAAGTGACTGAAATTTGAAATTTGTTTTGTGAAGGGTAGAAAACATTGTGGGAAAAGGAGAAAATGCTGGTTACCAGCATTTTCTTCTTTTCCCACAATGTTTTCTAAAAGCTTCTTTCTCAGAGGCGTCAAAAGTGGGGACTGTGTTGTAATGGGTTAAAAGGGTACATACCTGCTTTTACTGCAACTGAATTGTATTTTGTGCTCTTGGCAAAAAGGCCAACCTCTGGCAAAAGGTGAATTAATGCATACCTGTGTGATAACCCTTTCCCAAACAAGCCCTGGTTTTTACGTGTCTGCAGTAAAAATGTTTTGAAAACACTGTGGGAAAAGGAGAAATTGCTCGTAACGAGCAATTTCTCCTTTTCCCACAGTGTTTTCAAGTGAAAAAGTACTGTTGACCAAGATCAGACACCTCTTTTTGCTTCATCTCATCTGATCCTTGTCCACAGTGTATGCCATTGTCTACTTTTACAGAAAACAGTACTGAGGGGAAAAGCCCTCTCAGTACAATATGCAAACACATTGGCGGTTGTGAAAGGCATAGATCAAGATCAGACCAGAAAGAAACTGCAGTCTGATCGTTTATCTACATCATTTGTTGGTGTTGCCTTTAACTAGTTTAATTCAATTTAAAAAAGAAACATTAAGAGATTGTATGTTCAGTTATCGAACAAGAGAGATAGAGAGAGGGGGGAGGAGGGGGAACAGAGAGGGGGAGGGAGGGAGAGATTAGGATGGTAGAAATTGATTGAATAGCATATCTGTCATATCTCAAAGGCAAGCTTATCTTTCCGTTCATTCCTGGATTTTGTTTAGCAGTGCCACCGACAGGGGTCACGGTTGTTCTGACGGTGAAAATTTGCATTATTCTAGCCATATTCCCTTGAGAAATAGGCTTTTGTTTCTGCGAGACAAGTATACCAACACCCTCCTGAACACCCGTGGAGTGTGATATTGGGCGCAGGTGGGTAATTTGGCGGACAAGATCTTGCTGAATATCGACGAAGTTTGACCTTCTAAAGGCACAGACAGGCGCTTTTTGCGGATGGCATTGATCAAAAACTGAACATGCAGTCTGATCTTGGATTTGTATCTTCCGCTTGTACAGCGAAAAATCGTGGAATTATTTTTTTGTGCTGAAAATAATTAAAAACTCTCCGGTCGTGTCTATTTTCCTGGCTGAGGAAGTCGAGCAATTCAAATATTTCACGCGATCTGAATAATTTTCCAAAAATAAATGATTAAACCCGTTTTTCAGTAACGTTTGTTGCTTATCATACTGACTTTGTAGAGGAAGATTAATAAAAATGTATGATAAATACGCAAACCAGATAGACTTGAAATGCAAATGCTTCAAATTTAAAGTCGGGCGTTGGGCCACTGCCCTTAGATCTCATTTTAACACAAAATTCACGTCGAAAAGTAAAAAATAAACCTGGTAAATTGTGTATTATTCAAACATTTCCAATAATTCATACCTGGAATAGCTTTTTTCAATTCCTAACATGTAAAGATTCACTTTTTCCTTGAGAAAAATCAGGTTTGCTTGTTCCATCCATGAGCAGCTGCAGCCGAAAGGAATCTTCATGGGCACTGATTGGGTATTAGGATCATGTGATGGCAATGCTGTGCAGTGATTGGATATCAGTCCGGATGATCAGGAAGCAAAGCGCTGATGGGATATTTGGACTCTGTGCTAAGAGAGAGAGAGAGAGAGAGAGAGAGAGAGCGTGTGTGTGCGTGAGAGATCAAAGAAGTGTGTGTGTGTGCAAGCGAGAGTATTTAGTATTAGTATTATCATAGTGTTAGCCTGAAAAGAATAGATTACCTCTGCGCATGTACAGCATGGGACTTCCTGTCAACTTGTATTTAGATTTCCTTTTAGAAATTTAAGTACTCGAAAAACAGAGAAAAGGGCTTAAAATTACATCTCTTAACTTTATTTGCTTACTGTTAAGTATTATTTTCTTTGTACCATTCTGATCCTTCAGAGATGAATATGTAAACCGTACTAAATGTTTTCACAATGGAGCCTTCTGATTTCTGCCTTTAATGATAGGCTTCCGGAGGGTTTGAGAATCGCTTTTCTAAAATAACCTCTAGACCATACGAAAAATTAACCTTGTAAATCATGTATAATTCCGATCAAATTTGGTGTACATACCTCAAAGTCAATTATCTATCCAAAATAAAATATATCCAACCCACATGGAGAGAAAAATAGAAGTGTTTTTTTTTCCATTACAAAATTCTACATCCGAGAGAATGACTGTGCCACGTGATCAGTTTTTATTTAGATATGCCATGTTTCTTTCGACTAATTTTTGACAGAGTGC
Source organism: Tridacna crocea (assembly GCA_943736015.1). Taxonomy (NCBI): domain Eukaryota; kingdom Metazoa; phylum Mollusca; class Bivalvia; order Cardiida; family Cardiidae; genus Tridacna; species Tridacna crocea. The sequence continues at coordinate 15,103,035 of OX031062.1, forward strand.
AGTATTCTTTGCATCAAGCCAATAAAAAGGATATCACTAAAGTGCCGTTAGGTCATTCTCCCTCTTATCTTCATCAGTATTTATATTCCTACATGTCCAGTTTTTTTTTTTACTTTTTACTTCATGTGCTCTCTCGGGAAAGTCTGTTGGCAGTTAAAGGTCATCGGAGTGGCTCTAATTTTCTTCACTCAGTAATTGCTTCAACTATTATGTATCTTATATACTAGCACCTTTTCGATGGTTCAGAGGTGAATATAGAGGACGAATAGAGTATGGCTTGTCCAAATGATGAGCTACTGTTGGCTTCGGAATCGTTCATATACCATAATTTTCCACCAAAGTGATAAATGAACTTTGTCGGTCATGTACTCTTCCGATAAGACATAGTATCCATATTTCTAATTCCTTTATTAATCATAAATAAAGTCAATTCAACCGTTTAGATGAGAAAAAATACAAATACTGTACTTGCGTTACGAGTTTCCGCGGCAGAAACGAATTTAGTTTGTACATCTTTTGTTAGATCAGACAGTTTTGATGCAAAGTGATAAGCATGAGCTGTGATCGAATATCCCTTTACAACAGTTTTAATGTCCCTGAGTAAAAAGCCCTCAAAAAATCTTTGTGTTAAAAGGAGAAAATGCTGGTAACCAGCATTTTCTCCTTTTCCCACAATGTTTTCAACCCTTCCCAAAACAACTTTCAATTCTTTAGTTGCACTTATTTTACAGTCTGCAAATGCTTGTCAGTTGGACTAGTCTACAATTTTGTCATTTGGTAAAGGGATATACAGAAAATCTTTGTGACAGTACGTTAGTTTTGGTCAATTTATTGCAATACCAGCTTAAAGAAGCATTTGTGTTTGGGATTTGAATAAATTAACATGAACACATTTCTGCAAAAGTTTATATATATTTAATATGAAAAAGAAGTTACACATTGGATTTCAGATTCTATATCAAAGAAAAAAAAACATAAAAGCTCTGTCATGTGCTCATTATATAAACTCAAGCAATATTAGCATATCAATAACCGTAAAAGTAATCTGTAACTTGTATCATATACAGTACATGTACACTGTATATGATACCTAGTGTATCTGAGGGTCATAGAAGTATTAACTTCACATTGCCACCTGTGAAAATATCAGAGAAATTTCTTTTTTATCATATACAGTACATGTACACTGTATGTGATATCTAGTGAATCTGATAGTCATAGAAGTATTAACTTCACATTGCCACCTGTCAAAATATCAGAGAAATTTCTTTTTTTTTATCATATACAGAAACAAAACGTTATCCTCTACACATATATCTATACTTAAAAAATATTGAGAGGAAAATATCAGCTGTTCACAACTCAAGGTCACTTAATAATTCTCAAATATAAGAAAATATGTGTTTATGTAGATCTATATAATCTGTATAATCTTCACCAACCTACAAAATTTTAGAACAAATCCAACTTAGTTGAATCAACACAGTTGAAAATTAGAATCTAAATGTGGATCAAATGGTGATATTGTCTCTGAACTCGATATCAAATGGCAAAATTTTAAAATCGAAAGCATTTGCAGATGACAAAATAAAAGTGTCTGAAAATTTGAAATTTGTTTTGTGAAGAGAAGAAAACATTGTGATAAAGGAGGAAATGCTGGTTACCAGCATGAAGGAAAAAATGCTGGTTACCAGCATTTCTCTTTTCCCATAATGTTTTCTAATGACTTCTTTCCTAGCATCATCAAAAGTAGGGATTGTGTGGTAAAGGGTTAAAAGCTTTTTAAAAAAATAAAATATTACGGGAAAAGGAGAAAATGCTGGTTACCAGAATTTTCTCCTTTTCCTAAAAGTCTTCAAATGCCACCTTCCAGAGATCACTGAAACAGCAGATTTTTTGACACTTCATGATTAAGTTTGCTGTTAACCCATTACCACATAATCCCTAATTTTGACGACCCTGAGAAAGAAGCCTTTAAAAAACATTGGGGGAAAAGGAGAAAATGCTGGTAACCAGCATTTTCTCCTTTTCCCACAATGGTTTCTACCCTTCTCAAAACATATAAAATTTTCAGTCACATTTATTTTTTCGTCTACAAATGCTTTCAATTTGGATCAGTCTACAATTTTGTCATTTGGTAATGAGTTAAAAATGTGACTATTATAGATTCTTAATTATGAGATGATTGATAGGTATAATGCATCAGAGACATTCATTAAGCCTCCTTTTGCCGAAGCATGGTTCTAAACACCCCCACCCCACACAACACACACATACATGCACGAAAAAGACCTTGCTGGAAAATAAAATGGGATGTACACAACACTGGCAAATGGAATGATAACTAAGCTTTGTACTGTTTACATCAAATATCACAAGAGACAGAAATTAGATATATTTGAAGGATATGAAGTGTCTTAGGGAAAATGACTAAGAAAACATTGTAAGATAAAGAGTAGTTGCTTGTTACAGGCACCACTCCTTTCCCCACAATGTTTTAAAACACAGTCTACACCAGAGACACAAAAGTTTGTCAATGGATTTGTATACTACATTGTGTTTTTTAATATATCTGGTTTGCTGCAAATCTGAACAAGACATTCTATCCGTTTGAAACTCTTCAACAATGCTTTCACAATGATCTTTCTCAAGACCAAAACCATTGTCTTTTCTCTGTCATGTACCTTTACCAAGAGAGCTAAATAAAAATTCATTCAATAGTAAAACTGCCAGACAATGAAGAGTTTTATTGCAAATCTGGTGGTCCTATGTAAAACATATAGCATACTGATTTGTCTTAGATCAGAGATCACGTAGCACACTGGCCATTACCTTAATTCAAGCTTATGATTCTAAGGGAATAAGCTGTGTATCTTTTAAGCTGAAATCTTTCTCAATAAAGCAGACTCTGAAGGTTAGAAGTCAGAATGATTGCTCTTTGCAGTCTGATCTTCATTTACCTTTTCTTCAAAAGCACTAAAAGCTCTGATAGGCACAAGTGATCACCATTCAACCACAAACTTACATAACAAAAAGTACATATTTGTCTATATACATGTACATGTAAAGCATGAGATTCAAATAAGGTTAACCAGAAACAGAATTAATTGAGCCATTTTCTGTGAAAAGGATTTTAACCCATTACCACACAATCTCCACTTCTAACGACCCTAAGAGAGAAGCCTTTTGAAAACACAGTGCAAAAAGGAAAAAATGCTGGTAACCAGCATTTTCTCCTTTTCCCATGAAGTTTTTTACCCTTCCTAGAACAAACTTTAAATTTTCAGTCACTTTTGTTTTGTTGTCTGCAAATGCTTTTAGTTTAGGCCAGTCTAAAGTTTTGCCGTTTGGTAAAGGTTTAACTCTTTACCAAATGGCTAAATTTTGAACTGGTCTAAATTGAAAAGTTTTGCAGATGACAAATCAAAAGTAGCCAAAATGATAAAAATTGTCTTTAAAAGTGTAGAAAACATCATGGGAAAGGGAGAAAATGCTGGTTACAAGCATTTTCTCCTTTTCCCGCAATGTTTTCTAAAGGCTTTTTTCTCAGGATCGTCAAATGTAGGGATTGTATGGTAATGGGTTAAATTACATCTACTTTTGTTTTGTTGTCTAAAAAAAAGTATCTCCTCATATCAGCCTGTGCAGTCATTTCATGCTGACCTAGGTCAAAAAATTTATTTTTTTGGGGGTCAAACAACAGGCTATTCCACCTCATGATCCTATTTAAGAAATAATCTTCTTTCTATCGTGGTATATCGTTCAATAAACCACAGTTGTGAGTTATGAGGCACAATAAATAATCCACGAGGGCGATAGCCCGAGTGGGATATTCATTGCGCCTCATAACTCACAACGTGGTTTATTGAACGATATACCACGATAGAAAGAAGATTATTTCGATTCTAACATGTCCAATTCTTAATGAAAGGAAAACAAGTTCAAACTAAGAGTAAAAACGCGGATGAAGATTATGTTCCATTGAATAACTCACTCATTGAATGACGTCACTCGATATCGGATGACGTCACTCTACATGGATTGTCGCAGATTTTATCACGTTTTCCTTGCACTGTGTTTATAGAGCCAAAGTCGCGTGTCATGTTAGAATGGTTGTTAGACAACAAGGATTGCATGAAACTATAGTTATAAGACCAGGGTCCGTATTCACAAACCATTCTTAAGAACGTTCTTGTTCTCATTCTTCAGAATTTTGTCCATGTGAAAGTAACAGAACTTCTGATTGGCTAAACCATTTGGTTTAGCCAATCAGAAGTTCTGTTACTTTCACAGTCAGAAAAATTTGAAGAATAAGACAAAGAATATTCTTAAGAATGGTTGGTGAATACCAGCCCTGGGTCTGTATTCACCAACCGTTCTTAAGAACATTCTTTGTTATATTCTTCATGATTTCCTGACCGTGAAAGTAAAAGAACTTTTGATTGGCTAAACCATTCGGTTTAGCCAATCAGAAGTTCTGTTACTTTCACACTGACAAAGTTTTGAAGAATAAGACTAAGACTGTTCTTAAGAATGGTTGGTGAATACCCAGTTCCTTAGTGTAATGCATCACGGAGACGGGTTAAAGCTCCATTTCCTAGAGTGTAGCTCAACTAAATGTGCTGTCAGTCCACTAAAGTCAAAATTGAAATTAACAAAAGCTCAGTATGCGGGTGCAAGCAACTGACTGCATTTGCTTTTTCAGTGAAAAGAAAACTGAACAAGGGAAATAACTGTATATAAAACATTTCTGACAATTATCCGCCTTCTTGGAGGGGATTCCCTTTCAGATAGTCTTGAACAGGCCTGAGTTCTTCTTGGAGGGGATTCCCTTTCTGATAGTCTTGAACAGGCCTGAGTTCTAAGTAAATACTTTCAATAATGGCATGGGTATTTTGGGGGAATATCATAGAAAAGTTTGAGTGATATCTAAGATGGAGGGTTTTAAAGAAAATGATGTTTCCTTGCTAAAAAATGAAATGGACTTGCTCATAGACAAAATGGAAAAAGTAATCAAAACAGAAATAATAAAATCAAATGCAACACAACCCTTAACCTTACAATATTTTCACGGAACAACACAACAGAAGATTATAATTATACTGTAAATAATAAACAATCTTGTACAGAAACAATTTACAATGAGAGAAGAGTAACATATTCCACAACATGTTTCATGCTTATGCTGCGTTCACACTAGAGCACGATCTGTTACGATCATCACGATTGGCCAATTGCAGCGAATCGTGTAACTTTGCTGAAATTTGACGATTAGATACGAGTTGGTGCGATTTCATGCGTTCTGATACGATTTGTTACGCTTACATGCGATTTGGTCACGATTGGTCAATTTCTGGTGATACGATCTGTGTCCAGGATAGACACGATCACATACGATCTGATAGGAGTATCACGATTGAGTTCGCGATTCCATTGCGATCTGACGGGATCATAACGATAAGTGTCCACGATCTGTTACGACACAATACGTGCCGATGCGTTCTCGTACGAGCATCAAGGACTGATGCGCTCTGTTGCGATGTGTTACGATTGTTGGATGGATGTTTTGAGCGATTTCGATCACGATTGAGCCACGATGAGACCGCGGCTGGTATTTGATGCCTGCAAGTCGTTTGCTATACCAGATCTCATTCTGCATGAGGAAGTCGATGATTTCTTCCTTCTGCTGCTCTGTAAATGCCGTAACGATTTTTTCTTCTTGGGTTTAACATAGGTGGTCTTATCCACCTCCTCTTGAGCAGGCTCTGAATCAACAGGTTCTAGCGCTGAGGGTATCAAAGCCTTGCCCTTTCCCTTTTTGCCTTTGGAGCCCTTCAGTGGCATACCTCAGAAAGTTTCAAAATTGCTAGAATATATGACATTAGATGTTACTGTTCTATTGTAGATGGAGCAATGAAACAAATTAATCTTGCCCGATGTATATATGGTCGCGATAACTTGCAACAGATTGGGCGTCCGTCACAAATGCGTAACTAGTTGTGCCTTGTCGTATTTACTCGCATCGGCTCGTATCCTCTCGTGAGTCGTTCGCATCAAGTCGTGGGCAATCGGGCCCGACAGAATATCCTGAATCGTGACAGATCGTAACACATCGTTGGAGATCGCAACACATCGCAACAGATCGCGCTATTTGTCTCGACCCCGATCACCACGATTTGGAAACACAATGAGATACGGTCTGTTGCGATTTGTTGCGATGACTTACGATCTGATACGATGGTTACGATAGTTCCGGCAATCGTGGAAAAATTTTTAACTGCCAAAAATTTTTCCACGATTAACCCGATTGCCGCGATTGACATCAAGATGGGATATGATCTGATAAGATCCAATACGATGATCCCGATACGTCCACGATAAAGCCCACGATTTCAATCGTGGACGAATCGTGATAAGTGTGAACGGCACATTATTACCGTAATCCTTTGTCAAACAACTGTTTTTTAACTCTTTACCAAACAACAGAAACGCAGATTTGTCCAAATTCAAAGCATTTGCAGACCACAATTTAAATGTGGATCAAATTGTGCAAACTTTCTTTGATTAACTCTTTACCACACAAGAAAATTTTAGACTGGTCCAAATTGAAAACATTTGCAGATGACAAAATAAAGGTGAATAAAAAATAGAAATCGTGCTGGGAAGAGTAGAAAACACTGTGGGAAAAGGAGAAAATGCTGGTTACCAGCATTTTCTCCTTTTCCCACAGTGTTTTCTAAAGGCTTCTTTCTTAAGGGCGTCAAAAGTAGGGATTGTGTGGTAATGGGTTAAGTAGAAAACATTGTGGGAAAAGGAGAAAATGCTGGTTTCCAGCATTTTCTCCTTTTTCCTTTATGTTTTCAAAAGGTATCTTTCTCAGGATCGTGAAATGTTGATGGCAAAAAAAAAAACAACTTTAGAAAACATTGTGAGAAGAGGAGTAAATGCAGGTAACTAGCACCTTCTCCAATGTCTCACAATTTTTTCTTCTTTGAGTCACATTTGTTGTGGTTTTCAAAATGTAGTCTGCAAACAATTTCAATTTAGACCAGTCTAATTTTTTGTCATGTGATAAAGAGTTAACAAAAAGGAATATAATAGACCTCTCTATTTTAACCCTTTACCAAACGACAAAAATTTAGACAGGTCCAAATTCAAAGCACTTGCAGACAACAAAATAGACATATCTCAAAAATCTAAGTTTGTTTCCAGCAGAGTAGAAAACATTATGGGAAAAGGAGAAAATGCTGGTTGTCAGCACAATGTTTTCAAGAGGCTTTTTGCCTGGGGTTGTGACAAGTCTGGATTGTGTGGTATAGGGTTAAAAACAGTTTTTGACTTTTTAGAGACACACAAAAGGAAATTCTGGCATAAGATCTCTGCTTTTGCACAGATAACAAAATTTTGGCCTTGAAATAACCCTACATTGATCTGTACTGTCCATTTCGCTTATACATTCTGGACAAAATTAACCAACATATTGCACTTTTTTAGGTCTTATTTCTTGAGTGAAATGTCTATTGTATTATTTGTGTGCTCTGTAAGTAAACAACCTAAAACATTTATATCTGTTTTCCTATATATTAGATAATTTGTTCAAATTGCTAAAGTATGTCTTCCATATTGTAAATAAAATCTCAAATGGAATGAGTATCAACATATAACTGACACAATGAGAATTTTTCTAGAATAAACATACAAAAAACTGCAACTAATAAATTTGTACATAATAATATAACAGTGAATAAACAGGACTGCCAAGCAAAATAAAACTGTGTTTATTACAGGGTCTATGGATTTGTGCTATTTCCCTGACACTGATATAACTCCATCTAGAGCAATGCCCACCGGTTATGGTACTTAAAATTTACAAATTAATCACACACTTTACAACCATGGGGAAGAAAAATTTGGAAAACATTGTAGGGGAAAAAAGGAGAAAATGCTGGTGACCAGCATTCTCTCCTTCTTGAATAATGCTTTCTTTCAATTCAAAAACATGGTGAGAAAAGGACAAAATGCTGGTAACCAGCATTTTCTCCTTTTCCTACAATGTTATCTTTCATTTCAAAGACAAATTCCATCATTAACTCTTTACCAAACAGTTCATGGTTTTTACGACCCAGAGGAAGAAGCCTTCTGAAAGCATTGTGGGAGGAGAAAATGCTGGTAACCAGCATTTTCTCCTTTTCCCACAATGTTTTCTACTCTTCTAAAGTAAAATTTCAATTTTTGAGGCATGTTTATTTTGTTGTCTGCAACTGCTTTCAATTTGGATATGCCTAAAACTTTTCCATTTTGTAATGGGTTAAAGCTACATCTATATGCTGTATGCAATTGCTTTCCACATAGTAAAGCCTAAAATTTTGTCATTCGTAAAAAGTTTACCTACAGTACATCATTGAATAGTTTTGAATTGCAGTTGATGTTGTCTGTTTGAGTTACATCAAACTTATACATATACAGCATGGTTGTATAACATAATTATAGCCTTATACTTGTATGCTTACCTGAGAAATTATATTAACTCTTTTTAAGCCTTTTGAAAACATTGTAGGAAAAGGAGAAAATGCTGGTAACCAGCATTTTCTCCTTTTCCCACAATGTTTTCTACCCTTCCCAAAACAAAATTCAATTTTTGAGCCACGTTTATTTTGACGCCTGCAAATGCTTTAAATTCAGACAAGTCTAAAATTTTGCCATCTGGTAAAGAGTTAAACATTGTCACTTGCCAAAGAAACATATATCTGGTAGAAAGCTTTAAGGAATGTCATAATTCTTATTAACAGAAATATCTTAGTCATACAAAAATCACAACAAAAAAATATAAACAAACAACTGGGGAAAAAAATATAGAATATATCTGGTAATTACAGAAATGTGCCTTATTTCTTCTCGAGTGTTTTAACCCTTTACCACATAGAAGAATTTCAGGCTGGTTTACTTCGATGGAATTCACAGAGGACAATGCACATGTTTTTCAATAATAGCACTTGTTCTTGAACAGGTGGAAAACACTGTGGGAAAAGGAGAAAATTGCTTTTTACAAGCATTTTCTCCTTTTCCAACAATTTTTTTCAAAAGGCCATTTTCTCAGGGTTGTTAAAAGCAGTGATTGTGTGGTAAAGGGTTAACCTAAATGATACATGTACTCATTTCTGTATCAAAATAGTAAGTAATGAACAAGAAATTCCTGTCTGTGGGAAAAGGAGAAAATGGTGGTTACCAGCTTTTTGTCCTTTTCTCCCTATGTTTTTGAAAAAGAAAACAAAACCTCTGAGCAAAAACTACAACTAAAGGTACTTGCGAAAAAATAAAAATTTAGACAGAAGTCCTCACGATACTATGGGACAATTCTTGGTTCTTTGGCAGATACCAGACAACTTATTCTATATAAAACAGCCTTAAAATTGTAAAAAAGTGAGATTTCTTTCCCCATCCTTAAAAAACTTTTACAGGATGATTCCTTTTCAAAATAAGTTTGGATATCTTTGACAAATTCACATAATTTGACTTTCTGAAACAACTTTGCACTATAATATCTGTTACAACTTTACATTTAGATCACTGTAAAAACTTGCAAATAGGATTTCTATAATAAACCCGTAACAAAACTATATAAGAAGTTAAGTAATAACTAAACGTTAGGATTTCTGTTGCAAAATTACACATTATGTATCACACACATGGCATAAAGGTTTCACTCTTTATCACACAACAAAATTCTAGACTTTTGCAAATTGAAGGCACTTGCAGACGGCAAAATAACATAACCCAAAAATCAAAATTTGTTTCCTGCAAGGTAGACAACACTGTGGGAAAAGGAGAAAATTCTGGTCACCAGCATTTTCTTCTTTTTCCACAATGTTTTCAATAGTTTTATTTCTAAGGGTCGTTAAAAGTCGGCATTGTGTGGTGAAGAGTTCATGGACCTTCCTGATACAATGTACAAAGCAAGAGGTCACTGTAACTGTAAATTCATATTCATTTTGTCCAACAATCAAGTGAATCATAAGGTAAAACGGTCCTCTTTCCTAATTATGTCTTATCATGACTATATTTAATATTTTCACAAAATATCTCATCCATTTTCTTGGCAGTTTTCTAGACTGTTTCTACAAGATTTTCTTGCAAAAACCTTGAAGTGTAGAGCCAAAATGAGAATGTTCAGTCTCTGCAGCCTTGTTTCACCTCTTTACCAAAAGACAAAATTTTGGACGTGTCCAAATTGAAAGCATTTGCAACGACAAAGTATATGTAAATCAAAAATTAAATTTTAACTTGGGAAGAATTAAAACATTGTGGGAAAAGGAGACAATACTGGTTACCAGCATTTTTTCCTTTTCCCACAATGTTTTCAAAAGCTTTCCTTCTCAGGGTCGTTTAAAGTCGCGATTGCTTGGTACAGAGTTCTACACTACCTGCAAAAGCACTGAAACATGCTTTCAACAATGTATAGGACACTCTTTTACTCATTTTAACAATAAAAAACCTTCTTGGACTAGGACCTGAAAGCAATCATAGACAACGCATAATCTTGATCTATGCCATCTGCAAAATCTCGTTTTTTGACTATGGCGCTGAAACGGTAAAATTTTATTTCATGCTTTCCAGTAGGAAAGTCTTATCTTTGATTGATACCGTTCACTTCTATGCTAAACATTAAGTACTGAAAATCTTTCTGAGTTCCTGTGGGTGGGATTTTCAGTGGGTGAAAGAGGTTGAATTTATACATCTGGTGCAAAAGAGTTCAAGCATACAAAACACACAACCTTTAACCCATACGGCATTTCTATGGTATCTCTGACCCTAAATAACAGCTAGGATGAAGCTGTTTCTTACATGTATATGACACCTTTTATTAGCATAGAAAATATTGTGGCAAATGGTGAAATTGATCGTATTGAGCAATTTCACCTTTTGCCGCAATGTTTTCCAAAGGCTCCTACAAGCAATGCGTAGAAATGAGCATTTAACGAGTAAAGGATTAAAGCATACAAAACACACAACCAGACAATACAGACAAACAGTTCACACACTAAAACTTAACTCTTTACCAAACAATCCGTGGTTTTTACGACCCTGAGATAAAAGCCTTTTGAAAACATTGTGGGAAAAGGAGAAAATGCTGTAAACAAGCATTTTCTCCTTTTCCCACAATGTTTTCTAACCTGCTTGAAAAAAAATTCAATTTTTAAGTTACGTTCATTTTGTTGTCTGCAAGTGCTTTCAATTTCAACAAGTCTAAAATTTTGTCGTTTGGTAAAGAGTTAGCCAAGTTAGACTCAAGTATGACACTGGAATGAACTATTTAGAACAATTAGTTTTGGCAAGAGTTACCAAACCTTTCATTCTTCCCCCTGCATTTCTATTTTCTACGTTCTCTGAAAACGGCACTTCATGCAACTGCAGACAATATCAACCCATGTCAAGCCTGTGCAATTAACCCTTTCCCAAACAAGCCCTGGTTTTTAAGTGTCTGCAGTGAAAATCTATGAAAACACTGTGGGAAAAGAAGAAATTGGTCGTAACAAGCAATTTCTTTTCCCCCAGTGTTTTCTACCCTTTTTGAGAACATTCTGCAATTTTCTCCAAATCTAAAATTGTCGTCTGCAAACTTTTTTGGTTTGGAAGGGCCCAAAATTTCTTGTTTGGGAAAGGTTTAACACAAGCTGACACGGCTCGAAACCTTTTCGTTTTTCGTGAATTTTCTGCATGTCTAAGGACTCTTCTACCTCAGAAGTAAGCCTCGTATTGAATAAAATGGATTTTATGGATCCATAATTATATCGGTCCCTTGGTACGATGCCAGGCAATGCATTGTGCCCTGTTTTTGCTACAGCAGGGCTCATAGAAATGCTTCAGATGGTAACGACAGCCAATAGGACTTCATTTGCTCATGCAGACACTGAAGATTAACACATTACCACACAATCCCTACTTTTGACGACCTTGAGAAAGACACCTTTTGAAAACATTGTGGAAAAAGGAGAAAATGCTGGTAACCAGCATTTTCTCCTTTTCCCACAAAGTTTTCTACCCTTCACAAATCAAATTTGGAATTTTCAGTCACTTTTATTTTGTCGTCTGCAAATGCTCTCGATTTGGACCAGCCTAAGATATTGTTGTTTAGTAATGAGTTACGTCAGCATTGTTGTTTAGTAATGAGTTAAGTCAGTCTCCACATTATGTAATGTCTAGTCTGATCTTACATCTGCTATAACTGACATACCAAAGAAAAAGGCCATCTGAGTTTCATGTCTGAATGAAGCTAGTGATAAACAAAATACTTCAGGTCAAGAAAACATTAAGGCAGAGAAAGCGAGAGCACAGCATCCAAGTACCAATGCTTGGCTGCAGTAACCCTTTACCACACAATCACAATTTTTAACGCCCGCAAAGAAAAAAAACTTTTAAAAACATTGTGGGAAAAGGAGAAAATGCTGGTAACCAGCATTTTCTCCTTTTCCCACAATGTTTTGCTATCTTTCCCAAACAATTTTTTTTTTGAAGTCATGTTTATTTTGTCCTATATGAATGCTTTGAATTTGGACAAGTCCAAAATTTTGTTGTTTGATAAAGAGTTAAAAAACAGAGTCTAATATTATTTCAATGGTTACCTGACCCTATTGTATTGGTTCCCATTTTGATAGTCAACAAGTGGTTTGAAATAAATATCTTCAGTAAGAACAGAATTTATTACACAATTTTAAAGGTTTTGCACATCAATGTCAACACTGACTGGGCTTTGCTATTAGATCAACATTTTTCTCTGAAAAAATGCTGAACTAAAAATAACCTTACTTGCTAGGTATGAGTGATTTCTTACTGTCCCATGGTGCATTAAAAAACTGTCTAAGGTTTGATCTATCCCAAATTACGAGCTATTAACTCTTTACCGCATGAGAAAAATTTTGAACACCCCAAATTTAAAGCATTTGCAGATGACAAAAGAGATGTAACTAAGAAATTGGAATTTGGTTTGGTAAGGGTAGAAAACATAGTGGGAAAGGGAGAAAATGTTGGTTACCAGCATTTTCTCCTTTTTCCACTATGTTTTCAAAGGGCTTTTTTCTTAGAGTCGTTTAAAGTCCAGATACTGTGGTAAACAGTTAAGTAAAACTTGTACACTCTGTCCAAAGTTAATCATTCTACATAAAAAAAAAATCATAAAATGACATAGGCTTCTGGGACTGCATGTTATCTCCATGTCAATCTAGGTCAGGGGCATCCTGTCATTCATTATTGTTGATTCAAAGGCATCATCAGGCTGAAATCGAAAAAAAAAATTGTGACCAGTTATTTACTGAATAATAAATTGCTTTTTTTCAAAGACTACAAATACAGGTTTGTTCCAAGATCAGGGTCTGTATTCACCGACCATTCTTAAGAACGCTCTTTGTCTTAATATTCAAGATTTTCCGACTGTCAAAGGAACAGAACCCTTAATTGGCTATAGCAGATGGTTTAGTCAATCAGAAGTTCTGTTACTTTCTCATTGACAGAATTTTGAAGAATAAGCCTAAGAATGTTCTTGTTCTTAAGAATGGTTGGTGAATACAGACCCAGTTCAGAGTTTGGTAATAATCCAGAACAAAGTATGTTCTGTGCGATCTGATCTTGATCTACACTGTTCAAGTTTCTGGTGTTGCCTATGGTATGGCAAGAAGTTAACCCTTATCCTGCTAAGAAACTAAAATGAAATTTTCAATTTGATGGTAAAATCCTAAAAATTGATATTTCACAGGTATGTTTCGGGGAAAATATCTCCAGATCGGACAGCATAGATCCAAGATCAGACTGCACATTCTCTGCAGTCTGATCTTGATCTACGCTGTCCGCAAAAGGTCAATGAGTTGCGATAAGCAGCCCAAGAGTTAATGTCTATTATCAAACTTTAGTTTGGCTCGTACATCAGCAATCTTTCAGTGCTATATGATTGAGCCATCCTCTGTGAAATGTGGGTTACATCAGTGTGCAAAAACTATTGGCTCATGCCTAGCTATGCTATCTGCACACCTTAAGACCAACCAATCTCTGTTTTCTCTGGAGAAAATGATTTTTGTGATGACATCCTTAGCATAACATATTACCTACAGAGCTTCAGATAAGGGGGAGTGATGATATCCTAAATCGATTTTTTCTTTTCCAAACCTTTTGTTGTGGGTACTCATTAGAATCGTCTCATCGAGACGATTTTAATGAGTACCATAACATAGTGTTTAGTGGAGAATAATTAATGTTTTCAATTTTGAAATCAAAATCACTCCCTCTGTCTGGAGCTCTGTTACACAGATGCATTATACTCCCTTTCCCTAGAGCACAACTTAAATAAAATTGACATTCTACCTCAATACAAATGCCAAACAGTGCCATATAAAACAGTACAAAAGCAAAACTTGTACTTGTAAAATATATATATCCAGCAAAATCAAAGAATCCTTTATTTAAGATCAGACTGTAAAATCTGAACCCAGCATTGCAGGAGTGAATCTTTACAACTGCTATACCGTAAGTTAAGTCATCTTGATGCACAGGTTTGATTGAATCACAGTGTTTTACACTGTTTCTATATTATTTATATTATACCCCTTCTCAAAAAATTTATGTAGTACCAGCTGAAAAAAAAAAAAACATTAACCATTAACCACGAAAAAAAGCAACTGGTAATGTGTTAGCAAACAAGAGCACCGCATTCAGTTGCAAATGCTTAGCTACATGTGCTTGATTTTTTGAGAAAATTTTAAATTAAAAAGAGCTGTCATACACAGATTATGCTCCCTTCACAAGTCTCTTTTAAGGATAGTGAAGGCTGTTAGTAAATGGTAGGTCATGGGAAAGGAGGGTGGAGGTGAAACAGGCTACTTGTATTTGATCCTGTCTGCCAAACTGCATCTGCCAATGTTCAAATAATTAAATAAACAAGTGGCATAACTTTTAGAACAGCAGTGTAAAATTTCCTGTCAATGTAAACAATCTGTAAATCAAACATTACTATCATAGTATTATGGCAAAATTGCCCGAAAAAAAAAATCAGATTAAATATCCATGAACTTCATGTTTGAGTTTGTCATTTGGCCCTTTTTTCCTATCACACAGCTTAGTAAAATTAGGAAAGAATGAATCTAGAAATGTCACAAAGGTGTCGCATACCCCCACAAAGCACCATTTCACAGATCAGGCGTCAATTGCCAAATATGAGTAGAAACAAAATCTAAGATTTACAAAGAGAAATAACTCTAAACTAGTAGCAATAGAGTTATGCTTCTTATGAACTTCTCCTTAATGTGGTCTATCTGTGTATGAAGTTTAAAGTCACTAGGTTTTATACGCCACACACAAAAATCTAAAAATCAAAATTTACAAACGGCAATAACTCTAAAAATACTAGAATAAAGTTATGTTTTTTTACATAGCGTTTCTTGTTCATATGGTCTATCTGTATATAAAGTTTGAAATTACTAATTTTTATACTTGGGAAGTTATGCCTTGGCAAACATTTAAAGTTAGATTTACAAGGGGCATTAACCACAAAAAATAGTTGGGATAGAGTTGTGGTTCTTGCACACTGCAGTTCTCCTTAAGGTAAGACCTGTGTAATGGAAAACAGCTATTTCCACTAAAATACCATCCTGCAAAATTAGCTATAATTAAAAATGAGTATTATTGAACTACTTTCACCAAATCATTTTTTTCCATTTTCTCCTTCTTTAAATTATCATTTATAAATCTAAAACCACTATATTCTGAATTCAAAAAGAGATAATAATTACCTCCCTTTTCAGAAAACTAACAAAAGTATCAAAAAATAATTTCAAAATAGACATTAACGGAATTTCTGATCCGTTAGAAAGGTGCAAAAATATTATTTCTGCATAAATCCTTATTTATCCTTATTTATCAACCAATTAGAATTTTTGCCCCATGTTCACCGGAAGTGCATCACACAGGTCTTACCTTAATGTGCCTATCTGTATATGAAGTTTGAAGTTATGAACTTTTTTACTTTGGAAGTTACGCCCCAAACAATAATTTTAAGTTAAAATTTACAAAAGGCAAGAACACCAAAAATTGTGGAAGAGTTATGGTACTTGTACATTGCACTTTATGGATATCAATATTTAAATGCAATAAAACAGATTTTGTAAATCATATCTTCTATACATTTATATATATACATGTACTTCCAATGCAGAATGTCTAGCTTCTGATAACGGCGAGACGGTGGAAGATGTTTTCTTCCCTTCCTAAAAAAATTTCAAGTTTTTAGTCACATTTATTTTGTCGTCTGCAAATTTATGCTCTCAATTTGGGCCAGTCTAAAATGTTGTTGTTTGGTAAAGGATTAATAGTCTCATTAAGATGACTGAATAATTGCATGTTGATGTGTAGAAAAGTGTGGCTGCCAATAGAGGAGATTTTTTTCCTCTTACATATACATGTTGTTATATTAAAGTATGAACAAAAATTTTTTTTATACCTTTACAAAAGGAGAATTCTATTAGACTTGTCAAGTTTTAAGATGACTTAACAACTGCATGTTGATGTGAAGAAAAGCATGGCTGCCAGTAGACGAGTTCTTTTCTTCTTATGTATAGTTTTATAGAAGTATGAACAAAAGTTTTCTTTACACCTTTACAAAAGGAGAATTTCATTACACTCACCAAGTTTTAACCCATTTACCACACAATCCCGACTTTTAACAACCCTGAGAAAGACACCTTTTGAAAACACTATGTTTTCCCACAATGTTTTCTATCCTTCCAAAATAAAATTTCACTTTTTGAGACAAATTCATTTTGTCGTCTCCAAATGCTTTCAATTTGGAGTTGTCCAAAATTTTGTGGTTTGGTAAAGAGTTAAAGCATTTTCAGAAACAAAAGGCAACTAAAATGACAGGGTTTCTCTTTGATAGGGTACAAAACATTGATGGAAAAAAGAAAATGCTGGTAACCAGTTTTTTCTCTGTTTTTTAAAAAATGTTTTCAAAAAGCCTAACATCTAAAGATTAATTGATTGTATGGTATTTAATTCTTTACCACACCAGAAAATTTTAGACTGATCCAAATTCATAGCATTTGCAGACGACAAAATAAAGATGACTGAAAAATTGAAATTTGGTCTGGGATGGGTAGAAAACACTGTGGGAAAAGGAGAAAATGCTGGTCACCAGCAGTTTCTCCTTTTCCCATAGTGTTTTCAAAAGGCCTCTTTCTCAGGGTCATTCAAAGTAAGGATTGGGAAGTAAAGAGTAAACGCTGTTTTCCACATTACACGTACTTTAATTACATTGCGGCAGCCAGTAGGTTCAACCTCACAAAATAAGAGTATTGAGAGAGTTTTCAAAACTAGGATCACCATTGACCTTTGACCCAAAATTGATAGAACACCTTCTTGGGTCATGATAAACACATGTATAAAGTTTCAGCATCCTGTGTAATTGAGCTAGAGCAGGGAAAAAATATTCAAACATAGTTTACCTGTGACCTTGACCTCTGACCCCAAAATAAATGGGGAATCTGCTTGGGTTACGTGTAAAGTTTCAGAGTCTTAGGTCAAAAGGCTTTTGAGTTAGACAACAGAAATCAAAACAAGAATGACTGATTTACAGACAGTTGGACAGACAGACATGATGAAACCAGTACAACTACATCCTCTATGTAGATGTGGGGTATGATTACTGCAAAAAGCATTGTGGCAACAAGAGAAATTGCGCATGAATAATTTCTCCTCAAGGCATGTGTAAAGCTTTATTAACCCTTCACCACATAATCCTGAGTTATAACAACCCTCAGCAGAAAATACATTAACCCTCCAAACTGAAGATATCTACTGACAAAAAAAACTACATGAAAAGGGATAAAGTGTTGTTGGAAAAGGACAAAAAATACTTTTTAACATGGCTGGTTACAAGCATTTTCTCCTTTACCCACAATGTTTTCAAAACTGATTTCCAAGGATCATTAATGCATAGTATGGTGTGTCAAAGGGTGAAACCCTTATTTTGCCCTCATATCTTTAATTCTTTACCAGAAACCAAAGTTTGAGATTACCTCATATTCAAAGTATTTGCAGATAACAATTAAGATACTGCTTAAATGCTTGTGTCCAGCATTTTCTTCTTTTCCCATGTGTTCAAAGAGTTGTCTACACTAGGGTCAATAAAACATGGCAGTGTTTGGTAAAGGTTAAAATTAAGATCTTAGGGTAAAAAACCTCTAAAAGCCCATGCACCTTATCCTAAGCATTCAGTAAAAAGCTTTTAGATATACATACTTCTCCAGAAAACTACAATTTGAAGATAGAATGATTTTTTTTTTCATGCATCAATTTTATTAAAGTTCTGTTGTTCAGTTGGAGTTCGTTCGATAAAACCCAAATGGTTATTTCTGTACAATGCATAATTTTTTTTTTTGCTTAGTTATGAACTATGTAATTATTTTGCCATTTCAGAATCTGTAAGCACCCCTACAATCATCACCACAGCCATGTTTTTTATGAATCAGAATTCAGTTTATAAAGTTTGTATAGAATTCAGAAAACAATCTATTATAAAGTACAGAAATGGTGAAGAACATGGTAGTTAACACCCAGATAGAGCCCATTTGGATAACTGGTGAATTATTATGCATGTATTATGCACGTATTCCAAAGACCAAAGTTTTGTATTACCTCTTGCAATACATATATGTAGCTATCTAATACATCAATAAGAAACTGTGCATATTGATCATCATCTTCTTTTCCCACAAAGTTTTCTACCTATCAAACAAACATTGCATCATTTCAGCCACTATGACATTGTTATCTGCAAATGCTTTCAATTCGGATCTATAGGTCTAAACTTTTACCATGTGGTAACAGGTTGAGTGCCAATACTTTAAATATACTAAATCATCATTCAGGTTACATAAAACTTTTTTTCCTTGAAATTATGTCAAGTCTTTTAGTATATTTGAGTCTAAAGTTTTGTTGTCAGTAAAGCCAAATCTCTCTGTACATACCTTTCTTATCTTATTGGTGAGCTTTTTGAAGAACCTTGCTCCTTTACTGTCCTTTATTTGTACAGCATCCCCACCTTCCTCCTCATCCTCTTCTAGGCCACAGCTATCAGCAGCCGGCAACTCGGCATCATTGTTCCCAGAGTTCTCCACCAGCTTCATGTACTTGTACTCTAATCTGTGATTTTAAAAAAATATATTTATAAGCAAAATAATCATGAAGCAAATCTGTCAATCTTCTGAAAAAATCATGTCAACCATCGGATGAATGCAATTTTAACCCTTTCCCAAACAATCCCTTGTTTTCACGACCCTTAAAAAGACGGCTTTGAAAAAATTGAAGCATTTTATCCAAAGCCTAAAATATTGTCATTTGGTAATGAGTTAAACCTTTACTTCCTTTACATGTATAGCCATTTTTTGTACTAAGCACAAGTTTTCCGTTTACAGAATTTGTTCTGGTGTCATGAGGTGATCATTAACCCTTTACCAAACAATCCCTGGTTTTACGACCCTGACATAGAAGCCTATAGAAAACATTGTGGAAAAAGGAGAAAATGCTGGTAACCAGCATTTTCTCCTTTCCAACAATGTTTTCTACCCTGCTAGAAACAGATTTCAAATTCTGAGTTAAGTTTGTTTTGTTGTCTGCAAGTGCTTTCAATTTGGATCGGTCTGAAATTATGTCGTTTGGTAAAGGGTTTAAGTAATATCCATACCCAGACAAATCACCAGGGCTCCGTTTCACTAGGGTAATTATGAACAAAATTTTCATTAGTTTTATGTAACTATTGCATTGTGGCATATTTAAGCCACAAGATATCAGATAACTACCATGATTAAACAAAGTTTCCCGATCATTTTACCTTGATAAAAAGATAAAATTTCAAAGAAACTTTGATTTATTAGTTTTGAAAAATTATGATGATAGTTATGCTGTCACAGATAAATGCCACCACAATATAGTGGCGTGAAATTTATGAAAATTTGCTTATAACTTCCTTTGTAAAACAATGCCTGGGTATATTGATCAAAGGTTGGGATTGTGCCAATAAATTAGAGAACATTACCATTTTACCAAACAACAAAATTTCAGACTAGTCCAAATTCAAAGCATTTGCAGACGACAGAATAAACATTGCTCAAAAAATTGAAATTTGTTTTTGGAAGGGTAGAAAACATTACGGGAAAAGGAGAAAATGCTGGTTACCAGCATTTTCTCCTTTTCCCACAATGTTTTCAAAAAGCTTTCTCTTCAAGGGCGTCAAAACTCGGGATTGTGTGATAAAGAGTTAAATGTAGTGGGCATCTTTTTCTGATAATGTTGTAATGTTGATTTTGTGGACTAAGTTTTATCCACTAAGTGTGCAATGATTTTTTTTTCTATCCGATAAATGCTCAGACTTTACTGAAACCAAGTCCGAAGAATGAAATATAAATTCTACTGTAAAAATATGAATGGTTTTGAAATACTGGAATAAATTCAAATGGCTTTTGAAATACAGTATAAATATTTGATGATAAAGGTGATCAGGGTAGAGATAATTCTATGTCAATTCCTGTGCATTCTTGTCTCAATATAATGTTTAGATTTACTGCTTTACAGAAGTAAGTTATGCTCAGTAAAATATAATTTAGCCGATCTCATAGTTCAAACATAATTTACAAAACCCTGGCTTTATTTTCTCATGTTGAAAGGTTTTTAGAAATGTCATTCGTTTATCTATTATTGATTATTTGGGCTAATGCATTGATGTTTACATTTCATCCTTTATTACCACACATGTTCTGAAAATGAAAGCTTTTGAAAACATTGTGGGAAACTCTGATATCTTTTTCCACAATGTTACATGTATCTATGCTTATGCTTACAAGTTCAATTATTTTGGCCATGTTTAACTCTTTACCACACAATCCCTACTTTTAACAATCCTAAGGATGGAGGCTTTGGAAAATACCCTGGGAAAAGGAGAAAATGCTGGTAACCAGCATTTTCTCCTTTTCCCACAGTGTTTTCTACTCTATCTAAGAGTGAAATCATCATTACACCAGCATTTAATTTGTCATCTGCAAATGCTTTCAATTTTGAGCTATCCAAAAATTTTTCATTTGGTAAAGAGTTAATTTGTCATTTGCAAAATTAATGCTATCAATTTGGACTAGTCTAAACTTTTCCAGTGTGGTAAAGAGTTCAGTCTAAAAGCCTAGTTCAGGACAAAAGTGACATTGATTCTTTCTTTTTTCAGAACCCCTCACCCTTTTATAAACAATCCTGTGTTTTAACAACCCTGAGGACGGTTTATAAAAATATCATGGAAAAAGGATAAAATGTTAACAGGCGAAAAAGACAAATTTTAAAGATTCCTTCAGTTCAAAATATCTGCCAACAACAATTCAAATTTGGTGAAAAAAAAGCTTAAGCCAATAGGTTTGAAAACCATGTGGAAAAAGGAGAAAATGCTGGTTACCAGCATTTTTTTCCTTTTTTCACAATGCTTTCAAAGGCTGTCTTTCCCAGGGTTGTGAAAACACAAGGTTGATAAAGAGTTAATGTTGTGAGGCTGGAACAATATCAGTCATGGATTTATTGTCTAGTTTTTGACCCCCTATCCTATACCAAATGACCAAATTTTAAAATCATTCCAGTTAAAAGGATTTGCAGATGTCACATCAAATAAGGCTTAAACAATGAGATTTGTCTTCTTAAGTGTGGAAAAACCATTGTGAGAACAGAAGAAAATTGCTGGCTACTATTTCTGTAACCCTTCTTTTCCAGGGCTGTTAACCCTTTACCAGACAATAAAATTCTGGACTTGTTCAATTTGAAAGCACTTGCAGACCACAAATAAGTTGCTTCTCAATGATTTCTGCCCTAAATAGGGTAGAAAACATTGTGGGGAAAAGGAGACATTGCTGGTTACCAGCATTTTCTCCTTTTCCTGCTCTTTCAGAGTCGTTAAAAGTCCGGATTGTGTGGTAAAGGGTTAAACTGGTGATTGTTTATTCTATAAAGGATAAAAAAGACAATAGAAATCCCTAGAGAATGGTTTCACCTATATGTAGAGTCATTTAAATTTCTATTCAATATTTGGCTACTTAGCTACAGTCACATGTCATATTTCAGAACCATAACTGATTTTACACTTACATGACAAAATGCAAGACAAAAATACAAACGCAACCCAAATTACTCTAAATGTTGGTGGAAAGGACTTTAAAACATCTATTACAACTATGAGAGCTATTCCTGGGAGTTTGCTGTCATCTTTAAATGAAAATTCAGAGTGCTTTGATCCAGTTTCAAACACATACAATTTCAACAAGGATTCATCAGCTTTCAAACATATTCTAGAAGCTCATCGCTCTGGGGAGATACATTTACCACGAAATATGTGTCCAAGAAAGTTCCAAAAAGAAATGGAGTTTTGGGGATTACCACAAAGACTCATTCCTTCTTGCTGTTGGAAAGCGTTTTACGAAGCAGATGATGAAATTGAGACACTCAACACCATCATGAAATCGTTAAAAAATACCAAAAGTAATAAAGTAGGGACAACAGATGATGCTAAAGAATGTACTGAAAACAAAACAAATACACAAACACTGCGCGAAAAAGTCTGGCTGTTTTTGGAGGAACCACAGACATCAAGAGCAGCGAAGGTAAATTGTGATTTAAACACTAAATTAGCTCTTTACAACACAACGAGATTTTAAACTTAGCCATATTGAAAGCATTTGCAGACAACAAATAACTATGACTCAAAGATGGAAATTTCTTTTGACAAAAGTCCAAAACATTGTGGGAAAAGGAGAGAATGGTGGTTACCAGCCATGTTTAACCCTTTACCAAACAATCCCTGGTTTTTACGACCCTAAGATAGAGGCCTTTTGAAAACATTGTGGGAAAAGGAGAAAATGCTGGTAACCAGCATTTTCTCCTTTTCCTACAATGTTTTCTACCCTATTGGTAACAAACTTCAATTTTTGAGTCACTCTAATTTTGTTGTCCGCAAGTGCTTTCAATTTGGACCAGTCTAAAATTTTGTCGTTTGGTAAAGGGCTATTTCTTCAGGGTTGTTAAAAATCTGGATTCTGTGGTAAAGGGTTAACACTATAAATCTGCAGACAGCTTTATCATCTTGCTGCAGTATCTGATTTGGAAACATCAAGGCAAAATGAGAAATTGTTTGTAATGAGTAAATGCTCCTTTTGCAACAATGTTTTTACATGTATTTATAAGTAAAACAGTACTTTCTTGCTTGACTTTCTCTTGAAATACTTTCTTGCTTGCCTTTCACTTAAAACTTAAGTCAAGAAAGGGGCATAACTGTCAAACATACTTTGATGGTAACCTGCCTTTGAAGTTTGATACTTTACAAATTGTCCAAGTTTGAAGGATATATCATTAGTATTTTAACAGTTTGTTTGTTTGTACTGGGCTTTAACTACACTTTATCAGCTATGTTGCAGCAGTCAGTACCACACATCAGTTTCATGGCTTTCTCATACCGGTACTGACACAACTTTCTTTCCAAGTCACTACCTTTCTTACATGTGTCAGAGGTCAGAGGTGAGAGGCAAGAAATCACCATTAAGAAAGTTTGCCTAAACTGGATAATGTAACTAGCAACCACGTGATCATATGGCAGATACAATAAGCTTCCCGCCCCCCACCCCCAACACCTGGGCCTGGTATTAATTCCTTACTGAATATTCATAACTTTTAATGACCTTGAGGAAGAATGCTTTTGAAAGCAATGTTTGAAAACGAGAAAATCAGCATTTTCTCCTTTGTCAACAATGTTTTCTTCCTTTTAACTCATTACCACACAATCCAAACTTTTGACGACCCTGAGAAAGAAACCTTTAGAAAACATTGTTGGAAAAGGAGAAAATGCTGGTAACCAGCATTTTGTCCTTTTCCCACAATGTTTTCTACTCTTCATAAATCAAATTTCAAATTTTCAGTCACTTTTATTTTGTCGTCTGCAAATGCTTTCGATTTGGACAAGCCTAAAATTTTGTTGTTTGGTAATGAGTTATAGGACTACTTTCATTATCTGAGCCACCTTTGTTGTCTGTAAGTGCTTTCAATTTGGACATGTCCAAAGTTTTTTTGTTTGGTAAAGAGTTAATAAAGTTATTATAAAATGCCAGTTTTCACATGACAATGACACAACACAGACCATTATGCAGAGGACACCTTGGCCCGTATTCACCAGACATTCTCGAGAACATTCTTTGTCTTATTCTCCAATATTTTCTAGCTTTCAAAGTGAAACAGCTTCTGATTGCCTAAACCATTTGGTTTAGCCAATCAGAAGGTGTGTTACTTTCAAACATAGAAAATTCTGGAGAATTAGACAAAGAACGTTTTTAAGAATGGTTGGTGAATACAGGCCCTGCGGGCTACCAAACAGGAAATGTTCAGATCTTGGGTCCATACTGACATCCTAAGAGAAAAGTTGTAATTAATCTATACAGTATTTACTCAGCTGCAGTAAATCAAGGTCAGACTGAACAAAACTGAAACCTTTTATTTCACCTGTTTCCTGGCTTTCTCACACCAGTACTGACACAACAAGTCACTAACCACTTTCTCACATGCATAAAACTAAAGAGGTGAGAGCCAAAAATAGCCAGAGAGACAGCTTGCCTTAACTAGGTACTGAACTAACAACCAACAGGACACAAGTCCAAAATACAAACCACTGAGCTACCCAGCTAACCAAAAACAATTTGGACAAGGTATTGCAGACAACAAAGAAAAAGAGCTCACATTCTGATCTTACCTACAAAAGGAAGGAAAACATTGTTGTATTCAATATTAAATCAGATCATTTCAATATATGGAAAAGATTGTGAAGATGATGTATGGTCAGTCTAAATGTTACAAATGAATTTCAAAATCAGGTGAAATGTAAACAAAAGATAAAGTGACCTGGCAACTTTCAACCTAGTTTCCAGTTTAAGGTATTACCATCCTAATGCTTCTAGCACAACATGGAATGAAATTTCTTATTAGCTGATACATAAAGATTCATACTGATATAATATTTTTGCACATTTCTAACCGACCAGAACTTCATTCGGTGTCCATCTTGAAATTATTTGTTGATATTTTGTCATTTTTTCAGAAAAGGGAGTTTAATATTATATTATCTCTTTTTGTAATGAGGATAGAGTGGCCCTAGATTTATAAATAACAAGATCGCTCACCTGAATTTTTGAGAGGACCATAGCCTTTTTTTTTTTTGAAGGTATTGAAACACTGGAAACAAAATCATCATTTTGACAAGCAATTTTTAAAAGGTCAACTGTAAAAGTCCTTTCAAAATCTGACCAGCAGTTGCAGAGAAGAAGAATTTTCAAAAATTTCTTCATTTCCATATACATGTAGTGCAAGTAGCCCCCATTCACCAGACCAATGTTTCTTGACGAATCAAACTTTCACGAACAACTTTTGAAAAGGGTCACCCAAGGAATATCTCTGTGAAAATTTTCCAAAATCTGACAAGCCATTTCAGAGGAGAATTTTTAAGAATTTCTTCAGTGCCCTATAGTGCAAGTAGCCCCCATTCACCAAAGCCATGTTTCTTGATGAATCAAAATTTCACGAACAAATTTTGAAAAGGGTCACCCAAGGAACATCTCTGTGAAATTATTTCAAAATCTGACTAGCCGTTCGAGAGAAGAAGAATGTTTTAGAATTTCTTCATTTCCCTATAGCGCAAGTAGCCCCCATTCCCCAGAGCCAAGTTTCTTGACCTATCAAAATTTCACTAACAATTTTTGGAAAGGTTCATCCAAGGAACATCTCTGTGAAATTATTTCAAAATCTGACCAGCGGTTTCAGAGAAGAAAAATTTTCAAGAATTTCTTCATTTCTGTAAAGTGCAAGAAGCCCCCATTCACCAGAGCCATGTTTCTTGACGGATCAAAATTTCGCGAACAATGTTTGAAAAGGGTCATCCAAGGAACATCTCTGTGAAATTTTTTTAAAATCGGGCCAGGGGTTTCTGAGAAAAAGAATTTTTAAGAATTTCTTCATTTCTGTATAGTGCAAGAAGCCCCCATTCACCGGAGCCATGTTTCTTGACAGATCAAAATTTGGCGAACAATGTTTGAAAAGGGTCATCCAAGCAACATCTCTGTGAAATTATTTTAAAATCTGACAAGTGGTTTCAGAGAAGAAGAATTTTTAAGAATTTCTTCATTTCTGTATAGTGCAAGAAGCCCCCATTCACCAGAGCCATGTTTCTTGACGGATCAAAATTTCGGGAACAAGTTTTGGAAAGGGTCACCCAAGGAACATCTCTGTGAAATTATTTTAAAATCTGACAAGCGGTTTCAGAGAAGAAAAATTTTTAAGAATTTCCTCATTTCCCTATAGTGCAAGTAGCCCCCATTCCCCAGAGCCATGTTTCTTGACCAATCAAAATTTCGCAAACACTTTTTGAAAAGGGTCACCCAAGGAACATCCCTGAGAAATTATTTTAAAAATCTGACCAGCGGTTTCAGAGAAGAAGATTTTTTAAGAATTCCTTCATTTCTGTATAGTGCAAGTAGCCCCCATTCACCAGACCCACATTTTTTGACCGATCAAAATTTCACGAACAAGTTTTGAAGAGGGTCACCCAAGAAACATATCTGTGAAATTATTTCAAAATCCGACCAGCGGTTTCAGAGGAGAAGATTTTTAAAGAATTCCTTCATTTCTGCATGGTGCAAGTAGCCCCCATTCACCAGAGCCACAATTTTTGACGGATCAAAATTTCACGAACAATTTTTGAAAAGGGTCACCCAAGGAACATATCTGTGAAATAATTTCAAAATCCGACCAGCGGTTTCAGAGGAGAATATTTTTAAAGAATTTGCTAAAAAATTCCATTTGGTTGCCATGGCAACCAGAGTTTTTGACGGAATCAAATTCTGTGAACAATTTTTAAAGAGGACTTCCCAAGAAACAATCCTGCCAAGTTTGGTCCAAATTGGCCCAGCGGTTTAGGAGGAGTTGATGTTTAAAGAATTGTTGACGGCGCACGACGGAAGACGGACACCCAGTAATCCTAAAAGCTCCCCATGAGCAAGTTGTGCTCCGGTGAGCTAATAATTCTTAGAAGGAAAAAATGGAAAAAGTGGCTTGGTCAAAGAAGTATAATAATACTTATTTTTAATCATAGCAACTTTTTTAGGATAACATTATAGCGGAAATAGTTGTTTTCCTTGAGAATGGTACCACCTTAATTCCTCTGCCAGCAACTAACACTTAGGGATGGACAATAATAACAACACTTGGACTGACCGTACAATAAAAGTTCGTCATCTTCACAATACCTGTAATTTAAATACTTTAAAATGGTATGATTTAAATGTATTTCAACACCTGCTTTATTTACCTTTGGAAGCTAATTGTTACTTTAAAATTCAGCACTAGTAAAAGTTGAAATCATTTCTGAACAATATTTTAAGCTTGTCCAATTGAAAGCATTTACAGACGACAAAATAAAAGTGACTGAAAATTTGAAATTTGTTTTGTGAAGAGTAGAAAACCTTGTGGGAAAAGGAGAAAAATGCTGGTTACAAGCATTTTCTACCTGTTCCACAATGTTTTCAAAAGGCTTCTTTCTGAGGGTCGTTAAAAGTCGGGATTGAGTGGTAAAGAGTTAAATGCCTAATACATGTTTCATTTTTACAGGTATGGTGTTTTATCTACATCTTTATGGTGTTAGTCAGCGTGACCATAAATCTGATATGGGTGGAGGAATCCTTAAGGACAGACCCTTACCTACACGACTTCAAGTTATATCCCGGAGACAACCTAACAACAATTCTAGAAGACTTTAATGAGAAAGTAGCCAGATTTTTACTGCTTGATCCACATTTGAGCATATTCATAATTGACGTATTTTGCACTGCATTTTTTGTTTTAGAGACTATGGTGCACTTTGCTGTGTGCCCATACAAATGGCAATACATCTTTGACTTCTATAATGTCATCAAAGCAAGTCTGAGTATCTTTATGATTGCTTCCCTGGTATCAGAATTCAGAAAAGACCTCATTATCAACATATCTGTTGGTAAATTTTTCCTTTTTCTTCGGGCAATGAGCATGCTTCGTATCTTACTAATTTTACGACTTCGCAAATTGTACAACAACTTTCATATCATCCTGCTATCCATGCAAGAAAGCAGAAAGGAGCTTCTACTTCTGGTGGTAGTGTTTTTCAGCAGTGTGGTTATTTATGCCGGTGTTATTTTTGTGATAGAAATTGAAACAGACATGTTTCCAAATACAAGAACATGCATGTGGTGGGCACTCATCACCATGACAACGGTTGGATACGGAGATTTCTATCCAACTACTTCCCTCGGATATGTAGTGGGAACCTTGTGTGCCTTAAATGGCCTTGTTGTGATAGCACTCCCTATTGCAGCCATTGCTTCAAATTTTGCAAACATCTGTTCTAGGAATGCAGATTATCAGAAATATCTTACAGCAGTCCAAAAGGAAAAACTAAACAAGGACAAAACTGTTCATGTTACAAAGGAATTGGAGCTCAATAAAACAATAGGTCCTGATACAAAATCCGACATCCTAAAAACATTTGACAGCACAACAAAATTCCATCTCACTGAAACCATAGACATCCAGGAAGAATTTAGCCTCTCTGATACTACAGAAAATGGGTTTGATGATAAAGAACAATCTGGAGTTGTCTCAGTTCAACAAAACAATTCTACATGTGGTACACACAAAGCTAAAGGGACACAAGATGGAAATGTAAAGCGAGATGAAAGTATACAAGAAAACCATCTAGCTTCAAGTAACAGCAAATAGTATAACATTAGCCAAATGTTAACTCATTACCAAACGAAAAAATTTTGGACCAGTCCAAATTCAAGGTATTTGCAGACGACAAAATAAAGGTGACTGAAAAATTGAAATTTGTTCTGGGAGGGGTAGAAGACACTGTGGGAAATGGAGAAAATGCTGGTTACCAGCATTTTCTCCTTTTCCCACAGTGTTTTCAAAAGGCTTCTTTCTCAGGGGCGTCAAAAGTAGGGATTGTGTGGTAATGGGTTAAACCTATTACAAAACAGAAATTTTCAACTTGTCCTAGTTGAAAGCATTTACAGGCAATAAACTAAATGTAGAATAAATACTCACTTTTTGTTCTTTCTCCAGAAGAAGCAGAGCATGAAAAACAAGATGAAGGCCAAGCCCACGACCACTGGTATAGCTATCTGAAACTGGAACAAAACAACTTGTTATGATCGCATTTAACCCCTTCCCAAACAACCCCTGGTTTTTACAGCCCTGATATAAAAGCCTTTTGAAAACATTGTGGGAAAAGGAGAAAATGCTGGTAACCAGCATTTTCTCCTTTTCCCACAATGTTTTCTACCATACTAGAAACAAATTTCAATTTCTGAGTCACATTTATTTTGTCATCTGTAAGTGCTTTCAATTTAGACTAGCCTAAAATTTTATTGTTTGGGAAAGAGTTAACTCTTTACCACACAATCCCGACTTTTAACGACCCTGGGAAAAAAGCCTTTTGAAAACATTGTAGGAAAAGGAGAAAATGCTGGTAACCAGCATTTTCTCCTTTTCTCACAATGTTTTCTACCCTTTCCAAACCAAATTTTAATTTTTCGGTCACTTTTAATTTGTCGTCTGCAAATGCTTTCAATTTGGACCAATCTATAATTTTGCTGTTTGGTAAAGAGTTAAAGTATTTATTGTGTAGCTTCATTATATACCAGTAAATTTTATGACTCAAATGTATGCATAGCACAGGAAATAATGACACACATGTACTAGAGAGTAAGATCCGTATCTTAAAAATGTCAAATACGGTTCCCAACATGGTGTGATGACTTATGTGATGCGCAAAATTGATTGGTCAAAATGTTATGCTTTAGTATTCATCTGCCTATCATAAAAACAAAATTAATACCTATTGACCCTTTCCCAAACAAGCCCTGGTTTTTACATGTCTGCAGTAAAAGTCTTTTGAAAACACTGTGGGAAAAGGAGAAATTGCTCGTAACAAGCAATTTCTCCTTTCCCCACAGTGTTTTCTATTCTTTTTGAGAACTTTCTGCCAATTTCTCAAAATCTAAAATTGTCGTTTGCAAACTCTTTCAGTTTGGAAGAGTCCAAGATTTGTCGTTTAGGAAAGGGTTAAACCACTATAAATTAAATTTGTTTACTGTATACTATTTTAAAAAGATATAACTACAATTGCAATATTTTGTTGTTGAAAGTTAAAGGTATACAGTGAAAGGAAGTATGTTGATACTTTCTCGGTGACAGTATTTCCTTCTTGCTGCCTTTGGTTTTGGGCACTATAAAAAATTTCTCAAACTGCTCAAGACAATACAAGCACCTTCGGCTCGGGGTGACATGATTCACCACAGCCTTGATCAAGTTTCCAAGTCCCCTACCACCTGACCATACAACTAATAATGTCTGGCTTCATACTTACTGCTAAAGGCAGGGCAGTTAGCCGCATGGTACAGGTCTGTGTCTCTTCAGCAAGTAGCCCCTCATTCATGACAATACAGTTTCTGATATAGAAAAAGAAGAAAAGTAAAAATTAAAATGTGATATTTCGACCCTATTCTCTTTACCAAAAGACAAAATATAGGGAAGGTTCAAATTACAAGCAAGAGATCCTTATTTTTCATGACTCTGGAAAGGCTTTTGAAACATTGTGGGAAAAGGAGGAAATGCTGGTAACCAGCAATATCTCCTTTTCCCACAATGTTTTCTATCCTATCAAAGACAGAAATCATCATTTTGAGCTACATTTAAATCATTGCCTTCAAATGCTTTCAGTTTTGTCCAGTCCCAAATTTCGACCTGTGCTTAAGGTTTAAACAAGAGGGCCAAGATGGCCCTGGATCGCTCACCTGAATTTTTGAGATGACCATAGTCTAATCTTTTTTTGAGGTATTGAAACATTGGAACCAAATTTATAATTTTGCCAAGCAATTTTCAAAAGGTCACCTGTAAAAGTCATTTCGAAATCTGACCATCAGTTTCAAATAGAAGAATTTTTAAGAATTCTTCATTTCTGTATAACAGCAAGTAGCCCCCATCCACGAGAGCAATGTTTCTTGATGAATCAAAATTTACGAACAAGTTTTGAAAAGGGTCACCCAAGGAACATCTCTCTGAAATAACTTCAAAATCTGACCAGGGGTTTCAGAGAAAGAGAATTTTAAAGAATTTC
The DNA here is from genome assembly GCA_943736015.1 of Tridacna crocea. Lineage (NCBI taxonomy): Eukaryota > Metazoa > Mollusca > Bivalvia > Cardiida > Cardiidae > Tridacna > Tridacna crocea. The sequence continues at coordinate 15,134,281 of OX031062.1, forward strand.
ATCATGTCCATACAGTGCAAGTAGCCCCCATTCACAAGAGCCATGTTTCTAGATGGATCAAAATTATATGTACAGCTTTTGGAAAGGGTCGCCCAAGGAACATCTCTGTCAGATTATTTTAAAATCTGACCACGGGTTTCAGAGAAGAAGAATTTTCAAGAATTTCTTCATTTCCATATAGTGCAAGTAGCCCCCATTCACTAGAGCCATGTTTCTTGGCCAATCAAAATTTCGCGAACAATTTTAGAAAAGGGTCACCCAAGGAACATCTCTGTGAAATTATTTCAAAATCTGTCCAGCCATTTCAGAGAAGAAGAATTTTCAAGAATTTCTTCATTTCTATATAGTGCAAGTAGCCCCCATTCACCAGAACCATGTTTCTTGACCAATCAAAATTTCGCGAACACTTTTTGAAAAGGGTAACCCAAGGAACAAGTCTGTGAAATTATTTCAAAATCTAACCAGCTGTTTCAGAGAAGAAGAATTTTTAAGAATTTCTTCATTTCTGTATAGTGCAAGAAGCCCCCATTCACCAGAGCCATGTTTCTTGACCAATCAAAATTTCGCGAACAATTTTTTAAAAGGGTCACCCAAGGAACAACTCTGTCAAATTATTTCAAAATCTGACCAGCGGTTTCAAAGAAGAAGAATTTTTAAGAATTCCTTCATTTTTGTATAATGCAAGAGCCCCCATTCACCAGAGCCATGTTTCTTGACGGATCGAAATTTCACGAACAATTTTTGAAAAGGGTCACCCAAGGAACATATCTCTGAAATAATTTCAAAATCCGACCTGCGGTTTCAGAGGAGAAGATTTTTAAAGAATTCCTTCATTTTTGTATAGTGCAAGAAGCCCCCATTCACCAGAGCCACATTTTTTGACGAATCAAAATTTCACGGACAATTTTTGAAAAGGGTTACCCAAGGAACATATATCTGAAATTATTTCAAAATCCGACCAGCGGTTTCAGAGGAGAAGATTTTTAAAGAATTCCTTCATTTCTGCATGGTGCAAGTAACCCCCATTCCCCAGAGCCACAATTTTTGACAGATCAAAATTTCACGAACAATTTTTGAAAAGGGTCACCCAAGGAACATATCTCTGAAATTATTTCAAAATCCGACCTGCGGTTTCAGAGGAGAAGATTTTTAAAGAATTCCTTCATTTCTGCATGGTGCAAGAAGCCCCCATTCACCAGAGCCACATTTTTTGACGAATCAAAATTTCACGAACAATGTTTGAAAAGGGTCATCCAAGGAACATATCTCTGAAATTATTTCAAAATCCGACAAGCGGTTTCAGAGGAGAAGATTTTTAAAGAATTTGCTACAAAATTCCATTTCGTTGCCATGGCAACCAGAGTTTTTGATGGAATCAAATTCTGTGAACACTTTTAAAAGAGGACCTCCCAAGGAACATTCCTGCCAAGTTTGGTCCAAATTGGCCCAACGGTTTAGGAGGAGTTGATGTTTAAAGAATTGTTGACGACGCACGACGGACGACAGACGACTGACGACGGACATCGGGTGATCCTAAAAGCTCCCCATGAGCACGTTGTGCTCAGGTGAGCTAAAAACAGAATTGTGCTAAAGATTTAAAAAACAGAATTCTTTCATGAAGGATTTAACAACCCCAATGATGAAGGTTTTTGAAAGCATTGTGGGAAAAGGATCAATATTCAACAACCACTCTTAACTCTTTACTACACAATCCCGACTTTTGAAGACCCCGAGGAAGAATCCTTTTGAAATCATTGTAGCAAAAGGAGAAAATGCTGGTAGCCAGCATTTTCTCCTTTTGCAACAATGTTTTCTACCCTGCAAGAAACAAATTTCAATTTTTGAGTTATATTTATTTTGCCTTCTGCAAATGCTTTTAATTTTGATTAGCCTAAAATTTTGTTGTTTGGTAAAGAGTTAAGGATGTTCTTTATCTAATTCTCAAGAAATATACAGATATGAAAGTAAAGCAATTTCCGATTGTGGTGTCTGTGGTTGTGAGGTAAAGCATTGGCCTCGTAACCATGGAGTCCTGAGTTCAATAACCAGGAGCAGGTATTAATTAGGGTTTTTGTCAAAGGCCAACACATCTGATGCGAATGCTGATTAAGTTACAACAAAGCAGAATTGAGACAGATTAATATAAGATGCAAGAACTCGTCCCTCAATCCATGTAAAACAAATAAGTTTAAACCTATTTCAGACTAATTACTGTATACAAAAAGTATGGTAATAGCTTACGGAGGCGCAAAATAGTGTATCGTCTGGTAACCACTGACACACTCGGACACAATACGTTTAAATTCATCCTTCATACACAATGGACAGGCAGAGCGTGTCTTCCACAGAAAGTGGAATGTACATCCATCACAAGTACCATCGGCACATTTAGGTGGCAGAATGATCTCCCCTTTTCCCATCTCATCTTTGTCACAATGTAGACTTACCACTGTGTGTCGACCTGATGGGCATGCCCTTGTTGGACTATAGAAAAAAAAATTCCATTGATCCGTTACAATATATCCTTAGAATAGATAGCTTAACAATGCAGTAAAAGAAGCTGTCTTCCTAAAGATCATAAAAACAAGATTCTATAGGAAAGCAGTTGAAAGGGTCACATGATATGATGAAAAGATTATACCCTTGCCCATTTAAACAATCCTGATGAAGAATCATTTTGAAAACATTGTGAGAAAAGGAGAAAATGCTGGCAACCACCATTTTACTACTTTCCCCGAAATGTTTTCTACCTTTCAAAGAATTTCAGTCCAGTAATACCACTTGGACTTGCCGTCTGCAGATGCTTGTGAGCTACGACTTGTTGTTTGGAAAATGCTTAACTCTTTGCAAAACAACAAAATTTTAGGTTTCTCCAAATCCAAAGCATTAATTTGCAGATGACAAAATAAAAGTGACTGAAAATTTGAAATTTGCTTGTGAAGGTTAGAAAACATTGTTTTTTCAAATTTAGTTGAAAGAAATCTGCAGCAGATAGCTTTGGAGACATCCTAGTAAAACATGGATAATCTACATCATCCAATCCTTTACCACACAATCCTGACTTTAAGGCATTTGAAAACAGTGTAAGAGAAGAAGACAATCCTTGTAACCAGCATTGTCTCCTTTTCCCATTTTTTCTACACTTTCAAAAGCAAAGGTTATTGTTTGTTTGATCTATATTATAGTTGTCTGCAAATGCTTTCAAATTGGACATGTTTGAAATTTTGTTGATCGGTGCAGATTTCGTGTATAAATTAAATTGCTAACGAGCAATTTTCAGAATTTCCCAATTAGCCATCAAATTCACAAATGCAATTTGCTGAAAAAAAAAAAAAAAACAGAAAGTTGTCTGTGATGCTCAATGTCTGATTCTTACTATACTGTCAAAATACAAAATACCAGTAATTTTCAAGGCCAAAATTAAAACTTACGTTTCTGCAGCAAAGTGAAACTGGATGTCATTTTTGAAGTCTGAAATAGAAAAAGTTACAATCTACAATGGTATACTACATACCAGGATCAGTCAAAAATTACTGTGATCTGGTAGTTTTCTGAAAAGGAAACAAGTTCACTCACATTTTGAACTTGCATTCCTTTAAATTAATCTCCTTCGAATGGCATGGTTGACTCCAACAGAAGACCTTTTGCCTGGCGCACAAGTCCTCACTCCTGATCACGTCCTCCATAAATTCTTTGCAAACAAATTGTAATTACATGGGCTTAACCCTTTTCAAAATGACAAAATTTTGGACTAGACCTAATTGAAAGTGTTGGCAGTCCACTAATTAAATGTAATGCAAATGATGATTTTTGTCTATGAAAGAATAGAAAACGTGGGAAAAGGAGAAAATGCTGGTAACCAGCATTTTTTTCCTTTTTCTACAGTGTTTTCCAAAGCCTTCTTTAGCAGGGATTGTTTGGGAAAGTGTTAAATCTGGCAAACATTCAGGTTATTTCAAAACCTTCTACTAATCTTCTTGCAATAACGATAGAACATTAATGGCTCTGTGGCATGTTGCATTGTCAAGCAAAGATAGCAGTGACATCAGTCGGTTTTTGGTGTTTGCAGCACAATGCTAGACAGAGGACTTTCCTCATATACATGTAATAAAAGTCTTTACTGACCATCTGCCAATCAGTAACACTGTACATGTGTGCGGTTTATACACTGCTGGAATTGTATGAAAATACCATGCTCATTTTTTGGATTGTTCTTACAAAGGTGATTTTTTTATTGTGCTGAGTGAATTTGGGGTGAGCCACTCACTGCGTTGGGGCTGAAATTCTGGTTTGCTCAACTTAATCCTTGTTTCCTCAATTCCTACAATGCATCTATGCATATTTTCATGAAAGGGCCGTAACTCCTTTGAAAATCTTTCAACAATGACCAAATTAAAATATGCACATCTTGACTTCATATTGAAACTTATGAATTTTGACTGAAATCTGTCCAGTAGTTATTGCAATATAGGACAAAAAAAAAAAATCACAAAAGGGACAGAACTCCTTTGAAAATCATTCAGCCAAAACCAAATTTTAATATGCAAATCTTTGCATCATACTAAAACCTCTCATAAAGTTTGACAAAAATCTGTCCATTAATTATTGAGAAGTAGTGTGGACAAAAACATTCATGAAAGGGCCATAACTCTTTGAAATTTATTCAACCCTAACTAAGTTGTAATATACACATCTTGACCTAATATTGAAAGTTCCTATGAAGTTTGGCTGAAATCTGTCCAGTAGTTATTAAGATATAGAGCGAAAAACATTCATGAAAGGGCCATAACTCTTTGAAATTTATTCAACCCTAACTAAGTTGTAATATACACATCTTGACCTAATATTGAAAGTTCCTATGAAGTTTGGCTGAAATCTGTCCAGTAGTTATTAAGATATAGAGCGAACAGAAAAATTCATGAAAAGGCCATAACTCATTTGAAAATCATTCACCTGTAACCAAATTATAATTCACAAATTTTTGCTTTATACTAAAACTTCCCAATAAAGTTTGACTGAAATCCATCAAGTAGATACTGAGGAAAGTTGAGCAGACAAAAAATTCATGAAAGGGCTATAACTCATTTGAAACTCATTCAACCGTAACTAAATTTTAATATTAATATGCACATTTTGACTTCATATTGAAACTTTCCATAAAGTTCCACTGAAGTCTGGCCGAAATTATTAAGAAATATAGTGGACCAAAAAACCTACAGATCAACCGACCTACCGACACTGTGACCCCCCCCCCCCCCCCACACACACACACAAACTTTGTCTGGGGTATAATAACCGAAACAGCTTTGCTAAAACTTTAGTATAATTATTACTGGTATGGCACAACAACTCTCCCTATACATGTATAGACCATTGTGTTAACCCTTTCCCAAACAATCCCTGGTTTTTACGGGTCTGGAATAGTAGCCTTTTGAAAACATCATGGGAAAGGGAGAAAATGCTGGTAACCGGCATTTTCTCCTTTTCCCACAATGTTTTCTACCCTATCATAGACAGAAATCATCTTTTCAGCAAGAGTTGAATTGTCGTCTGCAAATGCTTTCAATTTGGTCAAGTCCAAAAGTTTGTCGTTTGGGAAAGGGTTAAGTATGGCTATTTTTTATACTTTTATTTTCAAGATACAAGCATTTTCTAAGTTTTTTTTACAATAGCAGACTTCTCCCTTATATAATTGTAAAGATCTGTTAGCCACTTTGCATCAAAAGGCTTAAGTTTGGCGAGAGTAAGATCCACTCTGATAGGCTCCGTTTCGTATAAAAGTAGGATTTCCAGATTGTGTGAAAAACTTAGCGAAAATATTTTTCAGGAGAGTGACCCACTCAAGAAAATAGCCAAAAATTCCTTCATGCTAGAAAAAACCCGATATACAGTATGAGTTAACCTTTACCACAAAATCCCTACTTTTAACACCCCTGTGAAAGAAGCCTTTTGAAAACATTGCGGGAAAAGGAGAAAATGCTGGTAACCAATGTTTTTTTCCTTTTCCCACAATGTTTTTTACCCTTCACAAAACAAATTTCAAAATTTCAGTCTCTTTTATTTCGTTGTCTGCAAAATTAATGCCTTTGATTTGGACAAGCCTAAAATACTATTTTACTCTTTACCAAACGACAAAATATTAGTTTTGTCCAAATCAAAGGCATTTGCAGACGACAAAATAACAGTGATTGAAAATTTGAATTTGTTTTATGAAGGGTAGAAAATCTTGTGGCAAAAGGGAGAAAATGCTGGACAAATAACAGTGACTGATATTTGACTTTGTTTTATGAAAGGTAGAAAATCTTGTGGGAAAAAGGAGAAAATGATGGTTACCAGCATTTTCTCCTTTTCCCACAATGTTTTCTACAGGCTTCTCTCTCAGGGTCATTAAAAATCGGGACTGTGTGGTAGAGTTAAGCACCCTCATGCCTGAACATAGACCATATTATACGTAACAGAAAAGTTCAGATTACCAGTGAGGTCAAATCCACTTTTCTTGTACAGCTCTCTTAAGTCTATGTCATGTCCTTCTAAATTGGTTTCATCTTGTACTGTCTCCAGCAACATATCTCCAAGACTACAAAGAGATAATGGAATACTGTACTTTTATTTCATGCTTTCCAGTAGGACATTGAGAAATAGCAGTGAAAATATTTTTCGATATTACACCGGTATGACCAGTGATAATACCAATTTTTGTGTTCTTGTTGCCGAGGTAAATTGCGCATGCCTCCCAACCAGATGGAAATACGATGTCATTTACCTTACACTTCTCGCGCTCGACGTATAATTGTAATGCGTTGCTATGCGGAAGGGGTATGCCACGGGGAATAACGGAAAAGAAATGTGCTGGATTTTTATAAAACTCCTCCCAGAAAGGGTTAAAAGCATGAAATAAATAGAATATTTGTTTTTTTTTGTGAAAAGTTGAAATTTTTTCATCTCATGAACATCATAGATAATGTTTTCACATGTGGCTGCATCATTCATGAAAATATTACCGATGGTGTTCACTCGATAGAATAAATTTCGATGTTTCACTGAAAAAAAAAAACAAATATCCTCTATTTCTATTCCCTTTATTTCACTCTGTCCAAACAAAAAAATTTTGGACTTCTCCAAATTGAAAGCAGTTCCATGCAACAAATTAAATGTACATGTAGCTCAAAAGAGAAAAGTTGTTCGAGAAAGGGTGTAAAACATTTAGCGATATGGTGAAAATACTGATAACCCGCATTGTCTCCTTTCCCCACCATGTTTTCAAAAGTCTTCTTCCTTGGGCCTTTCAATTCAGGATAATGTGGCACAGGTTTAACCCATTACCAGACAATTCCTACTTTTGACGCCCCTGAGAAAGAAGCCTTTAGAAAACATTGTGGGAAAAGGAGAAAATGCTGGTAACCAGCATTTTCTCCTTTCCCCACTATGTTTTCTACACTTCACAAAACAAATTTCAAATTTTCAGTCACTTTTATTTTGTCATCTGCAAATGCTTTCAATTTGGAGGAGTCTAAAATTCTGTCGTGTGGTAAAGAGTTAAACAGTTGTATCATTTAACTATTTATCAAACCAATAGAATTTTTATGATTATGGCAGAAAGCTTTTTTGAAAAATAGCGGGGAAAAAAGAATAAATGCTGGCAACCAGCATAAATTTCCTCATTTTAAACACAACTTTGTCAACCTTGGTAAAGAAAGATTTTTTATGTTTTCAGAGCAGTTTAACCCATTACCAGACAATTCCTACTTTTGACGACCCTGAGAAAAAAGGCTTTAGAAATCATTGTGGGAAAAGGAGAAAATGCTGGTAACCAGCATTTTCTCCTTTTCCAACAAGGTTTTCTACCCTTCACAAAACAAATTTCAAATTTTCAGTCACTTTTATTTTGTTGTCTGCCATTGTTTCGATATGGACAAACCTAAAATTTTGTCTTTGGGTAATGAGTTAACCCAATACCACACAATCCCTACTTTTGACGACCCCGGGTAGAAGTCTTTTGAAAACATTGTGGGAAAAGGAGAAAATGCTGGTAACCAGCATTTTCTCCTTTTCCCACAATGTTTTCTACCCTTCACAGAGCAAATTTCAAATTTTCAGTCACTTTTATTTTGTCATCTGCAAATGCTTTCAATTTGGACAAGCCTAATATATTGTGGTTTGGTAACGAGTTAAATCAAAGATTTTCAACCAACCGAAAGTGATAATTTGCATATCAGACATTCTGTGCAGTCTGATCTTGATCTTCATTTTCTACAAATGCCAACGAAGTTGCAGTTAGCAGCATAATTGTTCAAACTTACCTTGCTGACTGTGTAGACATAATATCACCAGTTTTCTCTGAGGCTGGTATTAAAGTAGATCTACAAATTTTGGCCACTAGTTCTTTGGGTTCCTTCATAGCCTGTACAATAATGAAAACAATAAAATTGTTTGTTTACTTGATAACAATAAATTTGGTTGATACCTTGTTTGATAATTTGTTTGATATTCTAAAATGACACCTGAATCCAGCTGTATAAACACAGCGTGATGAAATCAATGTTACACTATGAATAGTGACCTCATTCTAACGTCATTCTGTATAAAATAAGTTATTCAATGGAATATAATCTGCATCCATGTTTTTACTCTAAGTGTGAACTTGTTTTCCATTGATTAAGAGTTGCTCATGTTAGAACCGAAATAATCTTCTTCTTTCTATAGTGGTTTATCATTCAATAAACCACATTGTGAGTTATGAGGGGCAATGAATAAACAACTCGGGCTATCACACTTGTGGATTATTTATTGTGCCTCATAACTCACAACTGTGGTTTATTGAATGATAAACCTCATAACTCACAACCATGGTTTATTGAATGATAAACCACAAGAGAAAGAAGATTTTTTCTTAATAGATTTAGTTGGTACCTTGTTCGATAATTTGTTTTATAATATCATATTTAGTTTTAGGCCATTCTAAAGAATACCGATTAGTAAATAGAATTCTAAAATGTTAAGCTATACAGGTTTTTCCGAAAAGCCACTTTGCCTTATTACTAGTTGGCAACATTTATGAATTGTCCAAATTGAAGGCAGTTGCAGATGACAGAAGAGATGTGGCTAAATTAAAGAATTCACATATAATAGATTGCAAAACATTGCAGGAGGAGAAAATGCTATTTTCCAGTATTTTCTCTTCTGCTTTCACAAGCCTTCTTTCTCGAAGTCCTTAACCCTTTACCACACAATGACGACTTTTAATACCAAAGAGGAAGAAGCCTTTGGAAAACTTTGTGGAAAAAGGAGAAAATGCTGGTAACCAGCATTTTCTCCTTTTTTCACAAAGTTTTCTACCCTATCAAAGCAAAATGCACCATTTGAGCCACGCTGAAATTGTCATCTGCAAATGCTTTCAATTTGGATAGGTCTAAAATTTTGCTGTGTGGCAACGGACTAAAACACAGCATTTTTTGTTACAGGATTCACCTTGAATAATATATCATACCCTTGGTTTCTTTAATTACAAAAACAATTTCAGTTTATCATAAATCACACAGATTTGAGCCATACTCTGAGAAAAGGAGGTTTAAAGCATCTGCAAAAAACAAAGTACAGACTCAGGTCAGCATGCTCGGACCAAACTTTATTCCTGTTGTTCAATTTTCTGCATGCCCCAGGACCATTCAACCTTATGCTTCAGTCAGGTGTTTGACAAAATGTATTTTATAGATCTATGCATACTAGTACGATTTGCACACTATAATGTAGCATGGAGACGCAATAACAGGGTTTTCCATGACCCCCTCGTTTCTTTGAATTTTGAGGGTTTTGACCCCCAAATTTTTCTAAATGACCCCCAAAATTTATTATTCTACCTTCTTTAATTCAAATGAAGGGGGTCATTGCAACCCCATCAACAGAAATTTGAAGGAAAACCCTTTAATAAGCCCCTTTTTGCCAGAGCATGGCTTTTTTCTTCCAGTCAGATCAAACCAAACTCCATCACCCAAACAAAAACTATCACCAAAACCTTTGAGCTGCCAATCAAAATTGACAATTCTATAAATTGCAATATCATGGCCTTAACTCTTTACCTAACAACAAAATTATAGACTGGTCTAAACTGAAAGCATTTGCAGATGACAAACTAAATGTGTTTGAAAAATTAAAATCTTGTTTGAGAAGGGTAGAAAACAATGTGGGAAAAGGAGAAAATGCTGGTTACCAGCATTTTCTCCTTTTCCCACAATGTTTTCTAAAGGCTTCTTTCTCAGGGTCGTCAAAAGTAGGTATGTGTGGTAATGGGTTAATTAGTGCCTGAAAGTCTAAACATGATAATGAGAGATGGGTGAACCATGATCAGGCTGAGTTTTCTGTTCAGTCTCATCTTGATCTACATTGTCAACAATGTCAACTAATATTGATCTATGTTGTAAACCCTTTAGCACAGAATCCACAGTTTTAATTACCTCAAGAAAATGGCTTTTGAAAATATTACAGGAAAAAGAGAATGCTGGTAACCAGCATTTTCTCCTTTTCTCACAATTTTTCCAGTAAAAAAACTCATTTTTTTTTTAAAAATATTTTGTCTGCCGCATATGCTTTCAATGTGTACATGTTGTTTGTTAATGAATGTGTGATTAACGTCTTTATAGAATGATGAAATTTTTGATACGTCCAAATTTAAAACATTTGCACATAATAAAATAAACATGACTAAAATGATGAAATTTGCTTTTGAAAAGGTACAGACATTGTTGGAGAAGGACAAAAAGATGGTTACTAGCTTTTTCTCTTCTTCCTCCTATGTTTTCAAAAGTTTCTTCCTAAGGAATGCTAAAACATGGTATTGTTCTGTGCAGAATGAAATCAATACAAAACATAAACCACAACCAACAAAAATATAATAATAGTCTGCACAAGGAAACATTGAAAATATACATTGTTTATATCTCTATATACAAAACTGAACAAAAAACAATCATTTACAACTGTTCAAATCAACACTTAACCACAAGCCAAAAACTTAGACAAGTTCAAGTTAAAAGCATTTGCAGATGACAACTTGAGTGTAGCTCCAATGATGGAATTTGTCTTTCATAGGGTAAGAAAACATTCTGGGAAAAGGAGAAAATGCTGATAACCAGCATTTTCTCCTTTTTCTCAAAATGTTTTAAAATAGATTCTTCCTCAGGGTGGCTAAAACTCGGGATTATTTCATGGAGTGATAACACTTGACCAGTCATCAAAGTTTTAAGCCGGTTCATTTGAAAATATCTACAGATGAAAGACTGTGTGTTTCGTAAGTAATGGAATTTGGCTATGAAAGATTAGAAAATATTGTCATTATCAGTGTTTTCTCCTTCTCCCACAATGTTTTCACAAGCCTTTTTTTTAAGTCAACAACCTAGTAATAAAAGAGATATTACAAATGTCAAAGCTTTAGTCAAAAAACCCAGACAACGACAACGCAGATGATAATGACACCTCAGCCACAACAAAACCTCAACACTGTCTTTGAAAATAGGTGAGCTAAAAATCCTATGTTAGCCAAGCACATATTGACGGCAGCAGCCTAGATATCATACATCTTCAATTCCTAAAACTACTCTTAAAGCTGAGAGAAAAAAAAATAAAAAAAGACTAGCCCTCCCAGTAAACCATTTCCAAGAACACAATGAGCATTGCTTTTAATGTTACATGCAAACCAAGGGTATCGAGCATACATGTCCCTATGATAGCCATCCATCAATTAACCCTATACCAAACCATCCCTGGACGGAAGCCTTTTGAAAACATTGTGGGAAAAGGAGAAAATGCCGGTAACCAGCATTTTATCCTTTTCCAACAATGTTTTCTACCATGTTGGAAACAAATTTCCATTTTTGAGTTATGTTTATTTTGTCATCTGCAAGTGCTTTCAATTTGGACCTGTCTAAAATTATGCTGTTTGGGAAAGGGTTAAACAAAGACAAATATGGCAGTAAAACCTTTACTCAGAGACCACACAAGGGAAATGATACAAAAGTACCACACGTGGTACCAGCCCTCAGCTGCACATGCTTTCAATGAAAATTTAAAGTTGAAATAAGCATAAATTTGTCAAAACTTTTTGATGGTTACCAGTCCCTGTTGTTCAGGTTTCCTTTTTGATAATTCATTTAGTACAAGTTTGAAAAAAATATCTTCAGTAGTAACAAATGATTTCATAAAATGTCAAGTTTTTGCATGACAATGACACAGACAATGCCAATGCCAGGGCAATGACCTTGACATTCTCTTCAAAAAAAGCTGTCATTAAAGTTGATCTCTATAAGCATTATGTCAGTATAGAAGGCATATAAAACAAAAAAACAAGTAGTCTCTCCCTTGTGGACAATAAAGTACACAGCGTTGCATGAAGAATAATCAAAGTACTGATTGTACTGAAGGCCAGGAAATTCAAGATACGAAAAAACACAAAGGTCTTCATTTTAATGAATACAAACAGATAGACGGACAGGGATACAAGCGGATTCCACTAAGCCCCTGAAATTCTTGGTTTTAACAGGAAATTTTGAACTGATACTAGAAAGTACCAGCCAGAAACTAGTTAAGCCAGAGCTAGGCATGTGCTCACAGTTATGGGGTGCTTGATAATGGCTTAGAATACTTAGTAATTTGTCGTGCTTGTAAACAATCCCAAGTCAAAATTGAACTATTCAATCGGTGCAATGCCAACTTTGGTTATCTAAATTTTCTGAGACATGTGATGTCCTGTAGTCCTGAATGACGTTATCTTTTTATATTTATGACGCAAGAACATATTTATTTTTATTGATTTCAATGAACAACATGTAAGGTAGATATCAATGTAAAATGTAATGAATAATAAAGATTGGAATGATATGGCAGTTGGTCATGTTGGTTCTACCCTCCACAAGTCGACGAAATTTTGAACTGGTCATATCTGAAGGAAGTTGTAGATGAAAATCCAAAGTAGTTCTTCGTGTATATTGAAAAGTAAGATTTTTGGGAAATTGGGAGGAATTTGTTGTTACAAGCAAATTCTCTTTTAGCCAAAATATTTTCTCAATAAAATACTGTGAAAAGGTTGAATTGTTTAGGGAAAACGAATAGGCTCGGTTTACCTATTTTACTTGCCTATTTTACGGACAAGTAACAGTGACTTGAGCTTTGATACTTATATCTACATAACATAAAAAGACGTTAATCCTAATTCATAATCGTTGTCCAAGGACAACTTGTGTCAAGCCCGCGAACACTTGACTCTCAAGCTTGACCTAGACCCTAGACCTGAGTAAATGTTTCAAAAGGAACTTCTACTCATGATGGAGAACAATGCATTATGCTAATTTATATCGGAATCTATCCAAAAATGTAGGAGTTATGGTTCGGACGAAAAACTGTCCTTCTATGTGGCCTTGATCTTGAACCTACTTGAACAGATGTTTCAAATTCGTGATGGAGGTCAATTGTGCCAAATTATTTTGAAATCCATCCACAATTGTAGAAGTTATGGACCAGAAATATTCGGATGCACACAAGCCCTAGTGAACACTAGAAATAGGTGTGTCAGAGATACCGATGCCCCTGCTAAATGGTATTGGTCACAGTTATGTCATATGACACTAGTAGAGAGAGAGATTAAAAAAAATACATTAAATGACAGACGAACGACTACAGAAAAAAAATATAAGCATATATTTGGTTTCAAATCAAAGTCAATCAAAGCATATTTTTAACAATCACACAGGTGTAATCTATTTGTAATAGGTGTAAAAGGTGTGAAATACATCCTATCAGTGTGAAATAGGCAATATAAACAATGGCAAAGCTACCAAATAACTCTTGGATAAAGGTAACTAATACACATAATGTACATACTGGAGACAACGAACTCTCAAAAATATTTTTATAGACAACTTGATTAACGATATGGATGAAATTTGATGTTGGGGTCGATTTTTCTGAGATTTTATTTGGGGACGATTTCACCGAAGAAATCCTCTCCAGGGGACGATTTCTCCGGAGTGATAAACATAACACGGGCCAAGCAGTTTGGGACGATTTCTCCAGGGGCCGATTTCTCCAGCATTCCGCTGAAGTACCCTAGATTTAGTCGATATACATAAGAAAAAGTGATAAACATAACACAGGCCAATATTCTATATGTAGCTTGCTTTAATTACAACTGCATTTTAGCGGAGACGCGTTTTGTGACACATATGTTCAAATGTCAATACAATGTTATAGACAATCTCCGAGCAGAGTTGTCGTTCGTTACTCTCACCATACATGAATGTGAATGATCCAGAGTGCAAGAGAGAGCGTTATAGATAATAAGCGTATATAGCGCGTAGGAATACACAACTGCCGGATAAAGCTAAGTTTATTAGGTTACGCCTAGGTCAGTGTTAATGACAAAAACGGGATAAAAAACACATACTGGTCAGTTATTAAAGGGTCGTAATACCCTTGCAATTCCATGGCATTTTGCAGATGAAAGCTTTGAGGAAAGGAAAACATTCACACGGTGTGATAAGCAATATCTGTATATACATGGGAAACTAGTTGTTTTGGCGGACTCAGCGATATAGAGTGGACACACCGTCCAACATTTTTGTCTGAAAAGGCAGCTTACAATCCCTATAGGCAAGGGAATCCCTTGAGAGGGATTCCCTGGCCTAAAAATGTATGGTCTATGAGATAGGTTAAACTAACTTAACACCAATACCATAGAATAAACGATCATTTTTTTTCCCTTTAACAATGAAAGAACTAACAATATTTTATTGGTATTTTTCTACAGCATTGAAAATGACTGAAAAAGCAACCATGATTGTTTTGAGATTTGTTTTGATTCATGAGGGTAATGCTACTTAAAGGCACAATAGCAGGCAAACATAAACCATTTGAGAGTCAAATTGCAGACAGCTTTATCATAGTTTTACAATTCATCTTTCTGCCAGTGACTGGAAATGTAAACAAGAGGACCATGAGAGCCCTGGGTCTTTCACCTGAGTCAAAAGATAAAATTTCACTCCACATGCATAATTCAATTTCTGACCGGTTGTTAAGTCAATTGAGCTAAAAATGTGGTCTCTACAGCGTCCACATGGAATTTCTTTAAGTTGACCTAGTGACTTGCTTTATCATCACAAGTGACCCAATTTGTCAAGAAAAATATTCTGAAGTTTTTAAATAAATTGAGCAATAAATGTTGCCTCTAGAGTGCCCACAAGGTATTTGTATAATTTGACCTAGTAACCTAGTTTATGACCCCACGTGACCCAATTTCACACTCATTCAGTATTTCAGTAAGACAAACATTCTGATCAATTCCTAAGTCAATTAAGCCAGAAATGTGGTTTTGACCCCAGGGCCATTGTATGAGGTCCACTAGGCGATGCTACATACCAAATATCAAAGCTCGCTGCCTTCCAGTTTCAGAGAAAAAGATTTTTCTTTCTTGAAACTACCTTTGTTTAAACTTGTGATACAGGAGGGTGTTCAATTTTGACCCTGCCTGCATCATATGAACAAACTTGGTAGAGGTGAACTGGGAGATGCTATGGTACATACCAAATACCAAAGCTTTACGCCTTGCAGTTCCAAGGAAGAAGATCTTTAAAGATTTTGCTATTTTTTTCCCTTCTGGTCACCATAGCAACAGCTATGGATAGAATTCAATCTCTTGGAAAACTTTAGTAGAGCTTCATCCAAGGAACATTCCTGTTAAGTTTCATCAAGATCAGACCTGTGGTTTAGGAGGAGATCTTTAAAGAATCTGTGGACCACGTATGACGCACAACAGACAATGGGCAAAGTGCTCAAAGGAGCTAAGAACTGTCTACTAAGATACCGTCACAGTAATATTAGTATCTCTCCTTTTATATAGTATGAACCAAATTTGTCTGCATTTTGAGTTTCAAATTGTTTACTTTTGGCAGCTTCTGATCTCTGAAATGAATGAATGGATTACTGTAAAACCGGAAATTTTTGTGTTGTGGAAATTGACACGATTTTTTCATACTTATAAAAAATCATGAAGATACTCTGCATACAAGCCTATATTTAAGCCACATTAAGGTATATTTGACCTAGACATCGAGTCACTTGGGAGCAATTGACATTGATCCTTGTTGACATAAAAGAGTGAATTTTTGTTCAAAGTCTACCTGCTAATACTGCCAGTTAATACGGCCAATTAAACATGTTTCATCAAAGTAAAAATCGAATATTATATAATTTGAATTATCAAATAGACAAATAAGTTGCTTTTACAGTACATAGTGAAAAAATGTTTCAATTCTGCCTCTAACTCTTGCTGATATTAGAATCAGCAGTGTGGTAATTCATAAAATTTTGGAACCGCAATTATATCCACCTTAACAGTAGTAACCACTACGAAAAATTTATCCTTGAAATGAAAATACAGGGTGTCCGGTTGGTAAGGGAACACTTTCATACACTAATAATATAACTTTTATTCTCATATTTTCATCTCTTCACCTGAAGTTTACAGCCATATAATAAATATAATAAATGTACCTTACTTTCCGGACACGCTGTATGATAATTATACTTTATCGAAATAACCCAGAATTAGAAGCAAGTCATAATATTATTCAAAGATCCAAAAGCATGACTATTGTGTTTTTAAGATTTTGTAGATCTATGCAATATCAGTAATTTCCATGGCAAAGGTTTGAAGCAGAAACATGTAAGCCTTAGAGCACTAAAAACTAAGTTGTTTTCGTACAGAGTATAGATCAAGATCAGACTGCCTTCTTTGAAAATTTGTGCAGTCTGATCTTGGATCTATACTGTCCTGTCTTTTGTGAAATATTCTGGCATACACACACACACCCAAAAAGGCATATTTTGGTAATTTTAAGAAACTGTCTTTCATTAATTTAGAGCTTCAAGGTTTAAACACCATCCAGAAAAGATATATAAAATGTCCTACTTTAGCTATATTTGGTCTGCCTGCATGATAATGATGCTAAAATGTAAGTAAATCGTGTTATAAATTAAAAAGCACAGCTCTTAAGAAAGCATACTACTATCATTAACCCTTTACAAAATGACAAAATTTTAGCATTGTTCAAACTGAAAGCATTTGCTGACGACAATTTCAATGTGGCTAAAATGGTACTTATTTTCTTGGATAGGGTAGTAAATATTGTGGGAAAAGAAAAAAATGCTGCTCATCAGCAATTTCTCCTTTTCCCACAATGTTTTCAAAAGGTTCTTTTTTAGGAACGTCAAAAAAGGGTATTGTGTGGTAAAGGGTTAATTACTAATCAATCCAGAGTTTTAATGACTCTTTGGATGGATTTTTTTTAATACATTGTGGAAAAGGGAGAAAATGCTGGCAACCAGTTGTTTTTGAGCTCAAATCATTTGAGTTAACCCTTTACCCCACAAGGTATTTCTATTGTATCTCTACTTGACCCTTAATAACAGCAAGGATGAGGCTTTTTCTTATGTGTATATGTCACCTTTTGATAGCATAGAAAACATTGTGGCAAAAGGTGAAATTGCTCGTAAGAAGCAATTTCACCTTTCGCCACAATGTTTTCCAAAGGCTCCTACAAGCAATGCATAGAAATGTGTATCTATGGAGTAAAGTGTTAAAGGAAAAAGTGCATGTAATAAGAAACTTCTGTTTTTGTTAAAATGATTTTCCCTGTTTTCATGAATAACAACATGTCCATATTCAAAGGATCAGCAGACGACAACTGACGTAGCTGAAACGATGGTTTTTGTCTTTGAAAGGGTAGAAACAGCTGGCAAAAAGGACAAAATGCTGGCAACCTGCAATCTCTCTTTTCCCCCTGGCATTTCATAAAGTCATTGTCTTTCCTATTGTAAAAATTGGGGATTGTTTGGTAAAAATTTAAAACAAGAGGGCCATTGGCCCTGGAACGCTCACCTTAGACTATAGCTTATGAGTGAAATTCAATTCTTTGAGCAACTTTGGTAAAGCTTTCATCAAGATTGGCCCAGTGGGTTAGGAGAAGAAGATGTTTAAAGAAATTTTTGACAGGCTACACACGCCGGACATAGGGCAATCAAGTATCAAAGCTCTTCACCTTTCAGTTTCAAAGAAGAATTTCAAATTTTCCTTCTTTGTCCTATGTTCAAACTTGTGGTCCCCGGGGCTGAGTCAGTTTTAACCAAAGCAGCATACTTGGGACAAACTTTCTAGAGGTCCACTCAAACATGTTACATACCAAGTATCAAAGCTCTACACTTTCCCGTTTAAGAGAAAAAGAAATTTAAAATTTTCCTTCTTTGTTCCTATGTTCCAACCTGTGACCTCCGGGGCATGGCCAGTTTTGATGCCAGGGACATCATATGACCAAACATGGTAAAGGTCCAATAGAAGATTCTGCATACCAAATATCAAAGCTCTGCACCTTCAAATTTCAGAGAAGGTTTCTAAAGTTTTCCCTCTTTGTTGCTATGTTCGAACCTGTGACTCCCCGAGGCAGGGTCAGTTTTGACCCCAAGGGCACAATATGAACAAACTTGGTAGAGGTCCACTAGGAACTGCTACATGCCAAATATCATAGCTCTATGCCTTCTAGTTTTAGAGAAGAAGAATTTTAAAATTTTCTTTCTTTGTTCCTATGTTCGAACTTGTGATCCCCGGGGCGGGGCCAGTTTTGACCCCACGGGCATGATTTAAACAAACTTGGTAGAGGTCCACTACGAGATGCCACATACCAAATATCAAAGCTCTACGCCACTTAGTTTCAGAGATGAAGAATTTTAAAGTTTTCCTTCTTTTTTCCTATGCTCAAATTTGTGACCCCCAGGGTGGGGCCAGTTTTGACCCCAGGGACATAATCTGAACAAATTTGGTAGAGGTCCACTAGGAGATGCCACATACCACATATCAAAGCTCTATGCCTTCAAGTTTCAGAGGAGAAGATTTTTAAAGTTTTCCTTCTTTGTTCCTAAGCTCAAACACGTTGTCCCCCATGGCGGGGCCACTTTTGACCCTAGGGGAATAATTTGAAGAACTTGGTAGAGGTCCATTAGGAGATGCTACATACCAAATATCAAAGCTCAACCCCTTCTAGTTTCAGAGGAGAAGATTTTCAAAGATTTCGTTTTTTTTTTTTCTTTTTGTTGCAATGGCAACCAGAGTCATGGGTGGAATTCAATTCTTTGAACAATTTTGGTAGAGCTTCACCCAAGGAACATTCCTGCCAAGTTTCATGAAGATTGGCCCAGTGGTTTAGGAGGAGATGTTTAAAGAAATTGTTGACGGACGCTGGACGCCAGACATTGGGTGATCACAATAGCTCACCTTAAGCACTTTGTGCTAAGGTGAGCTAAAAAAACAAAACCCTTTTTCAATTAAATCATAAATATTTATGGAAAAAATATTTAAATTTTTTACCAAATAATTCAAAATTTTAGACTAGTCCAAATTTAAAGTATCAATTTTGCAAATGAAAAAAAAAAAAAATTAACCCATTATCACACAATCCCGACTTTTGCAAACTTGAGAAAGAAAGCCTTTGAAAATATGTGGGGAAAAGGAGAAAATGAAAGTACCATTTTCTCCTTTTCTTAGAATGTTTTCTACCCTTTCCAAACCAAATTTCAATTTTTGATTCACATTTATTTTGTCATCTGCAAATGCTTTCAATTTGGACTAGTCCTAAATATTGTCATATGGGAAAGACTTACTATGACTCATTAAATGACATGGTTAATGGAAATGTAGAAAACATTGTGGCAAAGGAGAGAAAAATGCAGATAGCAGCATCTTCTCCTTTCTCCACAACTTTTCCACTTAGTTAGGTAAACAGTCATCAACCAAACAACCAATCTTTAGTCCTATAAAGATCATATTAAGCTAATATTCCTTGATTTATTAAAAAAGCATAATACTCCACACATTGAGTTAACATTTGAACCCTTTCCTTGACTCTTGTAACAAGAAGTGTTGTGGGCAAATAAAAACACCTGTCAGTTGCCTAGTTGCTGGATCTGGAGAAAAAAGGTCTATGGGCATTAACTCGTGTTATATATAATCAACCTTAATTTCATGTATAGGACAGTTCAAGTACCACAACCCCTTAGGAGAGGTTGGGGATACAACTACAACATCTAAAGCAGGTGACTTACCTTTTCCATAGATGTTTTCAAAAGCAGTCTGTCTAAGGGTCATTAAAACTTAAAATTGTGAGGTAAAGGGTTGAAATTCAGAATAACCCCTTCCTATGTTTCCAGCCTAAAAATCAAACTCAAATATTCACAATATCAACCATGTACTTTTCCATATTAAAGCAAAGCAAACAATGTAGATCAAAGATCAGACAGCACTGAGTGTGCAGTCTGATGATGATCATCACTGGCCTCCAAGTTTTGAAAGATGCTTTACAGATTAATGTTTAAAATTCTTAATTCTGAAACTACAAATAGGTTAATGTAGTTAAGACTTTATATCAATGAAAAGGTTCAAACAAAATGTTAGTAATTTCCTATCTCTTAAAGCATTTCACACAATTCAAACACACTAAACGCAATTATGAACTCTATGACTTTTCTTACTTCCTTTACCTGGAAAAATAAAACAAAAAATAAAGGTATTTAGGTTTCATCAGCAGGCAAGAGGACCATGAAGATCCTTCATCACTTACCTTAACCCTTTACCAAACAACAAATTTTTGGGCTTGATTAAATTCAAACCATCTTGGTAATATGATGATTTCTGGCTTTATTAGGTTACCAGCATTTTCTCCTGTTCCCAAAATGTTTTCTATAGGCTTCTTTCTCAGAGTCGTTAAAAGTCGGGATTGTCTGGCAAAGGGTTAAAGTCCATTTTCTTACAGAAACTTTTTCTATGTTCCTGATAATAAACTTTCTAAACAAATCACACAAAACACATTTCTAGCATTACTCTGACTTTGGAGCTACAGGAGGAAAGTCGATCAAATGTTCACAAAACTAGTTTGAATACATTGAAAAGTAAGAAAACATGACAAGACCAGAACTCACTATTTTCTCTTGGCTTTAAGCCATTACCAAACAACAATATTTTAGCCTTGTCCAAACCGAAAGCATTTTCAGACGACAAAATAGAAGTGACTGTGAAAGTTTGAAATTTGTTTTGTGAAGGGCAGAAAACATTGTGGGAAAAGGAGAAAATGATGCTAACCAGCATTTTCTCCTTTTCCAACAATGTTTTCTAAAGGTTTCTTTCTCATGGCTGTCAAAAGTAGGGATTGTTTGGTAATGGGTTAAGCAATTTCTACACATTAACTCTTTAACAAACAACAAAATATGAGATTAGTTGAAATCGAAAGCATCAGCTGAAGACAAATGGTGGAATTTGTTTTTTATAACAACACTGAGGAAAAGGGAGAAAATGTTGGTTTCCAGCATTTTCTCCTTTTCCAACAATTTTTCAAAAATAATGTTTTTCAAAGGCTGTGAAAAGTCCAGGTTGTTTGGCAAAGGGATAAGTAAAAAATGTTTTCAAAAAAACAAAGACATCAAAAAGTACTTGGATGTTGTGCTAGGTAAACATGATATATTCACTGGTTCATCTGTTAACTCCTTACCAAATGACAAATTTTTGGACTGTTTCAAATTGAAAGCATTTGCAGATGACAAAATAAATGTGACTCAATAAATGACTGAAATTTGTTTTGGGAAGCCTAGAAAACACTGTGGGAAATGCAGAAAATGCTGGTTTCCAGCATTTTCTCCTTTTCCTACATTGTTTTCATAAGGCTTCTTTCTCAGGGACGTTAAAAGTCAGGATTGTGTGGTAAAGGGTTAAACATAGAGACAAAATTTAACCATCAAATATATTGTAGGCTTTTGCAGAAAAAAAACAGAGGGTAGTTAAGTAAGGATGACTTCTGTCAAAAACAAGTAAAACATTGTGAGAAAAGAAGAAAAATGCTGGTTACCTAGCATTTTTTCTTTTTTTTTTCCCCATCATAATTTCAAAAAGCTTTTTCCTCAGGGTCATTAAAACATGGGAATGCCAGGTGGAAAATAGGCTTCTGAAAATATTGTAGGAAAAGTAGTTAATGCTGATAACCACTGGTTTCTGTTTCGCCCACAATGTTTTCTACCAGTTAAAAAAAGAATTCTGTCATTTGAGCCACTCGATTTGTCAGCTGCAATCACTTTCAATTTGGACAAGTCTAACTTTTATTTGGTGAAGTGTAAACTGACATACCATGTCCTCCCCAAGAGAGATATTATTTCTGCAGATAACATTGGCCGTTTCTGGGTCTCCAAATAGACTAATGTTAAACCCATGATAGTATTGAGCTCCACTACCTGTAAACAGCACCGATCCTTGCACAAATGTTGGTCTGTAAGGTAAAATAGAGGTAAAAATAATATTTCTTTTTACATACATGTACCAGCAAATTTCAGGGCTCCAATACATGCATTGCATGCAGATAAAATCACACACATTACAGAAAAAAAAAAACTATATTTACACTACCAAATGTGGTTCCAAATATGGTCTGATGATATATGTGGTGCACAGACTAAGCTTGTACTGCTTTGAGATTTAACCCTGTACCAAACAACAAAATTGTAAACTGGTCCAAATTGAACACATACATATAGCTTATGATAAAATAATAGTGCTGATACAAGCACGCTATGTAGGCACCAACTCTCAACTACATTTCTTTTTTCAGTATAAATCTTTACTTGAGAAGGGGCATAACTGTGTTATAAATAACTCAGTTACTTGTCTTGGCATATCAACCATCCCAGGTTTAACCCTTTACCAAACAACGAAATTTTAGACTGGTCCAAATTGAAAGCACCTGCAGACTACAAAATAAACATAACTCAAAAATTGCAATTTTTTTCCAGCAGGGTAGAAAACATTGTTGGAAAAGGAGAAAATGCTGGTTACCAGCATTTTCTCCTTTCCCCACAATGTTTTCAAAAGGCTTCCATCTCAGGGTCGTAAAAACCAGGGATTGTTTGGTAAAACCTTAGAAATGACAGAGATGTTACAACATGTCAAGGTTTCCATTACGCAGATGAAAACAGGACATAACCTTGACCTTTTACCTGATATGCCAATTTGGGGCTCTTCCATTTCAGCAGCAAATAAAGATATGATGTCAAAAATATGGACAAATGAGGATACAAATATCTGATTGAGTAGAAAATATTGTGGGAAAAGGAGAAATTGCTCATTATGAGCAATTTCTCCTTTTCCCACAATGTTTTCAAAAGCTGTCTGTTGTTGATACATCAAAATGAGTATCTATGGAATAAAGGGTTAATGTTTCCTTCCACACCAGCCTAGGTAAATTCACCAGCTCTGATTTTGGGAATAAACAAGTGACTTGCATGAAAAAAATCTTACTCGCTCAAGTTGGAGAAGTCATAATTCCTTCCGGATGGCGGGGTATAAAGTCCATCTGAGAAACATGCTCGACCTTTGAAGGCCTTCATGCCTTTCCCACAAACCTTACAAGACTCCGCCCCATATGCATTATTTGTTTTAACTACTGTACCAGTTGGGCATTTAGCACAGGATGTTGTAGATGCGTCAATATAGAAGCCACTGGGGCATGGGATACATCTGTAATAGAAAAACAAACATTTACCATAGACAAAATTTTACACTAGCCTAAATTGAAAGTAATTGCAGATGACAAATTAGTACACCTCAAAACTGAAATATACCTTTTGAAGGATAGAAAACATCGTGGGAAATGGAGAAAGTAATGGCTTCCAGCATTTTCTGTTTCTCACAATGTTTTGCAAAGCATTTTTCTCAAGGTTGTTCAGGATTACATGTTAAAGCTTAATAGGTATCTCATGACATGCTGTTTCCCCTTTAGTCACAATTTCTCCTTATTATACTGCAAAGTAACTATTAGTGCTCTCATTGGTTATCATGCACGGAACATATATATATCATGTTCCTTGCAAAACCACTTGAAGCCAGTTTCCCTTTTGAGTGCCCCGTAAACATCACTACACTTGCAACACAACATCCAAATGGTGGCGTCAATCGATCACCAGACTGCACATTTATGCACCAAACTGCATATTTTAGTGACGTCAGTTTCCAGTGATGTCAGTTTTCATTCAATTGGGGCACTCGGAAGGGAGATTCTATTCGGTCAGCATACTCGTTTCGTGAGATTATAAAACAGGAAAAATTTCGCTTAAGGTACTTTAAAAGAGTTAAACTTTGCAAGGTGGTGACATGATTCCGCACAGCTGTGAACAAGTTTCCAAGTCCCATGCCACCTGACTGAAATAGGTTAGGTGGCAAAATGATTCAAAACAGCTGTGAACAAGTTTCCAAGTCCCCTGCCAGCTAACCATACAACTTATAATGAATCAACTCTATAACCAACGATAAACTTTTATAAAGGTCCAAATGGAAAGCATTTGAATTGAATGTGACATAGAGAATGGGACTTTTAACTGAGATAGTAGAAAATATTTTGGGAAGATGAGAAAACACTGGTTACCACTTACCAACATTATCTCCTTCTTCCAAAATGTTTTTAAAAGCTGCCTTGCTCAAGGTTGTTAAAACTCAGAATTGTGTACCAAAGGGATAACCCTTATCTAAATAACTTTTTTTACCTTGAAAAATTGTGAGCATTTGCAGAAACAAAACATCTGCGACTCAGATATTGAAATTTGTTGTTGGAAAAATTGGAAACATCAAGGGAAAAGGAAAAAATGTGGATTGGCATTTTTTTTCCCACAATGTTTTCAAAATCAATCTTCCATGGGGATATTAAGACACAGTTGTGTGGTAAAGGCCACACTAGTACAAGAGAAAACTGGGACAAGTGCTAGCGTGATCACTGGGGGAAAAACGAATAGTTAATCCTTAACTCTTTACCACACAACAAAATTTTAAACTGGTTTAAATTGAAAGCATTTGCAGAGGACAAAATAAAGGTGACTGAAAAATTGAAATTTGATCTGGGAAGGGTAGAAAACACTGTGGGAAAAGGAGAAAATGCTGGTTACCAGCATTTTCTCCTTTTCCTACAGTGTTTCCAAAAGGCTTCTTTCTCAGGGGCGTCAAAAGTAGGGATTGTGTGGTAATGGGTTAACTAAATCTTATAAAGTCTTGAATTTTCTACATTATTGATAAAGCATAAAACACTAACTCTTTACCACATGAAAAAATTTTAGACTTGTCAAAATTGAAAGCCTCTGAAGACAATAAATATATCCAGCTTAATTGATGCAATCTGTCTTTCAACGGGTATAAAACAATGTGGGAAAAGTCAAAAGTGCCCATCACTAGCATTTTATTTTCCCACAGAGTTTTAAACCATTACCAAACAATCCATACTTTTGAAGACCCTGTGAAAGAAACCTTTAGAAAATATTGTGGGAAAAGGAGAAAATGCTGGTAACCAGCATTTGTTTTCCTTTTCCCACAGTGTTTTCAAAAGGCCTCTTTCTCAGTGTCGTTGAAAGTCATGATTGTGTGATAAAGAGCATCTTCGCAAGCCAAGGATACTAACTCAACTTATGTTCGTTACATACCCTTACCTACGTTTCCCACAATGTTTTCTATCCGTCACAAAACAAATTTCACGTTTTCAGTCACTTTTGTTTTGTCGCCTGCAAATGCTTTCAATCAGGACATGCTTAAAACAATTGTCGTCTGAGCTATCGATCTCTAAAGCTATTTTCTCACCCAGCCTTATTGGATCCTTTTGGACATTTTTGACAAGATTTGGCCCCTCCATCAATGGTGTTTGTGATCTCGATCTTGTATATTTTGGCCGAAGAATTCTTCACCATGGTTGCATCCATAATTGTTCCAGTATTTCTGAATGCCAGAGTGAAAGTCACAGATCTATTCTTCTTCACGTCATACCTGCAAGATAAATTAGTGATGGATTTGTTTAGCCCATTACCACACAATCCCTACTTTTGACGACCCTGAGAAAGAAGCCTTTAGAAAACATTGTGGGAAAAAGAGAAAATGCTGGTAACCAGCATTTTCTCCTTTTCTCACAATGTTTTCTACTCTTCACAAAATAAATTACAAATTTTCAGACACTTTTATTTTGTTGTCTGTAAATACTTTCAATTTGGACAAGCCTAAAATTTCGTAGTTTGGTAATGAGTTAACTGTTTACCATATGGTTTAGGAAGTGTAGAAAACACTGTGGTAAAAGGAGAAAATGCTGGTAATGAAAATGCCAGTTAACAGCATTTTTTCCTTTTCCCACGGTGTTTTCAAAAGGCATCTGTCTCGGTGTCGTTAAAAGTCAGGATTGTGTGATAAAGAGTTAATTTTGAACACATTTCTGTTAGACGCAATAACAATCAGCAATTTGGTGTCAACCAAAATCAGGAGTTTTTCCACCAACACCTGTCACTCTATCTGCATTTTAATTTCACACTCACAGTATTTACATGCTTATTATCTTGTTTAACTCTTTACCACACGACAGAATTTCAGACTGGTTCAAATTGAAAGCATTTGCAGACCACAAAATAAAAGTGACTGAAAAATTGAAATTTGTTCTGGGAAAGGTAGAAAACACTGTGGGAAAAGGAGAAAATGCTGGTAAACAGCATTTTCTCCTTTTCCTACAGTGTTTTCAAAA
Source organism: Tridacna crocea (assembly GCA_943736015.1). NCBI lineage: Eukaryota > Metazoa > Mollusca > Bivalvia > Cardiida > Cardiidae > Tridacna > Tridacna crocea. Next base: position 15,160,890 of record OX031062.1, read on the forward strand.
GGTTTCTTTCTCAGGGGCGTCAAAACTAGGGATTGTGTGGTAATGGGTTAACAAATATTAAAGATTGCCATAAGTTGTTGCTCATCATTCCAGATGCTAAATGTGTCCTTGAATTTGATAATCTATATTTTACAGTATGTTGAAACATTACAGGCATCTGTTGTTAGATACTGTAAATAAGGTATTATTCGCAGTGGCTTTATTTTTGCTATTATTCGCAAATGGATCCTGTTGCGAATTCAGAAATCTACGTAAATTTGCAAACAGCACATAATTGATATACAAGTATCCCAGAATTAGAACGGTTCAAAATTGCATGACGATCACACAGCCCAATGTCTACCCGATGATGACATTTTGTTCAAGTCTCCCATTTTCTTAAGGATGACATAGATACAGACCTAAGTTTAACCCTTTACTCCATAGGTACTCATTTCAACGCATTGCTTGTAGGTGCCTTCGGAAAACATTGTGGCAAAAGGTGAAATTGCTCGTGACGAGCAATTTCACTTTTGTCACAATGTTTTCTATGCTATCAAAAGGTGTCACATAAGAAACGGCTCTATCCTTGCTGTTATTTAGGGTCAATTAGATATACCATAGAAATGACTTATGGGGTAAAGAGTTAAACTTTTATTGAAAAGCAATCATCATGAAAGCCAAGGCAAACTATGAAAGTGTCATGTAAATCGTTACCAAACACAACCTAGTAAGTAGGCCTGTTTGTTTTGTTCGTCCTTAATCGGTATCAATGACAGGTACCTAAAACTGTTTTTCCTTGAAAAATTTTTAAGGCTAATGCCTGTAACTTCGTAAAAAATCAGTGGACTGGAACAAAACTCAAACTTGATCTGTAAACTGATGGTGGTTCTCTTACACACCAAAAATCAGCTCAATATCTGCCAGAGTTTAGAAAAAAAATCCAGAAAACTGATTTAATAGACAGACGGACAGAGCGCAAACCTACAGTCCCCTTCAGCATTGCATGTAGGAGACTTATTAGTAATTGATCCCATACCACACAACCTATACTTTTAACAATACTATGGAAGAGACCTTTAGAAAATATTCTGGGAGATTGAGAAAATACCAGTATCTGGCAATTTCTCTTTTTCCCACAATATTTTCCACTCTATCCTGGAGAGAAATTGTTATTCGAACTTCATCTATCATCAAGATTAATGCTTTCAACATTAGACCTGTAAAGACTTCTGGGCCTGTATTTACCAACCATTCTTAAGGATGTTCTCAGTCTTATTCTCCAGACTTTTCTAAATTTGGAAGTAACACAACTTCTGATTGGCTAAACCATTTGGTTTACCAATCAGAGGTTGTGTTACTTTCAAATTTAGAAAATCTTGGGGAATAAGACGAAGAATATTCTTACAAATGGTTGCTGAATACAGGCCCTGTTATTAAGTAAACATGTAAGCTTGTACTTACACAAACTTTGTTTTATTAACACTATCCTCCCACATGTGTTTGATTTCCTGATCTGCATGATCTTCATCCTGTAAAGTGAAGGAGAAGACAAAATAAGAAAAATAGATCTTGTGACATGTACCGCCTGAAACAAACCTGCAGTGGTTGTTATTATACTGCAAAGAAATTTCTCGTGATCTGACCAGTTTACGTGCCGGGAACATAGATATCATGTACCCTGGCAAAAATAATGTAAAGCCAGTTTACCTTTTGAGCGCCCTGTAAATATCACTACACTTGCAACACAACATCCAAAATGGCGTCGTCGATCAATCACCACACTGCTCATTTATGCAACAAACTGCATGTTTTAGTGACGTCAATTCCCAGTGACAACAGTTTTCATTGAATTGGGACACTCAGAAGGGAAATTTCATTTCGCAAGCATACTCGATTCATAAGACTATAAACAGGAAAATTTCACTTCATATGCTTTGAAAGGGTAAAACTTTGCAATATAATAAATTTGTTGTACGGTCAGGTGGCAGGGGACTTGGAAACTTGTTCATGGCTGTGGTGAATCATGTTGCCACTTCGCCTTCAGCAAGTTTCCATGTCCCCTGCCACCTGACAGTACAACTAATACTGTATAGAGAAGTGTTCTACCGGGGGTAGGCGACATTCAGGGTTTTTGTTGTACCGCACCTTTGGCTCGGGGGGTGACATGATTCACCACAGCTATGAACAAGTTTCCAAGTCCCCTGCCACCTGACAGTACAACTAATACTGTATAGAGGAGTGTGGGAGAAGGAAAAAATGCAAATTCTCATAACATTTTCTATCTTTGTAAAAATAAAATCCCATAAGTTGAGTCATGTTTCACTTGTCGTCTGTAAACGCTTTTAATCTGGACAAGTCCAAAATTTTGTTGTCTGGTAAAGACTGATGTTGATTGCACTTACAGTTAATAACAGAAACTGACAGAGGTAGTCACATGATGTCTCAAATGTGAGTATAAACTGTCCAACTGTTGTCCCTGCACCCTGTGTACGGAATCCAGATACTTTCTTCTGCAAGACTAGATACGCCGACTCTCCTCTTGCGTAATGTGTTACAAGGTGACTTCCAAATGGTAACCATCTTGTTTCTGTACTGCAGTTTGCATCTGACAAGGATGAAAAATGGAGAAAATGTACCTATTACTGTACAGGGTAGCTTTAGACAAAGGCTATTTCATAATTCATAAATGACAAACAACTGGCGGAGAGCACTTGTTAAGATAAGAACAAATGTGTCTAACAATCATGCAATGCCATTATGTTTGCATACTGTGAAACCACTTTAATACGTCACAAAGTGAATATTCTTTTAAAGACAACTGTCTATAGATCTCTGTACTCTGTCAATAGTGACCTACTTTTTGACCCAATGGGACAAAATTTCAAACATGTCTGAGATACCATCAAGACAAATACTCTGACCTACTTCCATGAGAATTAGGCTGACAACTTGGCATCTAGAGTGCACACAAGGTTTTTTCTAAGATTTGGCCTGGTATCCTACTTTTTGACCAGACATGATCCAATTTTGAACTTGTGTGAGATAATACCAAGGCAAATACTCTGACCTACTTTCCTGAATTTCTGACTCATGAATGTGTGACCTCCTAAGAGCACACAAGGTAAATGTTGACAACCACAGCACAATCTCATACACTCATTTTAAGCCTGTTGCTCTCAGGTGAGTTAAAAATGCTGATTATCAGCATTTTCTTCTTTTCCCATAATGTTTTCAAAGGCCTCTTCCCCTGGGTTGTAAAAACCAGAGGGCCACAATGGCTCTGTATCGCTCCACTGGCTTTTTAACCCTTTACTGCACAAATTGAAGTGTTCAAGACCCTGAAAAAGAGGGCTTTTGAAAACAATGAACACAGTCGCGCAATACAAGTAGGTTTATTCACTGGCATGAAAGGCAAAGGTTTCGGAAAAAAAAAACTGGATGATAGAAACCTTACTTTGAACTTTATATTTAACTCATGTGAGCATAAAAGTGAGCATTAAAACGAATCAATCTTCCTGAAAACAAACTAATTTCCATCAAAAACATATCTAGCACTAATCATATATCATTGCAGCTCTTGATAGTCAAGGGAGGTAAATAGTAACAAACTTTATCCTTTATAACAAGTTATTTCCCTTGATTATTTTTTTAAATTGAAGTGACAATATATGAAAGCACATGTTACACTTGTGATCCCTGGAATGGAGCCATTTTTTACCACGGGCCTATAATATGAAGAAACTTGCTCTAGGTCCATGGGATAAAGCTATGCAAGCTTCACAAAAATCTGATAACAAATGCAGACTTTATTGTGTAAACAAGAAATGGAAATTTTCAACTCAAAATGGTTACATTTCCAATATCATTTGTTGAATTTTTTCAAAATCAACAGTGCCAATTTCACCAAAATCTGAAAACAAATGCAGACTTTGTCTCATAAGCAAGAAAAATGCTAGCAGAAGGATGGACGGATGGAAAGACAAAGGAAATGGCACCATGGCATAAGCTCTGCTGGCTCTTAGCCAGTATAGCCAATAAAATGGTTAAAAATGGTAAAAATTTTACCTAACAAGACATTTTTCATCTGTAAATGCTTTCAAATTGGTGAAGTCCAAAATTTTATAGTTTGATAAAGAGTTAACTTTCTGTAAATTAATACTACGAGATGACAAAATTTTGACAAATTCACACTGAAAGTACTTTCAAATGCTTTCGAGTACAAGTCTAAATTTGGTTGTTGGGTCATGACTAAAAAGATTCTCCCTTTCCCTCATGATTCATCGTATTTGTCCGGTACTTACCATGAAAAGAGATACAAGAAGTTTTAAAGTCATCAGGTATTGTGTTCCAGTTCTCATACACATATCCATAGTCAGGTGCGGTGGACACATTACATTTTACACATTGATCTCCATCTGATTTATAATCTTTAGGACAGTATTCACATGTTCCGTTAACAAGATGCATGCCAGGATTACACGGGTGACAATCAATCAAGCCTGTTGATTGCGGGAGTTTCACAGACTCAGGCCAGTCAGGATAACATATTCTAGGCTCTATCCATCGGTACGAGCGCTTAGTCTAAAAGCAAGTCATGCAAGGTTAGTACAGGGAGATAGGAGAGTTAAAGTAACAATAAAATAAAAGTAAACAAAGCTGTTAAAATGCCTTAATACTCAAGTCTTACCATTTAAAAGTATGGAAATTTTTGTGAAGATAATAATCTGTTATTGTATGGTTGATCCAAGTGTTAGTGGCTAGAAGAATTCTTTGTTTCTTTTTTCAACACTAGGTTAAAACCTACCATGTCACTTGATTTTTTGCTTAAATTTTGTCTGATTTTACAATTCATTTTTCTGCCAGAAATTAACACTTGAACTGACCACACAGTAACAGATTGTCATCTTAACAATTCTGTATTCTCCATACTTAAAAATGGTACTATCTACATTCAAATGCATCTAAATACCTGCTTATGTTTTTGGCCACTATTGAACCTTTAACTCATTACCAAACGACAAAACTTTAGGTTAGTCTAATTCCAAAGCATTTGTAGACAACAAAATAAAAGTGACTGAAAATTTGAAAACCGTTTTGTGAAGGGTAGAAACATTGTGGGAAAAGGAGATAATGCTAGTTACCAGCATTTTCTCCTTTTCCCACAATGTTTTCTAAAGTCTTCGTCGTCAAATCTGGGGTTGTGTGGTAATGGGTTAAAGTATAGCAATAAGAGCAATTCATGCAGGTGCCAACACTCGGCTGCCGTTTCTTGATTTTTAGTGGAGTCCAAAAAGGTGCATAACTTGATCAAAAACATTTTTATGAATACCAGCCCTTGTTGTACTTGACCAAGTTTGAAGTCATATCTTCATTAACAACAAAGATAGTAAAAAATGTAAAGTTTTTCTATGGCAACCTAGATGACAACTGAGCTAAGATATTAAGTTGATATTTTCTTACATAGCTAATAGGGAATATGTTTCTCTTGAGTTAAGTATACATAGGATTTGACATGAGTTGGTCTTTGAGATAAAATTCTATTAAACAAGTCTAGAAGACATGTTATTAGCCCCTTACCACACAATTCCTACTTTTGACGATGGTGAGAAAGAAGTCTTTAGAAAACATTGTGGGAAAAGGAGAAAATGCTGGTAACCAGCATTTTCTCCTTTTCCCACAATGTTTTCTACCCTTCACAAAACAAATTTCAAATTTTCAGTCACTATTATTTTGTTGTCTGCAAATGCTTTCAATCTGGACCAGTCTAAAATTTTGTCATTTGGTAATGGGTTAAGCCAGCCTTTGGCAAGCTTAATAACATTTTTTCTTAATGAGATTGATAAAATTCTATCTCAAACGCCACCCGATGTCAGATTCCTTTTATCACATAATGACATTTCACAAATTACAGATCAGAAGATGCAAAACAATCTGTAGATACACCTGTGGCAATATCCACAAACTTGTTCATCTCTGTGATATACAAAATGACGTCAAAAAAGACGTCACACAATTGTGATATTACACATGTATTAGATAAGGAAATTTGTAATGGGTATATTACACTGAGAACAAGGGAGGTTATGTGATAAATACATATTTGTGACTTTTTTATACATGAACAAACTTTCTTTCACATATTTTACTACAAATTACATATAAGATCTCTGCATGAAGCATTAACAATATTCTTAAGTCCTGTCCATTCACCAACTAATGACCTCCATTGTGATCAGCTTTTATTTCAACTCTCTATCAAGTGACAAAATTTTATACTTGTTCAATTTGAGAACATAATTATGCAGGAGAAATATAACAGCTGACATGATGGTAACTATCTGTGAAAGTGTAGAAAACTTTGTGGGAAAATCAGAAAATGTTGGTTTCCAGGATTTTCTCCTTTTCACATATGGTTTTCAAAATGCTTCCTCTTTGGGGCATTATAACTTAGGATTGTGAGATGAAGAGTCAAAAGAGAATTAACCCATTACCAAACGACAAGTTTTTAGCTTTGTCAAAACTGAAAGGAATTGCAGATCACAAAATAAAAGTGACTGAAAATTTGAAATTTGTTTTGTGAAGGGTAGAAAACGTTGTGGGAAAAGGAGAAAATGCTGGTTACCAGCATTTTCTCCTTTTTCCACAATGTTTTATAAAGGCTTCTTTTTCAGGGGCTTCAAAAGTAGGGATTATGTGGTAATGGGTTAATTGAAACAGGATCATAACACGCATTTATTCTATTATGCATGAATTCATTCCAGTGCAACGTGCTGTAACAAACAGGATGCTAATATGTAGAGATAAAGACAAGCTCAACTTCTGTGGGCAGTGAAGATCAAGACCAGCTTGCATAAAATGTGTAGCATAATAAAATGCATCTACACAATAAGCTGTTTAGAGATTCCTTGGGCAAACGCAACCTCTAAATGCTCAATAGCAGCCAAACATTCAATGCAGATCTTAAACTACATTTAAATTTAATTCATACCAATTAAAAGCATAGAAAATATTGTCATCTTCACAATAATTGCCATACTTTTAACTCTTTACCACGCGAGAAAAATTTAGACTGGTTCAAACTGAAAGCATTTGCAGACGACAACATGAAAGTGACTGAAAAATTGAAATTTGTTCTGGGAAGGGTAGAAAACACTGTTGAAAAAGGAGAAAATGCTGATTACCAGCATTTTCTCCTTTTCCCATAGTGTTTTCAAAAGGCTTCTTTCTCAGGGGCGTCAAAAGTAGGGATTGTGTGGTAATGGGTTAAAGGTATAATTTAAGTTTACATACTTTTTTAACACTTTTGTTTACCTTTGGCAGCTATTGTTACTCTAACATGACATATTTCTGCCTATTTTTGCCAACTGAAAATGATTCTTAAGTAGTACCTGTAATCCAATTACTGTACATTACTTAAGACATAATCTTCGTCCTATCATGGTTTATTGTTCAATAAACTGCAGTTGTGAGTAATGAGGCACAATCAACAAGGGCGATAGTCTGAGTGGTTTATTCATTGCACCTCATAACTCACAGTGTGGTTTATTGAATGATAAACCAAGAGAGAAAGAAGATTATTTCAATTCTAACATGACCAACTCTAAATCAAAGGAAAACAAGTTCATACTCGGACTGAAAACGCAGATGCAGATTAAAATCCATTGAATAACTTACCTCATACAGAATGACGTCACTCTACATAGAATGACGTAACTCTATATAGAAGAACGTAGATTTTACCATTCTTTTCTTTGCACTGTGTTTATAGAACCAAATTCAAGTGCCATGTTAGAATATATATCTGACTTTTTGGTTTCAGTGTTCTCAAAAATGGTCTACTACAAAACAAATTCTCAATTTAACCTGTATGGATAACTTTGTTAAAGATCTTACAATTTCTTTAACTACATGTATCTACCATCTACTAATCTGAACATAAGCAATTCATTTTTAGTTAATTTCATGGTGAATTGAGAGCAAAAAACAATAATAATGCACACTGGTGCAAATGCTTTAGTGCAGTTGCTTGAATTTCATTGAAAATTTTAAGTAGAAAAGGGGCATTATTATTACAAATACTTTGATGGTTACCTACCCTTATTTTATGGTTTCTCCTTTTAACCCTTTACAAAAGAATCCCTTGTTTTTACCACCCTGAGGAACAAGCCTTCTGAAAACATGGTGGGAAAAGGAGAAAATGCTGGATACCAGCATTTTCTCCTTTTCCCCCTGTTTTCTCCTCTTCTGAAGTCAAGTTACAATTTTTTGGTAACATATATTTTGTACTCTTCTAAAGTCAAGTTTCATTTTTTTTGGTCATATATATTTCGTACTCTTCTAAAGTCAAGTTTCAATTTTTGAGTCACATTTATTTTGTCGTCTGCAAATGCTTTCAATTTGGACAAGGTTAAAATCTGTTTTTTGGTAAAGAGTTAGTAGTGAACAACTTGTCTAAATATCTTCAGGAACAACATAGATATCACAAAAGCCAAAGTTATTTAACTCTTTACCAAACAACAAAATGTTGGACTAGTCCAAATGGAAAGCATTTGCAGACGACAACATAAATGTGAATCAAAAATTGAAGTTTGATTTTGGAAGGGTAGAAAAAATTGTGGGAAAACAGGGTTTTCCCTCGGCCACAAAAATAGGGGGTCATTGTGACCCCCTACTCCAAAATATTGGGGGTCATTTTGAAATTAGTGGGGGTCACAACAAAATGTAATTCACTAAAACACTTAAACAAAAGCTACTATTTGTGAAAGTATGTGTAGCCTCTCGCTATGGTTAAGGGTTATTTTGTTTTTATCACAGGAATCAACCATTTTGTTGGCGAAGAAAGCTTGTTGTTGGCCAGTGTGGGAAGTCTCTGTAATTTTTCTCGATAAAGATTATCCGTTTTGGCCGAAAATGAACTATTTTCACCAATTAGATAAATGACCGATTCTTGTGTTTTGTTGACACGCGTGTCGCGTTCATGCCGCTGTTTTCAAAGAATAACAAAGTGTATCTCTAGCTAATTTGCAGTGAACCTCGAGACCTTGAAATGATGTTCTGGGTGCTCTTACCAGCCGCAGTATCGTCTGACCTTTGTTTAAGGGCTCTTCTTCCTTACAGACAGCAAGAATGACGTCGATTTTGACAGGAAACATAATGTTTTCATTCGAGATCGACTGGTTTAGTTTAGACCCGATTAAAGACCGACGGTATTTTAGTAAAATCGATACACAGTCCAGTGTTTCGTCCCATTTTCCCTTCGTACTCTAGATTTTTCATCTGCTCACGATGTAACAGTGTCAGAAGTATATTACGATATCATTATTACCTCTTATTGTATTTGTGCGTCCACCATGACGCATTACTGAAAAAAATGCGGGTCATTTTCCTTTAAAGTGCGTCAAAACGCACAAAATCGTGCGTCAAGGAAAACCCTGGGAAAAGGAGAACATGCTAGTTACCAGCATGTCTCCTTTTCCCCCAATGTTTTCAAAAGGCATTTTTCCCAGAGTACTCAAAAGTCAGGATTGAGTGGTAATGGGTTAAAACTTTCACAGTTTCACCGAACTGTAATGCAAACAAGAATAACAACCCCTGGGCTATGACAATACCTCATTGTTTTCTTCAATAACAGCCTAACTAAAAATGCCATCTTATCAAGAACTAAACAGCTTCACATATAGTTTAGTATTCCCTGGCTGTATGATGACAAGTTTCTATTTGAATCATTTTGATGCATGTTAGGATATAGTATACAAGGGAAAGAGGGATGCCAGTTCAGGTCAAAGGTCAAACATACCTTTCCATCTGTGCAGGGTTCCAAGATCTCATAATAGTCTTCCTTGGTACAGCTGGGGCTTCTTGTACAATTTGCTGACCCTGGGACTGAGAAGAGAAAAATACATTAATACCCTTCCCCAATAACAAAATTTATACTTTTCCAATTTCAAAACATCTGAAGATGGTATAAAGTGGTACAGATGATTTGATTCTCTGAAAGGCAAGACAACAATATTGGAAGCGGAGACATTGCTTGTTTTGTCCTTTTCCCACAACATATTTAAAAGTCCTCAACCCATAGGGTTGCTGATACTCACGAAAAGTTTTTTGACTTGTCACCTGTGTTTGTTTTTTTTCATTTCTGACAACCAGTATTTTCTCCTTTTCCCACAATGTTTTCAAAGGCTTTTTTTCTCATTATTTTAAAACAATGCATTGTGTGGTAAAAAGTTATAGATCGTCTCTGCAGCCAGAGAGAGAAAATGTGGTCAAAATGTCATAGAGTGTAGAATGGTTCAAATACTTGTCAGCTGTATTAATGTAGATAAACAATCAACTAATATTGTGTTTAGACTAAAGAAAATCAAGGAATTTGCCTTCAATCTAAAACCAGAAATTTCATCAGTGTTTCCTTTGATGCCCCAAGAGAATGAAATGCAATTTCTGTCAGCAGTTATCTGTGCTACCCTGCAAACTATCCATGGCAACATTTGACATGAAGATATGAGACTAGTTAGACTTTTATGAAACAAAGATGTATCTTTAAAAAATTTAGTGTGGTCAACACCTAACTGCATTAGAAAAAATATCATTATACTGGAAAGAAATTTCTCGTTATCTGATTGGTTAACATGCCGGGAACATATAGATCATGTTCCCTGGCAAAAAACAGGTAAAGCCAGTTTCCCTTCTGAGTGCCCCATAAACATCACTACATGTGAAACACAACATCCAAAATGGCGGCGTCAATCAATCACCAGACTGCACATTCATGCACCAAACTGCATGTTTTAGTGACATCAGTTTCAAGTGATGTTAGTTTTCAATGAATTGGGGCACTCAGAAGGGAATATCTATTTAGTCAGAATACTCAATTCCCGAGATTATAATACAGGAAAATTTCCGAAAAGGTAAAACTTTGTAGCATTATGAATTCTTCGTACGGTCAGGTGGCAGGGGACTTGGAAACTTGTTTGAAATGATTCTCCACAGCAGTGAACAAGTTTACAAGTCGCTTACCACCTGACCGTACAACTAATAATGCTCAGTAGTCCTGCTTACAACAAGCATTAATATGTCTAGGTAAACATTCAAATTTTGCATTAATCTGTAAGCACACCATCCTCTATCTTTAACAACCTTAAGAAAAAAGGTTGGTTCAAAACAATCCAGGAAAGGAAGAAAATGTTGGAAACAAGCATTTTCTCCTTTTCCTTCGAAGTTTTCAGCTATTTGATAGAGAAAAATGCATTACTTGAGCCCTGTTTATTTTTTCTTTGATTTGGGCCAGTCTAAAATTTCTACATGTCAAATGGCCACTTACTTAACCCATTACCACTCAATCCCTACTTTTGACGCCCCAGGAAAAGAAGCTTTTTGAAAACATTGTGGGAAAAGGAGAAAATGCTGGTAACCAGCATTTTCTCCTTTTCCCACAATGTTTTCTACCTAATCAATAAATAATTGGACCACTTGAGCCACAGTGAAATTGTCGTCTGCAAATGCTTTCAATTTGGACAGAGCTGAAATTTGGTTGTCTGGTAAAGGGTTAAAAAAGTAGTCTAAAATAATTCCAATCCGGTTAGAAAAAAAGTAATAGACAAAAATCAAATTACTTGAATATTCCTTCCCTTGTACACAAGGCTGACAGGCAGCAGCTCCTTTCCCTGAATAAGTGTTCATTCGACAAGAGGTACAGTAACTGGCCCCTTGACTGCTGTAGGTCCCTGCTTCACATTTAGCACAGGTAGATGACACCTCAACCCCTACAAGATTACCAAAATAGGAAATTATTTGCCTTAACTCATTACCAAATGATAATATTTCAGGCTTGTTCAAATTAAAAGAATTCGTAGAAAAACAAAATAAAAGTGACTGAAAATTTGAAATATGTTTTGTGAAGGGTAAAAAACATTGTGGGAAAAGGAGAAAATGCTGGTTACCAGCATTTTATCCTTTTCCCACCATGTTTTCTAAAAGCTTCTTTCTCAGGGTCATCAAAAGAAGGGATTGAGTGGTAATGGGTTAAAGAGTGATTTTGACTTCTGGCTAATTCTTTACCACACTATCCCTACTTTTAATGACCTTAAGAAATTAGCCTTTTGAAAACATTGTGGGAAATAGAGAAAATGCTGGAAACCAGCATTTTCCCCTTTTATAACAATTTCTACCTCACCAAAGAAAAAGATCAGTTTTTCAATTACATTTATTTTGTTGTCTGCAAATAATTTCAATATGGACTACTCTAAAATTTTGCTTATTATGGTTTTAGTTATAAGGTATGAACATCAGTCTTTAAAAAAAGCATAAGTTACTTAAAGCTTAAAAAACAGCTAGAAGTGTCTCTGATCAATGAGGTCAAAGTGGTCAAAGGTTCTGATTTTTTTTATCCAACAAATTCTTGCAGAATGTTGCCACAGTTTTGTCTCATATCCAAGATTGCTAACTTGTGCCATGGTAATTTTGTTTGGTGAAAAAGAGTTGATATTCTCAAGTTATAGTTGCCAGTTGTATAAATCAAATTAATGGGATTCTTCGCACCTTTCTTATTTACAATGTCATTGATTAACATCATGTGGACTTGGGAAATTCAATGACCTCTACGAGTGAAGAGTTGTTTCCCTTACATTAGCAAAATCATAGTCTTTAGATGGAAAAATTTTTGAGACAGTGTTAGTGACTGTGCTTTTAATAATGCCCATTACAGTAAAAATTCCGTATTTAGCATGCATAGTTTTTAATTTTGGGGGGATTCTCGGAAATAAAGGGGCAATGCTGCAATGCAGCATACTGGATGCATCACTGAAACTTATGCTAGGCAAACTTGAACCTTAGGGCTTTTATTTGAACAATCTTTGTAGAAGTGTACTATATAAAACAACATGCTAAATTTTGGTAACAGATAGATGCATAGCATAGATTTGACCTTGACATAAGTTCGCTGGCCTTCAGCCAACGGAACTGAAATCTATCTTACCTTTTACAGTGATTTTACGTAGAGACACTTGGGTTCCTTTGGCTTCATCTTCAAGTCCAATGACAATCCATTTGATAACATTAAAACCACTCTTAAGCTCCATCTACAAATACAAAAACTTCAAATATAGCAATGTCTACAACTTTTCTAGGCTGAATTATTTTCTTTCAATATAAACAATGCTAGGGACATAACTGTTTCGAAAATATTTTGATAGTTACCTGCCCTTGTTGTATAGGTTCACCTTTTGATATCTGATGCCTAAATGTCCTTCCTATTCAGTTTTGACTTCACAAGAAATGTCACAGATTGACAACAACCCCCCTCCCAACCCTGTCAATGGATAAGAATATATAAGCACTAAATATCAGGAAAAAATAGGCCATAACTCTTTTACTTGTAAGCAAATCATAATTTGTCAGTAAGTAGGCAGGCTCCAATTTAAACATAAGCCAAAATGGTATCAGCCTTTACCAAAGAATGAAATTTATTTTAAACTCATTCATATTAAAAGCAATTGCAAATAATGTATTAAAAGTTGTTCAATAATTGATTGGATCTGTCATGCAACATATGGAAAACACTGTGGGATCAGCATCAGCATTTTCTCCTCTTCCCACACTATTTTCAAATGATGTCTTGCTCAGGGTGGTTAAGACTCTGATTTGTGGTAAAAGGGTCTCTGACAACACCCCCCACCACATTCACACAGAGGACAAAATATAAATACATGTAACTGTCAAGATCTGTTATGTTTTCTTGGTTTATTGCTGTAAATATGTATTCTATTACTTTTGTATTCAGTCATAGCTAGTGGTACTAATTGCCTGGGATTCACTTGGGCAAGGTATAGAAGAGCCCTAGCCAGGGAACACAAAAACATGGTACCTTTGTGATAATACAGAAAAAGACATGAAATATCACTTAAACAAGCAAAAACTTTCTACTCTTAACACTTTATTCCATAAGGCATTTCTATGGTATCTCTAACTGACCCTAAATAACAGCAAGAATGAAGCCATTTCTTATTTGTATATGACACCTTTTGATAGCTTTGAAAATATTGTGGGAAAAGGTGAAATTGCTCATCACAAGCAATTTCACCTTTTGCCACAATATTCTCCAAAGACTCCTACAAGGAATGCGTAAAAATGAGTATCTATGGAGGAAAGAGTCAAAATATCAAGTGAACATTATGACAGTATAAAATACCTTGGTGTGACCCCAAGTTCCTTGGTCAGTACCACTTGGCCACTTACTAGAATCTCTGTCACTGGCAGCCTGACACCTGTCATTTTGTACCTGAAATATACATAATTGTAAGATGTTTTTAAAGGATTTGCAAAAAGCAAATTGAATAATGACTTCAATATTTCTAATTCACAGGGTAGAAAACAGTGTGGGAAAAGGCGAAAATACTGCCCACCAAGGTAAAGTCTCCTCCTACAAGGTAAACAAGAGCTGTCAAAGACGGGTTATGCTCCCCCAACAAGTGCTTTTTATAAAATGTATGAAATTGATATAAATTCACTTCTTTTATCCTAAAAGGACCTGTTCATGCCCCCAAAAAATTGAAGTGGAAAGGCAATTACTATCTTAGAGATAGCCAACACAAACTTGTAGAGGACAATAAGCCCACCAAGCCCCCTTTAAGCCCCCTTTTCCCACAAGACAATATTGCATCATTGGAATAAATACAATGTGTGTGTGGTTTGTGGCATTATTGAATAATAATTCAAAATTTGAAATTTCATAAAATTTTGAGCAGTCATGTAGTAAATATTACATAAAACAATTTTTTACATGAAAACCCCTTTTTCCATGACACAGCCTGGAATTGAGAAACCAAGTAAGAGGTATCTGGGCAATGTTCCAACAAGTTCAGATTTGAGAATTAATGTAGGAGATATTAGAGGAAAAAAATTTACATGAAGCCCCCTTTTTCTGCGAAAAAGCCAGTAATTGAGAACCCGGAAAAGAGGTACCTGGGCAGCATTCCAACAAGTTCAGATTTAAAATTTCACAAAATTTTGAGCACTGATGTACGAGATACTAGCGAAAAACAATTTTTTCCATGAAGTCCCCTTTTTCCGTGATGCAGCCTCAAATTGAGAAACCAGAAAAGAGGTATTTGCGCATTAATAATCCACAGATTGAAAATAACAAGGGCACATGTTAGAACTTCTAAAACAAGATATAACCATGCAATTTCATGAAATTTTGACAAAAACTGAACGAGATATTAGTAAAAATTGCAATTTTGCATTAAGGCCCCTTTTTCCTTGGCATTTTACAAGAAACCCCCTTTTTCCATGACAGAGGGTCAAATTGAAAAACACATAGTTAAAGAAACATGAGCACATGGTGAAACTTTGATAAAACAATATAACCATGAAGTTCAATGAAATTTTGATCAAAACTGAATGAGATAGTAGTAAAAATTTGAATTTTGCAAGAAATCCGCTTTTCCCATGACAGAACGTCAACTAAAAAAAACGCCTGGATTAAAAATAGCAAGGGAACTTGCTGAAATTTTCCATAAACAATAATACCATGAAGTTTCATGAAATTTTGACAAAAACTGAATGAGATATTAGTAAAAAATTGCAATTTTGCATTAAGCCCCTTTTTTCCATGACACAGGGTTAAATTGAAAAAACCGGGAAAGACATATTGGTGCATTACCCTAAGGAGTTCATATATGAAGTTTTATCCAATTTGGTCTCGGGGCTGTGGAGAAATGGCTTCGGACAGACTGACGGAAGGACGGACGGACAGACGAAGCAGCGACTATACACTCACCCTTCGGGGAGCATAAAAAGTTGAAATAAAAGAACACAGCACAATCACAATAGCTTCCCATGAGCTTTTCATGTTCAGGTGAGCTAAAAACTTGGAACTGTTTGGTCAAGATTTCAATTTAAAACAAAAACTGAGATGAGAGTTTCAATTAGAAAGAAGAAAGTGCTAGCTATTTTTGTAAGTCAGAGAACAAAATGTAAACTTGCCGTCACATAGAACAGGGCTCCCCCCTGGGACGGGAACTGATAGTCAAACTCCAGAGCCCCAGGTTTCACAAGAGTCACAGAATACACCAAATGGGTCGAACACGAACCTGGCCTTGCAGAAATATAGGACCCTTGGGGCTGAAACTCATATCTGAAATGAGGTTAAAAGAATTGTTGTATATCAAAACAACCAAAACATATTTTTAACCCTTTACCAGACGACAAAATTTTAGCCCCTTCAAATTGAAAGCATTTGCAGATGACAAATTCAAAGAGACTCAAATGGGGCAATTATTTAGTGATAAGGCAGAAAAACATTGTTGGAAAAGGAGTAATTGCTGGTAACCAGCATTTTCTCCTTTTCCCACAATGTTTTCTAAAGGCTTCTTTCTCAGGGTCATAAAAAGTTGAGATTGTGTGGTATAAAAGAGTTCAGCCTTTATCACACAATCCCAACTTTTAACACCACCATGGAAGAAGCCTATTGAAAACACTGAAAGAAAAGGAAAAAAATGCTGGTATTAATAACTAGCATTTTCTCCTTTTCCCAAAATGTTTTTACCCTTCCCAGAAATAATTTCAAAATATGAGTCATGTTTAACCCATTATCACACAATCCCTACTTCTGACAACCCTGAGAAAGAAACCTTTAGAAAACATTGTGGGAAAAGAAGAAAATGCTGGAAACCAGCATTTTCTCCTATTCCCACAATGTTTTCTACCCTTCACAAAACAAATTTTCAGTCACTCATATGTTGTCATCTGCAATTGCTTTCAATTTGAACGAACCTAAAATTTTGTTGTTTGGTAGTGAGTTAATTCTTTTGCCTGCAAATTCTTTCATTTTGGACAAGTCTAAATTTTTTTTTTTTTGTTCCGTAAAGAGCTAAAAAGATGCCTTGCATAAATTGTGTCAGATTTGTTTCTGCAAATGCTTTATATTCCAAGCTGTCTGAAATTTCTTACAGAAGTCTGAAAAACATAAACAGTCTATGAGTGTTTATTATGGATTATATACATAATGGATTAATACATAGCAGGATAAGTTTGGTGTACTAAAAACATCATAGCAAAGGAGAAACAGCATATAAACTGATATTTATGCTACAAAGTTTTCTTTCAAAAACAAACTCAACTCAACTCAACTTAATTAGGCATTCGGTAAACAAATATGCCATTGACCATTTACAAAAAACAACATGGATATATGGCAATGACAGCCATATAAAGTATACCTACATAATTTATGCCTTTAATATTATTACCAAAAAGATTATTCAAAATTATTCGATATGATGAAAGATTTCCTTCTTTGTAAAGCTTCCTTTATGAATTTTGCTGTATTGATCTGTGTTCTCTTGTTTCATGACGATGAGATGCAGATAAATTTATTGATAATAGGCCTAGTACAAGAATGGCACTTAGTTCCAAGATCACGAAATTTACCGCATATGCAAAGAAAGTGATACTCAGATTCTACTAAAGAACGATCGCAAAGTTTACAAAAGCTACTGCAAGATGAACAATAGTTGTCAACTGAAGGTAATTTCATAATGAAGACCCTTTACCCCTTACTACATAGGCTCTTGAAAACATTGTCGAAAAAGGAAGAAAAAATGCAGGTAACCAGCATTTTCTCCTTTTCTGAAAATGTTTTATACTCTATCTCAGACATTTTTTTAATCATCATTTGAACTACTTCCAATTAGTTGTCTGAACATGCTTTTAATTTGGGTCCACAACTGTTTTTGTTTGGCAAAGAGGCTTTTAATTTGGGTCCACAACTGTTTTTGTTTGGCAAAGAGTGTAAGTCACCTCTTAACTAAATTACAACTATTTAAAATTCCAAATTCAAAGTATTTGCAGACAACACATCAAATGTGGCTGAAATAATGTAAGTTGTCCTTAAAAGGGTAGAAAACAGTGTGGGAAATATAGAAAATATTGGTTACCATTATTTTCTCCTTTCCTGCAATGTTTTAAAGAGGCATCTTCCTCAGTCGTCAAAACTCAGGTTTGTTGTTTAAAGGTTTAACCCTTTACCAAACCACAAAATTTTAGACTGATCCATTGAAAGCATTTGCAGACGACAAAATAAAAATGTAAATCAAGAATTGAAATTTGTTTCCAGCAGGGTAGAAAACATAGGGAAAAAGGAGAACATGCTGGTTACCAGCATTTCCTCCTTTTCCCACGATTTCAAAGGCTTCTGTCTCAGGAAACAAACTTTTGCCAAGGTTTGTTATAATTATCAACCCTTTACCAACTGCAAAGTCAAAAGCCCTTATACAAAGTATCAAACAAAGATTCAGGCAGTGCAATAATATTCAAGATCAAACAGCATATTCTAGGCAGCCTAATCTTTATCCATATAAGTCTGCATGCCCTCTAGTACTTTTCCATATTTCAAGAACTCACGACTATTATTTGTCATGTGACCATAAACACCTGGTGGAATGACCCTGTAACTATGGTAACAGCTTGTGCATCAGATCTATATTTTCTAGTGCTGGAGGCTCTCCTTTTGTCTAATATGTCATCCCACCTGTCACCAACAGATATTTTAGATACTAGAGCTGAAGCAGATGATCAGTACGTGATGGAAAATCCATGACTTGTGTGAGAAAGTTTCCTCCAAACAACTTGTTGTCTGCACATGTCATATTCTTCGAAGGTTCGACTGTCTTATATGATGCATCACTAACCCCGAAAGCGTGCAGACTGTAATATTATGCTCTATAAGGTAGCAATGTAGAAAACAGCTTTTATCAATAAGTTTGAGGAGAAATGAGATCTGCTTTAGTTCCATATTTCTCTAAACTGCTGATCAAAGCTGAGTGAATTGCATGAGGTAGTGTTTTATTGAATAAACGTTTAAAATTCAAAGTAACAGTTGTCACATAGGAAAATAGTTCTGTTCTGTACCCAGGATGCCCAAATTAGATGAACAAGTATTTATAGAATGCCATCTAGCGGGAGATAATGACTAGTACTTGATACGGTAGAAAACATTGAGGGAAAAATGTTTTCAAAAAAACAAAATTCTCAGCGGTTGTTAAAAGTTGGGATTGTGTGGTACAGGGTTAACTCTTTACCAAACAATCCCTGGTTTTGACAATCCTTAGATAAAAGCCTTTTGAAAACATTGTGGGAAAAGGAGATAACGCTGGTAACCAGCAATGTCTCCTTTTCCCACGTTTTCTACCCATCAAAGAAAGAAATCACCATTTTACCAACATTTGTCGTCTGCAAATGCTTTCAATTTGGACCAGTGTAAAATTTTGTCCTTTGGTAAAGAGTTAAGAGAACAATCTTTATCCCTTTCACAAACAATCTCTGGTTTTCAAAACCCTGAGGAAAAAGCCTTTTGAAAACATTTAGGGAAAATGAGAAAATGCTGGTAACCAGCATTTTCTCCTTTTCCCACAATGTTTTCTACTCTATCAAAAACAAATTTTACTAGTTTAGCCATATTGATATTGTTGTCTGCAAATGCTCTCAATCTGGACGGGCCTAAGATTTTGTTGTGTGGTAAAGGGTTAAGAACTGGCATGTGACCAACAAGGCCTCCTGAGTCAAACAAAATTGCACATAACATGTAATTTGAGGTCTCATTTCCACAAGCCATTAGAGGTCCTTCACTGTTCATAAAGTTTAGCCCATAAGCACAACATCTTTAACTCTTTAACAAACGACAAAATCTTAGACTGGTCCAAAATGAAAGCATTTGCAGTCAACAAAATAAAAGAGACTGACAATTTGAAATGGGTTATGGGAAGGGAAGGAAACATTGTGGGAAAAGGAGAAAATGCTGGTAACCAGCATTTTCTCCTTTTCCCAAAATATTTTCTAAAGGCTTCTTTCTCAGGGTCTTCAAAAGTAAGGACTGTGTGGTAATGGGTTAAAACACTTAACAAAGTTAATGTGTTCTATCAGCTCTCTTGCCCCGTATATTATGCATCTTCATCATTATTCAATGATATCACAATTGCAACATTTTTTTGTCATGACATAATGAGGTCTTCCTCCCTTAGGATAACTTTTAATTGCATAACTTTTAACTGACCCCAGACTTTCTATAAAATGCCGAACCAAATTACAAATTGTACCGCTTCCTTTCCATAAACTTTCTTCTAGTTGGCAAAATTTTCTACTGAGGGTGACCCTAGTTGTGCCAGAATTTTACAGTACAGTATACCATTCCACAGGATTTGATCAGATCATCATCCAAGGTTGCAGAATGATGTAATGTGTCAGTTACATATCCTTGTTTCTTGTTTAACCCTTTCCCCAACAAGCCCTGGTTTTTATGTGTCTTCAATATAAGTCTTTTGAAAACGCTGTGGCGAGCTATTTCTCCTTTTCCAACAGTGTTTTCTACCCTTTTGGAGAACTTTCAGTCATTTTTATCAAGTTTAAAATTGTCATTTGCAATCTCTTTCAGTTAGGAAGAGTCGAAAATTTGCCGTTTGGGAAAGGGCTAACCTTTTAAAGCACAAACAAATTTTAAACCTGTCCAAATTGAATGCATTTTGCAGATGATAGTTTCAGTGTGGCCCATATGAAATTTTTCTTTGATACAGTAGAAAACATTGTGAGAAAAAAGAGAAAATAATGATGATAACCAGCATTTTGTCCTTTTCCCACAATGTTTTCAAAAGCTTTCTCTTTCAGGGGTATTAAAAGTCATCATTATGTGGTAAAGAGTGAACACCATTTTCAGCATTTTGTTATCTCTTTTTTACCCTTTAACCCTTTCCACACAAAGTTAGACCCATCCTAATTGTAAGCATTTGCAGACAATTTTAATGTGGCCCAAATAAAACAGTTTTTCTTTGATAGGTAGAAATTCTTGTGAGAAAAGGAGAAAATGCAGGATACCAGCATTTTCTCCTTTTCCCACAAGGTTTTCCAAAGGCTTCTTTCTCAGTGAAGTCGTCAATGTGTGGTAAAGGGTTAACTGTTTACCACACAATCCCAACTTTTAACGACCCTGAGAAGGAAAGCTTTTGAAAACATTGTAGGAAAAGGAGACAATGCTGGTAACCAGCATTTCCTCATTTTTCCACAAAGTTTTCTAGCATTCCAAAATCAAGTTTCAATTTCTGAGTCACCTTTATTTTGTCATCCGCAAATACTATCAATTTGGACCAGTCTAAAATCTGTCGTTTGTGTAAGAGTTAACACACAACCCTGAGTTTTAACAACCCCCAATCCGACCCAAGGGCTATAATTTCGGCATTCTTGGTAGACAAGCACTTGATGAAGATACATGCCAAATTTGGTAGCCCAAGGCCTTATGGCTAGGTACCAGAAGGATTTTACAGTTTTCCCGGTATAAGCCCATATAAAACTTGTGACACCCGGGGCTATCATTTGAAGGAACTTGGTAGAGGTTCACTAGATAAAGCTACATGCTAAATTTGGTAGCCCTAGGCCTTATGGTTTCTGACAAGAAGATTTTCAATATTTTTCAGTTTTGTTGCCATGGCAACCAGATTTTTTAAAGGAATCAAATTCTTTCAAGGAATTCTGAAGAAGACCATGGCAGGATCATTTCCATGTAGTTTCATCAAAATTGGACAGGTAGTTTCAGAGAAGACCACCTTTGAAATAAAAATGAGTGCATGCATGGACGGACGCACAAAGGACACTGGGCCATGACATAAGCCTGCTGGCCTTTGCCAATGGAGCTAAAAATCGGTTGACTGTTACGAAACTCGAACTTGGTCTGTAACTCTTGGAGATGACTTGCACACCAAAACTTAGCTCAATATCTGCTAGAGTTTAAACAAGAGGGCCAAGATGGCCCTGGATCGCTCACCTGAATTTTTGAGATGACCATAGTCTATTTTTTTTTTTAGGTATTCAAACATTGGAACCAAATTTATAATTTTGCCAAGCAATTTTCAAAAGGTCACCTGTAAAAATCATTTCGAAATCTGACCATCAGTTTCAAAAAGAAGAGTTTTTAAGAATTCTTCATTTCTGTATAAGAGCAAGTAGCCCCCATCCATGAGAGCCATGTTTCTTGATGGATCAAAATTTACAAACAAGTTTTGAAAAGGGTCACCCAAGGAACATCACTCTGAAATAATTTCAAAATCTGACCAGGGGTTTCAGAGAAAGAGAATTTTAAAGAATTTCATCATGTCCATATAGTGCAAGTAGCCCCCATTCACAAGACCATGTTTCTTGATGGATCAAAATTATATGTACAGCTTTTGGAAAGGGTCCCACAAGGAACATCTCTGTCAAATTATTTTAAAATCTGACCACAGGTTTCAGAGAAGAAGAATTTTCAAGAATTTCTTCATTTCCATATAGTGCAAGTAGCCCCCATTCACCAGAGCCATGTTTCTTGGCCAATCAAAATTTTGCGAACAATTTTAGAAAAGGGTCACCCAAGGAACATCTCTGTGAAATTATTTCAAAATCTGTCCAGCCATTTCAGAGAAGAAGAATTTTCAAGAATTTCTTCATTTCTATATAGTGCAAGTAGCCCCCATTCACCAGAGCCATGTTTCTTGACCAATCAAAATTTCGCTAACAAATTTTGAAAAGGGTAACCCAAGGAACAAGTCTGTGAAATTATTTCAAAATCTAACCAGCGGTTTCTGAGAAGAAGAATTTTTAAGAATTTCTTCATTTCTGTATAGTGCAAGAAGCCCCCATTCACCAGAGCCATGTTTCTTGACAGATCAAAATTTCGCGAACAATTTTTGAAAAGGGTCATCCAAGGAACATCTCTGTGAAATTATTTTAAAATCTGACCAGCAGTTACAGAGAAGAAGAATTTTTAAGAATTTCTTCATTTCTGTACAGTGCAAGAAGCCCCCATTCACCAGAGCCATGTTTCTTGACGGATCAAAATTTCACGAACAATTTTTAAAAAGGGTCACCTAAGGAACATCTGTGTGAAATTATTTTAAAATCTGGCCAGCGGTTTCAGAGAAGAAGAATTTTTAAGAATTTCATCATTTCTGTATAGTGCAAGAAGCCCCCATTCACCAGAGCCATGTTTCTTGACGGATCAAAATTTTGCGAACATTTTTTGAAAAGGGTCACCCAAGGAACATCTGTGTGAAATTATTCTAAAATCTGGCCAGCGGTTTCAGAGAAGAAGATTTTTAAAGAATTTGCTAAAAAATTCCATTTCGTTGCCATGGCAACCAGAGTTTTTGACGGAATCAAATTCTGTGAACAATTCTTAAAGAGGACCTCCCAAGGAACATTCCAGCCAAGTTTGGTCCAAATCCGCCCAGCGGTTTAGGAGGAGTTGATGTTTAAAGAATTGTTGACGACGCACGACGCACGACGCACTGACGCACGACGGACACCGGGTGATCCTAAAAGCTCCCCTTGAGCACGTTGTGCTCAGGTGAGCTAATAAAAGTGTGGAAAACTGTTTTTTTCAGTGAAATTTTCTAAGTCCAAGACCCGTAATTTCGTCAAAAACTAATGGACCACAACCAACCTCTAACTTGATCTGCTACTCATGGTCATTGACTTGCACACCAAAATGCAATTAAATATCTACCAGTGTTTAGAAAAAAGTCCAAAAAAATGTTTTTTCCTTGAAAATTTCTAAGCCCAAGACCTATCAGTTCATCAAAAATCAGTGGACAGGAACAAAACTCAACCTTGATCTGTAACTCTTGTGGTTGACTTACACACCAAAAATCAGCTCAATATTTGTCAGTGTTAAGAAAAAAAGTTTGGAAAAGTGATTTGCCAGACTGACAGACAGATAGACTGCCAGACGAAGTGCAAACCTAGAGTCCCTTTCGGCTTTGCTAGTAAGGGAATAATGATCATGGCTCTCGAAAGATTTCATTGTCTGAAGTCTCATAACATAATTATTATTGTATAACCAAATCTATTTATATTTACAATCCTGCACATTTAGCAATTGATTTCATCATTCACTGGATTTTTACATCTTCCTTTTATAGATAAAACAGCTGCTGCTTAAACCCAAGCTCCAAATAGAGGGCATGATTTTGATTTTAAAATTGAAAATATTTATTATTCTCCATTAGGCCCTTACCAAACGACTGCTCCAAATTGAAAGCACTTGCAGACGACAAAATAAATGTAATTAAATTAAATTGAAACTTCTTAACAGCAGGGCAGAAAACATTGTAGGAAAAAGGAGAAAATGCTGGTTACCAGCATTTTCTCCTTTTCCCACAATGTTTTCAAAAGGCTTCTATCTCAGGGTCGTTAAAACCAGGGATTGTTTGGTAAAGGATAAAAACCCTATATGATTGGTACTTATCAGAATCATTGAGAAAATTCTATCCAGTACCCACAGCATAGTGTTTGGAAGAGAAATACATGTAATGGATACAGAGTACCATCAGGCCCTCTTACCTGGAGCTCTGGTTACAATAATTATGATCATTTAAAACTCTAATAAAGAAAGCTTCAGAAAACATAGTGGGAAAAGGAAAAAATACCAGTTAGCAGCATTTTTTCCTTTTCTTACATTGTTTTCTAATAGAAAAATCCTATCATTTGTTCCATGTATACTATGTTGTCTTCAAGTGCTTTTAAGTCATTACCAAACAACAAAATTTTAGATTTTTCCAAACTGAAAGCATAAATTTGCAGACAACAAAATAAAAGCAACTGAAAATTAAAAATTTGTTTTGAGTAGGGTAGAAAACATTGTCGGAAAAGGAGAAAATGCTAGGAAAAGGAGAAAATGCTAGTTACCAGCATTTTCTCCTTTTCCTACAATGTTTTCTAAAGCCTTCTTTCTCAGGGTTATAAAAAGTAGAGATTGTGTGGTAATGGGTTAATTTGGACCAGTCTTACATATTGTTGAGTAGCAAAGAGTTAACCCATAACCACACAATCCCTACTTTTAACAACCTTTTGAAAACATTGTGGAAAAGGAGAAAATGCTGGTAACCAGCATTTTTTCTCCTTTTCCCACAATGTTTTTGGCTCTCCACAAAACAAATTTCAAATTTTCAGTCACTTTTACTTTGTTGTCTGCAAATACTTCCAAGTCCAAAATTTTGCTGTTTGGTAAAGAGTTAAATCCTTTGATTTTATATTCATGATGAGGAATTTTCTCAGATACAACTTCTTTTCATAACTTTACCCTTTACCACACAGCAAAATTTTTGGTTTGTACAGATAGAAAGTGTGTTCCAGATGGCAAATTACACATGGCTTAACTCTTTACCACACAATCCTGACTTTTAACGACCCAGGGAGAGAAGCTTTCTGAAAACAGGGTGGTAGAAGGAGAAAATGCTGGTGACCAGTACTTTCTCCTTTTCCCAATATGTTTTTTTTACCCTATTCTGTTATTTGAATCGCATTTAACCCTTTACTCCATAAATACTCATTTCTACGCATTGCTTGTAGGAGCCTTTGGAAAACAATGTGGCAAAAGGTGAAATTGCTCGTCATGAGCAATTTCACCTTTTAACACAATGTTTTCTAAGCTATCTAAAGGTGTCCTATACACATAAGAAACAGCTTCATCCTTGCTGTTATTTAGGGTCAATTAGAGATACCATAGAGATGCCTTATGGGTTAAAAGGTTAAATAGTTGACTGCAAAATTTTAATGATTTCAATGTGAAACACTGAAATTTTGTTCTCTAGTATAGAGTCAAACCTTGTAATAGTACAACATTGCAATTGTACTAAATTATCCATTATACCACAATATATTTGTTTACATCAGCTGTCATGGGCTCATCCTCGGATACCCCTGGGTCTCCCTATTTGCTAAGCTACATCGACCCCTGGGACAATTGACTAATAAAACTATGAATCAGCCACCGAAAATCGATAGGAAACGTCATAGCGTACAGTCCACTTGCCCATCACAAAATGATGATGGAACCAATGAAAAGCCAGCATTCGGCCAGTGGTAAAGCGAGGGAAATTCAATTAATTGTCCCAGGGGTCGATGTAGCGTAGCAAATAGGGAGACCCCGGGGTATCCGAGGAAGTCATGGGCTAGGACTACTCCAGAAGACAGAAGAGAGCAGTGATGGGGTAGAGCATTAGCCTTTACCATCCAATGTTCCAGGTTTAATCCCCAGAGCCTGCCTCAGTAGCTCAGTGGTTAGGATACATGACATGTGACTTAGTGGCGGACAGTTTGCTACTTAGTTGAGGCTAACTTACTTTCCAGCGATTTTTCACTTCTCACCTCTAACACATGTGAGAAAGTAATTTATGGCATTTAACCCATTACCACACAATCTCTACTTTTGAAGCCCCTGAGAAAGAAGCCTTTTGAAAACACTGTAGGAAATGGAGAAAATGCTGGTAAGCAGCATTTTCTCCTTTTCCTACAGTGTTTTCTACCCTTCTAAGATCAAATTTCAATTTTTCAGTCACCTTTATTTTGTCATCTGCAAATGCTTTCAATTTGAACCAGTCTAAAATTTTGTCGTGTGGTAAAGAGTTAACAAAGTTGTGTCTGTATTGTTGTGAGAAAGCTAGAAACAAGAGGGCCATGATGGCCCTGTATTGCTCCACTGGCTTTTTAACCCTTTACCACACAATTTGAAGTGTTCATGACCCTGAAAAAGACGGCTTTTGAAAACAATGAATACTGTCAGGCAATACAAGCTTGTTTATTCATTGGCATGAAAGTTCTTGGAAAAAAATCTGAATGACAGAAGCCTTACTTTGAATTTTATATTCCTCTTATGTGAGCATAACTATTAGCATCTAAATGAATCACTCTCCTTAAAAATAAAATGTTTTTGATAAAAAATCTTAAATATCAGGCACCAATCATGTATCACTGCAGCTTGATAATCAAGGGAGGTAAATAGTAAGAAACTTTATCCTTTATAAAATGAGCTAATGCCCTTGATTTATGTTAAAATTGAACTGCCTATATATGGAAACCCATGTTAAACTTGTAAAACTTGGAATGGAGCCAATTTTCACCCCAGGCCTATAATATGAAGAAACTTATTGAAGGTCCATTAGATAAAGCTACATGCCAAATTCATTACCCCTGGGCCTTATGGTTTCAGAGAAGAAGATTTCTTAAAATGTTTTTTTTTTTTTTTTTTCAGTTTTGCTGCCATGGCAACCAGAGGTTTTGAAGGAATCAAATTCTTTCAAGAAACTCTGTAGAGGAACATGACAGGATCATTTCTGTGAAGTTTTATCAAATTTGGATGGGTAGTTTCAGGAGAGGATGTTTGAAATAAAAGTTAACGCATGTACGCACACCCACAATGGACACAGGGCCATGACTAAGCCCACTAGCCTTTGGTCAGTGGAGCTACATGTAAAAAAAGGGATAGGTGCACTAAGTTATTAAAGTGGAGTCACACTCAAAAACAATCAACCAAGTCAAAATCCAAATTAACTATTAAACAAAGTAAATTTTGCAAACAGCATAGTCAACCTAAGGAACTACTCATTTCATTGCACAAGTACTAGATATGGTTTCCAGGAAGCAATCATCCAGAGTGGTTCTAAATTGTAAGAGCTTGTTCAAAAGCAGAGCTAAATACACATGTTTAAACAGTACTAGTGCATGTTTTTCTAAACGAGAAATCTGTCACCAAAATAGATGTCTTCCCCTCCAACTGCAACCTTGACCTATGAGCTGGCCAGATGGCTGTTGCATGTGATGCATCATTTACCCAAGGTTATCATTTATGCTACATTATTTTAGAATAGAATGGACTCGAAAGCTATTGGCCGTACAGGAACAGCACTGTTTACCATACATACATACATACATACATACATACATACATACATACGGTACATACATACATATATACATACATACATACATAAAAACAAACATACTTGTAGAAAGCAGTAATGCTATCTGTCCCCCCCCACCCATGTTTATAAAAGAAGCATAAAAACTAATAAGTAGTCAGACAGGACAGACCACTTGATGATAACTTGAAAAATAGCTTGTTGTGTTTTTCAATGTAAATCCTGATACATGTATAAGATGTACTCATTACAAAAATAACAAAAGGTTTCCTATGCCACATACTTTTGATCCAGGTTTAAAATGAATCACTTTAAATCCTGGGTCTATACTAATAATGAATAAAGGTTACTCACGCCGTACAATTTTGATCTGGGTTTCCCCCTCTTCCCATAAACCCTTCCGTGGTTACAGAAAATCCCTTAGGTAAAGTGTCCCATTCATCAAACCTCGCAGTTCTACCTGTAGCGTGGGTACCTGCTGGGCAGTCTCTACAGTCCTGTGTGTCAATGTCTAAGAACTGGCCACTTTCACACTCTTTTACTGAAATTCAAGGTGGCATTTTTCATAATATCTTCAGATTTGTTTGTGATACATTTTCAATTCAAACTCTGTACCTCAAACCAAAATTTAAGACTTGTCCAATTGAAGCATTCACATGGCCCACTTTCAAACTTGTCTGCCATATTATCAAGACAAACATTCTGACAAAATTTCAAGAGAACTGGTCATAAAATGTGCTTCTAGAGTACACAAGGTTTTTTTAAAGATTTGACCTTGTGACCTAGTTTTTGACCTAACATGGCCTGTTTTCGAATTTGTCAGAGATATCATCAAGACAAACATTCTAACCAACTTTCAAGAGTTTTGGACTGAGAATGTGACCTTTAGAGCGTACACAATGTTTTTTCTAAGATTTGACCTGGTGACCTATTTTTTGACCCAGATGGCCCATTTTCATTTCGTCCAAGATATCATCAAGACAAACATTCTGACCAACTTTCAGGAGTATTGGACTGAAAATATGGCATTTATGGACTTTTTGTGCAGTCTGATCTTAATCTACACCAACTGCAATGGTAATTAAAGCTGTGAAAGAAGTTTTAAGGGTTAAAAGCAAATACAACATTTCAAGGGTTCACTTTGATTTGGATGGGGGATCCCAGTATAGCCGAGTTGGCATACTTAACCCATTACCACACAATCCCTACTTTTGACGCCCCTAAGAAAGAAGCCTTTTGAAAACACTGTAGGAAAAGGAGAAAATGCTGGTAACCAGCATTTTCTCCTTTTCCCACTGTGTTTTCTACCCTTCCCTGAACAATTTTCTATTTTTCAGTCACCTTTATTTTGTCACCTGCAAATGCTTTCAATTTGGACCAGTCTAAATTTTCTCGTGTGGTAAAGAGTTAAAGATAATTTTACTGTCAGAGAGAAAAACATTGTTAAAAATTCAGCATGTAGAATGCTTCAGATATTCATCAGCTATATAAGGATATTTACAGGATAAAGAAACTCAAGGGATTTGTCTGATGTTAAACTGGAAACAAAAACAGTGCTTCCTTTGTCTGCCCCAAGAGAATGAAATGCATTTTCTATCATCTGTAACCTGTGCCAACATTTGACATTTTACACAAGAATCATTATAGTTTCATAAAATGAAGAAAAATGTGTTAAAATACTGGCTTAACCCTTTCCCAAACAAGCCCTAGTTTTTACATGTCTGCAATAAAAGTCTTTGGAAAACATTGTGGGAAAAAGAGAAATTGCTCGTAACGAGCAATTTCTCCTTTTCCTACAGTGTTTTCTACCACTTTTGAGAACTTTCTGGCACTTTCTCCAAATCTAAAATTGTTGTCTGCAAACTCTTTTGGTTTGGAAGAGTCCAAAATTTGTCGTTTGAGAAAGGGTTAAATAATTATGAATGTATCTCTAGACAAAATAGAGAGGCCACAGGCCAACCCTGGACAAAAACTGGAATGAAATTTGTCTTTGTCATGCTTTGGTGCTGATACACTCATAAACATGCAATTAACTCTTTTTGACACAACCCAAAAGTGAAGTGCTCCTATTCCTAAATAGCTTTTGAAAACTGTGGGGAAAAGAGAAAATCCTGGTCACCACTGTATTCTCCAGTTTCTCCAAGGTTGTCTATATCTTTAGAAAAAATTACTATTATTTTATTCACATTGGTCATTTACAAATATTTGCAGTTTCGATAAGTCTAGAATTTTATTGTGTGGTAAAGGGTTTATACATATCAAAGCTGGCAGTCATTAGTACCAGAACAATATTGCGATCATGTACTGTAAACTTTGCATGTCATCTACATCTGTGACAAATTAAACAAGAAAATGTTTCGAAGGATAATTACTTTGTTTACTCCACTTTGGGAAAGAATGTTTCAACTAAAGAACAAATACTTTATAACTAAAAACTTACCTAATTCATCACAGTCTTAGTCTCTCTTGTTTTCAGTGTAATATACCCATCATAAATTTTCTAATCTTATACACTTTTGATATCACAGTTGTGTGAAGTCATTTTCTTTTGCCCATATCTCTACCCTTTGCAAAATCAATCCAGTAAATTGAGCCATATCTAGTATATAGTTACAAGTGCTTTCATTAACTCTTTACTAAATGACAACATTTTGGACAAGTCCAAATTGAAAGCATTTCCAGGCAACAAAATAAATGTAAATCAAAAATTCTATTTGGAAAGGGTAGAAAACATTGTAGGAAAAGGAGAAAATGCTGGTTACCAGCATTTTTTCCTTTTCCTACAATGTTTTCAAAAGCTTACTTTCTCAGGTCATTAAAAGTAGGGATGGTGTGGTAAAGAGTTAAACATGTTTACAATTTGGTTGTCTGGTAAGACTTAATCACCCAGACAAAAGGAGCCCTTGACTCTTTCAAAACATTTTCTACTTACAGCAGTCAGACAGATGAGGAACAAATCCAGTGTAACTTGCTGTGGTTGGCTTACAGGTGGTTTTGTCTGGGACATAGACACTCCATCTATGGTTCTCTGAGTCGCAAACAGTGTACTCTGGACGATAGTCACTCTAAAACATAAAATTTGAATCACAGTTTAACTGGATACCGTTTCAGTATGGTGGGACCCAAGGCTCTAAGCCCCTTTACCTTGCTAGCTGAGATATGGGGCTCAACACTGTCTACCCTCAGTCTGATAGGTTGCTCTGATGTTATTCTATGACTGTTTCATATTGCAGAAAGCCTTAGAATGAAGAGGGGTGTATGTACTACCATGCACCAATAACAATCTCAGAATTATGAGCACCCAGCTGTACCAGTAAATAAGTTTCCTGCTGAACTAAATTCTTTCTTCAGTTCTAACATCACTAAACACTGTTTTGACTTTCAACTGGCAAGAAAATCAAATAAGATCAAGGTTAATAAGTGCAGACTGTGATGTGACTGAAATAATGTTGAAAATAATGTCATACATCAAAATGGTAGAGCAGCATACAATTTTCCTTGAATGACAATATCACTGCTTTTTTTGTTTTAGTTAACAGTATGGACCAACGTACAGTGTCGCAAATCGGAAGCTGCTGCTACTGTACGCCCCAAATCAGTTAGCTGCAGTAAACAAGTTTAACAAAACAGGCTGGCACGCGTAATCTAGCAAACAGAAAATGAAGGGGTGTTTTGCATTTGAAAGGTAAGAAGTTTTTCTACAAATACATACTGCGATTGGGTTCATAAACCGTGCGATTTTTGGACAGGAAAGCTGCATCACCAAATTTTGTCGTTGGCGGCTGCCATGACCGCTAAACTTTTGCTTTCTACTCCTTCGGGAAGATCGGAAACCATTTTCTGATACTGCATACAGATAAAGAAATCAATCAGCTTCGCGTATGTATGTCTGTGCTTGTACTCAGTGCCATATCCATTGAAATAATTCACTTTTTATCAAGGTACCATCAAAACGTTCACTGTACGGCTAGCTGCTAAGCCGGATTTTTGTACTGCTCGGTTAGCTGCGATTTTCTTGGTAAAGCCTCTTTCACATCAGCCGTGCGATTTTTTCATTTTACAATTCGCCGCAAACACGATCGCTATCTATTCGTACCCGTCGCACATATTGCAAATTTGCAAAGCGATCTCCGTACGTTGTTCGTACGGTTGACTCACGAACTGTACGGTGTCCGCAGGGTGAACGTACGAAAAAAACAAGAGGGCCATTGGCCCTGGAACGCTCACCTTAGACTATAGCTTATGAGTGAAATTCAATTCTTTGAGTAACTTTGGTAAAGCTTCACCCAAGGAACATCCCTGCCAAGTTTCATCAAGATTGGCCCAGTGGATAAGGAGAAGAAGATGTTTAAAGAAACTGTTGAAGGGCGACAGACGCCGGACGTAGGGTAATCAAATATCAAAGCTCTACACCTTCCAGTTTCAAAGAAGAATTTTAAATTTTCCTTCTTTGTCCTATGTTCAAACTTGTGGTCCCCGGGGCTGGGTCAGTTTTAACCAAAGCAGCATCATTGGAACAAACTTGGTAGAGGTCCACTTTAAGATGCTACATACCAAATATCAAAGCACTACAGCTTCCCGTTTTAGAGAAAAAGAAATTCAAAATTTTCCGTCTTTGTTCCTATGTTCCAACCTGTGACCTCATGGCCAGTTTTGACGCCAGGGACATCATATGACCAAACTTGGTAGAGGTCCACTAGGAGATGCTACATACCAAATATCAAAGCTGTACGCCTTCAAGTTTCAGAGGAGAAGATTTTTAAAGTTTTCCTTCTTTGTTCCAATGCTCAAACTCGTTATCCCCCGGGGCGGGGCCAGTTTTGACCCTATAGGCATAATTTGAACAAACTTGGTAGAGGTCCATTA
The DNA here is from genome assembly GCA_943736015.1 of Tridacna crocea. NCBI lineage: Eukaryota > Metazoa > Mollusca > Bivalvia > Cardiida > Cardiidae > Tridacna > Tridacna crocea. The sequence continues at coordinate 15,193,451 of OX031062.1, forward strand.
GGAGATGCTACATACCAAATAACAAAGCTCTACGCCTTATAGTTTCAGAGAAGAAGAGTTTCAAAGATTTCGTTTTTTTTTTTTTTTTCTTTGTTGCCATTGCAACCAGAGTTATGGGTGGAATTAAATTCTTTGAACAATTTTGGTAAAGCTTCACCCAAGGAACATTCCTGCCAAGTTTCATGAAGATTAACACAGTATTTAGGAGGACAAGATGTTTAAAGAAATTGTTGACGGACGACGGACGACGGACATAGGGCGATCACAATAGCTCACCTTTAGCACTTTGTGCTAAGGTGAGCTAAAAACAAAGCGACAAGTTCGCACGGCTTTCGTGCGGTTAGCTTAAGGCTGCCGCACAAATTCTCAAGGCACCCGCAAGACTGCCGTAAGAATTTTCAAAGTTTCTTACGACCACCGCACGGCAAGCACGATTTTGCAAGACAGCTGCACGGTGTTCGTGCGATCGCCATAAGGAGGAGGAATTATCTCCTTTTGTCCGATTGGATATATATATATATATTCACAATGCTACCCCGGCACATAGGTTGCATATTGAAACAATGGACAGGATACTCGCAGACAAAGACCGGGACGACGATATTTTATGCTAAGGGCATTTTGTCATTCTTGTACAAGCACGTGCCTTCTTCATCTAAATCCTGGATTGGTGGTACCTTGGTTGTCTCTGGTTCAATTGGGGATTCAGCAATCGGAACCTACCCCTTTTCATTCTGAGATCTTTGCTTCTACCTTACCTTCTCGTCCCTAAATCTCGATAGCGACTGATGACGAACAAGACATACAATTTTTTTAAAAGAGGAGGATTGACGCTAACTTTTCGCAAGGCATTTGCGGGGCAGCTGTGCGAATCTCTACGTTGTTCGTACGTTCCGCAGTAGTCTTCAGACAGACTTTCACCAAACGCAAGGCATTCGCAAGGCAGCCGCAAGATGTTCGTGCGATCGTCTTGCAGCCTTCGCAGGACAAACGCAAGTTATAAAATCGTATGATTGATGTGCGATGATCTCAAGGTAGCCATACGGCTCCCGTGTGGCAACCGTACAGTTGCCGTGCAAACTCAAAAAACCGCAAAGAAATCGCTAAGAAAATGAGCATATTGAAAAACCCGCTTAATTGCGATGTCTTCGGCGTTGCAAATTCGTAAGGCAGTCTTGCGGAATCCGCGCTAAGTCCTGCGATTTGTCAAAAAATGTTCCCGTACGGCTGTCGTAAGGCTGATGTGAAACAGGCTTTTAAAGCTTATAATGAGAATTGTGTACATCTTTGTTAAGAGTGTTGCAAAAAATGACATATAGATCTAGCTCTGAAGATGTGAGGTTGGCAGTGGTGAATTTATAAAGTTCGTATTCGACTTTTCCAGGTCCCATTTCCACCCTTTAAAGACTGGGTGAATCAAGGGGTCGTGAATAGCTCTACCATCGTCTATAAACGATGATAGTCAGTACTGAGCACGATTAGAGGTTAGATGTATTAAAAGGATCGGCTGCCTTTAAGCTAGTGCTTCTGTTTTCCCTGAGATTTATACCTTTCAAAGGGAAACGGTACCAACTGAACGTCTGCAAATGCTTTGGTAAAGACTTAAGACTTGAGGATGGATGTGCGAGATAATACTGTGAATTTAGGTGAAGAAAGAAAACCTGAAAACTTTACGTTTAACCCGAGCTGAATTCTTTATTTCGTTGAAAAGCTACAAAAAAAAACCCTTACTATATATAATTTATTGATGTTCATCAGTGAATTAAAATCAATGATTAGGGGTTGCAAAAAATGGCAAACTTTGTACCTATCTGTTGTACAGGAACTAGACCTAAATCAAGAAATAATATCAGCGATGTTTTCCATGTACTGAAAGTATTTATCACTGGAGCCGTATTTGTGTAATTCATGAAATGCCTGGAAGAAACAAGAAAATCTTACCTGCTATTGTTTGAATTTATATATTTATATATGTCGCCGTCCAAACTGGAATCTAGGCAGATCCTGAATCTAGACCAAACTGGAATTTTGCCTATACCAAAATAGTTTTTAGAGTTTGGCCAGGCAGCTCCACAATCTGCGTAGACCAAATCGGAATATTTTCTCGTTTTATATAATGCGACTACATATTAACCATCTTAGTCAACTTAAACTCCAACATAAAAGAAGTTTAATTAGAAATTCTGAGTAAAATTAAATTTTGAATGTTTAGCACTTTCGAGGAAAAAATGCAACGTGGAAAACGGAGCAATTGTGGGAAAAACAAATAAGTTGCTTCAATCAAAAATACGTCTCAATTGTAAACACATGAGAATTAATATGATTAAAAATTTGGAAAAGAAGCTAGATCTATTTTGGTCTACACTAAAGTATTATTCTAATTTGGTCTAGGCAGATTCCCGGGATATGCCTAGATTCCGATCCGGCATACGACATATATATCGAGCTAAAAAATCGTGTTTTACCGTATGGGCTGAACCTTTTTGTTCAGTACTATGATGCATTAATGCAGCTAGGCGTACACATTTTTTATTGTGAAATGCAGCTAATCGTTGCGTACAGATGCAGCTAGCCGTACAGTGAACGTTTTGATGGTACCTTGATAAAAAGTGAATTATTTCAATGGATATGGCACTGAATACAAGCACAGACATGTATACGCAAAGCTGAATGATTTCTTTATCTGTATGCAGTATCAGAAAATGGTTTTCGATCTTCCCGAAGGAGTAGAAAGCAAATGTTTAGCGATCATGGCAGCCGCCAACGACAAAATTTGGTGATGCAGCTTTCCTATACAAAACTTGCACGGTTTATGAACCCAATCGCAGTATATATTTGTAGAAAAACTTCTTACCTTTCAAATGCAAAACACCCGATCATTTTCTGTTTGCTAGATTACGCGTGCCAGCCTGTTTTGTTAAACTTGTTTACTGCAGCTAACTGATTTGGGGCGTACAGTAGCAGCAGCTTCCGATTTGCGACACTGTACGTTGGTCCATACTGTTAATGCCAATGGCAAAGCCATCGCTGTACTTTAAATATCTAATAAATGTATTTATAGCAGAAAATTGGTTTCATCCCTCAGCTTTTGCTGATAAACTGACAAATCAAATTACTTTACTGTACTTTAGTTTGCAGGTACATAAACTTTCCTCCCTGTACCTCGATCTTAATTTAGCCATTTAGGATCATGTGACTGACAGCAGGTCTACATACAGTCTCGATAATGAGATCATGATGCTATACAGATTTTTCTTTCATATTTGGACATTTACTGTTCACCATACTCTTTCCAGTCCATCATAAAGCAGCAAAGATAGAGTGCACTACTGGCTTTCTGTTTCGTTGGTTTAATATGTATTGCAGGGAAATGCAATTAACTTTCAGCACCAGATGTGAACAAAAATGAGATATCAAATGGTCCATTACCTTAACCCTTTACCACACAATCCCTACTTTTAACAACCCTGAGAAAGAAGCCTTTTGAAAACACTGTGGGAAAAGGAGAAAATGCTGGTAACCAGCATTTTCTCCTTTTCCCACAGTGTTTTCTACCCTTCCCAGAACAAATTTCAATTTTTCAGTCACCTTTATTTTGTCGTCTGCAAATGCTTTCAATTTGGACCAGTCTAAAATTTTCTCGTGAGGTAAAGAGTTAAGAGCATGGAGAAGTTGTTTACAACATGGCGACTTCTATTGAACAGACATGCTCATTCAACGGAATTCGAATTTTGTACAGTCTGGTTCACTAACCCTAATGACCGTTTTTGTACAAGTTGCCTTTGTCAACAGCAGAATTCCCAAATGAACCTTCCTGTTGCGTGTCAGAGACACTGGGAATTCTGCCAAGATATGCACATTTATGAAATCAGCATGTTTTGATTTTTGGTGCAGTAGGTCAATGTTATTTACATTGAAAAGTAAAGATTTGCACGAAGGTAAGATATACATATTAACTAACACCAGTCTTTTTGCAAAGATTTTTTATTTAGCTGACGATTCATGCCCATTTCAGTAGTTATAATTGGAAATTTTGTCGCACAGAGCATTTTGAAAAGATGCCACTATTATCATATTCATTCCAGATACTTTTGATGAAGGTTGCTTAGAGGGTTTGCGGAGAGCAGTAACAAAAATAGCATTCAGACTGAGGGTTGCTCAGATCCTAACTTTGAGCTCTATATGTGTAATTATGAAGCTGAAATTGGAATTTCCAGAGGAATCAACAGAATGGCTGGCACGAAAGGAAACGGAGAAACCTTCACAAAATAAGGGATCGAAGACAAGTGTAGAACGCTTCGTCCCAGTAGACAAAGGCGTGGTAAACTTCGTCCCACAGGTACAACATTGATTAAAAGCTGCTAAAAAGCAAATAAATCGATTAAAAGAACGGCATCAAGGCTAAATTACCGATGTACACTCCGGCAAATCTGCTGCAGCGGAAGAAAGAATCCAAGCAGTTGACAGAATGCAGACGATCTGATGACATAACATTATTTCACTTGTTCTCTTCAAAGGCAACACACTTCACGGAGCAACTCACGAAATATAAAGTTTGAAATATAATCCTGGAAATTTGTCAGTACAAAAACGCTAACATCTGTCGTCGTTATTACAGATTTTTCCTGACAGCTCTTTCTAGAACGAGCTGCTGTAAACCGGAAATATGTGTCACAAAACGCAATGTTTCGGTTTATGCACCGGTCTTCTCGCGGCGACTACGATTTGGCTTCAATACACTATATATATCGACCACTCAGGCTAAATATTTATGTTAAATTTCGGGATTTTTTTTTTGTCGAAGTGCATGCATCAAGTAATTACCAGGAAAAAATGCAATTTTAAAGCTTAATATTAAACATTACATGCCTGTAATAACTGTAGTGTTGAAAGAAAATAAAAGCTGTATGACACCAATAGATCTATATAGGTCGATCTAGACTTTGAATTTTTTACCACTAGGAAAATTTTCACATAATTATTCAACGCATTTGTAGGTGACAATTTTAGTTTGCTTAAATGATTGATTCCATCACTGAAGGAATAGAAAACATCGTGAGAAAAGGAGAAAATGATGGTTACCAGCACTTTCTCCCCCATCCACAATGCTCCCACATGCTTTTTACATACAACTGTTAAGATAATTAAAAGAAAAGACAGCAAAGAAAAAGTTACTAGATCTATATATAGCTTATAAAGCTAGATCTACAGGTCTAAGCAATCGTAAGCATTGAGGCAAGATCAGACAATGCAGTGGAGCAGGCTGACCTGAATAATATATGTATCTAAATAAAATCCATCAGTCATAGATCTATTGTCTCAGATTCAAAGTAGCATTAATGATAATTAAACTGACAGCAATAAGCAACCTTATGTTTTAATTATCGCTATAAAAAAGCAGGAATACGAAAAGATTGTGGGAAAAATCAAGATTCAAAAATAGCAACAGAAGGAACCCACAGGACAGCAAGCCAACGCCTTTGTCATACGTACGCTTCTTCTTTGTATGTTCCTAGAGCTACTCTCTTTTCAATGTTTAGTCTACAGGACATGAACCATGCCCTGTCAAATGGGGGCTTAATGCAAAGACTCATTTTTTTTCCATTATAAACCCACCAAACAAACCTTTTATATAGCTATAACATGCAGAAAATTGATTGGGAGCAATATGATTATGAGCAACTCATGTCAGCCCCGTTGACTGAGCAGGCAGGCATGAGTCCGGCGATGTTTCTTTTGTAGATGCACATCCCTGGCTTTCACAGACCTAACCAAAAAAAAAATAACTGTGTGTAGGTCCGAGATGCTGCAGCTAGGCCTGGATCATACATAAAGCATCCCTGAGAGCTCTACGGTAGGTAGGGATTTATTTTTCCCCATAATTTTTTGCATGCACCAAAATCGCAAAACTTTAATAGACATATTTTTTTTCCAATCTCAGCGTAAAAAGGTTAAGGATCGACAACATTTCCCAGGTAGGGTAAGGAAACCCTAATGGCAGATATTTCCAGGCCCTGAGGATGCATTCAGTTTTGCAGACGACGGGTTTTTTTTATTCGTCTGAACACTTTTAAAAGTGAAGGAGAACGATTTCTTTTACGAATAATTGATCCTTTTTTCAATGTGACAACATTAAGCCATGGCTTTAACGCCAATTCATGCCGATAAATAACTTGGAACAACTTTATATCTGGTGATTGTATAAAAGCAAATGGAACACCGGACAGAGAACGAAAAAGCCAACGAGCACAAGGGAAGCAACTGTGTAATTACAAATGGCAGATGTCAACGTAACCAACCAAGGAACTGGAGTAAATTCCGGCCTGCAAGCGTCCAATCCGTTGTCCAAGAAACTCAATAAAATTCTCGAAACACGTTTGGACAATGATAAGGTAATATGGTTTCTTAGATCTAATCGGATGACACAATTAAATATGTAACAATATAATTGGAACGATTCGTACCAACATGGTTTCGCATACAAGTAGATTTACCTTCAGTCTGGATGCTGTTTTTGTTACTTGATCTCTGCAAACCTTCACAGCAACCCTTCTTTAAACACGTCTGGAATTAAGACGAATTTACCAGCATCTTTTCAAGCGTCTCTATACGACACAATTTCCAAATACAGCTAATAAAATGGACATGGATTGTTAAGGGTTAAGTGGTGAATAAATAATTTAGTTGTAATATATTGAGATGATAATAATTCTACATATAACAATAACTAAAGGTCTGTTTAATCTTTGGTTCATCTTATTACATCAACAGTAAATATCAAATTTGTTCTGTGTTCTTAAAAATGAAGATTGTTTTCCTTTCGGGTTGGCAAATTATATAGTATCCTCCGAGTATGCTTTTTCACGCTACACAATAATCACGCACCCTTGATCGCCGGCCGAATACGTCGTCGACACAAATACCCATGATGTCATACGATAATTTTAGCGTCTCCATTCAAAGATCTTTCGCCACATGTCATTATGTGGAAAGCAAACAATCATCCAGTAAGTTCTTGATCAAATTGTATAATCAGTGTCATTTTGATACATATTTCTTAACCCCAAAAATTTGAAGGTGAAAGTGACATATTTTTTTCGTTTTCAGTCATCCAACTCGACTGAGAGTTTTCATGCTTTTTCGTTTACATCTGGGCTACGAGGTCACTTGACTATCACATGATTATGAATAAATTATCTAGAAATTACGGAGGCCCAAACAGACCATACTTGTTATATAAAACAGAAAAAATGAGAACTGTATGCACTAGACACATTTAAAATTCTGTTGCAGCATCTAGCGACTTGGAACAAAAGATCTTTTTTATTGCCCTTGCCCTTGTCTTCCATGTGCATCTGTTGAAGAATAAACTCTTTAAAATATTTCAAAAACCAAATTTGTAAATATGTTCATTTCTTTGACTCAAAAACTGTTAGTTATTTTGAGATATATTTTTGTTCGATTTTTCAACAGTTTCAACCTTAAAACTTATATATTTTACCACTTATAAACTCTGCTTCAAATTGATAAGTAAGTTAGAATTATGACCCACTTGGTCCCCCATACATAACTCAATTTTGAAAGTGCGTGACTATTGATGACGTAGAGGGCAAACAACCATATTTGTATCGGACTTTCGGATTGACAACTACAGTGAATGACAAACGACTTCTTAAATTCTCATTGATAAAAAAGAATGGATTAAAGTAAATGAAGATAAGAATATGAATTTTTTTTTTTTGTTCACCTTCTTGCTTTTTAAAAATAAGCCGCGAAACGTTAGGTGCGTGATTATTGCTTACACTGGGATACAGATAACTGTCCCCAAAGGTGATGTTACTTTTCGACTGGTCGCCTCTGGGTACAGAGACAATCCGGACAAAATCAGTTGAAAGTTCCGCACAGATTTTGTGCGCAAGTTTGAACTCTTATAATTTCCTAAATAAATCACAAAACTAGGATTTAAACATACCTGTGGTTTGCGTATTCAATATTCTTTCATTTGAAATACAAATATTTTGAATTCAAATACTGATCGTGAGAAAATAACGTGCATTTCATCAGTGACCGGAGATGTTTACGTTCCCGAAAACATTCAAAATGGCCACCACGCAAGATAAATTTCGTCTGTGATTTTTCCGAGATAAACCTGTTGTAAACGACTTCTACAAGCTTTTCATGTAATGAATGGTTTAACAATTTGTATAAATTTGGTCATGATTAGTACTAAAATTTAATTGCATGTCACTGCAATACAGATAAAACCGACGAAACCGAAAGTAGGTATAGCGCTCTATATTTGCTACCAGAAAATTTACGATGGACTTGAGACGGTACGGTGTACAGTAAATATCCAAATGTGTAAAAAGATCACCGGGGCATCTCATTATTGAGACTAGCAAATCATAATGCCCAATTTCCTGCAAAATGCAAAATAAATCAACTGAAAATTAACTATGTGGTAATAAACAAACAGTAGAATAGGTAATTTTATAAATGCAAAAACTTCATGCTACCTGCCGATATAGCTCAGTAGGTAGAGGCTATGACTCATGGCTGGCCAACTAAAATTACTAATAGGCTTTCAGATGAGACATTAAACCGAGTTCCCGTGTGACAGTGCTATATGCCAAGCATGTTAAAGAACCAGGTGAAGCTCTCAGTAGTTTCGACCTGTATCCTTGCACTAACCCTAGTAAGAACTAACCGTCTTCTGGGAAGGGTGGAGTGTCGCTCAGATGGGCAACCGGCAGCCTCGATAAATAAAGGAAAAAAACCCAAGTAAAACTCAGTTGCTTATCCTGGGCATATAAATTTTCCATGGCCTAATATAGCATGACCCATTTCAGGCTGTAGCCGTTCACTTCAGGATACTGCTCTTCATTTCTGGATATTGATTTTTTATTGAGGATATTGCTCTTTTTTCCAGAATATTGCTATTTAGTTCAGGATATTGCTCTTTGTTTCAGGATATTGCTCTGTATTTTAGGATACCACTCTTTATTTCAGGATATTGCTCTTTATTTCAGGATATTGCTTTTTATTTCAGGATATTACAATTTATTTCAGGATATTGCTCTTTATTTTAGGATATTGCTATTTATTTCAGGATATTGCTCTTTATTTCAGGATATTGCCATTTACATGTGTATTTCAGGACATTGTTCTTCATTTCAGAATACTGCCTTTATTTCAGGATATGCTTGAAGCTTTAAAGGCACTTTCAACATTCTTCACAGAGAATAGTCTACGAACCAGAAGAAATCTACGTAGTGATATAGAGAGAAAGAGTCTAGCAATTAATGAGGAGTTTTTGGCAACATTTCAAGATGTGAAAAGTGTAAGTCTGTTTGATGTCATCGGAGAGTAACAAACCAACCTTTGACTTAGTTTAGTACGTGGCTTCTAAAGTAAAAACATGATTTCAGGACAATGTTTTCTTGCACTGTTATTACAATCAGATTCTGTTTTCTAATACATGACGATGTTTATAGTTTCACAAAAAATATATATTTTTGAGGCGAGGGTGTAGTTTCACAAAAAAATGTATATTTTTGAGGAGAGGGGTGTATACCAGAATCACTCTGGGTATCTGGTTCTGTCTTTGTACCTGTTTTTGTATTATCCTCTGATAAAGAGGGTTGATCAAATGTTATTTCTCTGATTGTGTCTCTGCTAGGGGAGATATTATTGCAATAATAAAATGGGACCTAACTTTCAATTAAAGGTATGGGACCTATCGGTAACCTTCAAATCATAGGTATGAGGCCTAACCTTCAAATCAAAATTATAGGACCTAACCTTCAAATCATAGTTATGGGACCTAACCTTCAAATGATAGGTACAAACCTGAATGCCAGAGTGACAAATTTTGACATTCCCACATTCAAAATATTTCCAGACAACAAATTAAATGGCTCGAATGATTGACTTTGTCTTTGAAAAAGTAAAGAACATTGTGGAAGAAAGAGAAAATGCTTGTTACTTTGTCCCACAAGGTTTTCTATCCTTTCAACAACAAATCCCATCATTTCAGCCATATTCAATTTTGAATATTTGCAAATTTGACTAGGTGTAAAGAAAATTTTGCTGGCTGGTAAAAAGTGAATAAACAGAGTTTATTTCATCAGCTTATGGTTAATATGGGGAAATATTTGTTGGAAAAGGGGAAAGTATGTGAAAATAAAGAGTGGTGTAAGGCACGAGTTATTTTCGTGGACCTTTCCGTTTTCAGGCAAATATTTCCCCATATTAACCATAAGCTGATGAAATAATTATATATTATATTTCCTGTGATTATTTTGTCAACGAATGCCACTTTTAAAACTAGTGATCTCAAGTAGAACAAAAAAAATAGTTGCAGATTTTCGGATGGAGGAAAATATTCACTGTGACGGGAAAATAATCACCCCCCTCCCAGCTTAAATTACAAGATTTCTTTACCCTTTACATTTCTAAAAATAGACACTTGAAATATAATATAAGATTTTTTTACACTCATTTGTTGCCATTTTGTCTCCTGAAAGTTAGTGGTTGTATATATACTGTATTATAATTACATTTACTTTCACAGAAAATTCACCTTTTACATGCAAATTCTCATGTTTTTGAGCTTATCATGATTTTTTTCCCACTTTCAGCAATTGGACAGTGTTTATAATGATGTGAAGGCCATGAATGATTGCTGTCAGGATATGACTTCTCGTCTAAAGGTGAAAAAATTATTTCCTTGAATGTTAACCCTACGAGTGCTGTACGTGCTGACTCTTAGTCTATGGATCAAGAATGAACTGCATAGCCTTAACCCTTTATCACACAATCTGGACTTTTAACACCCTTGCGAAAGAATCCTTTTGAAAACATTGTGGGAAAAGGAGAAAATACTGGTAACAAGCATTTTCTTCTTTTCCCACAATGTTTTCTATCCATCCTAGAACAAATTTAAATTCTTTACTCACATTTACATGTATTTTATTGCCTGCAAATGCTTTTAATACCGGTATGGACCAGTCCAAAATTTTGTCGTTTGGTAATTAGTTAATTGCTATTTTGTGAATTATTTTATGAAACGCCCATGAAATTGCTCTGTTTTGTCTAATGACTTGATTTAGTGTCATTGACATGTGTAGCTTATGGACAGCTATTAAAAAAATATTGCCAACACAAATTTTTTTATCCTACAGCCCATCACTTTCAAAAATGTTGTGACTCAGAGAGTTCTCTAAACTGCTTGTAGCAGGTGTAATGCAGAGAAAAGACCCTCCCCTGCAAAATGACCCAGGTCATTATTTTACGTAGAGAAATGATCCCAGAAGTAATTTCACTACGTAGAAAAATGACTCTGATCATTCCTCTGCATAGAGAAATGACCCATGGGTCATTCCTCTATGTAGAGAAATTACCCATGGGTCATTCCTTTTTGTAGAGAAATGACCTATGGGTCATTTTGTAATGGAAGTCTACAATGTGTGGTTTTCACAATAAAAGGCCCTGTAAAACATGAAACCCATGAGACAGGGCTAAACTTAGTAGCCCTACTCTTTATTATGGTAAGTAAGGAGATGACTTAGAAAGTGTCTGCATTACACCGGCAATCCCACTTATTACTATGATATTAAAATCATGAGGTTCATGTAAATCCTTATTTATATAGACATTCCATATTTTACGTGTATGCTTTCAGTCATCTGTGGACGGGTAGAAACTTTCCTGCTTGTAATATTACAAAGAGATCAAATGAAAGAGCCAAGGTCTTGGAAAAGAGAGTTTAGTGTGTCTCCATGATGCATTATACAGTGTATGGCAACATGTAATTATGGATCAATTACAATTCATTTAGTCTAGAAACTGACTGAATCATGAGAAATTGATGCTTGGACAAGCAGACCCAGTAACAAAAAGTATCAACCCATGTCAGCCTGCATTGACTGTACAGGCTGACCATGGCAAATGCATTAACTCTTTACCAGACGACAAAATTTTAGCCTTGTCCAAATTGAAAGCATTTGGAGACCATAATTATACCCCCCAAAAGAAACGTTTTCAGGGGTATACTGGAATCAGCCTGTCTGTCCATCTGTGTGTGTGCAAAATACTAATAATTGCCTGTTTCTGTCAAAACACCGGCGGGGGCATTAAGTCACATTCAGTGACAGCTTTAGTTTCAATATGACTCAAGTGAAGCATCTTTTCTTTCATTGGGTAGAAAACATAGTGGAAAAAGGAGAAAATCTGGCTACCAGCATTTTCTCCTTTTCCCACAATGTTTCAAAAGCCTTTTCCCACAATATTTTCAAAAGCCTTCTTTCCCAGGGTCGTTAAAAGTCGGCATTGTGTGGTAAAGAGTTAATCCCAGTGTCATGGAACATAGCTAAAATGTATTGGGCAACCTAAGGTTCTTACTGGTCAACATGCGACACTCATCTAAAAAGTCCACATCAAAACTTACAATGTAATATACATGTATAATTTTAAGTAAGTAATAAGTATAAGTGATCAAACTGTGTGTTTTGTGCTGTCTGATCTTGATGTATACTATACACATATAATTTCTTAACTCTTTACCAGATAACAAAATTGTAGAGATTTCCAAATTGAAAGCATTTGCAGATGACAAAATAAACATGGCTAAAAAAATGAAATTTGTTTTGGGAAGGGTAGAAAACATTGTGGGAAAAGGTCAAAATACTGGTTATCAGCATTTTCTCCTTTTCCTACAATATTTTCAAAAGGTCTCTGTTTCAGGGGTCGTTAAAAGTCGAGATTGTGTGGATAAGAGTTAACTCTTAAAAAAGCAATAAGTGCTGACTCAACCATATGGAAGAGCACTTGTTGAAAATATATAACTATTACAGGCAGCAAAGGAGCAAACGCATGACTTGATTAACCAAACGACCAAACTTCATGCAGAAAGGTTTGAAATCTTCCCATTTTTGTTGTCTTTTTAGTTCACCTGGGCACGAGGTGCTCAAGATGAGTTTTGTGATGGTGTTGTGTTTGTAATGCATGTCCATCTTGTGTCTTCTGGGCCTGTATTCACCAACCATTCTTGAGAATGTTCTTAGTCTTATGTCCAAGGTTTACTAAATTAGTAGTGGTGTCCGTGGTCGTGAGGTAGAGCATCGGCCTCATAACCTAAAGGTCCTGAGTTCGATACCCGGGAGCGGGTGTCAACTTTGGGATTTTTCATTGGCCCACACATTCGGCGCGAGCACTGGTGTAGTTCCCAGGAAGCAGAATCAAGAGAGATTAGTATAAGTTGTAAGAACTTGTTTCTCAATCGATGTAAAAAAAATATGTTTAAACTAAACTAAATTAGTAAGTAACACAACTTCTGATTGGATAAACTGAATGGTTTAGCCAATAAGAAGTTATGTTACTTACAATTGTAGAAAATTCTTGAGAATAAGACAAAGAATGTTCTTAAATTTGGCTAGTGGATACAGGCCGTTGTCAATGTTTGGTCATGTTTGGTCAAAAGGCTCAGGTGAGCGACTTTAGGAACATTATGGCCCTCTTGTTTTTAGCTCACCTGAGCACGAAGTGCTCATGGTGAGCTTTTGTGATCGCCCAATGTCCAGCGTCCGTCGTCCATCGTCCACGATTTCTTTAAACATCTTCTCCTCCTAAACCACTGGGCCAATCTTGACGAAACTTTGCAGGGATGTTCCTTGAGTGAAGCTCTACCAAAGTTGTTCAAGAGATTGAATTCCACCCATAATTCTGGTTGCCATGGCAACCGAAAGGAAAAAAATAGCAAAATCTTTGAAAATCTTCTTCTCTGAAACTAGGAGGCGTAGAGCTTTGATATTTGGTATGTAGCATCTCCTAGTGGACCGCTACCAAGATTGTTCATATTATGTCCCTGGGGTCAAAACTGGCCCCGCCCCGGGGGTCACAAATTTGAAACATAGGAACAAAGAGAAGGAAAACTTGGAAATTCTTCTTCTCTGAAACTAGAAGGTGCAGGGCTTTGATATTCGATATGTAGCATCTCCTAGTGGACCTCTACCAAGATTGTTCATATGATGTCCCTGGGGTCAAAACTGGCCCCGCCCCGGGAGTCACAAATTTGTATGATAGGAACAAAGATGGAAAACTTTAAAATTCTTCTTCTCTGAAACTAGAAGGCGCAGAGCTGTCATATTTGGTATGTAGCATCTCCTAGTAGACCTTTACCAAGATTGTTCATATGATGCCCCTGGGGTCAAAACTGGCCCCACCCCAGGGGTCACAAAGTTGTATGATAGTAACAAAGAAGGAAAACTTCAAAATTCTTCTTCTCTGAAACTAGAAGGCGCAGAGCTTTGATATTTGGTATGTAGCATCTCCTAGTGGACCGCTACCAAGATTGTTCGTATGATGCCCCTTGGATCAAAACTGGCCCCGCTCCGGGGGTCACAAGTTTGAAACATAGGAACAAAGGAGGAAAACTTCAAAATTCTCCTTCTCTGAAACTAGAAGGTGTACAGCTTTGATATTTGGTATGTAGCATCTCCTGGTGGACCTCTGCCAAGATTGTTCATATGATGTCCCTGGGGTCAAAACTGGTCCCATCCCGGGGGTCACAAGTTTGAATCATAGGAACAAAGAAAGAAAACTTTAAAATTCTTCTTCTCTGAAACTAGGTGGTGCAGAGTTTTGATATTTGGTATGTAGCCTCTCCTAGTGGACCTGTACCAAGTTTTTTCTTAGGATGCCCTGGGGTCAAAACTGGCCCTGTCCAGGGGTCACAAGTTTGATGTTACAGCTTGGTACTCAGGTGAGCGATATAGGACCATCATGGTCCTCTTGTTTTTTAATTTCCAAGGCTGTGAAGTGAAAAATGCATCAGACTTAAGACAATCATTTATTCAAAAGACAACCTTTAACTCTTTACCAGACTACACTATTTTAGACTCATCCACATTGAAAGCATTTGAGAAGATGAATTAATCCTTCACCAAACAATCCCTGGTTTTTACGACCCTGAGATAGAAAGCTTTTAAAAACATCGTGGGAAAAGGGAAAATGCTGATAACTAGCATTTTCTCCTTTTCTCACAGTATTCTACTCTGCCGGAAACAAATTTCACTGTGCTTTGAGTTTGGACCAGTCTAAAATTTTGTCGTTTGGTAAAGAGTTAAATGTGGCTCAAATCCCTGTATTTGATTTCGAAAGGGTAACTTACCCTCATTTTCTTTTATTTGAAGAATGATTTCAAAAGGCTTTTTCCTAAAGATTGTTAAAAATCAGTACTGTTTGATGAAGGGTTAACAGTTAACCCTTAACACACAATGTTGACTTTTGATGCTCCTGGAAAAGAAGCCTTTTGAAAACATTGGGGGAGAAGAAGAAAATGCTGGTAACCAGCATTTTCTTGTTTTCCTACAATTTTTTTGACCCTGCTGGAAATAAATTTCAATTTTTGAGTATGTTTCTTCCCTGTCTGTGTGTCTGTCCATGTGTACATCTGTGTACATAATACTAGCAGTTGCCTACTTCTGTCAAAGCCTTGGCGGGGGTATTAAGTCACATTCAGTGAAAGCTCTATGTTGTTTTTTTTTGCAGGTGCTTGCAAGTTGGACTACCGTAATTTACTTAAATTTTGGGACAGCAAAAAATAATTAATTTTTTTTCGTGTTTCAATACTTTGGTCATGGTATGGATCTTGGATAGAAGTTTATCACACCCTTTTTACACTTACGTCGGATTTCTTTTTGAATTGGGGTTTACATTAGTCAATCAGGTGATCGGGTTTTTCGTCTTGGATCGGGTAATTCCCATTGAAATCGGGAGAGTTGGGAAGCATGCTTACGACGTTACGAGCGTAGAAATAAAACTAGGAGAAATAAATATTTGCAAAGGGTAGGCCTATCAACGGATTGAAAAAAGAAAATTAAATAAGATATTCACTTTCCCAATTCTTTGGAACAAAAAATTACCGATCTTGCTTTGCAATTTTTAGTATGTCCCAAATCTTTGGGTCATGAAAAATAATTATTTTTGTGATTTTTGATGGTGTCCCAATTCTTTGGGTGTCCCAATATTTTGTCCCAAAATGTACACAAATTACGGGTTTGCAGACAACAATTTAAAAGTGGCTCAAATGGTGCTATTTTGCTTTGATAGGGTAGAAAACTTTGTGGGAAAAGGAGGAAATGCTAGTTACCAGCATTTTCTCCTTTTCCCACAATGTTTTCAAAAGGCTTCTTCCTGAGGGGCGTCAAAAGGAGGGATTGTGTGGTAAAGATTTAAGCCCCCTTTTAACAGAACATAGCTAATAAATATATTGCTGAGGAGAATGGCTTGTTGGATGTAGGCCACAGGTTAGATTAAATACAGTTAACTCACTCCAAATGACAAAATTTTAGGTTTGTCCTAAATGAAAACATATAAGTGAGAATGAAAAAGACTAAAAATTTGAAATTTGTTTTATGAAGGGTAGAAAACATCGTGGGAAAAAGGAGAAAATGCTGGTTACCAGCATTTTCTCCTTTTCCCACAATGTTTGCTAAAGGCTTCTTCTTCAGGGTCTTCAAAAGTAGGGATTGTGCTATAATGGGTTTACTTAACTTCCAGTCAAACCCTCCAGATGAAGGCTCAAGTTGCTAGTGCATTCCTAGATAAATTTCAACTGACACCAGATGAAATACGATCATTGCGAGGTGTCAAAACTGGGGCCATGTCACAGGTAACCAAGTATTTTGTCTCTATTCCTCTGAAACTTATCTTTCTTCTGTGCATAGGTTGTGCAAGGCTAAGTTTTTAACTCTTTACCACAAGAGAAAATTTTAGACAGGTTCAAATTGAAAGTATTTGTGACTGAAAATTTTAAATTGTTTTGTGAAGTGGTAGAAAACATTATGGGAAAAGGAGAAAATGCTGGTTACCAGCATGTTCTCCTTTTCCCACAAAGTTTTCTAAAGGCTTCATTCTCAGGTCGTCAAAAAGTAGGGATTGTGTGGTAATGTGTTAACTCTTTACCAGACAGGAAAATCTTAGTTTTATCAGACTTTACAATGTTTGCAGATGACACATTAGGTATTGCTCAATTAATGATATTTGTCTTTGAAAGTGTAAAATACATAGTGGGAAATGGAGAAAATGCTGACTATTTGAGTATTTTCTCCATTTTCTCTCAATGTTTTCAAAACTTTCCCCTTTTTTAGGGCCAGTAGAACATAAGATTGTGTAAAAAAGGGATCAGTTGTTTTGTTCATGTTTTTTGTTGAGAGGGAAGTATGATGAAAATAAAAAAAAACTATGATCAAAATGAATAGTTTTCTATTGTTTTAGGATTTCTTCAAGTCTCTAGAGCGAGTCAAGCAGATTCACAATGATTGCAAAGTTCTGCTGAGAACCAATCATCAAACAGCAGGGTATGCTGCTTCCTGTCCCTCCCCCCACTCCCAACCCCCTCTAACAAAAAAACAAAAAAATGTGTTTTAATGATCTGCTAAAGATGGACTTTTGGAAACAGAGAGAAGGAATAAGGCCCATGGAAACATAAATGATCTCTTTCCCAGACGACAAATTGAAACTCATCCTTATGAAAGCATTTACAGTCAACTTAGGCCAAAATGTTTAAACATGTTTTTTTTTTGTAATATTCTTACATAGTCCATACAGTTAGACAATAATTGTTATACATATACTAGTATATATATATAATATGGTACAAGACAGATTAGAGCAGAAAAATATAAAGCTTAGATTGTTTTTTTTCTTTGGCTCTTAGAGGGTACTTATTTTCTATTATGTACTCTACGATTTGAAGAGGGAGGAAAAAGAAAAGTGTTATGAAAAAAAAGATACTATGAAGACCTTGTGCAATGTGATATGTTCATGAAACCATTATAGTAGAATTAAAGTGTTTGGTCTTTGAAAGAATTACAAAACATGATATCCTTTTTTTGACAAATGTAACTTTTAATTATAGTAATGTACATGAGCTTTCGGAGGTACAGCCGCCTTCTTCTAGTGTGATCCTGTGGTACAATGCCTTCAGTAATGTCAAGGCGGTTGTCTTTGAAAGGATAGAAAACATTGTGGGAAAAGGAGACTTTGCTGGTTACCAGCAGTTTTTCGCCTTTCCTACAATGTTAAAAGAAGCATTTTTTTTTTTTTCAGGGTAGTAAAAACACCAGATTTTGTTGAAGAGTTTTGAAAATGTTTCCTGTCTTTATTTCAGTTTAGAGATTATGGAATCTATGGCTCTCCATCAGGAATCAGCCTATGAACGCCTGTACAGATGGTCTCAAAGTGAGTGAATTGTTTTAATCCATTAGCACACAATCCCTACTTTTGACGATTCTGAGAAAGAAGCCTTTAGAAAATATTGTGGGAATGAATTTTCTCCATTTCCCACGATGTTTTCAAATTTTCAGTCACTTTTATTTGTCGCCTGCAAATGCTTTCGATTTGGAGAAACCTAAAGTTTTGTCGTTTGGTAATGAGTTAACTCCTACAGGCAACCTTTTTTGGTCTTGCAGCAGACCTGTTTTGAAAATACTATAGCTACAGGAGAAATTACGCAATATGGAAAAGTTCTCTAGCTAGAATAGTAGTTATATTCTACAGAAAGACAGACAGATGCTATGACATCCATCTATCCAGCTGCCTGACTGTCCATCCTTCAGTCTATACCTTCCCTTCATCCGATTTACTTTTGATCAGTATGCCCTCTTGGGCAGGAAATATCAGAAAAATGTTCAGTGCTGGTTACTAGCACTTGATCCTTTTCTCTCAATGTTTTCTGTAGAGGCATACATAGCATATTTTCAACAAGTGCTCTTCCATATGGTTGAGTCACCACTTATTGCTTTTTTAAGAGTTAACTCTTATCCACACAATCTCGACTTTTAACGACCCTGAAAAAGAGTCCTTTTGAAAATATTGTGGGAAAAGGAGAAAATGCTGATAACCAGCATTTTGACCTTTTCCCACAATGTTTTCTACCCTTCCCAAAACAAATTCCATTTTTTTAGCCATGTTTATTTTGTCATCTGCAAATGCTTTCAATTTGGAAATCTCTACAATTTTGTTATCTGGTAAAGAGTTAAGAAATAATATGTGTATAGTATACATCAAGATCAGACAGCACAAAATACACAGTTTGATCACTTATACTTATTACTTACTTATAATTATACATGTATATTACATTGTAAGTTTTGATGTGGACTTTTTAGATGAGTGTCGCATGTTGACCAGTGAGGCGCCTGATGTTTCCCCGATACTGTGTCAGGCTATGTCCGCACTACAAGACAGACCTGTGTTGTTTAAATACACTCTAGATGAGTTTGGTACTGCTAGGAGAACTGCAGTTGTCAGGGGGTTTATAGATGCCCTCACTAGGGGAGGTAAGTATGTTAAGTATTGGTGTTCCAAAGTAGATTAACTCTTTACCAAAGGACAATATTTTAGGGTTGTCCAAATCAAAAGCATTTGCAGACGACAAAATAAAAGTGACTGAGAATTTGGATTTTGTTATGTGAAGAGTAGAAAACATCGTGGGAAAAGGAGAAAATGCTGGTTACCAGCATTTTCTCCTTTTCCCACAATGTTTTCTTAACCCTTTACTCCATAGATACTACACATCGCTTGTAGGAGCCTTTGGAAAACATTTTGGCAAAAGGTGAAATTGCTCGTGACGAGCAATTTCAATTTTTGTCACAATGTTTTCTATGCTATCAAAAGTTGTCATTTACACATAAGAAACGGCTTCATCCTTGCTGTTATTTAGGGTCCATTAGAGATACCATAGAAATGCCTTATGGGGTAAAGAGTTAAGGCTTCTTTCTCAGGGTTGTCAAAAGTAGGGATTGTGTGGTAATGGTTAAAGAAATCTTTTTGCAAGTTTCTCTTGAGTTATATTTTCAAAGAGACAGGTTCTATGTCTGTTTAAAAATTATTTTCAAAAGTATACATCTTTGAACTATTTCCAGACCACAAAGTTCTAGATTTGTCCAAATTGAATGAATTTGCAGACAACAAACAAGACACCTGTCAAATGATGGCATTTACCTTTAAGAAGGTAGAAAAAGTTTTAGGAGAAAGAGAAAATGCTTATCAGCACCATGTTAATCTTTTACCACTCTATTGGAAAAAGACTGCTGTTGCTGTAATCTTATTAACCCTTTCCCAAACGACAAAACTTTAAACTGGTCCAAATTGAAAGTATTTGCAGACGACAATATAAAAGAGAACGAAAATTTGCAATTTCTAGTGGGAAGGGTAGAAAACATTGTGGGAAAAGTAGAAAATGCTGGTTACCAGCATTTTCTCCTTTTCCCCAATGTTTTCAGAAGGCTTCTTTCTTAGGGTTGTCAAAAGTGAGGATTATGTAGTAAAGGGTTAAACAAAAGTTTAAAATACTCTTTAAAACAGTAAATAATAAAAGGATTTTAATGGTATCAGTAGTTTTGATAGAAATCCACAGCAAATATTTTATTTTTTATTTTGAAATCATCAAGTTTAATTTGAAAATATAGGTAGCTCTATTGTTCAAATTTATTGAAAGATACATGTATATTCTTTTTGATAGTTCTATTCTCGTAATTTCTTGTAAGGTCCAGGGGGAACTCCAAGACCAATAGAACTTCATTCCCATGATCCTTTGCGATATGTTGGTGATATGTTGGCATGGTTACATCAGGCAACAGCCTCGGAGAAGGAGTATCTACAGACATTGCTCAAAAGATGTGAACGTAAGTTACAGTTTTCGTTGGTTTGTTTTGCCAGCCAACTGACAAGTAGAATTTGAGTATGACAAGAATGTAAAGAAACTGTTGGTCAACCCTTTACCACACTAAGGAAGAAAGCTTTTGAAAAACATTTTGGGAAAAGGTAAAATGCTCCTTTTACCAAAATGTTTTAAAATTTTTGGAAGAAAAATTTCAGCTATTTAGTCACAATTTATTTGTTGTCAGGAAATGGTCTCCACTTGGCTAGGTCCTACATTTTGTTAATTTGCTCAGCATGGAATGAACAGGGCCCATATTCACCAACCGTTCTTAACGTTCTTTGTCTTATTCTCCAGAATTTTCTACTGTTGTAAGTAACACAACTTCTGATTGGCTAAACCAAATGGTTTAGCCATTCAGAGGTTGTGTTACTTACAAATTTAGAAAACCTTGGAGAATAAGACTTCGAATATTCTCAAGAATGGTTGGTGAATACCGGTCCTAGTCAGGCAATTTCAGTCCAGAAGTAATATGCAATTTCTACAGTCTAATCTTGATTTTCTCTTTCGACAATGTTAAGTAAAAGCTATGAAAGGCTGTAAGCCTTGATATGTATGTTTTGCTTTAACTAACTTGTTACAGAAATATTTTGGATTTTTACCCCTTGTGTGCGTGTATTTCTCCATTACTCCTGTAATGGTAGAGCAACACTTGCACCTATTGTTCTTGACTATGTATTAGACGACCCTGGGAAAGAAGCCTTTAGAAAACATTGAGGGAAAAGGAGAAAATGCTGGTATCCAGCATTTTCTCCTTTTCCCACAATGTTTTCAACCCTTCCAAAATCAAAATTCAATTTTTGATTCACATTTATTTTGTCGTCTGCAAATGCTTTCAATTTGGACTAGTCCAACAATTTGTCGTTTGGTAAAGAGTCCAAATGTACAAAAAGCAAAAAGGTTTGACACAGATCTGCCTGCATGAAGTGTGTAGGCTCATGCAGGCTGACCTGTGATTCACATTTATTTTGTCGTCTGCAAATGCTTTCAATTTGGACTAGTCCAACAATTTGTCGTTTGGTGAAGAGTCAAAATTTATAAAAAGCAAAAAGGTTTGACACAGGTCAGCCTGCATGAAGTGTGTAGGCTCATGCAGGCTGACATGCGTTGTTACTTTTGGCAGATGCATTCAGCCCCCTTTTCATAGAGTGTGGTTCATTTGTTTTGTTTTATACATATAACATACATATGTACTGTACAGAAGCAATAAGAATCACTGGATCATGGGGGACAGGCAACATCTCTGTTGAAGCAGGTAACAAGAGGGAGTCTATTGTAAAAAGCTTGGTTTGAAATACAAAGGGGCAAATCATTGTGGGTGCAAAACAGCCCTACACCTAATTGTAATCTTATGTTGGAGAGAAAATTGAGGTTTTAGAGTAAGAGCTGAAATGAAATTTTTATGCTAATTTCTAGCTTCTCTGGCATAGCATGGTTTCTGTTGTCCGTCTGTTTGTCCGTCCATCTGTCCACCTCTTAATCTTTTTCTTGTTCATGTTTTAAAGTCTACTTTTATGGTCAGATTTTCATGAAACGTACACAGTTTGTTTATAGCATCAATAGTCCAGCCTCATTGATTTTGAAAAGAAATATGAACATCAGTTAGGGAAAATTAGTCATTTCAAGATGAAAATTTGCATTTCTTTTTTATGCAATAAAGTCTGCTTTTGTGGTTATATTTTTATGAAACTTGCACAGTTTTTTTCTTATATAATCAAAAGCTTGAAACCTATCAGTTTTGAAAAAAAAAATCTGACAGTCAGTAAGGAAAAAGTAGCCATTTTAAGATAAAAATTTGTATTTCTTTTTTATGCAATAAAGTCTGCTTTTGTGGTTAGATTTTTATGAAACTTGCACAGTTTTTTTTATATAATCAAAAGCTTGAAACCTGTCAAGTTTTGAAAAAAAATCTGACGGTCAGTAAGGAAAAAGTAGCCATCTTAAGTTGAACATTTTTATTTCTTTGTTACCCTATATAGTCAGCATTTCGATAGGTGAGTGCAGCACTATTCTAAGTGCCTGTACATTGTACAGGCTCTTAGAGTAGTGTTGCACTCATTTATCGATTTATGGTCAGGTTTTTGTGAACCTTGCACAGTTTGTTTATATCATCAAAAATCAAGAAAATCCTGCTAGCAGTTTAGGAAAAGTTGATGACTTTGTGTTGTTTGCTGAACACAGCCTATTTTTTTTGTCTCATTTCTTTGAAATTTGCAGTGATTGTCCTATATAATGTGTACTGAAACCCTATCAAATTGGTGGAATTCAAAACCATTGATTTTGAGAAATTGCAAAATTTTTGTTCAATTCACTTTGCCTACTTACTATGCTGTTTTAATGGGTTCAAGCCCATTTACAACCCTCCCCTTGACCGTTTTTTTATGTGTGTGCATTTGTCTTTTTACATGATGAATTAATAATGAAGAATGGAAAATAAGCAAGATCTCTGCCAGTAGTGCCCTCAAGGGCCTCTTGTCTAAGCAACAGATTCTTTTAACTCGTTACCAAACAAGAAAATTTTCAGTTTGTCCAATTCGAAAGCATTTGCAGACAACAAAATAGAAGTGACTGAAATTTTGAAATTTGTATTGTGAAGGGTAAAAAACATTGTGGGAAGAGGAGAAAATGCTGGTTTCCAGCATTTTCTCCTTTTTCCACAATGTTTTCTATAGGCTTCTCTCTCAGGGTGGTCAAAAGTAGGGATTGTGTGGTAATGGGTTAATTAAATGACTGATGTTGAAAAATAGCAGTATACAGTATATTTGTACCATTAGAAAACTCATCAAAAACAAAACAACTTTAAAACCAGTAGAAGTTGAAGCTTAAGGAGCTAAAGCTTTGCTCAGAAATAGTTCTTTTCCAGTGATCAGATTTTCAGAATTATAATCTGTATGGGAGACAGTAGTATAGAGATTGGGCATCAGTCTCTTACATCAAAGATTCGGGTTCAAGACTACTGATGAGTGAGTAAAATCTATGAAACAACCCACACAGGCCAAGGGTTCTAGAAAGCAATCATTGATCATTCAAATCTCAGCAGACCAGGGCTCATATTTTCCAACTATTCTGAAGTACATTTTTTGTCTTATTCTCCTAGATTTTCAAAATTTGAAAGCAACACAACTTCTGATTGGCTAAACTCAATGGTTTAGCCAATTATGAGTTGTGTTACTTTCAAATTTAGAAAAAAACTTGAGAATGCGCCTGAGAATATTCCCTAAAATGGTTGGTGGGTATTTACCCTGATATTCATCCACTACGGTCTATTTGCTTGGAAACATATTTTGAAGAAATTTGACCTTGGCTATGAACATGGTCCTATGAACATTTGGCCTTGTTAACCCTTTACCTCATAAGGCAGTTCAATGGTATCTGTAATTGACCCTAGATAACAGTAAGGATGAAGCCATTTCTAATTAGTATATGACACCTTTTGATAGCATAGAAAACATTGTGACAAAAAGTGAAATTGCTCGTCACGAGCAATTTCACCTTTTTCCACAATGTTTTCCAAAGGCTCCGACAAGCAATGTGTAGAAACGAGTAACTATAGAGTAAAGGGTTGATATTATCTAACCATATATATGATGAACTAGTGCAATGTAATATGGATCGGATGTGTAAAAGCAATTGAGTATGGGTAAACTATTACAGAAATCAAGTGTGGGTAAAATATATTTTAGTAATCAACTGTGGGTAAAATGTAGTACAGCTATCAAACATGGGTAAAATGCTTTTTGGTGGCAAAATATGAATAAAGTGTGTTACAGCACTTAACTCTTTACCAAACGACAAAATTTTGGACTTGTCCAAAATTGAAAGCACTTGCAGACGACAAAATAAATGTGAATAGAAATGTAAAATTTGATTTTGGAGGTTAGAAAATATTGTGGGAAAAGGAGAAAATGCTGATAACCAGCATTTTGTCCTTTTCCCACAATGTTTTTAAAAACTTTCTTTCGCAGGGTCGTTAAAAGTCAGGATTATGTAGTAAGGAGTTGAATGTTGGTAAAATTTTTACTTCAATCAAGTGTCTGTAAAATGTAAAATAGCAATCAAATGTTAGTAAAGTTTGGCACAACTTTATATTTTGCATTCGCACAATATCATTTACCAGTGCTTATATCTGGCATACAGCTTGAACTCTTCCCCCTCTTGCTTTCTACCAGTAACTATATTTAGACTTGGTCATTTGAAACTATTAGACAGGGATTCTATATACACATGTTATATATGATCCCTGTATTAGTGGACTGCACAAATGATGGCATTTGTTTTTGAAATGGTATTATTTTAATACAAGACGCAAGAAGATGCTGGTTTCCAGCTTTTTAGCTCACCTGAGCACAATGTGCTCATGTAGAGCTTAAGGATCACTCGGTGTCCGTTGTCCATCATGCGTCAGTGCATGGTGCATCATGCATCGTCAACAATTCTTTAAACATCAATTCCTCCTAAACCGCTGAGCCAATTTGGACCAAACGTGGCAGGAATGTTTTTTGGGGGGTCCTCTTTAAAACTGTTCACAGAATTTGATTCCATCAAAAACTCAATTAATAATTTCACAAGAGATGTTCCCTGGGGTACCTTTTTCAGAAATTGTTAGTGGAATTTTGCTCCGTCAAGAAAGGTGACTCTGATGAATGGGGGCTACTTGCACCATACAGAAATGAAGGAATTCTTGAAAATTTTTCCTCTCTGAAACCGCTGGTCAGATTTTGAAATAATTTCCAAGAGGTGTTTCTTTGGTGACCCTTCTCAAAAACTGTTCGTGAAATTTTGATCTGTCAAGAATCATGGCTCTGGTGAATGGGGCTACTTGCACTAGATGGACATGAAGAAATTCTTTAAAATTCTTTTTCTCTGAAATGGGTGGTCAGATTTTGAATTAATTTCACACTAGCCTTCCTTGGATGATCCCTTTCAAAAATTGTTGATGAAATTCTGATCCGTCAAGAAAGGTGGCTCTGATGAATGGGGGCTACTTGCACCATACAGAAACGAAGGAATTCTTGAAAATTCTTCCTCTCTAAACCGCTGGTCAGATTTTGAAATAATTTCCAAGAGCTGTTCCTTTGGTGACCCTTTTCAAAAAGTGTTCGTGAAATTTTGATCCGTCAAGAATCATGGCTATGGTGAATGGGGGCTACTTGCACTATATGGATATGAAGAAATTCATAAAAATTCCTCTTCTCTGAAATGGCTGGTCATATTTTGAAGTAATTTCACACAAGTGTTCCTTGGATGACCCCTTTCAAAAATTGTTGATGAAATTTTTGATACATCAAGAATCATGGCTCTGGCGAATGGGGGCTACCTGCACTATATGGAAATGAAATTTTTTAAAATTCTTCGTCTCTGAAACAGCAGGCCAGATTTTGAAATAATTTCATAGCAATGTTCCTTTGGTAACCCTTTTCAAAAATTGTTCCCAAAATTTTAATCTGTAATTAAACATGGCTCTGGTGAATGGGGGCTACTTGCACAATATGGCCATGAAGGAATTCTTTAAAATTATTCTTCCTTTAAACGGCTGATCAGATTTTGAAATAATTTCACAGAAATGTTTTTATATGAATCTATTCAAAAATTGCTTGAGAAATTTTGATCCATCAAGAAACATAGCTCTGATGGCTGTGGGCTATTTACGATATACAGACATGAAGAAATTCTTCAAAATTCTTCTCTGAAATGGCTGATTAGATTTTGAAAAAATTGGCTATGGTCCTCTCAAAAATTCAGGCGAGTGATCCAGGGCCATCTTGGCCCTCTTGTTCTTTTCATACACTGGTAAAACAAATGTTTTGGGGGGGGTATACTAGAATCAGCCTGTCTCTCAGTGTGTCCGTCCATGTATCTGTCTGTGTACAAAATCAAAGCACTGGCGGGAGTATTAAGTCACATTCAATGACAGCTCTAGTTTTGTGTGTTTTCCAAAGGGTTGTGAAAACATGTCATTGCATTTTTTGGTAAAGGTTGAATATTTCATCATTTATTTTCTTTTTGTCCAAATACATGTACCATTATACCAAGTTTTCTGTCATTCTGTAAGTCTTTTACCACATATTGTCAATGGTTGATGACCCTGTGAAAGAATGCTTCTGAAAGCATTTTGGAAAAGGGTGAAAATGCTGTTGACTAGAATTTTCTCCTTTTCTCACAATGTTTTCTGAACTTTCAAAGATGATTCTAATCATCTTAGCCACATCTTTTTGGTATGAAAGAGACATAAAATTTTGTTGATTTGGTAAAGGGTTAAGATTTTGTCAGTTTGTATCAAATCTGTGATGCCTGTCTGTCTGTTCTTTTATTGAATCTATGTCAGCCTGAATTGCTTCTTGAGCCCTGAACTCTTTACCAAAAAACAAAATTTTAGACTGGTTCAAACTGAAAGCATTTGCAGGTGAAAATGCTGGTAACCAGTCATTTCACCTTTTCCCACAATGTTTTCTAAAGGCTCTTTCCTCAGGGTCGTCAAAAGTAGGGATTGTGTGGTAATGGGTTTACTTATAGTGGACCAATTTAGCATTGTTTCCATCTGTTCAAGGGTTAGATCATATGGAGACACCATGACAACTGGCTCAGATGATGATATTTGTCTCTAAAAGTGAAGAAAGCATTGTGGGTAAACTCTTTCTGAAGGTTGTTTAATCCTTTACTCCATAGATACTCATTTCTACACATTGCTAGCAGGAGCCATTGGAAAACACTGGCAAGAGGTGAAATTGCTCGTGACGAGCAATTTCACCTTTTGTCATGTTTTCTATGCTATCAAAAGGGGTCATTTACACATAAGAAATGGCTTCATTCTTGCCGTTAGGGTCAATTTAGGGTCAATTAGAGATGCCATAGGAATGCCTAATGGGGTAAAGGGTTAACTCTTTACCACACAACATAATTTTGGACTACTCCAAATTGAAAACATTTGCAGATAACAAAATGAATGTGAATCAAAAATTGAAATTTGATTTGTAAATGGTAGAAAACATTGTGGGAAAAAGAGAAAATGCTGGTTACCAGCATTTTCTCCTTTTCCCACAATTTTTTTAAGGGCTTTCTTTCTCAGGGTCGTTAAAAGTCGGGATTGTGT
Organism: Tridacna crocea; assembly: GCA_943736015.1. Lineage (NCBI taxonomy): Eukaryota > Metazoa > Mollusca > Bivalvia > Cardiida > Cardiidae > Tridacna > Tridacna crocea. The sequence continues at coordinate 15,221,266 of OX031062.1, forward strand.
GGTAAAGACTTAAACTTAGTATTGTATGGTAAAGGGTTAAACTGATCTCAAACCATTCACAAAGTCATATAGTAGAGAAGATGCTTTCGTATTCTTTTTATTACTCTGTAAAAATCAAAAGTTTATAAACATACATTTATCAATTCTGTATATTTCAGCCACTAATGAAACAATACAAGACACACTGAGTCATACTACTGAAGGTGTCTGTCGTCCATTCAAGGTAGGATATCAAATCATTATGATACAGTCCAGACCATGATATATCCACTTCTTGAGATATGTAACATTAAATTATAAAATGAACACACGCTTTCAGCGGTACAACCGCCTTCTTCAAGTGTGATCCTATGATAGAACCTCTAATGTTCTATATCTGATAGAACCATTCTATCATAGGATCACACTTGAAGAAGGTGGTTGTACCGCCGAAAGCTTGTGTTCATTTTATAATTAAACAATACAGTCCAGAGATTGACCTAGCCAGAGTAAGACAAGCTTATGAAAACATTGTTGGTCAAAGAGAAAAGTTGGTAACCGGCATAGACAGTTGTGTTAACTATGAAATACTCTTAAAAAGCACAGGTAAGCAATAAAACTTCAGTCTCAGCTCTTTACCAAATGACAAAATTCTAGACTGGTCCAAATTGAGAGCATCTGCAGATGTCAACATAGAAGTGACTGAAAATCTGAAATTTCTATTGGGGAGAGTATAAAACATTGTGGGAAAAAGGAGAAAATGCTGGTTACCAGAATTTTCTCCTTTTCCCACAATGTTTTTAAAAGCTTTCTTTCTCAGGGTCGTTAAAAGTCACGATTGTGTGGTAAAGAGTTAATGGTGATATTTCATAAGTTCTAAAGGAAAAGGTTTTGGAGTGAGGTTGGAATGATCTCATAATAGATTAAAGTAAAAACATTAAAGGCTTCCATGACAAAACTATTGAATTATATATCATGCCTGTGCCTAAACAGTTCCCTGTTGGGTTTTTTTTACCTTGAAGAAGAAATCTTTTTACAAAATTGCAGGAAAAGTAGAAAATGCTGGTCAACAGCATAATTTCCTTTTTCCAACAATGTTCTTTGTCCTTTGAAAAGCACATTTTCATGTCCCATAAGGCTTTAACTCTTTACCAAACAACAAAATTTTAGGCTGGTCCAAATTGAAAACACTTGCAGATGACAACATATTTGTAACTCAGAAATTGAAATTAGCTTGCAGCAGGGTAGAAAAACATTGTGAGAAAAGGAGAAAATGCTGGTTACCTACATTTTCTCCTTTTCCCACAATGTTTTCAAAAGGCTTCTTTCTCAGGGTCACCCAAAGTAGGGATTGTGTGTAATGGATTAAATCTATGTTTTCGGTACTAATGTGGATATTAATGTTTCGGCATTATGTGTTGTGCTTGATTTTAATGCTCAGTAGATTCGTCTTTCTGAGGAAATTTCGAAGTCAAATTCCAAGGAATACCCACATTATTGGTTATACCCACCTATACCTCTGATTACAGGTGAGAGTAGAGCAAGTGTTGGTGTCAGAACAGGATGCTGTCACATTATATAAATTGAACAACCTACTGAAATTTTATCATCATACTATTGGGTGAGAAGATTTTTACATGACTCTAGCATTATGGTTTGTGTTTGATTATGATGTTAACTCATTAAGCTGTTAACTTATTACCACACAATCCCTTCTTTTAATGACCCTGAGAAAGAAGCCCTTTGAAAACATTGAGGGAAAAGGAGAAAATGCTGGTAACCAGCATTTTCTCCTTTTCCCACAATGTTTTCTATTCTTCCCAAAACAAATTTCATATTATGAGTGACACTTACTTTGTTGTTATTTTGTGCTTTCATTTTGGTTACGTCTATAATTTTGTTGTGTGGTAAAGCATTAGATGAATCAAATACAAGTTTCCAGTAAAAAATAGTAATGTGAGTGCATGGTAAATTTCAGATGGGAAATAAATGACCATATCTGACAGTGTAGAATTACGATCAGACCACAGATCTTGATCTACATAATCTGCAAAAAGGTCTTGATTTACACTTAGCTGCCAAAGGGTTAACAGGTGCTTTAACTCGTAACCAAACGACTATATTTTAGGTTTGTCCAAATAGAAAGTATTCACAGATGACAAAAAAAAGTGACAGAAAATTGAAAATGTGTTTTATGAAGGGTAGAAAACATTGCAGGAAAAAGAGAAAGTGTTGGTTTTCTCCTTTTCTCCTTTTCCCACAATGTTTCCTAAAGACTTCTTTCTCAGGGTTGTCAAAAGTAGGGATTGTGTAGTAATGGGTTAAGTACAAGTAGTGACAAAATTTCTGTTGAATATGTTCTTAACACAGACATCATTATAGACTTACCAGATCTGGAAGTATTTGCAGACAAGAAATCAGATATGTTTGAAATGATAGGATTTATTTTTGTAGGGCCAGAAAACATTGTTAGAAGGGAGAAAACACTTTTTACTAGCATTTTCTCCTTTTTCTACATTGTTTTCAAAAGTCTCCTTCTTTAGGGTCGTTAGGATGGTTTGGTTACTAGTTAACTCTGAACGAAACGAAGAAGAAAATAGACTTATCCATTTTAAAGTGATGCCATACAACATATTTAATTTGGCACAAATGGTACTCTTACAAAGTTTAAAGAATCTTGAAAAAAAAAAAACAATAAAATGCTAGTTACGAGCATTTTCTCGTTTTCTCACAATGTTTCAAAAGTTTTGGTTCTTACTGCTGTTATAACTCAAGATCATTTGGTAAGGGGTTAACAGAAAAGTGTGAATTTTTCAGTCAAATAGTGAATCCTGATGCAGCACTGTTGGCGACCATATTGGAAATCCAGGATCTAAGTCACAGGATGTTTTTCAACAGTTTGAACTGCCATGCCAATAAGCTGCTGGATAGGGCAAGTGTATTTGTATCCTTTACAAAATTAAGTCTTCACTAGATCACAAAATTTTCAGACGTATCCCATTTTGAAACAGCTGACTACCATAGATAAATGTTATTGAAAAAAAAATATATTAGGAAGGGTAGAAAAGTGCTGGTTATCAGCATTCTACTTTTCCCACAATATTTTTTGAAGCCTTCTCTCTTCAGAGTCGTTAAAAGTTGGGATCATTTGGTAAAGGGTTAATCTTTCCTGAATTCAAGTTAACTGAGCAGCAAATTTAAAGTATATAAATTCAATTACCGGTACATACATGTACATTATACCAACAGAATCATCCAGTATGCTGTATGGGATGAACCTTGGTTGTCAGCATTATTTATTAGAATCCTGCATCATCATCATCTGTATCATCTGCATTGTTTCTAAATCTTTTCTATTGTCTTTGTTAACCCTTTACTACACAAATCCTAGTTTTGATGACCCGGAGGAAAAAGCCTATAGAAAACATTGTGGGAAAAGGAGAAAATGCTGGTAACCAGCATTTTCTCCTTTTCCCACAATGTTTTCTACCCTTCACAAAACAAATTTCAAATTTTCAGTCACTTTTATTTGCTTTCATTTGGGACCAGTCTAAAATATTATCGTTTGGTAATGGGTTAATACAGAATATATTTCAAACTTGGAGTACTTTTTAATGTAGTTTTCAAAATTGGAACTCGTGCACCAAAGGCAGGTAATCATTATAATATTCTGAACATAGTTTTGCCCCTTTTTTCACTTCAAATTTTCACTGAAAAAGCAACTGCAGTCAAGCTTTGGCACCACCATGTGGTGCTCTTGTCTTTGTGGAAAAGCAGCAGGTGGTTTTGAAAGCGTATCATTTAAAAGCACCGGTAGAGAACCTGTGAGGTGCACTGTGGCTATATACATTAGAACACTGCGATTACTTTTATTTCTTTTGTGCAGGTAGAGTTACCTCCAGCGGATCTTGCATCACCAACTTCCCTCACTCAGACCATGTCTCTCCTGAAAGATGTGCTACAGTGTCATGATTCATCAGTGGTTACCATAGAAAACAAGAAACAAGATTTTAAACAGGTAGGCTGCTTTATCCCTCTCTTTTTGTTCTCCCCTCTGTAATACAAGGTGACCTCAAATGTGTGCAACCCATATCATAGCGAATAAAATCATGAAAAGTAATCCAATTCATTTTATGTTGCAGATTCCACTGGAGGAGAGGATAACAACAAGAGAAAATAACAGCCAGTAATAAAACTGCCTTGGATAACTGAACAAAAAACTTTTTTATGTTGAGACCCATTTTGAGACAAAATTATTCCAATCAGTTGAAGGGGGTTAAACTTTAACGACTATCCTGATAAAAGTCAGATTTACCGATGGGGTAATAAGTTAGGGAGATCGGGGACAGTGCAAAAACGGAGCCCATTGGTAAATCTGACTTTTATCAGTATAGTCGTTAAAGTTAAACTCCCTTCAGAATCTTGCCTCCACTGATTTGAATGGTTTAGCCAATCAGAAGTTGTGTTACTTACAAATTTAGAAAACCTTGGAGAATAAGACAAAACATATTCTCAAGAATGGTTGGTGAATACGGATCCTGATTATGTTTAAGGCTTTGGGCAGTTTGTCTACACCTTAGATTATATTTCATTTTTTGATTTGTGTGTGTACATATCTGATTATGTTTAAGACTTTAGTCAGTGTGTAAGCATATTTGATAATGGTTCAGATTTTAGTTTTAGTGTAAACACTTTTGTCTTCCTTCAGATTTTGTCCTGTATGCTGGACCCACTGTTACAGATGTGTACTGTTTCTGCTAGCAGACTGAATACAGTAGACATGGCTGCATACATGGTGAACTGTATATACTTGATGCAGACAACAATAGCTCTCTATGAGTTTACAGATACGAGACAGGAAATGTTGCAGGCACAGGTATTGAAAATTTGCCTTATGGTTTTGTAATAGAGATAAAAGAATTGACAAGTCCATATGGAAATACATGTAATTAAGTTTCATAAACAACAAATCAAATGTTAATTTCTCATTTTCCTACAATGCTTTCAATCATCTCTAATGGGGCAAAAATTCACAAAATTAACTTTTGGCCAAAACATCTTATTTTGTATTTTTAGCTGGCCAAAATGTCTGTGGCCAAAACGTTCGGGGCAAAAACATTTTACACTCGTTTTCAAAGGCCTCCTGAAGTTTCTGGTTGCTTTGGTTTACTTTGTATATGTTTTGTTTAATAATTATCAGTGGTCACTTGACCTTAAGGCCCCCATACACGATAAAATTTTTTGTCAATTATTTGATGTCAAATAATTGATATCAATTAATTGACGACAAAATTGATCGTGTATGGGGGACATTGATGGCGAATTATTTGAATCAATTATTTGAAGCAAATATTTGACGGATCAAAGCTCTGTTGATATTTTTTGATGGCTCATCAATGTTTGCTGATATGGCTTCACCCATGATGGTATCTTTTTTTCTGTATTATTTGCCTCACCAGATTCAGAAATTCATCATATGATGCAGCGTCCATTCTCAGGAAATTCCAGTAATCGTCCATTTCATCGTCCCTTAACTCTCTGAACAATCGAGTATGTCCGAGTTAATTTTGACAGAGAAACCATTTTTTCAACCACTTCCTCCTATTTCACTTCAGAGCATCCCCCAAGAGGCAATAACTAGTGCCAGTGTGATAGATACCTTCATTTCAAAGATTTTGATCAGAATGAAAATTGACAGAAAGTTGAAGACAACATTGATCCTGCACGGGGAACATCAATTATTTGAATCAATTATTTGACATCAAATAATTGGCGAAAAATTTTATGGTGTATGGGGGCCTTCAAAATACTTACATTAAAAAATGCAAAACCTTCCAATTTTCTCCTTTGCAAGCCAAAAATAAACTTAAGAGCATTTGTAGTGAGACCTCAGATCCTAAATGGTGGATTTTTATGAGAGACTGTAATCGCCTGACAGCCTTGTCAAAGTGCACTGTTTAGATTTTTCTTCAAGGCGGGAACTTGTCTGTTTGATTTCTGTAGCAGTTTAAAGGTTAACTCATTACCAAATGACAATATTTCAGACTTTTCCAAATCTAAAGCATTTGCAGATGACAAAATAAAAGTGACAGAAAATTTGAAATTTGTTTTGTGAAGGGTAGAAAACAATGTGGGAAATGGAGAAAATGCTGGTTACCAGCATTTTCTCCTTTTCCCACAATGTTTTCTAAAGGCGTCTTTCTCAGGGTCTTCAAAAGTAGGAACTGTGTGGTAATGGGTTAAATTCTGTTTTACAGGTGGATGCACATATTGATACACTGGTGAGTGAACAAGCAGCATTTATACTGAACAGAGTGGATTTGGCTCATTTATATGGTACACTGCAGCAACATCAACAAAAACATGTGAGTTATGTACATTATATTTTAACTCTTTAGCAAACAACACATTTTTGGACTGGACCAAATTCAAAGTATCTGCAGATAAAAAATTAAATCTTGTTAATGGTGATTTCTGATTTTGATAGGGAGAAAATATTGTGGGAAAAGGAGAAAATGCTGGTTACCAGCATTTTACTAGCATTGTCTCCATATGATTACGTGTCCATGTTTACAGTTGTATTTTGGTTTGTAGATAGTTCTTTGACATTTACACTAAAAGAAGAGTGAAATAGTTCAAAGAGTGGTTCAATCCACCTCCATCAACAATAATAATGATTTCAAGAGACTTTTGCTGCATTTCCAGGTTTATATCAAACATGAAAATCGAAAACTTTTGATGCATTTCAGCAATAGTGATGTCATTTTTACCTGAAACAGCATAACAGTACAAATTCTGCACAAACTGTGGCTTGTTTCTCTGGCTTCAAGTGCTCGTGATTGAAAACTGATCGGAGCCGGGACGAAAAAGCGTTAATACACTAGTGTATTACCAAAAACAAGAGGGCAATGATGGCCCTGAGTCGCTCCACTTGCTAATAAGTAAAGACACTACAAGCCAAACATTACAATATTTGACCATTTGGTTTCAAACTTGAGGACATACAAAAATTTGTGTAATCCTACGAAAAAAGTTGTGACCCTTTGGGCAAAGCTAAATTTGACTGCAAAGCTATAATTATTTTAATCCTGGTGGAGGTCCACAAGATAAAGCCTCATACCAAATAATACAGTTCTAGAATATGTGGTTATAAACAAAAAGATTTTTAAAGTTTTCTCAATAAAAGGCCCTGTAAAACATAAAACCCATGAGACAGGGCTAAATTTAGTAGCCAAAGTCTTTATCATGGCTAGTAACATGATGACTTAGAAACTTTTCACCTCAAAATCCCATGTAAAACTTGTGACCCCTGGTGTGGGGACAAACTTGACCCAAAGGCGGTAATTTAGGCCCTCCCGGTAGAGGCCCACAAGATAAAGGTACATGCAAAATTTGGTAGCCTATGGCTAGGTACAAGTAGATTTTAAAAAAGAAATTTCAATACAAGCCCGTGTAACACTTGTGACCCCAAGGACAGGGCCAAATTTAACCCCAGGGCTTTAATCTGGGCACTTTCAGTAGACAACCACTTGATAAAACTAGATACAAAATTTGGTAGCCTTAGGCCTTATGGCTAGGTAACCAGAAGAATTTTAAAGGTTTCCCTGTATAAGCCTATATAAAACTTGTGACCTTCGGGATGGGGCCAAATTTGACCTCTGGGCTATATCATTTGGGCACTCTTGGTAGACATCCACTTGATAAAGATACATGCAAAATTTGGTAGCCCTAGGCCCTATAGCTAGGTACCAGAAGTATTTTAAAGTTTTCCCTATATAAACCCATATAAAATTTGTGACCCTGGGGGCAGGGCCAATATTGAAGGAATTTGGTAGAGGTCCACTAGATAAAGCTACATGCCAAATTTAGTAGCCCTAGGCCTTATGGTTTCAGAGAAAAAGATTTTTTAAAATTTTCAATGTTTTTCAGTTTTGTTGCTATGGCAACCAGAGTTTTTGAAGGAATGAAATTCTTTTAAGGAATTATGAAGAGGACCATGGCAGGATAATTTCTGTGAAGTTTCATCAAAATTGGATGAGTAGTTTCAGAGATGTTAGAAATATGATCAAACATAAAACTCATCTCAAATGTGTGTAAGAGATGGTTGATCAACGGAAAAACAAAGGTAATTTTTTATAATAAAAACTTTTATCTAGTAAATATTAGGCCAGCCTAAACTTAAGATAATTCCTATATGTATATATTACAGGGAGCTCTGTCAGGCATACAGGGATGTGACCAGTTGTCCATCAAGTCAGCGATGGTAAGTGTTATCTTTGTTATCCCTTTTAATAGTAGATGAGAAAATGTTAGAAATGTTAGCCTCCAACAGAGTCTGTTGTCCTAATAAGGTTTTATTGCAAGCCTAAAATTTTTTTTCAGAATAAGTTTGACAGTTACCTGGCCAGCCCTGACAGTCTTGTATTACCACAGATTGGCTTGATTACAAGTTCAAGAAATAGGTATGTGGAAACTTCTTACTATGGATTACCAAATGTACATGTAAATGTTTGGGATATTTATACCCCTGCAAAACAAATGTTTTGTGAGGGTATACTGGAATCAGCCTGTCTGTCTGTGTGGGTATAAGTCACATTTAGTGACAGCTCTATTTTCAAACTGAATCCTTTTGGACTAAAGAGTATGAATTCTGTTGAGAAAGAAACTAAGATCTAATGGAAAAACATTGTGCAAAAGGATTCTTTTGTTCTTCCCAAAACAACTCGTCAACTTAATCCAATTAAGCTCTTAACTGGTAAACCAAAGTTTTACTGACCTTAAATAAAAAGACTTTTGAAAACATTGTGGGAGAATGGGAAAATACTAGAAAACAACACTTTTCTACTTTTCCCACTGTTTTCAAAGTAGTTATTAACTTGTTTGTTTCACTACAAAGACATATTCTATCATTGGAAACATGTTAATTCCTTGTCTGCAGGTGCTTTGATCCTGGGCAAATCTGAAATCTTATTGTCTGGTAGAGAGTTAATATCTTGTGGGCAACATAGTGTTGTGCAGACGGTGCAGGTTAACTCATTACCACACAATCCCTACTTTTAACGCCCCTGAGAAAGGCGCCTTTAGAAAACATTGTGGGAAAAGGAGAAAATACTGGTAACCAGCATTTTCTCCTTTTCACACAATGTTTTCTACCCTTCACAAAACCAATTTCCGTTTTTCAGTCACTTTCATTATGTCGTCTGCAAATGCTTTCAATTTGGACATGTCTAAAATGTTGTCGATTGGTAATGAGTTAAGAGCTGATTGCACAGAATATGCAATCTGGTACATCTACCCATCAATTTAACCCATTACCACACAATCCCAACTTTTGACGACCCTGAGAAAGAAGCCTTTAGAAAACAATGTGTGAAAAGGAGAAAATGCTGGTAACCAGCATTTTCTCCTTTTCCCACAATGTTTTCTACCTTTCACTAGACAAAATTAAAATTTTCAGACACTTTTATTTTGTTGCCTGCAAATGCTTTCTATTTAGACAAGCCTAAAATATTGTCTTGTGGTAATGAGTTAAAATGATATGAAAGAAATGTGGGAAAAGTAGTTATTTGCTTGTTTCACAACAGTGATACCTTTTTTTCATCCTAATTTGTCGATAAAATTGCATGTTAAAGCTTGAAAAATGGTTTTTGTAGTAAGACAACCATGAGTGGATAAAATTCTAAAAATTTAGTATGATATTTTCAGATTTTAGAATTTAATTATCCATATTTTCAGGGAAACGATCAAGAAAAACTGTGCAGATCTGATATGCAAGTCCTACAAGCAGATTTATGATGCCATTTTGGATCCCAGCAATGAATACAGAGAGCATGCCAGCATAGTGCCTAGATCTCCAGATCAAGTTGTTAAACTTCTGACATAAGTCTTTACCTTTTGTTAACAAATTTGAAGTGGATGATTTTTTAAAATATACATGCAAACCATTTGAAGTATACTTGAATTAAGGTTTAACCCTTTACCGTAAAACATCCTGAGAAAAGGATAAAATTCTGGTAACTAGCATTCTTTCCTTTTCCCATGTTTTCTACCCTTTTTCATGTAACATTTGGCATGTGATTTGTCATCTGCAGATGCTCTCAATTTTGACCAGTCTAGAATTTCATTGTCTAGGAAGGTTAAAGCTAAATTGGAGTTTTCCCTTTACTAGATGATCATGTTTAACACGAACTTGAGGATGAATGCTCTGAAAACATTAAGTGAAAAGGAGAAAATGTTTGGAAACAACACTTCCTTTTTTTTCCTGCAGTGTTTACCATCATTCAAAAGACAAACCCTGACATGCGAGGCGCATTTCATTTTCTGTCTGTGAATGCTCTCAAAATTGTACAAAATTTTAATTGGGTATTGAGTTGAAAGATGGGAAAGTATTATTTGTTATTATTAAACCAAATGACAATATTTTAGGCATGTCCAAATCGAAAGCATTTGCAGATGACAAAATAAAAGTGACTGAAAATTTGAAATTTGCTTTCTGAAAAGTAGAAAAATTCATGGGAAAAGGAGAAAATGCTGGTTACCAGCATATTTCTCCTTTTCCCACAATGTTTTCTAAAGGTTTCTTTCTCAGGGTCGTCAAAAGTAAGGATTGTGTGGTAATGGGTTAATCATTTACCACACAGCAGAATTTTAAGACTTGCCCAAATCAAAAACATTTGCAGAAGATGAATAAAACTCAAAATATAAAATCTATCTGTCATAGGGAAGATAACATTGTGGAAAAAATGAAAATGCTGGTTACTAGCATTTTCTCCTTTACCCACAATGCTGTCAAAAGCTGCCTTATTTAGGGTCCTTAAAAGTTAGGATTGTATGGTAGGTTTAAAAGCATAACCTACTTTGGGTGTTTTGTAAAGTTGGGATAGTCTGTTGGTTGAATATGGAAGTACATGTAGTTTTATCTGCTATATTAAAAGTTATGGTACAATACAAATTAGCCATCTCATTCAGTTACTGAAAGAGGGAGAACTACAGATCTCTTTGCTTTCCTATTATCATGATCCATGATTTGTTCCTACGTTTATAATGTATCATAAAGCACTGGTGAATAAAGTTGTATTTAAGGGTTTGTTCTGGTATCTACTTATTTTCTATCCTTTTACCATTTAACCCTTTACCACACAATCCTGACTTTTAACGTCCATGAGAAAGAAGCCTTTTGAAAACATTTTGGGAAAAGGAGAAAATGCTGGCAGCACCAGCATTTTCTCTTTTTCCCACAATGTTTTCTACCCTGCTGGAAACAAATTTCAATTTTTGAGTTACTCAATTTCTGAGTTACGTTTATTCTGTGGTCTGCAAGTGCTTCAATTTAGACCAGTCTAAAATTTAGTTGTTTGGTAAACGGTTAATCCCATGTGGGAAGAAGGCTTTTCAAAACATTCTGGGAAAAGGAGAGGAAGCTGGTAAGCATTTCCTCCATTTCCATGTTTTTAGCCGCTGTCGACATTATATGAGCCATATCACAGGGAAGGTCACATATTCATACAGTAGTGATTATATCCTGGGTTTCATCAGTGCTAGGCTAAGGCTCTGAAGTGTCTTGCCAAAGGTGTTTCCCACAAAGGACCCAGCGCATCCAATGAATCTTTAACCTTGGGCCTCCAACTTATGAGTCCTACAGTTACAGGATCCGTGATGGAGACAGATTTCATGTTCAGAGTGAAATAGTTAACTTGTCTGCAAATACTTTCAGTTTAAACACTGTCAAAATTCGGTCATCTAGTAGAGAGTTCAGAGTTGACAGTTTTATCTACTTGCTTTTAACCCATTTCCACACAATCCCTACTTTTTACGCCCCTGAGAAGGAAGCCTTTTAAAAACACTGTGGGAAAAGGAGAAAATGCTGGTAACCAGCATTTTCTCCTTTTCCCACATTGTTTTCTACCCTACCCAGAACAAATTTCAATTTTTCAGTCAACTTTTTTTTGTTGTCTGCAAATGCTTTCAATTTGAACCAGTCTAAAATTTTGTTGTGTGGTAAAGAGTTAAACCCTTGCCAAACAAAACCTTGAGGAACATTATCTCCCGCTAGATGGCATTCTATAAATACTCATCTATCTGATATGGGCATCCTGGGTACAGAACCGAACCACTTTCCTACGCGACAACTGTTACTTTGAATTTAAAACAAAAAAAAAGGTTTACCCAATAAAACGCTACCTCGTGCAATTCACTCAACTATGATCACCAGTTTAGAGAAATCTGTTGCTAAAGCAGGCCTCATTTCTCCTCAAATTTTCAACATTGCTACTTTATAGAGCGTAATATTTACAGTCAGCCCGCTTTCGGGGCTAGTAGTGATGCGTCATATAAGACAGTCGAATCTTTGAAGAATATGACATGCGCAGACAACGCCTTGAGGAAGTTTTAACAGCCTTGAAGAAGAAGGCGTTTGAAAACATTGTCGGAAAAAGGAGAAAATGCTGGTTTCAAGAATTTCTCCTTTTGCTACATTAGGGTTACATGCAAGTGTTGTTTAACCCATTACCACACAATCCCTACTGTCGACGCCCCTGAGAAAGAGGCCTTTAGAAAATATTGTGGGAAAAGGAGAAAATGCTGGTAACCAGCATTTTCTCCATTTCCCACAATGTTTTTTACCCTTCACAAAACAAACTTCTAATTTTCAATCACTTTTATTTTGTCATCTGCAAATGCTTTCCATTTGGACAAGCCTAAAATATTGTCGTTTGGTAATGGGTTTAATAGAGGATAATCAACTGGTTGTTTTTGATATGAAAAATATCTCAAGAGGATGCATTGTTAGGCGTTGAAAAAACGAGTGCGCAGCATGAGTTTTTTTAACGCCTTATGACGCGTGCGAGTGAGATATTTTTCATATCAAAAATAACCAGTTGATTATTCCATCTATTATATACCTTATTAACATCATTACTTGTAATTTTGCGTTTGAAAGTCAAAAAAAAAAAGTAGTTCCCAAATTATGGCAGGAAGTGAAAGTGAAAGTCAATAACGTCACTAGTGATGATATCAAAATTTATTACACTGGGAAATTCCAGGATTTCACTGCTAGGTATATAATTAATTATAATCTTTGGTTGACTACTGATCTATTTTTGTATAGGTCAACCTCTCAGAACAAGTTTTCTATGGATATGACACAGAGGAAACATAATTTTAACTCCTAACCAAAGAGCAAAATTTCAGACTTGTCCAAATTGAGGCATTTGCAAATGAAACAGTGGTATGACTCAAACAATGGGATTCATTTTATACAGGATTAAAAACATTGTGGGACAAGAGCTTCGCAAAGCGGCGCATATACGCCCGAAGGGGCTTGTCAGTGAAATGAGTTGAAATGACGGAAGGGCCATGAATGAAGAGAAGTTAATCTTTATGGTATGTGAAAAATATTAAAGGGCAATAGCTAAAAAAAGAAGGCTGACACAGTTACAAATTTTGTGAATTGCTGTTCTCCACAAGGTGTTCTATCAGTCTTGAAAGGTTCAAGATAATAGTTTTTATATTTTAGAAATTATGGCCCAGACGAAAATTCAAAGAGAAAAGTAACAAAGGGCAATAACTAAAAAAGAAGGATGGCAGAGTTATGGTTCTTGTGCAGTGCACTTCTTCATAATGTGTTCTATTAGTGTTTGAAGTTTCAAGATATGTTTTAAAGTTTGGGAGTTATGGCCTGGACAAAAATTCAAACTGAAAATTAACAAAGGGCAATAACTAAAAACATAAAGGTTGCAGAGTTATGGTTCATGTACACTGCACTTCTCCATAATGGGTTCTATCAGTGTATGAAGTTGCAAGTTATTAGCTTTTATAGTTTGGAAGTTATGCCCTGGACAAAAATTCAAACTGAAAATTAACAAAGGGCAATAACTCAAAAAATAAAAGTGGCACAGTTATAGTTTATGTGCGATGCACTTCTCCACAATGTGTTCTATCAGTGTATGAAGTTCCAAGTTAATAGCTTTTATAGTTTTGAAGTTATGGCCTGGACAAAAATTCAAACTGGAAATTAACAAAGGGCTGTAACTCAAAAAATAACTGTGGCAGAGTTATGGTTCATGTGCACTGCACTCCTCCACAATGTTTTTATCAGTATATGAAGTTGCAAGTTATTAGCTTTTATAGTTTGGAAGTTATGGCCTGGACAAAAATTCAATCCGAAAATTAACAAAGGGCAATAACTCAAAAAATAGAAGTGGCAGAGTTATGTTTCATGTGCACTGCACTTCTCCATAATGTGTTCTATCAGTGTATGTAGTTTCAATTTGATACCTTGTATGGCATGGAAGTTATAGCCTGAACAAAAATTCAAAGTGAAAAGTTGGTTATTTCAGAAATCAAGGGCAGATAATTTTGAAACGCAAACAGCGTTCAAAGTTCTAAGACCCAGGTGCACAACTAGACATCATGGAGATTCATTGTGGCAAGTTTCAAAGAATTCCAAGAAAACTGTAGGAGGAGTTGCAGATGTTAAACCTTTATTGTTTGTCTAACGCTTATTTTTACTCAAAAATATATCACAAACACTGACTGGATTTCCTCCACATGTAAAAACATAACACACCAGATTTTACCTCTCTACTGGAGAGTAACATTGTCAATAAAGTTAAAAGAGTTATCTTTCTTTCTATATCAACATTAATTACAATGTTTTTTTTTTTTTTTTTTAGCTACCCCTGGGTAAGAATTAAAACAAATAAAAAATGAAGAATAACTGAATGAAACATCTAAGAGTAACCATCATAGGATTAGACTATCCTCAGGTCACGGGGATTATTCTGCCCCTTAAAACTATCTCAAGGAATTGCAAAATCACACAAACTCTTCTGGCATTTTCCCTTTCTGTAAAACATTCAAAAGTTCAAGACTAGATGCACCTCTCTTCGTCAATGAATTAGCAAGCTGAATTTTCCCAGGGCACCATTTTATTTCAGTCCTATTGTTTTGTCTCATCTCCTGTATAGCTGCAATGTCAATTCGGAGCCTTTTGTCATCGACTAGCTTCGTTGTACCAAGTGCTTCAATTACACTTTTGTTATCGATAAATGCTGTAATCGGCAAACAGTCACCAGCAACAAAACCAATATCTTGAATCAGTTCCCTGTAATAGATTGCTGATTCTAGTCCTTCACTTAAGCTTAAAGCTTCTGCTGCTATGGTCGAACGCACAACCCTTTTTATTTTATTTGATTGCCAAAATACAGGACAACAATTTCCAAGCCTGTCTTTGATCCAAATTATATGTGCACCAGTACTGCCTTGTCCATTATTAATGTTCCCAAGTGCAGCATCACAAAACAAGAAAATTTCCCAGTCTTTGTTTGGGCTACCTTGTAACCGTGGGAATAAATGAACTGACCACATATCCTTTAATTTACCAACAGCCTTAATGGCATGTAATAAATCACTGACAGACGCCTTTGTTAACTTTGTACTCAAATCAACAAGTTCAAAAGCCATATCTGGTCTCGAACCTTGCACTACCCAGTTTAACTGGCCCACTAACTTTCTGTACACTGTTTGCTCATTTTCATGAAGCACCTTATGTTTTTCTGAGGCACGAACAGGGTCTAATTTTGGACGAATCAATTTGTCAATATAAGATGTATGATCAAAAATTATTCCCTTCTCATCTTCTCTGATATGGAAACCTATGTATGTGAGCTTTCCTTCTTCTACTTTTCTCGCTTTAAAACGACTTTTTAATCTATCAAATAAAGTTTCAAAGTCTATGTTTCCTGCATGAAGAAAATCATCAACATGACAACATACGATGCCTTGCAGAGTCTCATCTGAAACTAGGGTAAACACAGCTGGGTCTAGTTTGGATTGTCTGAATCCAAGTTTCAAAAGTTCATCCTTTACACTTATATAAAACTGACGAGCACCATCCTTTAACCCGTAAAGTCCATGCTTTAACTTCCAAATGTAGCCATCAGGCGTGTTACTTTCAACAGGTGGTTCAACATACACCTCCCGTTCAAGTTGATTTCCCTGCAGAAAAGCAGATTTTATGTCTGTAGTTTTTATTTTCCAGTTTTTACTTGATGCTACCGCAAGACATACTCTCATAGACCCTTTACCTACTGTGGGACTATCTTTTGGAATGAATGATTTCTCCTCAAATCCTCTTGCAACTAAACGTGCCCTGATATTGCCTTCTTTATTTGTTATAACCCAACGTGTTGAAATGGAATTTTGTCCTTCATCTTTCACCTCTTCATAGGTATTGAACTGTAAGAGTTTCTGTAATTCTGATTGTTTTGCTTGATAGGTATCATTTTCAACCTCCCTACTATCTAATACAACACTGTTGACATTCTGTATCTTTCTCCATTCAATACTACCCAAATCAACACTTTTCTGATCCCTTGTTATTTCATCTTCTATATTGTACCACATTTTGTATTTACCACTTGCTTTTCCTGCCCGTCCAATTATTGTGGCTTTTGTCCATTCTAAGGAATTTGGCAATTTATACTCTATTTCATCATGTAATAGAACATTGGATCTATTTTCATTTTGATTAACTTCAGATTTGGTTGAAATAGTCTCTGACATGACATGAGAGTTGTCGTAATCATTTGAGGCAGAATTACTACAATTTGAACTTTTATTTTGTTCCATCTGAATTCTCTTTTCACTTCTATTTTGTACATCTTCATCAACTGTATCATCATGTCTCACTTTGCAAAGTCTGTTTGGAGATACTCTGACGAAAATGCCTCCATGTCTTACAAACACCACCTTTCCATCTTGAAATACAACTTTACCAGGCCCCAGCCAACGGTCTCTACCATCTCTTTTGTAAAATACATTATCACCATTTTCAAAAACCTGTTCTGCTGCACGAACCTTTGAACGAAGAGCACGGCGAAGTCGCTCATCTGCTTCAGTCTGGATGTATGCTTTCCTAGTTTCATGTAGGGCATTTAAATGCTTGAAAAATGTTTCACTGGTCGTCACACCTTCAAGAGCTGGCATTTCTGCCTGCATTATACTTGGTAAATTTGGGTTTCTTCCAAAAACAAGCTGATTACTACTATAACCATTCCACATCTGGAGGGAGTTTCTTGCCATATTTGCCCATGAAAGTAGAGTATCTAAGTCCACTGTTGTATTTTCTGCTTCAAGTTTTACTAACATACTGTCGGTCACTGAATGTACTCTTTCACAAAGCCCATTCTGAAAAGGACTATATCCTGCTGTGGTATGTACTTTGACATTCAGAATGGATGCTACCTCACGCATTTCATCTGAGCTAAACTCGCCTCCATTATCAGTCATGATTGCCCCCATAATTCCAAATACACCAATCCAGTTTTTCATCATTGCCTGAATGACATTTTTTGGTTCTTTTCTATTTATGAAGACTGACAATGTGTATCTGGACCACATATCAATCATATGTAATATCCAGCGACCCTTATATTGCTTCAGATCCATTGCAACTTTCTCGTTAAATTCTTTTGCAGATGGCAGGGCAACAACTGGCTTTGGTTGCGTTTTAGCGTATGTTTTACACAGAACACATGTAGACTCAATCTGTGTCAAATCCTCACCATAACTTTCTTTCCAGGCTCCAGCATCCTTCAATAGTGCGACCAACTTCCTTTTAGGAGGATGGGCAAACTGACGGTGAAGTTTCAACAGAGTTGACTTTTGTTTTTCATTATCCTGCTCCCCCATATTTACTATGTTTACATTTTCTACTGGCAGTGTCTCAGTTTTATCTATTGGGATACAGTAGTGACCAGAAGATGTAAGATTAAGGTTCACGTCTTTTCCGAAAATCTCAGCTGTATCATTTTCTAAGTCCATCTTAATACTAGCTTTTTTCATTGCTGATCTTGACAACAACAGTGGAATGTCAGAATCCACAACATCTGTTTTAACTTTCACGTGTTTTCCAGCAATGTACATGGGTAGGTCATATTCTCCATTTGATCTCAGTCGAGTACCACCACCAAATTTGAACACTTTACTACCCTCATTCTTCACTACTGCCCGATGATCATCTTCTGATAATAAGTCAAGATATGTATCCAACCATACTTTTCCACAAACTGTACTTGTACATGCACTATCAAGCACAGCACAGTTTCGGGCATCTGCACCTAATCTTAATACTTCATCTTTGTGATAGCCAGTGAACAGAACAGCATGTTCTTCAGTTTCTGTACTATTCACCTTGGCCATATTTTCCCAACTGTCTGGACATTTGGCTACCAGATGTCTAAAAGAACCACAAGATCTACAGGTTAGCACTTTACCATCTGGCCCCATAGGATTTAAGTTCTTTACGCCTCTCTGGGATGACTGAAAACCTCCCCCTCTACTACTACCTCGTCCACGCCAACCTCCACGACGACCATAATAATTGTTGTCCCTTTTCACATACCCTGCGGCCAACAATGCTTCTTCATTTTCTGCCAAAAATGCTGGTTCCAGTTTGATACTGGGAGTACTATTTGTAGCTCTCGCCCCATCACCCATAAATTTTCTCAGGGATCGTTTAGCTTCGTCATATAATGTTTCTCTTTGCTCATAATTCATTCCAGTCAGTACCAGCAACTTTTCTTCCTTTGTAATATTAGATTTTCTCAATAGCTTGAATGCAAGAATTTCTGATGGAAGAGTCATTCCTTTCTTTTCAATTTTTCTGTACTTACTGTCAAATTCTGCAATAAAGTCACTGATTGATTGACCTTCATTTCTAGTGAGATCCTCAAATTCTTCAAATTTTTCAAGACTGTCTGCTAAATCATCCTTTGCTAAGTGCTTATCCAAAAAAGTTACAAGAGTATTGAAGCCAGTGTCTCTCTTTAAGTCATCAATACTAATTTGATCAAATACTTTCTCACGAATTCTCTGTTCGTCATCCTCAGGAAGTGTTAAAGCAATAGCAATACCTCTCTTAGCCTTGTCTATCTCTGTAATTTCATTCCAAGCTATTAACTCTTGCTTGTACAGTTCGTAAGACTTTCCCTTATGAAAAGATGGGGGGTTGATTTTGGTCGCCATTTCTCCCTTTTCAAAACAAATAAACTGCTAAGCTGTGAACAACTACACTCTTTGTACGCTCGTATTATTGGCTTATCTGTTGCCCCTCGCTCTGCTACCACTGTTAAACCTTTATTGTTTGTCTAACGCTTATTTTTACTCAAAAATATATCACAAACACTGACTGGATTTCCTCCACATGTAAAAACATAACACACCAGATTTTACCTCTCTACTGGAGAGTAACATTGTCAATAAAGTTAAAAGAGTTATCTTTCTTTCTATATCAACAGCAGACACAAGAAATTGCTAACGGACGGACGTACGGACAGACTGACGAAGCGGCGACTATATGCTTGCCCTTTTGGGAGCATAAAAATATATATATCACTGAAATTTATACGAAAAAACAATACAAATCATCAATAATTAAGAATCATAAAATTACAAAAAAAAATTTTTTTTGATGGTATTCCCTTAAAAGGCCATGTAGCCTCTTAAGCTATTTTTAGATCTCCCGCCAAAAATAAAGAAAAGCATTGTGGGAATGTTAAGTGACTGGCACATGACACATGACCCTAAAATTCCATAAAATGACAAACATGTAATTATATTCCATAATGTCTACTTCAGACCCTATGTTTGAAGCTTCGTCTGTATATTTTCGGTGTGTAAATGAGCAAGTTGCTTATCTAAAAATAGACTGTGTTTCCTGTCGGTATCGAACTAGGCTGTAGTAAATCTCTAATTTCTCATGTTTTCCAATGGTTTTCGATTGCTGGAGTGTTATGAATGAAAATTATAAGGCTTTTGGAGTATAATGGTGATTTTTTTGTATTCTTGTTAAATTTTCGTCCCAAAATCTAAAGGGCCACCTTTAACCAATTACCACACAATCACTACTTTTGACGCCCCTGAGAAAGAAGCCTTTTGAAAATACTGTGGGAAAAGGAGAAAATGCTGGTAACCAGCATTTTCTCCTTTTCCCACAGTGTTTTCTACCCTTCCCAGAACAAATTTCTATTTTTCAGTTGTTTTTGTTTTGTTGTCTGCAAATGCTTTCAATTTGGACCAGTCTAAAATTTTCTTGTCTGGTAAAGAGTTAACAGCTAAGGTCGTATCATGGCAGTCGGTGACACAGGTGTTTCCTGACTTTCTTACACCGGTACTAACACAACTTTCTTTCCAAAGCCACCAACTACTTTTCTCACATGTATGCTTCAGCAGAGGTGAGAGGCGAAAATATGCCGTAAAGAAGGTTGGTCTGAAGCGGGTATCAAACTCACAACCACCAGGTCATGAGTCTGACACGCTCACCACTGAGCCACCCGGGACGGAAAATGTGATTTAGATGCAGAGAATTGACCTTACGGCTGACTAAGTTTTGATCCAGATCAGCCTATGCTATCTGCACAGGCTGACCTGGGTTGATTCTTTTCCCTATTAGTCAATTTTCTGTCTGTCAAGGGCTCAGTCTACCTGATGATTAAATTGGTAGTAAAAAAAGTTGGTATGTGATGGCTTGCTTGGTTCTACGGATCACCAAGATGCATTAAGCTCCATTTTGTCAGATCATGGTTCACATACAAATGTAAAAATAGTGGACAATGCAGTTTCAATATCAGACTACAAGTTCAATGCAATCTGATCTTAACCTAAACTATGTGCAATTTTAGTAACTTGCATTGACGCTACCTCTCCAAGGAATTATGCTTTGATAGGGTAGAAAACTTTGTAGGAAAAGGAGAAAATGCTGGTTACGAGCATTTTCTCCTTTTCCCACATTGTTTTCTAAAGGCTTCTTTCTCAGAGTTTTCAAAAGTAGGGATTTTGTGGTAATGGGTTAGTTCCTCTGCGAAATGTGAAGACTGAACTGGGCCGAAACTTTTTGCTATCATTCAATTTTCTGTGTACCAAAGGACCATTTTTCCTGTAGATTCAATCATTCATTAGACTAAATTAATTTTATGGATCCCAAAATTATGTGATAACTTGCCTGGTATAATGGAACACAGATATTTGCATTATTCCTTTACCAATCAATCCCCAGTTTTTACGACCCTGAGATGGAAGCCTTTTGAAAACATTTATGGGAAAAAGAGAAAATGCTAGTAACCAGCATTTTCTCCTTTTTGCACATTGTTTACTACCCAGTTGGAAAAAAATTTCTTTTGTCATCTGCAAATACTTTCACCTTTCACCCTAAAATTTTGTCAATTGGTAAAGGCTTTGTCTCCTTTTGCAAGAGCATGCCTCATTTATATGAAATAGTGGACTTTATGGATCCACGTTCTATGTGGTCTAATCTTGATCTACAATATTATATAGGTTGATCTTACTTTCCCAAGTTGGTGTGAGTCGTATCTAGGTTTACAGTTGAAAACACTGTTTACAGGTTGTGTTGCATTTTATAAGCTCGGGCCCTTCAGGATTCTACCATTCCAATACCAAACCAACAGTCTGTCATCATCTGTAAAACAGTGTGTAAGGTGGAAAAACTAAATAGGATAATGAAGAAAATTATGAAAATTCTTGATTATTTTATAAACAAGTTATAAACCATCTCTTTCAAACTGCTGCTTTACCCCTAGCAAAACAACCTGTGTTTTAATGATCCTGAGAAAGAAGGCTTATTAAAATATAGTAGGAAAAGGAAAAATTACTAGTAACCAGCATTTACTCTTTTTCTTACAATGCTCTCTACCTTTTCAGAGACAAATCCCATTATTGAAGCCACGCTCAGGGTTTTATCTACAATATTATTGCTTTCGAAGGACAAAATCTAACACTTTATCATCTGGCATGGACTTAAATACAAGTCTGTTTATTTTCAGAAATTTTACTTCTTGGATTTAACTGTTTTTGATGCAAAAAAAAACATCTGCAAAAAAATCCCATTTTTCAAAAATTTCTGCATAATTCTTTGTAGTTTTGAAGAAAACAGTCTACATTGGATCTGTCATCTGCAAATGATTTCAGTTTGGATGAGTTTAAAATTTTATTGTGGTGTCTGTGAGGTAGAACATCTGCCTCATAAGCCAAAGGTCTCAAGATCGTTATGTGGGAGCAGATGTCAACTTTGGGATTTTTCATTGGCCCTTATATTCCGTGTGAGTACTGGTGTAGTTCCCAGGAAGCAGAATCAAGAAAGATTAATATAATTTGTAAGAACTTGTTTCTCAATGATGTATAATAAATTTGCTTAACCTTTTTCCAAACAATTCCTGGATTTAACAACCCTGAGATAAAAACATTTTGAAAACATCATGGGAAAAGGAGAAAATGCTGGTAACTAGTATTTTCTCCTTTTCCCACACTGTTTTCTACCTTGCTGGAAACAAATTTCAATTTTTGGGTTACGTCTATTTTGTGGTCTGCAAGTGCTTTGGATATGGATCAGTCTAAAATTTTGTTGTTTGGTAAAGAGTTAAACTAAACTTAACTAAAATTTTGTTGTGTGGGAAAGGGTCAAATCTAAAAATTTGAGCTTCGTACACTTCATAACCTGTTTATTCTACTTTGATTGTGTAGCAAGTCCAATGCAGCTCAACAGATTATTTCTATCTTTGAAATTGTAGAAAACATTCTGAAAAAAGGAGAAAATGCTTGTAACCAGCATTTTCTCCCTTTTCAACAATGTTATCAAAATGCTACTCCGTCAAAGTCATAAAAACCTCTGTTTGGAAACGGGTTAATGTAGTTTTAGAGTTAAGGGTAATGCATAATGTCATGTGAAGGGTAGATAGAGTGACTGTGTATATTATGTAGTTTTTAAAAGTTTAACCCTTTACCAGATGACAAAATTTTAGCCCCATCCAAATTGAAAGCATAATTTTGAAGATGACAAATCAATGTGGCTCAAATGGTGCAATTGTTTAGTGATAGGTAGAAAACATTGTGGGAAAAGGAGGAAATGCTGGTTACCAGCATGTTCTCCTTTGCCCACAATATTTTCAAAAGGCTTCTTTCCAAAGATTGTCAAAAGTCATAATTGTGTGGTTAAGAGTTAAATGTTTAAATGTTCTATTGGAGCGAAGAGTCCTGTGTGTGTTTGTTATCTATTTGGAGGGTTGTGCCTGTTGCATCAGCACATAGATTCTGTGAATCATGGGATGGCAAGTCATGTTAAGCTATAAACTGAGGGGTCAGCAAGCATCTTTAGACATGTATTTTTGCAAGGGATATACCTGAATAATGTGCTGCAGTGCTGGAAAGAGTTCTGGGGTAAGCTTTATCCTAGAGATTTTCAGTTTTAGAGCAATTTTTTTTTAGGGTAGACTTTGAAACCATTGATTGTTGAAAGGTTGTCCTGTTTTTTAATAGTTGGACAGTGCTGAAGAAGGAGCAGTGCTGTTTTTCTTGCAGTGCAATCATGGGTTGCAGAAGCATGTTGTTGAAATTTGTGAATACTGTATTGAGTTATGTTTTGGTACTATGGCTTCGTATATAGTATTTTAATAGCATTCTTCCCAAGAATCATGCAAGCCCTGTAGAAATGGTGATAAGTGACTTTTTCAGAATACCAAAAAAAGTTGGCGCAGTTGATTCCTTTAGTCACGAAAGTCCAAAAGACAAAGGGAAACTTTTATTGTCATGCTGTTACCATGGCAATGGCTACTGAAAGTTTTTGCCCCCAGAAACACTTTTTCCTTTTTAAAACTTGAAAAATTACGCACTTTGAAGTTAATGCAACATATTTGTCACCAAAAGTCCAGTGAGTTGTGCTATCATAACATAATCACCCATGTATTGGCTTTCAATATCAAGAATGCAAAAGTAAAAATAAGCTTTCAGAATGTGCTTCTATGGCAATGAACAATGGATGTATTTTGCACCTCTGCTGTTGGCTTAAATTGACAAATTTCAGTTATCTCCGAACAGCAAAGCTAGGATTCAAGGTTTCAGTATTAGACATATAGACTAATGCATTGGGTCACAAATGAAAAAATAAAAAAGGTCAAAACGTTTTTAGCTCAGGTAACCGTGGCAACCAGAGTGGCAACACATTTGTAATATTTGGAACATGCCGTATTTCATGCAATAAAATGACCACTAAACACAATTATGTGAGCATCAGTTAATATGAGATATGAAGCATTAATACAAGTATAAAAAGCTGCATGCCAGATATTTTGGTTTTGTGTCTTAATTTGGTTTTTTCTGAATGTCGACACTAGCACAAAACTGCTGTTTTTGCTCATTTTTAAAGTATAATTGTAGACACTAAAATAAGTAAAATGAATAACTTTGGTTTAAGAATAGCTACTAATCTAATGTGTTGTCATTGAAAATATAACAATGAGCATATCATGTCATACACCATTGCAGCCAAAGCAGCATATCATAAAATTGAGAAAATACCATTATCCATTGAATATAATGAACAACAATTAGGAAATCTTCATACCCATCTATATAATGATGGTTCATGGCGTGTCAGTTTTCATCTATAAAGCAGCATACATGCTAATTATTCCCCGCCAAAAAGGCAGCCAGGGATCTGGTAATAGTAGCTTTCCGTCCGTCTCTCTGTCTGTACTACTGTCATTCCATCTTTCCCTCCTCGCATCCAACTTTCTTGTCCGGAGCATAACAGAAAAAGTATTTAACATATAACCATGAAACTTCACAGATGGATAGATCTCACAAAAAAGAAGTTTAGAGCATAAGAACCATTCAACTTGATTGCATACTTCAGGAGTTTTGCCCTTCATTTTTCTCACTTAAATTTTGTCTATAGCATAACTCAAAAACTATAAGAGGTGTACTCCCACAAAATCAATGTGGTTCAAGCCATTAATAAGATAAACAAACTGTGCAAGTGTCATCAAAATCTGACAACAAATGCGGACTTTATCGCGTAAACAAGAAAAAGACAGAGAGACACATGACGGAAACCATACCACGACAAAAGCACTGCTGGCTTTCAGCCAGTAGAGCCAGAAATTACTGGTAACCATGGTTACTTAATTGTTATGCCCCCCCTTTCGAAGAAATGGGGGTATATTGCTTTGCACTTGTCGGTTGGTCCGTCGGTTGGTCGGTCGGTCCGTAGACCACATGTTTGTCCGGAGCATAACTCAAAAAGTATTTCAGGTATCAATTTGAAACTTCATAGGTGGATAGATCTCATTAAGGAAAAGTGCAGTACACAAGAACCATAACTCTGCCCATCATATTTTTGGAGTAATTGCCCTTTGTTGATTTTCATACTTAATTTTTGTCCGGAGCATAACTCAAAAACTATTTCAGGTATCATCTTGAAACTACATAGGTATATAGATCTCATTAAGGAGAAGTGCAGTGCACAAGAACCATAACTCTGGCCATCATATTTTTGGAGTTATTGCCCTTTGTTGATTTTCATACTTAATTTTTGTCGGGAGCATAATTCAAAAAGTATTTTAGGTATCACCTTGAAACTTCATTGGTAGATAGGTCTCATTAAGGAGAAGTGCAGTGCACAAGTACCATAACTCTGCCCATCATATTTTTGGAGTTATTGCCCTTTGTTGATTTTCATACCTAATTTTTGTCCGGAGCATAACTCAAAAAGTATTTTAGGTATCACCTTGAAACCTCATATGTGAATAGATCTTATTAAGAAGAAGTGCAGTGCACAAGAACCATAACTCTGCCTATCATATTTTTGGAGTTATTGCCCTTTGTTGATTTTCATAGTTAATTTTTGCCCAGAGCATAACTCAAAAAGTGTTTTAGGTATAATCTTGAAACTACATAGGTGGATAGATCTAATTACAGGGAAGTGCAGTGCACTAGAAAAAATAACTCTGCCCATCATATTTATGGAGTTATTGCCCTTTGTTGATTTTCATACTTAATTTTTGTCCGGAGCATAACTCAAACAGTATTTTAGGTATCACCTTGAAACTTCATAGGTGGATAGATCTCACTAAGGAGAAGTACACTGCACAAGTACCATAACTCTGCCCTTCATATTTTTGGAGTTATTGCCCTTTGTTGATTTTCATAGTCAATTTTTGTCAGGAGCATAACTCAAAAAGTATTTCAGGTATCACCTTGAAACCTCTATGAAATTTTAGTAAAGTAAATTTCACCGGGACCAGACTTGGCAATGTAGAACAGGGATCATATATATATATATATATATATAGTGTGTACATGTATATATACGATCCCTGAGTAGATCTGTTTGTTACTCTTCTAAAATAAAAGGTCTCGTAATCATTCGAAAATAAGGAAATATTGGTAACGCAATGGTAAGTATTACATAGATCTATGAATATGTTTTAGATATTCTTAATGACATTACATATCGATATAGGTTGGTGTCGTGGGGTGTCTTGGGGTGTCATGGTGTATCGTGGGTGTCATGGGTGTCGTGGGGTGAATAGACCGACCCGGAAATCGGCCAGGAATTCTCACCTATCTTCAAAAACTTTTTTCAAATTTCACCAAAAAAATATAATACAATTACAGTCACGGCCATCATATGACACAAGCTTTTAAGAAGGCGATTAATTCTAAACAATCAACCAATCAAACTACAATTTCTGAAATTAGTCAAACCTGTTTCGTGCAAAATTCTGTGAATCCGTCTTCACTTTCTGTTTATTGGAGCAAACATATCATCATAGTTTCGATTACAGTTTCGAATTGGCCAGGGCCAAAATTATAAATAATAGAGAAAGATAATTTTTTCATCCAATTCTGATAAGAAAAAAACTTAATACACACATAAATTGTGCAAGATGGTGATTTCTACCGTTCCTTCTTCCCAAGTTTGAACCAAAATGCGAAACAGAGGTTAAGGTTTGGCTGTAGCTGTCACAACACTATAAAGCAAAATCGACTATCTTTGAAGCTTCAGTGATTGCTTAATCGCAGGCCATTGGCTTTTCTGTCTCTTGCTCTCTAAAGTAAATCCCAAGTAAAAAAATAACAACAAAATAAACAATAAGATGTAAGGATAAACAGAGCCAATGAAATACTTCCTATTGCTTAAGTCCTAATGCCTTAAAAAAATGTAAAATTCTGAAGCAACAGGACTGAAAACTCTTTCAGTTGCTTCCTATTGCATAAATCAAACAAAGGCAACTGAAGTGTAATTTTTCTAATCTCTTCAAATGGCAACAAGAAACCCAGTTACGTTGACTACGTGCCAGTTACGCTCATGCGAAAACCTCAGAAATTAATGTGACAAGTGGCTAAAAAAAGACTGAAAACTTTCATACATCAAACAAAGGCAACTGAAGTGTAATTTTTCCAATCTCTTCAAACCGCAACAAGAAACCCAGTTACGTTGACTACCGTCTCATAGGTGCCAGTTACGCTCATGCGAAAACCCCAGAAAATAATGCGACAAGTGGCAAAAAAAAAACTGAAGACTCTTTCAGTAGTGCTCAACTGCTTCTTATTGCATAAATCAAACAAAAGGAACTAAATTTTTAATGTATATTTTTTTCTCCAATCTCTTTATACCGTGACCACAAATCCTTTTACGTTGACTGCCGTCTCAAAGGTGCTGGTTACGTATCCGCGAAAACGCAAAAAATCGACTTACAGAACATTTCATAGCAGAGGACACCTGTTGCTTAATAGGTCAAATATAGGGAATTTAATTTCTAATATCTGTTTTTTATTTCTGCAATCTTTATTTACCGTGACGACAAACCCTTTTAGGTTGTCTATTGTCTCGCAGGTGCCACTTACGTATCCGCAAAAACATGAAAAATCGACTTATGGAATATTTTATAGCAGACGACAACTGTTGCTTGAGTCAATTATAGGGATTTTTCTTTTTCTTTTTCTCTCACTAGGGCCATTGATTTGGTTACGATGACCATCTAACCCATACGTGACTGTTACGTGCCGCACATAAAATCGTAAAATCAGCTTCGACACTTTCGGAGGCAACTGATACCTGTCGTACAAATCAAAGAAAGGTAAACAAAATTTTTCCCTGTTTTCTTACCAGGGTCACGAAAACATTGAACCAATTTAGACGACCGCGTGAGTCAAAAGTCAATTTCATGTTTAATCGCTGCGCAAAATATAAAATTCAGAAGCAACAGGTTGCTGTTGCGAAAACTTTTTCCGACAAAACAATCTTGTTCTTGTTTGAAGAATTTAGAAGTAGGCCATAAAGACACAATAAGATGTAAGAATAACTAAAAATCAGTTGCTTCCTTGAAAGGGTAGAAAACATTGTGGGAAAAGGAGAAAATGCCGGTAGCCTGCATTGTCTCCTTTCCTCAGATTTTTTTCAAAAGCCTTCTTTAAAAGGCGTCATTGTGTGGTAAAAGGTTAATAATTATCCAATCAGAGAAGCTTTAAGGAAATCAGAATGGATACCAGCAGCCAATCAGAGAAGACTTAAGAAATTCAACAGCCAATCAGAGAGCTTCAAAATCGCTCCAAATTGGCGCCAAAATTTATCGATTAAAAAACAGTGAAAAAAACGGCATAAAAGTGGATTTAAAGTTTTCTTTAAAGGCTGCTGTGCAGTCCTTGGCAAACTGCCAAGATTTCACTGAAAATGGGCAAACATTTAAGAAAATAGGGGCGCAGAAGACCATGTTTTGGTCTTTTCAAGCCCCTTGCAAGAATTACTTCCCTTTAACCCTCGATGCACCCACTCCCCCACCCCCCAGCCCTGAACTGGATTTGCTTTTCTAACTCAGCCCACAATAAATGCTGCACCTTGAAACTTTCAATTAGCCAATTTTTAGTGATCAATGTACAGTGTAAAAAAGAAAAAAAAAAAAAAAAAAAAAAAAAAAACGCCCAGAAATTAATGCAAGAATTACTTCCCTTTAACTCTCGATGCACCCAACACCCCCCTTCCCCAGCCCTTAACTGGATTTGCTTTTCTAACTCAGCCTACAATAAATGCTACACATTGGAACTTTCAATAAGCCAAAGTGATCAATGTACAGTGTAAAAAAAAAAAAGCCCAGAAATTAATGCAAGAATTACTTCCCTTTAACCCTCAATGCACCCAACCCCCCACCCCTCCCTTAACTGGATTTGCTTTTCTAACTCAGCCCACAATAAATGCTGCACATTGAAACTTTCAATAAGCCAAAGTGACCAATGTACAGTGTAAAAAGAAAACGCCCAGAAATTAATGTGACAAGTGGCTAAGAAAAGACTGAAAACTCTTTCAGTTGCTTCCTATTGCATAAATCAAACAAAGGCAACTGAAGTGTAATTTTTCTAATCTCTTCAAATGGCAACAAGAAACCCAGTTACGTTGACTACGTGCCAGTTACGCTCATGCGAAAACCTCAGAAATTAATGTGACAAGTGGCTAAAAAAAGACTGAAAACTTTCATACATCAAACAAAGGCAACTGAAGTGTAATTTTTCCAATCTCTTCAAACCGCAACAAGAAACCCAGTTACGTTGACTACCGTCTCATAGGTGCCAGTTACGCTCATGCGAAAACCCCAGAAAATAATGCGACAAGTGGCAAAAAAAAAACTGAAGACTCTTTCAGTAGTGCTCAACTGCTTCTTATTGCATAAATCAAACAAAAGGAACTAAATTTTTAATGTATATTTTTTTCTCCAATCTCTTTATACCGTGACCACAAATCCTTTTACGTTGACTGCCGTCTCAAAGGTGCTGGTTACGTATCCGCGAAAACGCAAAAAATCGACTTACAGAACATTTCATAGCAGAGGACACCTGTTGCTTAATAGGTCAAATATAGGGAATTTAATTTCTAATATCTGTTTTTTATTTCTGCAATCTTTATTTACCGTGACGACAAACCCTTTTAGGTTGTCTATTGTCTCGCAGGTGCCACTTACGTATCCGCAAAAACATGAAAAATCGACTTATGGAATATTTTATAGCAGACGACAACTGTTGCTTGAGTCAATTATAGGGATTTTTCTTTTTCTTTTTCTCTCACTAGGGCCATTGATTTGGTTACGATGACCATCTAACCCATACGTGACTGTTACGTGCCGCACATAAAATCGTAAAATCAGCTTCGACACTTTCGGAGGCAACTGATACCTGTCGTACAAATCAAAGAAAGGTAAACAAAATTTTTCCCTGTTTTCTTACCAGGGTCACGAAAACATTGAACCAATTTAGACGACCGCGTGAGTCAAAAGTCAATTTCATGTTTAATCGCTGCGCAAAATATAAAATTCAGAAGCAACAGGTTGCTGTTGCGAAAACTTTTTCCGACAAAACAATCTTGTTCTTGTTTGAAGAATTTAGAAGTAGGCCATAAAGACACAATAAGATGTAAGAATAACTAAAAATCAGTTGCTTCCTTGAAAGGGTAGAAAACATTGTGGGAAAAGGAGAAAATGCCGGTAGCCTGCATTGTCTCCTTTCCTCAGATTTTTTTCAAAAGCCTTCTTTAAAAGGCGTCATTGTGTGGTAAAAGGTTAATAATTATCCAATCAGAGAAGCTTTAAGGAAATCAGA
Organism: Tridacna crocea; assembly: GCA_943736015.1. Taxonomy (NCBI): domain Eukaryota; kingdom Metazoa; phylum Mollusca; class Bivalvia; order Cardiida; family Cardiidae; genus Tridacna; species Tridacna crocea. The sequence continues at coordinate 15,251,683 of OX031062.1, forward strand.
ATGGATACCAGCAGCCAATCAGAGAAGACTTAAGAAATTCAACAGCCAATCAGAGAGCTTCAAAATCGCTCCAAATTGGCGCCAAAATTTATCGATTAAAAAACAGTGAAAAAAACGGCATAAAAGTGGATTTAAAGTTTTCTTTAAAGGCTGCTGTGCAGTCCTTGGCAAACTGCCAAGATTTCACTGAAAATGGGCAAACATTTAAGAAAATAGGGGCGCAGAAGACCATGTTTTGGTCTTTTCAAGCCCCTTGCAAGAATTACTTCCCTTTAACCCTCGATGCACCCACTCCCCCACCCCCCAGCCCTGAACTGGATTTGCTTTTCTAACTCAGCCCACAATAAATGCTGCACCTTGAAACTTTCAATTAGCCAATTTTTAGTGATCAATGTACAGTGTAAAAAAGAAAAAAAAAAAAAAAAAAAAAAAAAAAACGCCCAGAAATTAATGCAAGAATTACTTCCCTTTAACTCTCGATGCACCCAACACCCCCCTTCCCCAGCCCTTAACTGGATTTGCTTTTCTAACTCAGCCTACAATAAATGCTACACATTGGAACTTTCAATAAGCCAAAGTGATCAATGTACAGTGTAAAAAAAAAAAAGCCCAGAAATTAATGCAAGAATTACTTCCCTTTAACCCTCAATGCACCCAACCCCCCACCCCTCCCTTAACTGGATTTGCTTTTCTAACTCAGCCCACAATAAATGCTGCACATTGAAACTTTCAATAAGCCAAAGTGACCAATGTACAGTGTAAAAAGAAAACGCCCAGAAATTAATGTGACAAGTGGCTAAGAAAAGACTGAAAACTCTTTCAGTTGCTTCCTATTGCATAAATCAAACAAAGGCAACTGAAGTGTAATTTTTCTAATCTCTTCAAATGGCAACAAGAAACCCAGTTACGTTGACTACGTGCCAGTTACGCTCATGCGAAAACCTCAGAAATTAATGTGACAAGTGGCTAAAAAAAGACTGAAAACTTTCATACATCAAACAAAGGCAACTGAAGTGTAATTTTTCCAATCTCTTCAAACCGCAACAAGAAACCCAGTTACGTTGACTACCGTCTCATAGGTGCCAGTTACGCTCATGCGAAAACCCCAGAAAATAATGCGACAAGTGGCAAAAAAAAAACTGAAGACTCTTTCAGTAGTGCTCAACTGCTTCTTATTGCATAAATCAAACAAAAGGAACTAAATTTTTAATGTATATTTTTTTCTCCAATCTCTTTATACCGTGACCACAAATCCTTTTACGTTGACTGCCGTCTCAAAGGTGCTGGTTACGTATCCGCGAAAACGCAAAAAATCGACTTACAGAACATTTCATAGCAGAGGACACCTGTTGCTTAATAGGTCAAATATAGGGAATTTAATTTCTAATATCTGTTTTTTATTTCTGCAATCTTTATTTACCGTGACGACAAACCCTTTTAGGTTGTCTATTGTCTCGCAGGTGCCACTTACGTATCCGCAAAAACATGAAAAATCGACTTATGGAATATTTTATAGCAGACGACAACTGTTGCTTGAGTCAATTATAGGGATTTTTCTTTTTCTTTTTCTCTCACTAGGGCCATTGATTTGGTTACGATGACCATCTAACCCATACGTGACTGTTACGTGCCGCACATAAAATCGTAAAATCAGCTTCGACACTTTCGGAGGCAACTGATACCTGTCGTACAAATCAAAGAAAGGTAAACAAAATTTTTCCCTGTTTTCTTACCAGGGTCACGAAAACATTGAACCAATTTAGACGACCGCGTGAGTCAAAAGTCAATTTCATGTTTAATCGCTGCGCAAAATATAAAATTCAGAAGCAACAGGTTGCTGTTGCGAAAACTTTTTCCGACAAAACAATCTTGTTCTTGTTTGAAGAATTTAGAAGTAGGCCATAAAGACACAATAAGATGTAAGAATAACTAAAAATCAGTTGCTTCCTTGAAAGGGTAGAAAACATTGTGGGAAAAGGAGAAAATGCCGGTAGCCTGCATTGTCTCCTTTCCTCAGATTTTTTTCAAAAGCCTTCTTTAAAAGGCGTCATTGTGTGGTAAAAGGTTAATAATTATCCAATCAGAGAAGCTTTAAGGAAATCAGAATGGATACCAGCAGCCAATCAGAGAAGACTTAAGAAATTCAACAGCCAATCAGAGAGCTTCAAAATCGCTCCAAATTGGCGCCAAAATTTATCGATTAAAAAACAGTGAAAAAAACGGCATAAAAGTGGATTTAAAGTTTTCTTTAAAGGCTGCTGTGCAGTCCTTGGCAAACTGCCAAGATTTCACTGAAAATGGGCAAACATTTAAGAAAATAGGGGCGCAGAAGACCATGTTTTGGTCTTTTCAAGCCCCTTGCAAGAATTACTTCCCTTTAACCCTCGATGCACCCACTCCCCCACCCCCCAGCCCTGAACTGGATTTGCTTTTCTAACTCAGCCCACAATAAATGCTGCACCTTGAAACTTTCAATTAGCCAATTTTTAGTGATCAATGTACAGTGTAAAAAAGAAAAAAAAAAAAAAAAAAAAAAAAAAACGCCCAGAAATTAATGCAAGAATTACTTCCCTTTAACTCTCGATGCACCCAACACCCCCCTTCCCCAGCCCTTAACTGGATTTGCTTTTCTAACTCAGCCTACAATAAATGCTACACATTGGAACTTTCAATAAGCCAAAGTGATCAATGTACAGTGTAAAAAAAAAAAAGCCCAGAAATTAATGCAAGAATTACTTCCCTTTAACCCTCAATGCACCCAACCCCCCACCCCTCCCTTAACTGGATTTGCTTTTCTAACTCAGCCCACAATAAATGCTGCACATTGAAACTTTCAATAAGCCAAAGTGACCAATGTACAGTGTAAAAAGAAAACGCCCAGAAATTAATGTGACAAGTGGCTAAGAAAAGACTGAAAACTCTTTCAGTTGCTTCCTATTGCATAAATCAAACAAAGGCAACTGAAGTGTAATTTTTCTAATCTCTTCAAATGGCAACAAGAAACCCAGTTACGTTGACTACGTGCCAGTTACGCTCATGCGAAAACCTCAGAAATTAATGTGACAAGTGGCTAAAAAAAGACTGAAAACTTTCATACATCAAACAAAGGCAACTGAAGTGTAATTTTTCCAATCTCTTCAAACCGCAACAAGAAACCCAGTTACGTTGACTACCGTCTCATAGGTGCCAGTTACGCTCATGCGAAAACCCCAGAAAATAATGCGACAAGTGGCAAAAAAAAAACTGAAGACTCTTTCAGTAGTGCTCAACTGCTTCTTATTGCATAAATCAAACAAAAGGAACTAAATTTTTAATGTATATTTTTTTCTCCAATCTCTTTATACCGTGACCACAAATCCTTTTACGTTGACTGCCGTCTCAAAGGTGCTGGTTACGTATCCGCGAAAACGCAAAAAATCGACTTACAGAACATTTCATAGCAGAGGACACCTGTTGCTTAATAGGTCAAATATAGGGAATTTAATTTCTAATATCTGTTTTTTATTTCTGCAATCTTTATTTACCGTGACGACAAACCCTTTTAGGTTGTCTATTGTCTCGCAGGTGCCACTTACGTATCCGCAAAAACATGAAAAATCGACTTATGGAATATTTTATAGCAGACGACAACTGTTGCTTGAGTCAATTATAGGGATTTTTCTTTTTCTTTTTCTCTCACTAGGGCCATTGATTTGGTTACGATGACCATCTAACCCATACGTGACTGTTACGTGCCGCACATAAAATCGTAAAATCAGCTTCGACACTTTCGGAGGCAACTGATACCTGTCGTACAAATCAAAGAAAGGTAAACAAAATTTTTCCCTGTTTTCTTACCAGGGTCACGAAAACATTGAACCAATTTAGACGACCGCGTGAGTCAAAAGTCAATTTCATGTTTAATCGCTGCGCAAAATATAAAATTCAGAAGCAACAGGTTGCTGTTGCGAAAACTTTTTCCGACAAAACAATCTTGTTCTTGTTTGAAGAATTTAGAAGTAGGCCATAAAGACACAATAAGATGTAAGAATAACTAAAAATCAGTTGCTTCCTTGAAAGGGTAGAAAACATTGTGGGAAAAGGAGAAAATGCCGGTAGCCTGCATTGTCTCCTTTCCTCAGATTTTTTTCAAAAGCCTTCTTTAAAAGGCGTCATTGTGTGGTAAAAGGTTAATAATTATCCAATCAGAGAAGCTTTAAGGAAATCAGAATGGATACCAGCAGCCAATCAGAGAAGACTTAAGAAATTCAACAGCCAATCAGAGAGCTTCAAAATCGCTCCAAATTGGCGCCAAAATTTATCGATTAAAAAACAGTGAAAAAAACGGCATAAAAGTGGATTTAAAGTTTTCTTTAAAGGCTGCTGTGCAGTCCTTGGCAAACTGCCAAGATTTCACTGAAAATGGGCAAACATTTAAGAAAATAGGGGCGCAGAAGACCATGTTTTGGTCTTTTCAAGCCCCTTGCAAGAATTACTTCCCTTTAACCCTCGATGCACCCACTCCCCCACCCCCCAGCCCTGAACTGGATTTGCTTTTCTAACTCAGCCCACAATAAATGCTGCACCTTGAAACTTTCAATTAGCCAATTTTTAGTGATCAATGTACAGTGTAAAAAAGAAAAAAAAAAAAAAAAAAAAAAAAAAACGCCCAGAAATTAATGCAAGAATTACTTCCCTTTAACTCTCGATGCACCCAACACCCCCCTTCCCCAGCCCTTAACTGGATTTGCTTTTCTAACTCAGCCTACAATAAATGCTACACATTGGAACTTTCAATAAGCCAAAGTGATCAATGTACAGTGTAAAAAAAAAAAAGCCCAGAAATTAATGCAAGAATTACTTCCCTTTAACCCTCAATGCACCCAACCCCCCACCCCTCCCTTAACTGGATTTGCTTTTCTAACTCAGCCCACAATAAATGCTGCACATTGAAACTTTCAATAAGCCAAAGTGACCAATGTACAGTGTAAAAAGAAAACGCCCAGAAATTAATGTGACAAGTGGCTAAGAAAAGACTGAAAACTCTTTCAGTTGCTTCCTATTGCATAAATCAAACAAAGGCAACTGAAGTGTAATTTTTCTAATCTCTTCAAATGGCAACAAGAAACCCAGTTACGTTGACTACGTGCCAGTTACGCTCATGCGAAAACCTCAGAAATTAATGTGACAAGTGGCTAAAAAAAGACTGAAAACTTTCATACATCAAACAAAGGCAACTGAAGTGTAATTTTTCCAATCTCTTCAAACCGCAACAAGAAACCCAGTTACGTTGACTACCGTCTCATAGGTGCCAGTTACGCTCATGCGAAAACCCCAGAAAATAATGCGACAAGTGGCAAAAAAAAAACTGAAGACTCTTTCAGTAGTGCTCAACTGCTTCTTATTGCATAAATCAAACAAAAGGAACTAAATTTTTAATGTATATTTTTTTCTCCAATCTCTTTATACCGTGACCACAAATCCTTTTACGTTGACTGCCGTCTCAAAGGTGCTGGTTACGTATCCGCGAAAACGCAAAAAATCGACTTACAGAACATTTCATAGCAGAGGACACCTGTTGCTTAATAGGTCAAATATAGGGAATTTAATTTCTAATATCTGTTTTTTATTTCTGCAATCTTTATTTACCGTGACGACAAACCCTTTTAGGTTGTCTATTGTCTCGCAGGTGCCACTTACGTATCCGCAAAAACATGAAAAATCGACTTATGGAATATTTTATAGCAGACGACAACTGTTGCTTGAGTCAATTATAGGGATTTTTCTTTTTCTTTTTCTCTCACTAGGGCCATTGATTTGGTTACGATGACCATCTAACCCATACGTGACTGTTACGTGCCGCACATAAAATCGTAAAATCAGCTTCGACACTTTCGGAGGCAACTGATACCTGTCGTACAAATCAAAGAAAGGTAAACAAAATTTTTCCCTGTTTTCTTACCAGGGTCACGAAAACATTGAACCAATTTAGACGACCGCGTGAGTCAAAAGTCAATTTCATGTTTAATCGCTGCGCAAAATATAAAATTCAGAAGCAACAGGTTGCTGTTGCGAAAACTTTTTCCGACAAAACAATCTTGTTCTTGTTTGAAGAATTTAGAAGTAGGCCATAAAGACACAATAAGATGTAAGAATAACTAAAAATCAGTTGCTTCCTTGAAAGGGTAGAAAACATTGTGGGAAAAGGAGAAAATGCCGGTAGCCTGCATTGTCTCCTTTCCTCAGATTTTTTTCAAAAGCCTTCTTTAAAAGGCGTCATTGTGTGGTAAAAGGTTAATAATTATCCAATCAGAGAAGCTTTAAGGAAATCAGAATGGATACCAGCAGCCAATCAGAGAAGACTTAAGAAATTCAACAGCCAATCAGAGAGCTTCAAAATCGCTCCAAATTGGCGCCAAAATTTATCGATTAAAAAACAGTGAAAAAAACGGCATAAAAGTGGATTTAAAGTTTTCTTTAAAGGCTGCTGTGCAGTCCTTGGCAAACTGCCAAGATTTCACTGAAAATGGGCAAACATTTAAGAAAATAGGGGCGCAGAAGACCATGTTTTGGTCTTTTCAAGCCCCTTGCAAGAATTACTTCCCTTTAACCCTCGATGCACCCACTCCCCCACCCCCCAGCCCTGAACTGGATTTGCTTTTCTAACTCAGCCCACAATAAATGCTGCACCTTGAAACTTTCAATTAGCCAATTTTTAGTGATCAATGTACAGTGTAAAAAAGAAAAAAAAAAAAAAAAAAAAAAAAAAACGCCCAGAAATTAATGCAAGAATTACTTCCCTTTAACTCTCGATGCACCCAACACCCCCCTTCCCCAGCCCTTAACTGGATTTGCTTTTCTAACTCAGCCTACAATAAATGCTACACATTGGAACTTTCAATAAGCCAAAGTGATCAATGTACAGTGTAAAAAAAAAAAAGCCCAGAAATTAATGCAAGAATTACTTCCCTTTAACCCTCAATGCACCCAACCCCCCACCCCTCCCTTAACTGGATTTGCTTTTCTAACTCAGCCCACAATAAATGCTGCACATTGAAACTTTCAATAAGCCAAAGTGACCAATGTACAGTGTAAAAAGAAAACGCCCAGAAATTAATGTGACAAGTGGCTAAGAAAAGACTGAAAACTCTTTCAGTTGCTTCCTATTGCATAAATCAAACAAAGGCAACTGAAGTGTAATTTTTCTAATCTCTTCAAATGGCAACAAGAAACCCAGTTACGTTGACTACGTGCCAGTTACGCTCATGCGAAAACCTCAGAAATTAATGTGACAAGTGGCTAAAAAAAGACTGAAAACTTTCATACATCAAACAAAGGCAACTGAAGTGTAATTTTTCCAATCTCTTCAAACCGCAACAAGAAACCCAGTTACGTTGACTACCGTCTCATAGGTGCCAGTTACGCTCATGCGAAAACCCCAGAAAATAATGCGACAAGTGGCAAAAAAAAAACTGAAGACTCTTTCAGTAGTGCTCAACTGCTTCTTATTGCATAAATCAAACAAAAGGAACTAAATTTTTAATGTATATTTTTTTCTCCAATCTCTTTATACCGTGACCACAAATCCTTTTACGTTGACTGCCGTCTCAAAGGTGCTGGTTACGTATCCGCGAAAACGCAAAAAATCGACTTACAGAACATTTCATAGCAGAGGACACCTGTTGCTTAATAGGTCAAATATAGGGAATTTAATTTCTAATATCTGTTTTTTATTTCTGCAATCTTTATTTACCGTGACGACAAACCCTTTTAGGTTGTCTATTGTCTCGCAGGTGCCACTTACGTATCCGCAAAAACATGAAAAATCGACTTATGGAATATTTTATAGCAGACGACAACTGTTGCTTGAGTCAATTATAGGGATTTTTCTTTTTCTTTTTCTCTCACTAGGGCCATTGATTTGGTTACGATGACCATCTAACCCATACGTGACTGTTACGTGCCGCACATAAAATCGTAAAATCAGCTTCGACACTTTCGGAGGCAACTGATACCTGTCGTACAAATCAAAGAAAGGTAAACAAAATTTTTCCCTGTTTTCTTACCAGGGTCACGAAAACATTGAACCAATTTAGACGACCGCGTGAGTCAAAAGTCAATTTCATGTTTAATCGCTGCGCAAAATATAAAATTCAGAAGCAACAGGTTGCTGTTGCGAAAACTTTTTCCGACAAAACAATCTTGTTCTTGTTTGAAGAATTTAGAAGTAGGCCATAAAGACACAATAAGATGTAAGAATAACTAAAAATCAGTTGCTTCCTTGAAAGGGTAGAAAACATTGTGGGAAAAGGAGAAAATGCCGGTAGCCTGCATTGTCTCCTTTCCTCAGATTTTTTTCAAAAGCCTTCTTTAAAAGGCGTCATTGTGTGGTAAAAGGTTAATAATTATCCAATCAGAGAAGCTTTAAGGAAATCAGAATGGATACCAGCAGCCAATCAGAGAAGACTTAAGAAATTCAACAGCCAATCAGAGAGCTTCAAAATCGCTCCAAATTGGCGCCAAAATTTATCGATTAAAAAACAGTGAAAAAAACGGCATAAAAGTGGATTTAAAGTTTTCTTTAAAGGCTGCTGTGCAGTCCTTGGCAAACTGCCAAGATTTCACTGAAAATGGGCAAACATTTAAGAAAATAGGGGCGCAGAAGACCATGTTTTGGTCTTTTCAAGCCCCTTGCAAGAATTACTTCCCTTTAACCCTCGATGCACCCACTCCCCCACCCCCCAGCCCTGAACTGGATTTGCTTTTCTAACTCAGCCCACAATAAATGCTGCACCTTGAAACTTTCAATTAGCCAATTTTTAGTGATCAATGTACAGTGTAAAAAAGAAAAAAAAAAAAAAAAAAAAAAAAAAACGCCCAGAAATTAATGCAAGAATTACTTCCCTTTAACTCTCGATGCACCCAACACCCCCCTTCCCCAGCCCTTAACTGGATTTGCTTTTCTAACTCAGCCTACAATAAATGCTACACATTGGAACTTTCAATAAGCCAAAGTGATCAATGTACAGTGTAAAAAAAAAAAAGCCCAGAAATTAATGCAAGAATTACTTCCCTTTAACCCTCAATGCACCCAACCCCCCACCCCTCCCTTAACTGGATTTGCTTTTCTAACTCAGCCCACAATAAATGCTGCACATTGAAACTTTCAATAAGCCAAAGTGACCAATGTACAGTGTAAAAAGAAAACGCCCAGAAATTAATGTGACAAGTGGCTAAGAAAAGACTGAAAACTCTTTCAGTTGCTTCCTATTGCATAAATCAAACAAAGGCAACTGAAGTGTAATTTTTCTAATCTCTTCAAATGGCAACAAGAAACCCAGTTACGTTGACTACGTGCCAGTTACGCTCATGCGAAAACCTCAGAAATTAATGTGACAAGTGGCTAAAAAAAGACTGAAAACTTTCATACATCAAACAAAGGCAACTGAAGTGTAATTTTTCCAATCTCTTCAAACCGCAACAAGAAACCCAGTTACGTTGACTACCGTCTCATAGGTGCCAGTTACGCTCATGCGAAAACCCCAGAAAATAATGCGACAAGTGGCAAAAAAAAAACTGAAGACTCTTTCAGTAGTGCTCAACTGCTTCTTATTGCATAAATCAAACAAAAGGAACTAAATTTTTAATGTATATTTTTTTCTCCAATCTCTTTATACCGTGACCACAAATCCTTTTACGTTGACTGCCGTCTCAAAGGTGCTGGTTACGTATCCGCGAAAACGCAAAAAATCGACTTACAGAACATTTCATAGCAGAGGACACCTGTTGCTTAATAGGTCAAATATAGGGAATTTAATTTCTAATATCTGTTTTTTATTTCTGCAATCTTTATTTACCGTGACGACAAACCCTTTTAGGTTGTCTATTGTCTCGCAGGTGCCACTTACGTATCCGCAAAAACATGAAAAATCGACTTATGGAATATTTTATAGCAGACGACAACTGTTGCTTGAGTCAATTATAGGGATTTTTCTTTTTCTTTTTCTCTCACTAGGGCCATTGATTTGGTTACGATGACCATCTAACCCATACGTGACTGTTACGTGCCGCACATAAAATCGTAAAATCAGCTTCGACACTTTCGGAGGCAACTGATACCTGTCGTACAAATCAAAGAAAGGTAAACAAAATTTTTCCCTGTTTTCTTACCAGGGTCACGAAAACATTGAACCAATTTAGACGACCGCGTGAGTCAAAAGTCAATTTCATGTTTAATCGCTGCGCAAAATATAAAATTCAGAAGCAACAGGTTGCTGTTGCGAAAACTTTTTCCGACAAAACAATCTTGTTCTTGTTTGAAGAATTTAGAAGTAGGCCATAAAGACACAATAAGATGTAAGAATAACTAAAAATCAGTTGCTTCCTTGAAAGGGTAGAAAACATTGTGGGAAAAGGAGAAAATGCCGGTAGCCTGCATTGTCTCCTTTCCTCAGATTTTTTTCAAAAGCCTTCTTTAAAAGGCGTCATTGTGTGGTAAAAGGTTAATAATTATCCAATCAGAGAAGCTTTAAGGAAATCAGAATGGATACCAGCAGCCAATCAGAGAAGACTTAAGAAATTCAACAGCCAATCAGAGAGCTTCAAAATCGCTCCAAATTGGCGCCAAAATTTATCGATTAAAAAACAGTGAAAAAAACGGCATAAAAGTGGATTTAAAGTTTTCTTTAAAGGCTGCTGTGCAGTCCTTGGCAAACTGCCAAGATTTCACTGAAAATGGGCAAACATTTAAGAAAATAGGGGCGCAGAAGACCATGTTTTGGTCTTTTCAAGCCCCTTGCAAGAATTACTTCCCTTTAACCCTCGATGCACCCACTCCCCCACCCCCCAGCCCTGAACTGGATTTGCTTTTCTAACTCAGCCCACAATAAATGCTGCACCTTGAAACTTTCAATTAGCCAATTTTTAGTGATCAATGTACAGTGTAAAAAAGAAAAAAAAAAAAAAAAAAAAAAAAAAACGCCCAGAAATTAATGCAAGAATTACTTCCCTTTAACTCTCGATGCACCCAACACCCCCCTTCCCCAGCCCTTAACTGGATTTGCTTTTCTAACTCAGCCTACAATAAATGCTACACATTGGAACTTTCAATAAGCCAAAGTGATCAATGTACAGTGTAAAAAAAAAAAAGCCCAGAAATTAATGCAAGAATTACTTCCCTTTAACCCTCAATGCACCCAACCCCCCACCCCTCCCTTAACTGGATTTGCTTTTCTAACTCAGCCCACAATAAATGCTGCACATTGAAACTTTCAATAAGCCAAAGTGACCAATGTACAGTGTAAAAAGAAAACGCCCAGAAATTAATGTGACAAGTGGCTAAGAAAAGACTGAAAACTCTTTCAGTTGCTTCCTATTGCATAAATCAAACAAAGGCAACTGAAGTGTAATTTTTCTAATCTCTTCAAATGGCAACAAGAAACCCAGTTACGTTGACTACGTGCCAGTTACGCTCATGCGAAAACCTCAGAAATTAATGTGACAAGTGGCTAAAAAAAGACTGAAAACTTTCATACATCAAACAAAGGCAACTGAAGTGTAATTTTTCCAATCTCTTCAAACCGCAACAAGAAACCCAGTTACGTTGACTACCGTCTCATAGGTGCCAGTTACGCTCATGCGAAAACCCCAGAAAATAATGCGACAAGTGGCAAAAAAAAAACTGAAGACTCTTTCAGTAGTGCTCAACTGCTTCTTATTGCATAAATCAAACAAAAGGAACTAAATTTTTAATGTATATTTTTTTCTCCAATCTCTTTATACCGTGACCACAAATCCTTTTACGTTGACTGCCGTCTCAAAGGTGCTGGTTACGTATCCGCGAAAACGCAAAAAATCGACTTACAGAACATTTCATAGCAGAGGACACCTGTTGCTTAATAGGTCAAATATAGGGAATTTAATTTCTAATATCTGTTTTTTATTTCTGCAATCTTTATTTACCGTGACGACAAACCCTTTTAGGTTGTCTATTGTCTCGCAGGTGCCACTTACGTATCCGCAAAAACATGAAAAATCGACTTATGGAATATTTTATAGCAGACGACAACTGTTGCTTGAGTCAATTATAGGGATTTTTCTTTTTCTTTTTCTCTCACTAGGGCCATTGATTTGGTTACGATGACCATCTAACCCATACGTGACTGTTACGTGCCGCACATAAAATCGTAAAATCAGCTTCGACACTTTCGGAGGCAACTGATACCTGTCGTACAAATCAAAGAAAGGTAAACAAAATTTTTCCCTGTTTTCTTACCAGGGTCACGAAAACATTGAACCAATTTAGACGACCGCGTGAGTCAAAAGTCAATTTCATGTTTAATCGCTGCGCAAAATATAAAATTCAGAAGCAACAGGTTGCTGTTGCGAAAACTTTTTCCGACAAAACAATCTTGTTCTTGTTTGAAGAATTTAGAAGTAGGCCATAAAGACACAATAAGATGTAAGAATAACTAAAAATCAGTTGCTTCCTTGAAAGGGTAGAAAACATTGTGGGAAAAGGAGAAAATGCCGGTAGCCTGCATTGTCTCCTTTCCTCAGATTTTTTTCAAAAGCCTTCTTTAAAAGGCGTCATTGTGTGGTAAAAGGTTAATAATTATCCAATCAGAGAAGCTTTAAGGAAATCAGAATGGATACCAGCAGCCAATCAGAGAAGACTTAAGAAATTCAACAGCCAATCAGAGAGCTTCAAAATCGCTCCAAATTGGCGCCAAAATTTATCGATTAAAAAACAGTGAAAAAAACGGCATAAAAGTGGATTTAAAGTTTTCTTTAAAGGCTGCTGTGCAGTCCTTGGCAAACTGCCAAGATTTCACTGAAAATGGGCAAACATTTAAGAAAATAGGGGCGCAGAAGACCATGTTTTGGTCTTTTCAAGCCCCTTGCAAGAATTACTTCCCTTTAACCCTCGATGCACCCACTCCCCCACCCCCCAGCCCTGAACTGGATTTGCTTTTCTAACTCAGCCCACAATAAATGCTGCACCTTGAAACTTTCAATTAGCCAATTTTTAGTGATCAATGTACAGTGTAAAAAAGAAAAAAAAAAAAAAAAAAAAAAAAAAACGCCCAGAAATTAATGCAAGAATTACTTCCCTTTAACTCTCGATGCACCCAACACCCCCCTTCCCCAGCCCTTAACTGGATTTGCTTTTCTAACTCAGCCTACAATAAATGCTACACATTGGAACTTTCAATAAGCCAAAGTGATCAATGTACAGTGTAAAAAAAAAAAAGCCCAGAAATTAATGCAAGAATTACTTCCCTTTAACCCTCAATGCACCCAACCCCCCACCCCTCCCTTAACTGGATTTGCTTTTCTAACTCAGCCCACAATAAATGCTGCACATTGAAACTTTCAATAAGCCAAAGTGACCAATGTACAGTGTAAAAAGAAAACGCCCAGAAATTAATGTGACAAGTGGCTAAGAAAAGACTGAAAACTCTTTCAGTTGCTTCCTATTGCATAAATCAAACAAAGGCAACTGAAGTGTAATTTTTCTAATCTCTTCAAATGGCAACAAGAAACCCAGTTACGTTGACTACGTGCCAGTTACGCTCATGCGAAAACCTCAGAAATTAATGTGACAAGTGGCTAAAAAAAGACTGAAAACTTTCATACATCAAACAAAGGCAACTGAAGTGTAATTTTTCCAATCTCTTCAAACCGCAACAAGAAACCCAGTTACGTTGACTACCGTCTCATAGGTGCCAGTTACGCTCATGCGAAAACCCCAGAAAATAATGCGACAAGTGGCAAAAAAAAAACTGAAGACTCTTTCAGTAGTGCTCAACTGCTTCTTATTGCATAAATCAAACAAAAGGAACTAAATTTTTAATGTATATTTTTTTCTCCAATCTCTTTATACCGTGACCACAAATCCTTTTACGTTGACTGCCGTCTCAAAGGTGCTGGTTACGTATCCGCGAAAACGCAAAAAATCGACTTACAGAACATTTCATAGCAGAGGACACCTGTTGCTTAATAGGTCAAATATAGGGAATTTAATTTCTAATATCTGTTTTTTATTTCTGCAATCTTTATTTACCGTGACGACAAACCCTTTTAGGTTGTCTATTGTCTCGCAGGTGCCACTTACGTATCCGCAAAAACATGAAAAATCGACTTATGGAATATTTTATAGCAGACGACAACTGTTGCTTGAGTCAATTATAGGGATTTTTCTTTTTCTTTTTCTCTCACTAGGGCCATTGATTTGGTTACGATGACCATCTAACCCATACGTGACTGTTACGTGCCGCACATAAAATCGTAAAATCAGCTTCGACACTTTCGGAGGCAACTGATACCTGTCGTACAAATCAAAGAAAGGTAAACAAAATTTTTCCCTGTTTTCTTACCAGGGTCACGAAAACATTGAACCAATTTAGACGACCGCGTGAGTCAAAAGTCAATTTCATGTTTAATCGCTGCGCAAAATATAAAATTCAGAAGCAACAGGTTGCTGTTGCGAAAACTTTTTCCGACAAAACAATCTTGTTCTTGTTTGAAGAATTTAGAAGTAGGCCATAAAGACACAATAAGATGTAAGAATAACTAAAAATCAGTTGCTTCCTTGAAAGGGTAGAAAACATTGTGGGAAAAGGAGAAAATGCCGGTAGCCTGCATTGTCTCCTTTCCTCAGATTTTTTTCAAAAGCCTTCTTTAAAAGGCGTCATTGTGTGGTAAAAGGTTAATAATTATCCAATCAGAGAAGCTTTAAGGAAATCAGAATGGATACCAGCAGCCAATCAGAGAAGACTTAAGAAATTCAACAGCCAATCAGAGAGCTTCAAAATCGCTCCAAATTGGCGCCAAAATTTATCGATTAAAAAACAGTGAAAAAAACGGCATAAAAGTGGATTTAAAGTTTTCTTTAAAGGCTGCTGTGCAGTCCTTGGCAAACTGCCAAGATTTCACTGAAAATGGGCAAACATTTAAGAAAATAGGGGCGCAGAAGACCATGTTTTGGTCTTTTCAAGCCCCTTGCAAGAATTACTTCCCTTTAACCCTCGATGCACCCACTCCCCCACCCCCCAGCCCTGAACTGGATTTGCTTTTCTAACTCAGCCCACAATAAATGCTGCACCTTGAAACTTTCAATTAGCCAATTTTTAGTGATCAATGTACAGTGTAAAAAAGAAAAAAAAAAAAAAAAAAAAAAAAAAACGCCCAGAAATTAATGCAAGAATTACTTCCCTTTAACTCTCGATGCACCCAACACCCCCCTTCCCCAGCCCTTAACTGGATTTGCTTTTCTAACTCAGCCTACAATAAATGCTACACATTGGAACTTTCAATAAGCCAAAGTGATCAATGTACAGTGTAAAAAAAAAAAAGCCCAGAAATTAATGCAAGAATTACTTCCCTTTAACCCTCAATGCACCCAACCCCCCACCCCTCCCTTAACTGGATTTGCTTTTCTAACTCAGCCCACAATAAATGCTGCACATTGAAACTTTCAATAAGCCAAAGTGACCAATGTACAGTGTAAAAAGAAAACGCCCAGAAATTAATGTGACAAGTGGCTAAGAAAAGACTGAAAACTCTTTCAGTTGCTTCCTATTGCATAAATCAAACAAAGGCAACTGAAGTGTAATTTTTCTAATCTCTTCAAATGGCAACAAGAAACCCAGTTACGTTGACTACGTGCCAGTTACGCTCATGCGAAAACCTCAGAAATTAATGTGACAAGTGGCTAAAAAAAGACT
Source organism: Tridacna crocea (assembly GCA_943736015.1). Lineage (NCBI taxonomy): Eukaryota > Metazoa > Mollusca > Bivalvia > Cardiida > Cardiidae > Tridacna > Tridacna crocea. Next base: position 15,267,390 of record OX031062.1, read on the forward strand.
GAAAACTTTCATACATCAAACAAAGGCAACTGAAGTGTAATTTTTCCAATCTCTTCAAACCGCAACAAGAAACCCAGTTACGTTGACTACCGTCTCATAGGTGCCAGTTACGCTCATGCGAAAACCCCAGAAAATAATGCGACAAGTGGCAAAAAAAAAACTGAAGACTCTTTCAGTAGTGCTCAACTGCTTCTTATTGCATAAATCAAACAAAAGGAACTAAATTTTTAATGTATATTTTTTTCTCCAATCTCTTTATACCGTGACCACAAATCCTTTTACGTTGACTGCCGTCTCAAAGGTGCTGGTTACGTATCCGCGAAAACGCAAAAAATCGACTTACAGAACATTTCATAGCAGAGGACACCTGTTGCTTAATAGGTCAAATATAGGGAATTTAATTTCTAATATCTGTTTTTTATTTCTGCAATCTTTATTTACCGTGACGACAAACCCTTTTAGGTTGTCTATTGTCTCGCAGGTGCCACTTACGTATCCGCAAAAACATGAAAAATCGACTTATGGAATATTTTATAGCAGACGACAACTGTTGCTTGAGTCAATTATAGGGATTTTTCTTTTTCTTTTTCTCTCACTAGGGCCATTGATTTGGTTACGATGACCATCTAACCCATACGTGACTGTTACGTGCCGCACATAAAATCGTAAAATCAGCTTCGACACTTTCGGAGGCAACTGATACCTGTCGTACAAATCAAAGAAAGGTAAACAAAATTTTTCCCTGTTTTCTTACCAGGGTCACGAAAACATTGAACCAATTTAGACGACCGCGTGAGTCAAAAGTCAATTTCATGTTTAATCGCTGCGCAAAATATAAAATTCAGAAGCAACAGGTTGCTGTTGCGAAAACTTTTTCCGACAAAACAATCTTGTTCTTGTTTGAAGAATTTAGAAGTAGGCCATAAAGACACAATAAGATGTAAGAATAACTAAAAATCAGTTGCTTCCTTGAAAGGGTAGAAAACATTGTGGGAAAAGGAGAAAATGCCGGTAGCCTGCATTGTCTCCTTTCCTCAGATTTTTTTCAAAAGCCTTCTTTAAAAGGCGTCATTGTGTGGTAAAAGGTTAATAATTATCCAATCAGAGAAGCTTTAAGGAAATCAGAATGGATACCAGCAGCCAATCAGAGAAGACTTAAGAAATTCAACAGCCAATCAGAGAGCTTCAAAATCGCTCCAAATTGGCGCCAAAATTTATCGATTAAAAAACAGTGAAAAAAACGGCATAAAAGTGGATTTAAAGTTTTCTTTAAAGGCTGCTGTGCAGTCCTTGGCAAACTGCCAAGATTTCACTGAAAATGGGCAAACATTTAAGAAAATAGGGGCGCAGAAGACCATGTTTTGGTCTTTTCAAGCCCCTTGCAAGAATTACTTCCCTTTAACCCTCGATGCACCCACTCCCCCACCCCCCAGCCCTGAACTGGATTTGCTTTTCTAACTCAGCCCACAATAAATGCTGCACCTTGAAACTTTCAATTAGCCAATTTTTAGTGATCAATGTACAGTGTAAAAAAGAAAAAAAAAAAAAAAAAAAAAAAAAAAACGCCCAGAAATTAATGCAAGAATTACTTCCCTTTAACTCTCGATGCACCCAACACCCCCCTTCCCCAGCCCTTAACTGGATTTGCTTTTCTAACTCAGCCTACAATAAATGCTACACATTGGAACTTTCAATAAGCCAAAGTGATCAATGTACAGTGTAAAAAAAAAAAAGCCCAGAAATTAATGCAAGAATTACTTCCCTTTAACCCTCAATGCACCCAACCCCCCACCCCTCCCTTAACTGGATTTGCTTTTCTAACTCAGCCCACAATAAATGCTGCACATTGAAACTTTCAATAAGCCAAAGTGA